>CM035843.1:259901435-261101435 GCA_020510985.1 Pholidichthys leucotaenia
TGTGCATGTGTGTGAGCGTGTGTGTGTGTGTGTGAGTGCGGAAGTGGGTGCGTGAGTGTGTGTGTGCTGTGTGTGGGCATGTGGGGCTGTGTGTGGGTGTAGGTGGGCATATGTGATAGTGAGTGTGTGTGTGCACATGAGAGTGGGCGTGTGTGTGTGTGTGTGTGTGTGTGTGTGTGTGTGTGTGTGTGTGTGTGTGTGTGTGTGTGTATGAGTGCAGATACCTGTGAGTGGGGGTGGAGGATGTGTGTATGGGTGGGGGAACCTCATTGGGTGGCGGGGTGGGGCGGACCACCTAGTGGCATGGGGGTTGGCTATTTGACATCTGCTTGTCCCAGCTGCCCTGCCGTTACGTCACGGGGTGGGGTGCTTTGTTGCATTGCCCCTGGGGTCTTTGGTGCTGGGTGTGTGTGGGTGCTCGGGGGTGGTTGGGGGCCGTTGGCGAGGGTTGGTGACTGTGTTGCCGTCGGTCCACTCCAGGATGGCTGTGGCTGCGGGGTGACCTCCTGCTGTTGGTGTGCGTCTGGGGTGGGTGGTCGGTTGGCTTGCGGTGGGCGCTCGGGGGTGTCGCTGTATGGGTCCGGCCCATTGTTCACTATTGTGATAATTGTTGTTGTACATGCTTGTGTGTGCAAGATGAGTGGGAATGGATGTTGCTGCTCTATCATGTTTGTGGTGCTGGGAGCGCCTGGACATGATGCTGCTGGGTCCTGGGCTGCTCGACCTAGTGGCCCTCGCCCTAAGTTGGGATTTGGGGGCAGTGGGGGGCTTTCTGAACCAGTTTGTGAGCTGGTTTCTGCGGGGGGGGCGGGGTCTCGCTTTCAGACTGCTTTCCTCCCAGTCTTACACCCCCCCCCCGGTTTTGGGTGGAATATACATTTTTTTGGCTACACTTAGGGCTTTGGGGCATGGGTGTGCTGCACTGTGTTGGTGAAGGGGACACCTCTGCCGTGCAGTGGGGCTGCTCTCACCTCAATTTTAATTGCATTTTAGACACTGACGGCTTGGGGGGATGGGGGCCCCGCTGCCGATCACAGTGTCTAGTGGTGCTTCAACCACCATCCCCCCCGATTTTAACTGCACCATGGTAGTTCACACACCTACACATAATTGCATCATACAACCGACACACACATATCATGTTTTGTGCAAGGGGGAGGGAGTGGGGGTCTTCCCCCACCCCTGGTGCCCTCATTCTGCCAGGGGCTGGGGGGCCCGGCAGGGGCCCTGGGACCCGTCATGTTGTCAAAATCCCTGGGTGCTGCTGAATGAATAGATATAAGCAAGGAAGTGAGAGAGGAATTGAATAAGAGCGTAAGCGAGAGTGAGGTATTGACGAATAGAGATGGTGTTGGCGGGTTGGTTTTGTGTGGCGCTTTGCGTGTCGGGTGGCATCTCGGGACTCCTGCGGTGATCTCCTGATCTGTCACTAGGGTGGGTGCTGGGGGTGGGGTCTGCTTCTGTGGCCGCGGCCGCCCTGGGGTGGGTTGGTGGGGGAGCAACCACTGGCCTGCGCCGGCAGTCTCCCCAGCCGCTGCCGGGAGCTGGTGCACATTTAGGCTCGCTGCATCTGCATCGCAGTTGCCCTAAGAAATAGGGGTGAATGAGGGCAGGTGAGTGTGAGGGGGACAGCATGAATGGATGTGAGTAGGTCAGAGAGTGCATGCGTGGGTGAACATGAGAGAGTGTGGGTGACCCTGAGGGCGAGTTGGAGCGAGATTGCATGGGTACAGGAGTGAGAGAGAATGGGTGCGTCCAGGAGTGCGAGAGTGGGACTGTGTGGGGGACTGGATGAGTGAGAGTGAGTGAGCGCTTGTGGGTGCATATGAGAGCAAGAGGTTGTGAAGGTGAATGAGTGTGTCTGTTAGTCGAGAGGTGCTGGATTGAGGGGGTAGTGCCTCTCGGCTACGTGGGCTCCCTTGGATGGGAGTGGGGGACTTCTTTGGGTGTGGGGGTCCCCGGATTGTGAGATGGTGGCACTGGGGGTGGCAGGCCCACTGGGGGGGCTCACACCAGGGGTGTGGGCTGGTCTCGGGCCTAGGGGGTGGGAGCGCAGGCCTTCCGGCTGGTGTTGGCCCCACTGTGGGGGTGGAGGGTTGGTGGGCCTGGGGCTGTGGGCCGGCTGTGCCAGCCACCTGACAGCCTTGCCTTCCTCAGCCGTCCTGCTGGGGGTGGATGCCTGGCTTTCCTGCTGCTTGTCGACCCCGGGCATTTGTGCCCTGTGGGGTTTGGTGGAGCTGCCTTTCCTGCTCGGGGTTTCGGGGGGGGGCAGGGAGTTGCTGCAACCGGCCCCCCTCTTTGTATGTTTCTTGACAAACCACTCACATGCACACACTTATTTTGTGCGCGCTTTCATACATGCACACGGATGCACACACACAAATGTCTCCCCTTATCAGGTGGGGATACCAGACTTGTGTTGAGACCTCTTTGGTGGAAGAAGCAGTTTGTCTTCTGTTTGTTTTAGTTGTTGTTTTGTTTGTCTTTTTTGTCTGTTCCTCTCTCTTTTCTTTCCTTTCCTCCTCCGCACACTTCCTTTCCCCATTCTCCATCCTGTCGGGTCCTTCATGGGTAAAATAATTTAAATAAAGTATTAAAAGTTATTACAGGAGGAGTTTGCAACAATATACAGTACATAGATAGGTACTATATAAAGCTCTTCTTGGTAAAGTAAATCTGTTTTGGCACAATAAGGGTAACAGATCTCTGTTCTGCTTACCTAGCTGCCTGACAGGACAGGGAAAAAAAAAAGCATTTATATATATCAAACAACTAACATTATTGTTCAGGTTAAGACACAATTACTTGTTTTTTTTATTTCAAAGAACCCTCTTTTTTATATATATTTTAAAGAACACTTCAACACTTTTTTTTTTCTAAGAAAACAAAAACACACCTAAGGTCTAGGGTCTGCGGG
This sequence comes from Pholidichthys leucotaenia, assembly GCA_020510985.1. NCBI lineage: Eukaryota > Metazoa > Chordata > Actinopteri > Cichliformes > Pholidichthyidae > Pholidichthys > Pholidichthys leucotaenia. The sequence continues at coordinate 259,904,353 of CM035843.1, forward strand.
TAGACCACCACTGGACCCAACGCAGCTGGGGGGGTTATTCTGCCACTGTCATGATCTGGTGCACAGGCGGGGGCCGTGCATAGTTATCAGATTAGTTTTGTCTTTTTCTGTTTGTGTTTTTTTTCTGCATACCTTGTTTGCTGTATTTGGTTCCTGTTTTTGGTTAGTTCATTATTAGTTCCTTTATTTCCTTTTTGGGTTTATTGTTTTGATCATTGCTGGTGCTGTGACAGCTCGCGCGTCACTTCCGCCTGTCAGATTCTGTTCGCAGGCTGTCACGGCTGCCAGTAATGATCGCCACTCATGACCCTGCAGGTGTTGCCAATCCGGGGGTTTCCTATTTAAGCCGTGGGTGCCACTTTCCTGGCGCATTGGTGAAAAAACTCTCCAGTCGGGAAATACCCGGATGTCTTATCAAGCTAAGTTTATTTCTTATCTGTCTTACTCCTGTCTTTATTAACCTGGCGTTTATCGCTCCAGCTTCAAAGCTGTGTTTTTCGTTGGTGTGTGTTTGGTATTTTTTTGTTTCTTTTAGTTAATAAATTTGCAAACTCATCGTCTGCGTTTGGCGTCCTGTTTGCCCTCAGGGAGGGCCGTTCATGACAGTTCATCGCTGCCATTCGGATGCCAGCGGATTGTGAGTTTCGCTTTTTTCCCCTCCTCTATTTTTCTTTAGTATTCATTTTTTCTACTGGCATGGCAGCATTGCTGGATTCCAGTTGGTGTGGGCTGAACGAGACAGAGGGGTGGATGTTAAACATCTTACAAGGAATCCTCGCGGAGGTTCGGGCTTCCCGCACTCCCAACGCGGTCTGGGAGTGTCTGACTGGAGCTGCTCAAGTGCTTGAGGCGTGCCCAAAGGCTGGGGCTTCTCAAATGCAGTAGCCCCGCCTTCTCCTCCTGAACAATGGCCAGCACCATCGGCCAAGGAGCTGGAGGGGCGAAGACAAGTTTTAGTGGCTGAGACTGAACTGCTGCTGGACAGTAAGCCATGGCTTCTCCCTGACTATACGGGCCACCTGGAGGGAGATTCACCTGGTGAAACGGAGTCTGAGCCGATGGAGGAACATCCCCTGACTCCAGTGCTTTATCCATGTCCCCAGATTATCTCCGCAGCTCCCAGAGGTGCGCCGTCTGGACCTGCAGCAGCAGCCGCCATCAAGCCCCGGGAGTCTAGGCAAGTATCAATTCATTTTCCTATGCCTAAAAATGGATTATCTTGTCTAATTGCTGGTGGGGGGGCTCAGGAGCAGCCGCACGCTGTGTCCAAGCTCTCACCACTGGCTGCTGCTGTTAAGTCTGTGTCCCCACCTGCTTCTCTTGTATCCCGCTCTGCCTTTCTTGAGTGTTCGCTGGTTCTGGGAGGGAGCCGCCGGACGTCAGAGAGTCCGCTGGCATTAACCGCCATGCCCGCTGCCTGGGCCGCTGCATTAGGTTCGCCGGAGTCCTGGACGGCGGCGGAGCTTGAGTTCAGGCAAGTGCTCTGCTCTGGGTTAACATCGTCAGATTCAGAGAGTTCTTGTCTGGCTCATGGTGGGGGGGACTAGGTGCAGCCGTCAGTCGCACTTGGGCTCCCCTTGCCAGGTTCCGCTGCTGCCGGTGACCCTGATCTGATGTTTGTCTTTCCTCCCTCTTCTGAGGTGACCGCATTGGAGAGAGTGGTCCTGACAGTGGAGGCTGAGTCATCTCAGCTGGCAATGTCAGAGGTCTCCGTGGGTGCTGCGCCTCTGCCTGAGGTCTGCGCAGGTGCTGCTCCCCCTCTGACTGACGGCTCTGCGGGTACTGCTCTCCATTTGCCTGAGGTCAGAATCAGAATCAGAATCAGAATCAGAATGAGATTTATTGCCATTGTTCATGTAGTACACAAACTAGGAATTTGTCTCCATGGGTGCTGCTCTCCGTCCGCCTGAGGTCTCCGCGGGTGCTGCACCCCAGTCTGGTGCCTTGGAGGGTGCTGCGCCCCCTCCGCCTGAGGCCTCTGCGGTTGTGATGCTTCTGTCCGAAGCCGCTGAGAGTGTGACACCTCTTTCCAAGGCCTCCGTGGGTGCAACACCTCTGTCCGAGGCCTCCGTGGGTGCAACGCCTCCATTCGAGGCCACTGTGGGTGCAACGCCTCAGCCCAAGGCTTCCGTGGGTGCTGCTTCCCCTCCGCCTGAGGCCTTCGTGGGTGCTGTTCCTCTGTCTGAGGTCACCAAGGGTGCAACGCCCCTGTCCGAGACTGCCGGGGGGTGTGATGCCTCTGTCCGAGACCACCAGGGGTGCGACACCTCTGTCCGAGGCTGTCACGGGTGCTGCGCTCCTGTCCGAGGCCACCGTGGGTGCTACGCTTCCGTCTGAGGGCACCCTGGGTGCTGCTGCATCCCAGTCCAGGGCCTCTGCGGGTGCTCCTTCCCCTCTGCCTGAGACTTTTGTGGGTACTGTTGTTCCATCCGAGGTCACCGAGGGTGCAATGCCTCAGTAAGGGGCCACCGCGGGTGCTGCTATGCCCCAGCCGGGGCCACCGTGGGTGCTGCTATGCCCCCAGTCCAGGGCCACTGCAGGTGCTGCTACGCCAAAGTACAGGGCCTCTGCGGGTGCTGCTATGCCCCAGTCCGGGGCTGCCACGGGTGCTGCTACGCCACTACTCAGACAGGCCACTTGAGCAACCTCGGTTTCTCTCCTGATGCCCTTGAGTCTTCGCCACCTGTCATACTGTGTTGGGTATCATGAGTGTTTTCTTTCTGGAGTTGTTTTTTGCATGTTTTGTCTCAGTCCCTTCGTGCCTCGGTTCCCCCTCCTCCTTCCTGGTGTGGGTTGTTTTTCTTGTTGGGGGGGGGGTCTTCTCTGTGTGTGGGGGGGTGTTTTTCTTTGCTGTTACCCTGGGGTGTCTGGGACACAACCCTTGAGGAGGGGGTTCTGTTATGTTCCGGTGTACGGGCGGGGGCCATGCCCAGTTGTCAGATTAGTTTTGTCTTTTTCTGTTTTTTTTTTTTTTTTTCTGCACACCTTGTTTACTGTATTTGGTTCCTGTTTTTGGTTAGTTCATTATTTGTTCCTGTGTTTCCTTTTATTGATTTATTGTATTGATCATTGCTGGCGCTGTGACAGCTCGCGCATCACTTCCGGCTATCAAATTCTGTTAGCGGGCTGTCACGGCTCCCAGTAATGATTGCCACTCATGATCCCACAGGTCTTAGCTGTGCGGGGGTTTCCTATTTAAGCCGTGGGCGCCACTTCCCTGGAGCAGTGGTGAAAAATCTCTTCACTGGGCTGCACGGTGGCGCAGTGGTTAGCACCGCGGCAGCACAGTTTTACCCTCGGCTGGGGGATCGCAGGGATCATGAGATCGTGGGTTCGATCCCTGCCCCCGGCCAACAGTGATCTGTGTGGAGTTTGTATGTTCTCCCCGTGTATGCATGGGTTTACTCCGGGATTTCTCCGGTTTCCTCCCACATGCCAAAACATGCAGGTTAGGGAGTTAAGGGGCGCTTGTGCACGCAGCGACCGGCAGCCGGTGGCTTGTCACCAGACTGCAGAACAAATCTACCTACGGGTACAAAATAAGTCAAAAAAAAAAAAATCCCTGGACCTCTTATCAAGCTAAGTTTATTTCTTATCTGTCTTACTCATGTCTTTGTTAACATGGTGTTTATCGCTCCAGCCTCAGAGCTGTGTTTTTCATTGGTGTGTGTTTGGTATTTTCATTGAATCAGACTTTTCACTCGTCAGCTCGGTCATAACCTCTGTAGCTTGTTGTTAAGCGTGGGTACAGAAGCAGTTCGGTTCCTCCTCTCTCCTGTCTGAAGTGCTCTGCTGTGCCGTGTCATGAGCTGTGTTTGTGCCCGGTCGCTGTTGCTGTGCGTTGGGGCTCTCTGCGTGCTCAGGCTCCCTCTCCTCCAGCTACGGTTCTGGCTGAGCGAGGGATGGAGGCGAGTCCGGCTGCCGCTCCCCTCCCGGGCAGCTCTCCTCCTGAGAGTGCAGGGTGGATGCTTTGGTGTCGGTGCCGTTCTGAATTACCTTGTTCCACATCACGTCGTCGTCGAGGTCTGTCATGCTCCAGTTGCCACACCCGACCATTCAAACCCAGCACTGCCTCTGATAGTGAAGCCCAGTCTGTAGAAGAGGTCAAATCCCATAATGTTGTCACCATGCGCTGCTACCTTGAATGTGAAGTCGTACACAATTTTGGACTTGTAGTAGACAGTCAGCTCCACTGTTCTCACATTGCACAGTCTGTGACCACTGTATCCGTACAGCACCGTTGGGTTCTCCTTAGTTTTGTGGCTGGGGAAAAACTTCTTGGCCATAGCTCAGTTTAACATCGATCTTACCGCTGCCATGTCGAGCAGTAGCGGTACAGTTACCCCATCTAACTCAACCATGCCGTATGAATAACTGCTACTGTCGGGGCTTACCGCATGAATGGTTGTTGTTGGCATGCAGCTAGGCTTACTTGGCGGGCTCCACGGCGCTGGTGACCGGCACACTCTAGCAAAATGGTTTAAGCATCTACACTTGTTACACCGTTGTCCTCTTGCCAGGCAAAAACGTGCTCTGTCCTGGTGCATCGGGGACCCACAGCTACACCACAGACGGGGCCTCTCGGAGTGGTCCTTTGGTTAACTGCGTTCTCTTCTGCCGTGTCCTCATCCTCCTCTGTGCCCACCGTATTAGCTAGTGTTGTCTGTCCAGGCAGCTTCTGTGTTTGGTGCCCACTTAGCTCCATTGCTAACCTCTCTGCTGCCTCAAGCTGGAACACTAGCTCTATCATGCTAGCTAGCATCAAGCCATTTGGCACTGTTAGCATCTTAGCTCATAGCCTCAGGTTACACGTGTGCTCAGCTAACTGGTCCCGCACCATCTCATCTTCCAACAGACCAAAACGGCACATACTAGTCCAGTGTCTCAGGTCGGCAACAAATTATTGAATGGACTCACCAACTCCCTTTCGCCTGTGGTGGATTTGAATTCATCGTGCTATCACGTTGTCTGGTGTAACAAAGTAGCTAGCAAGTAGCTTGACAGCATCCACATATGACTCCGTTGGACCCAGCATGTGGAAAATTCTCTGACCTTCTATACCGAGGTTGTGGACAAGAAGAGCTTGTTTCCTTACTTTGTCGAGTTTTCCCAGGTCCAACCCTGCAACATAGGTTTCAAACACATCCAGCCATCATGACCAAGGGACCGTTGGTTCACCCGGGCACTCCAGAAAAGGCTGTATCGGTCTCAAGCACGCTTCTATGGTTCATAATTCTCGTCGCCAAATGTTATGTTCACAAACCTGGCAATGACGACTGACGAGGATGCTGTAGTTGAACTCAATTTTATTACAGGAATATACAGTAATAGTACAAGCACGTGTAACACTCTAGTATCGCTCTCATATAACTAGCTTTAACCCCAACTCTCATATGAACTACCATGAGATGGCTGACCGCCCAAATATATAGTGACGTGGTGATGTCAGCCAGAGGCCTCGCCCCACTCCTAATGTGCTCTATATTCATACACCACAGGATGGACGTCGGTAATGGTGTCAGTGTCATGCAGTGCATAAATCCAGCTTTAGAGTCTGCCCTTAAGTCGTTGTGCTGCAGACAAAAGTCATATTAACTGAATATTATTGAAGAACTAATAATATGAAATCAATGACATTTAGAATTTGCCTGTGCTCCTGTTTGAGCATCACAATTCTGTCGTTTGGAGGAAGTGGAGCCCCCCCCCCCCCCACACACACTCACACACACACACACACACACACACACACACACACACACACACACACACACACACACACACACACACACACACAGCTGTTTCCTGGAGTTCTGCCTGCCTGCCTGTTGAGATCTGCACGCACACCACTGGAACACTGGAGCACAATGCCAAATGCATTCATCATTATCTAATTTATGACTATTTTATCGTTTCTCTTCTCATTCACTGTCATTCTTCTAACAAGATGGTACAAAATCAAACTGTAATAGAACAAAGATATATTTGATCTCATCTACTAAACTTCCAACAGTTTTATTTTTTTTCTGAGTTTAAATACGACGACTTTTGCCTTCAGCAGAGGTAGCATTCACAGACATACCCAGGCTGAAATTTGCAGGCTAGCACAGCAGCAGCTCACTGTTTCTCTGTCCAGGAGGGGATCAGAGGACAGCCATGGTGGGTGGCCCGCTTTTTTCCTCCACATGAGTGAGAACAGCAAGGCTCTCTGGCTTCATATGAACCTGCTTGGTGTTGAACAGATGACCCACATTCTTTCAATTCAACAGTTCACTTAATAAATGTATCTGTATCCTGTAAGTTCACAATTAATACTGAAAATCAAATTAAAACAGCAGTGATTCATTGTCTTACAATAGAATTAGATTATGCATTTTTTGCAACTCTGTCCATCTGAATGATGAAAATGATGGAGAAAGAATAGCAGACCCAAATATCTTCAATGCTTTACATTCCTTCATAACTTGGAATTTAGCTTTGACTTTGGGAGAGCTGATGAAAGGCGATGATGGAATATAATAGTTCACCTCTACCTCTATGGGTTTCAACAATGTGTTGGGCAGTTCTTAATCCATTTTCAATAATTTTAGCAATCTCCTTGCTATTTTCTGTGCATGATGGAGGCCATAATTTGACCCTTTCAAAAAGAGAAGCATCTTTTCCATGACCACACTATGTCATCCCACACAATTGTTGAAGAAATAAAGAGCTACTCACTGCATCAGATAGGATCAGTGTTGGGCAAGTTATTGAAGTAGTTACTAAAGTATTCGTTACTAAAGTAACTAATTAGTTGCTAGTTACTTCTTTTCAAAACTAATTGAGTTACTTTACCAATTACTGCATGATTAAAGCAATTAGTTACTTGGAAAAGAAACTTTCACATTACTCTCAAATCTATACTTAAATTATCTTGCGCATATCACCGAGGCATAATAAGTGCTCAACTCATAAGTCATGTAAGTTCATGTAAATAAATAGTGTAAATGGAAAAATACTAGGGCAGCTTGGTGGACCAGTGGTTAGCACTGTGGCAGCACAGCAAGAAGGTCATGGGATTGATTCCACCCTTGACTGTCGTGAGTTCGATCCCACTCCCTGACCATCGGTGACCCTTCTGTGTGGAGTTTGCATGTTCTTCCCGTGTCTGCGGGGGTTTACTCTGGGTGCTCCAGTTTCCTCCTACAGGCCAAAGACATGCAGGTTTGGTTAATTGGCAGCAACTGGGGATTCTAAATTGTCCTTAGGTATGAATGTGAGAGTGAATGGTTGTTTGTCTCTCTGTGTTGGCCCTGTGATGGACTGGCGATCTGTCCAGGGTGTACCCTGCCTCTCACCGACAGATATACAAATCATATACTAGCATCAAATTGCCCATAACAGTGGAGCTTACTAACCAAGGTTTTTAATGGAAATGGCCCCGTCTTAAATCTTGGAATATAAAATTCAAAATTTAGCTTGTGTTTGAGGGGCCCACACACAGTGCTGTAGCCGGGGCCCAAAATTTGGTGCTACGCCATTGCGAGTGACGGTTGTGTCTCAGCTATGGTAGGGTCAGTTTGTATGTTTGTTCGTTTATATATTCCTACAGTGGGGAAAAAAAGTATTTAGTCAGCCACCAATTGTGCAAGTTCTCCCACTTAAAAGATGAGAGAGGTCTCCAATTTTCATCATAGGTATACCTCAACTATGAGAGACAAAATGAAAAAAAAAAATCCAGAAAATCACATTGAAGGATTTTTAATGAATTAATTGGTTAATTCCTCGGTAAAATGAGTATTTGGTCAATAACAAAAGTTCATCTCAATACTTTGTTAGATACCCTTTGTTGGCAATGACAGAGGTCAAATGTTTTCTGTAAGTCTTCACAAGGTTTCCACACACTGTTGCTGGTATTTTGGCCCATTCCTCCATGCCAGTGGTCCCCAAACTACGGCCCGCGGGCCGCATACGGCCCGCCTCCACATTTGGCCCGGCCCCCTGAACAATACCAGAGACACATTATGATTTTTTTTTTTTCAGTCTGGCAACGCGATCGAGACTAATACACGCATAGAACGTGACATTCTATTCCACCCTTCTATTCCACCCTTCAACAGCAATTCTAGTTCGCTACCTGCTCCGGTCGCCTCTCTCTCTACTCACCCGCCCACTTCACACACACCATCCGCTCCGCGGGGCCATTCACACGGGGCCGTGCCTCGGCTGCGCGCACCCACTCACTCACTCACGTTCATGCACTGAGGTGCCCTATCTAAACACATCAACCAGACACATCCTACAACACTAGACTCACCCCTGTCAAACGGAATAATGGCGAAAAGGTTAGGCAAGAGAAAAATTGATTCAGAATGCAGGGTATTTAACCTGCAGTGGACAAACAATTATTTTTTGTTCAATGCAAAGAAAAGGCTGTTTGTCTCATCTGTCAAGAGGCTGTGGCGGTATTCAAAGAATACAATCTGCGCCGACACTATGAATCCCGTCACAAAGACAAGTATGATAGCTTGCAAGGCCAAATGTGAGCAGACAAACTCTCCAAGCTAAAAAGTGGACTGTTAGCTCAGCAGAATACATTTGTACGCCAAGCTCAGCTGAACCAGTCATCCGTTCGGGCCAGCTTTCAGGTTGCTCAACTGATAGCAAGCAGCGGTAAACCTTTCACTGATGGAGAATTTGTCAAGAAATGTTTGAATGCTGTCGCGGAGGAGGTGTGTCCTGAGAAGAAAGATGTCTTTAATGCCATGAGTCTGTCGGCGAGTACAATCACCAGACGCATTGCCCAGCTGCAGCAGAAGATGAAAGAATTTGACTTTTTTTCATTAGCACTGGATGAGAACACGGATGTGCAGGACACAGCGCAGCTGCTCATTTTTATTCGTGGAGTTAGCGCAAACTTTGAAATGTGTGAGGAGCTGGCAGCCCTCCAAAGTCTCACAGGGACTACGACAGGGGAGGATATTTTCAGCAAAGTATAGGTAAGAGTTTAAGGAAGAGATTCTGCTCTGACAACTAAGCTGAACTTTAAACTGTTAAGATTGCGCACGGCACAACAGAAAGTTAATGTTCCATGGACTTTTTTTCTGAGAAGAACCAGAGAGGGTTATTTGGTTATTATTTATTTCATAAATAGTGTTATTTATTTCGGCGCCTTGCATGGCAGCGGCCCTCTGATTCTACACTTGGGGTGTGTGTGATTAACACTGTAGATAGGTAAAACACAATCTCGTTCTACTGTACATGATTGGTTGTACAGTTGAATGACAATAAAGGGTGATTTAATTAATTTAATTAATTAATTAATTCATTCATTAATAGTGTTATTATTTATTTTCTGACTTTTTTTTTCCTGTGAAGATCCCGGAAAGGGTTATTAATATTTGGTTATGTGTGGCTTTCTGGAAAACAGTAAATGTTTACGTTTAGGCACCCCTGCGATCGTCTCAATTTTTCTGTTACAAACTGACCCCGGCCCCCATCAGAGAAGGCAAAAGTTATGTGGCCCTCACAGGAAAAAGTTTGGGGACCCCTGCTCCATGCAGATCTCCTCTAGAGCAGTGATGTTTTGGGGCTGTCGCTGGGCAACACAGACTTTCAACTCCCTCCAAAGATTTTCTATGGGGTTGAGATCTGGAGACTGGCTAGGCCTCTCCAGGACCTTGAAATGCTTCTTACGAAGCCACTCCTTCGTTGCCCGGGCAGTGTGTTTGGGATCATTGTCATGCTGAAAGACCCAGCCACGTTTCATCTTCAATGCCCTTCCTGATGGATCAGAATCAGAATCAGAATCAGAATCAGGTTTATTGCCATTGTTCATGTAGTACACAAACTAGGAATTTGGAAGGAGGTTTTCACTCAAAATCTCACGATACATGACCCCATTCATTCTTTCCTTTACATGGATCAGTCGTCCTGGTCCCTTTGCAGAAAAACAGCCCCAAAGTATGATGTCTTCACCCCCATGCTTCACAGTAGGTATGGTGTTCTTTCTCCTCCAAACACGACAAGTTGAGTTTTTACCAAAAAGTTCTATTTTGGTTTCATCTGACCATATGACATTCTCCCAATCCTCTTCTGGATCATCCAAATGCTCTCTAGCAAACTTCAGACGGGCCTGGACATGTACTGGCTTAAGCAGGGGGACACATCTGGCACTGCAGGATTTGAGTCCCTGGCGGCGTAGAGTGTTACTGATGTAGCCTTTGTTACTTTGGTCCCAGCTCTCTGCAGGTCATTCACTAGGTGCCCCCGTGTGGTTCTGGGACTTTTGCTCACCGTTCTCGTGATCATTTTGACCTCACGGGGTGAGATCTTGCGTGGAGCCCCAGATCGAGGGAGATTATCAGTGGTCTTGTATGTCTTCCATTTTCTAATAATTGCTCCCACAGTTGATTTCTTCACACCAAGCTGCTTACCTATTGCAGATTCAGTCTTCCCAGCCTGGTGCAGGTCTACAATTTTGTTTCTGGTGTCCTTTGACAGCTCTTTGGTTTTGGCCATAGTGGAGTTTGGAGTCTGACTGTTTGAGGTTGTGGACAGGTGTCTTTTATACTGATAATGAGTTCAAACAGGTGCCATTAATACAGGTAACGAGTGGAGGACAGAGGAGCCTCTTAAAGAAGAAGTTACAGGTCTGTGAGAGCCAGAAATCTTGCTTGTTTGTAGGTGACCAAGTACTTATTTTACCAAGGAATTTACCAATTAATTCATTAAAAATCCTTCAATGTGATTTTCTGGATTTTTTTTTTCTCATTTTGTCTCTCATAGTTGAGGTATACCTATGATGAAAATTGGAGACCTTTCTCATCTTTTAAGTGGGAGAACTTGCACAATTGGTGGCTGACTAAATACTTTTTTGCCCCACTGTATATGAATAAAACGAGTAACAAACCTGTTAAAATTTCACTAATTGTAACACATTACTGAATTTTTAGTCAGTAATTACGTTACACAACAAGTTACAGCAAAAGTAGTGGTGTTACAGTAATATGTTACTTTGTAACACATTATTCCCAACACTGGTTAGGATTAAATAACATGTTGCGATTTGAAATATGTTAAATACTGCAGTCATTATTAATTATCTTACCTGTTTGTTTGGTTAATTCCAGGTGTTTACTCTTGTTTTGGAGAAAAATGAAATATGTCAGCGTAGATGGTGCCCCCATTTTTTCTTAGTACTGAGTCATGGTCTTGAATGAATGTCTAGAACATAAATGGCATGTTCCTGCAGATCATATTCATCATCTGATATAACAAAGTTTAGAGAAAACAAAGATTTTGCAAATCATTTGTCACTGATCGGGTGGAGAGTACCTGTTAGTCTAATTTATTTTTCAGTCAGCTCATCACTGTCTGGATATTTTCAAGTGAGATATTTGAAGTCTTTGAAGAAAAGAAACCTTTTGATATATAGTGAAGTGGGATTTGAAGTGGTGCTGTGAATACCATCCATGCATTCCTAACAGCATCGATAAGGTTTATAGAATGTCTGCAGTTTAGATGGGATACTTATTACCTTTAGAACTTGTAAACATTTTAGAAAACTGGGATGTTTAATTATCTCTGCACATATGTACATGAAGCTTGATCACAGAGGACTGAAGGAGAGACTGCAGTGTTGCACCAAACCTCCAGGGGCCAAAGTTTAACCCTTGCATACTGTTCAGGTTAAATTTGACCAGTTTTGACATTTGACAGCAGTAGAAAATACCCTAAATGGCATTCTTTTAGCCTGAAATTTTATGACTTTTCCTAAAGTGACCCAAAATACACAAAAAGGAAAACATTTAAAAATTGTATGCTTTTGTACAGGTGCTGCACATTTTTGTGCACTGAGGCTGTTTCGGATCAAATTTGACCCATATCTACTGAAATGGATTTTAGATCTACCAGTTTGGGTCAAATCAAGGAAAATGGTGGTCTTAGGGAATCTTGAAACTGTGAAATTATACAGGCCATTTTTGTGTGTATTTTTTTAGGGGACAGTGGCAACAGAGTTCAAAGGGGACCTTGACACCGTCACGAGAACTGTCTGTGTTCCCACCACATATGGCCAGGTTCCAGCAGAGACAGACACCTGCTGGTCTTTGAGCAGGTGTGGGAGAATCTCAAGACAGTGAAAAAGTAAAACAGCATAGGAGTGATCATACAGTTGTAATAACCTGATTTCTATCAATTATTTTGTATATTTTTTCTTTAAATATTTTCCATGTTTTCTTGGTATGAAACCCCCCCCCCCTCCACTATATCCAAGGGGGTGTAAGATGATTTGTGACCCGTGTTGGCAAAATGAGTGTTGGCAAAATGAATGCACGCCGCGTCATTACGAGCTACAGGCAGGAGAAGTCATAAATCATGACTCTTTCTTTGTTTGCTAGCGGCAAGTCCTGGGAAACCCCCCGGTAGTGACTGGTATCATTGTAAAGCTTGGAGATCGTACTTTCTAAAAATATACTGTATATGTTTTGGCAGAAGACATAACTCCCGACTGATTGAACGTGAGTTTTAAACATACAAAATATAAACAAATCGGCCTTTTCTAGGTCCGTTTTTGTGCACTTCCTACATATTAAATATCATTTTGAAGGTCTTTCAATACAGAATATGGAAAAAAACGTTACCTCAGTTTTGATAATTTCCTCAAAGTGACTCATTTTGCCTGCATGGGTCACATTTAACTATTTTGCATAAATATTGTTTCTTCATATTGTGATTTGCTGATACAAGATATTTTTGGGGTTTCTTTGTTTTAATGGTTACAAGTTGTTTCGTGTACTTGGAGATGTGACAGATCCTGAGTTGGGGTTGTTTTTCCTCGCGGAGCCACGCGAGAGTGGACAAGTGTGAGAAGCGGGAGAACCCAGAGAGAAGCGGGAGAACCCAGAGAGAAGCGGGAGAATCCAGAAGAGGGAGAGAGAGAGAAAGAGGGATGGGGGGAAAAATGGCATGGATAAGAGCTTGCTGTTCATGCCGTGCGGCTGCAGAGAACTGAGGCTTGAGTCTGCGTCACTGTAGGACTCTGCTGGTCAAGGATGGTCCAAGAGTGTGTTCTGCCTGCCATGCTGCTGTGGAGGAGTGAGGCCCGGGACTACATTGTCAGTGAGCTGCTGGCCTGCCGTGGTACTACGGAGGAGTGAGACTTGAGACTGCGTCGCTGGAGGGAGCCCAGGGCGGAGCGTGTCGTACTTGATATGCTGCTGCAGAGGAGCGAGGCTCGATTTTGCCTCTGCTGGAGAGCTGCTGAAGCTAGGGCTGCTTGGAGAGATCACTGTGCCTGTGGTTTGACAATTCTGCAGTCGAGGTGACTGAGGCAGTGAGTTTCGGCTGTCGTGGTAGGAGAAAGATTCCCTTTTCATCACTGTGAGGTACCCTGTTAATCCCCTCCATGAGCTCCAACTTAAAGCGCGCCAAGGAATTAAAAGCCAAGCTTGCTTAAAACTATAAACTAAGGTACAGAGTGCACTCTAAATTTACAACTAACAATAAAAACTATATTAAGACTAACTCTTGCTCATTCTTAATTACCCAGGTCTTTTATTTTGGGGGTTTCTATTTTTTCATATATGGTTTCTCGTTAAACTGTAAAATTACATTTTTCAGTTAATACAAAGTCAAATGAGTTTATTGTGTTTGTGTTTTTATTTCTCATTATATTTAAATGTTAATGGGCTGGTACAAAGTAAAACAGTAATATTTGGATTGTGTAAATCTCAAGGTTATACCAACAGCCTCCAATTCAATTTTTGAGTGAGAATCATTTGCTACCCTAGACGTGTTTAATGGAATGTCTCTTGCACCAAATTACCAGGAGTTTGATTTAAAGCATCTGTGAGGTTATTTAGAATACTGTATAAGTTATCACTCTTATCATGAGCCGTTGGTGAAAGGGTTACACAGTGATGTGAAAAAGTGTTTGCCCCCTTCCTGATTTCTCATTTTTTTGTATGGTTTTTACACTTAAATGTTTCAGCTCATCAAACAGATTTAAATATTAGACAAAGATAACACAAGTAAACACAAAATGCAATTTTTAAATGAAGGTGTTTATTATAAAGGGGAAAAAAAAAATCCAAACCTACAAGGCCCTGTGTGGAAAAACTGATCCCCCCCCCAAAAAAAAAACAAAACAAAACAAAACAAAACATAAATTAACTGTGGTCTATCACATCTGTGGAAAGCTGAGTTCAATTTCTCCAGCTACACCCAGACCTGATTACTGGCACACCTGTTCTCAATCAAGAAATCACTTAAAAAGGACCTGCCTGAAAAAGTGAAGTAAGCCAAAAGATCTTCAAAAGCTAGACATCATGCTGCAATCCAAATAAATTCAGGAAACAAATGAGAAACAAAGTAATTGAGATCTATCAGTCTGGAAAAGGTTATAAAGCCATTTCTAAAGCTTTGGGACTCCAGCAAACAACGGTGAGAGCCATTATCCACAAATGGCAAAAACATGGAAAAGTGGTGAACTTTCCCAGGAGTGGCAGGCCAACCAAAATTACCCCAAGAGCGCAGCAACGACTCATCCAAGAGGTCACAAAAGACCCCACAACAACATCCAAAGAACTGCAGGCCTCACTTGCCTCAGTTAAGGTCAGTGCTCATGACTACCATAAGAAAGAAATTGGGCAAAAATGGCCTGCATAGCTGAGTTCCAAGATGAAAACAGCTGCTGAGCAAAAGGAACATAAAAGAGCATCTCAGTTTTGCCAGAAAACAGCTTGATGATCCCCAAGACTTTTGGGAAAATACTCTGTGGATTGACGAGACAAAAGTTGAACTTTTTGGAAGGTGTGTGTCCCATTACATCTGGCATAAAAGTAACACAGCATTTCAGAAAAAGAACATCATACCAACAGTAAAATATGGTGGTGGCAGTGTGATGGTCTGCGGCTTATTTGCTGCCTCAGGACCTGGAAAACTTGTTGTGGTAAATGGAACCATGAATTCTGCTGTCTACCAAAAAATCCTGAAGAAGCGTGTCCGGTCATCTGTTCGTGACCTCAAGCTGAAGCGCACTTGTGTTCTGCAGCAGGACAATGATCCAAAACACACCAGCAAGTCCACCTCTGAATGGCATAAGAAAAACAAAATGAAGACATTGGAGTGGCCTAGTGAAAGTCCTGCCCTGAATCTGATTGAGATGCTGTGGCATGACCCTAAAAAGGTGGTTCATGCTCGAAAACCCTTCAGTGTGGCCAAATTACAACAATTCTGCAAAGATGAGTGGGCCAAAATAACTCCACAGCACTGTATGAGACTCATTGCCAGTTATCACAAATGCTTGATTGCAATTGTTGCTGCTAAGGGTGGCCCAACCAGTTATTAGGTTTTGGAAGCAATCACTTTTTCACACAGGGCCATGTAGGTTTGGATTTTTTCCTTTAACATTTGAACACCTTCATTTAAAAACTGCATTTTGTGTTTATTTGTGTTATCTTTATCTAATATTTAAATTTGTTTGTTGATCTGAAGCATTTAAGTGTGACAAACATACAAAAAGCTAGCTAGCTAGTCGTAGCACCTAGCACCGACACGGAGAAGCGACTCTGTCCCCGGTGATTGGGGCTCGCCGGAGGAACAAGCCAAGGCAGCAGTTGGACGGGAGCCGGATCGGAGTTCAATTGCAGTGGTGGTGGGAGACGGGGACCAGTGGAGGACCACCGGGGCCCCAGCCGGAGTCGGAGCCCAGTTGCAGCGGCGGGGCTCGGCGGAGGAACTACTGAGGCAGACGGCGGTAGGTGGCGGGGCTCAGCGGAGGATCTACTGGGACCCCAGCTGGGCAGAAGCAGGATCGGAGCTCGGCTACAGCGGCGGTGGGCGGCGGGACTCGGTGGAGGAGCTTCCGGTACTCTGGCTGGACAGGAGCTCGGTTACAGCGGCGGTAAGCAGCGGGACTAGCAGCGGAGGGGGCTAGCTGAGGCCCAGCTGGATTCGAGGTTGGTTGGATCGGATACCGGCGACACCAGCAGAGATTGTTTTACTATCCACAGGTCAGTAAAAATGCCACTAAAGAAGGAGGAAATGGAAGAGATCAAAAAATCTCTGAACTTCTTGTCAGAAGAACTGACCAAAGTGGTTAGTCAGCAGGCTAAAATAATAGAGCTAATGGAAGATGTCCGAGAATTAAAATTAACAATTAAGGAAAAAGACAAAAAAATTGCAGACTTGGAGCGACGCGTCGAGGATCTTGAACAATATTCTCGTATGGATGATCTAATTATAAGTGGACTAGACATTAAATATCAATTATATGCTCATGCTACAGCAGGATTGAGAGGAGAGGATGCTCCCCTGAGTGAATCAGTCTCCCTGGAAAACCAGGTGCTTCAGTTCCTTGATAGTAGAAATAGAAAGGTCGAAGCAAATGCAATTTCAGCCTGTCATGCTTTACCCAGAAAAGATAATAAAACAAAGAAATCAATTGTGATGCGCTTTGTGAACAGAAGGGTAAAGAATGACATACTGAGGCAGGCCAGAAAACTACAGGGAACAGAAGTTTACCTAAATGAACATCTAACAAAAACTAATGCTGAAATAGCACGGCAAGCACGGATGCTGAAAAAACAAAATAAGATACAGGCAACATGGACAAGAAACTGTAGAGTTTGGATCAAACTAAATGGAACACCCGAGGAAGCAAAGAGTATAATAATCAGGGATGTTACTGACTTAAATAAATACAGATGAACACTGATTAAGAAAATTAAGAGACTATAAAAATCCATATCCACACACACGGTAAGAATAGTTCTTTTGACATACCATGTCAATGTACTTAAAAAAAATAAATAAACAAAACAAACAAAAAAAACCTTATGACTGACTTGAGTAGACATCAATTATCCCCAGTTGGAGGAAGTCATCTGCCACAGAGTGAGGAAATTCAAACTCTGAAAATATACCATTATGCTGAACGTAAACTACAAGAGATGGAAAATGATACTGATCCTGATAACCACTTTTTCAATAATATTCATAATCATTGTGAATATTACACCGAAAAGCAATTCAAAAGTCAAGTGCAACTAGATGGTAAACTATCAATAATACACTTCAACAGCAGAAGTCTTAACAAAAACTTTCCACAGATTCAGGACTATTTAAAACAGCTAGACAGAAAATTTACAGCTATCGCAGTCTCTGAAACTTGGCTTAATGAAGAGCAGGCTCCCCTGATGGCAATAGAGGGATATCAGATGTTTCATATCAACAGATCTCAAAAAAAAGGGTGGTGGTGTTGCACTGTACATTGATGACCTGTATAGGTGTAAGCTTGTAAATGGAATGTCCTTTGCACTACCAGGGATTTTGGAATGTGTTACTGTTGAGATTGACCAAGATAAAACAAAAAATCTAATTATAAGTTGTATATATAGAACGCCGGGAACTTGCATTGAGACATTCAGAGATAAATTGGTCGAGCTGTACAATAATATTACTAGTAAGAAAATGGTAGTAATTTGTGGAGATTTCAATATTGATTTACTAAATCCATATCAACAAAATGTAATTACAGAGTTCATGAATTCTATGTACAGCATGAGTCTATATCCCACAATAACACATCCCAGTAGAATCACAGTTCACACTGCTACACTTATTGACAACCTGTTTGTTAATATTATTGATAAGAAAATAGAAAGTGGATTATTGATAAATGATATAATTGACCATTTGCCAACCTTTGCACTTATCCATGGCCACACGGGGGCCAATACAGAAAAAATGGTAAAATCGTTCAGATACTAATCACAAAATGCAATCAGTTCTTTTAAAGAAGACTTGCTGAAGCAAGACTGGACAAAAGTCTATGTATCAGATGTAAATGAAGCCTATGACACATTTATAAACATTGTAACCACTCTTTATGAAAAAAATTGTCCATTAGTAAAGAAAAAGCTTTAACATAAATTTGCCGATAAGCCATGGTTAACCAAAGGATCACAAAAGGCGTGTAAAAAGAAAAATTTATTATATAAAGCTTTTCTAAAGAAAAGGACAAAAGAAGCAGAGCAGCGGTATAAAACATACAAAAATAAGTTAACATATATAATAAGATGTAGTAAAAGAGACTATTACAGTAAAGAACTGGAGAAAAACAGAGACAATATTAAAAATACATGGACAATACTTAACAGTATTCTTGGAAATAAAAACAGAAATACAAGCTACCCAACCAATTTTTCAAAAAATAATAAAACGACTCAGAGTGTGAATGCAGCTTCGCCTGCAGATGAATTTAATAACTTTTTTGTTAACATTGGTCCTAATTTGGCTCGAGAAATACCCATTACGGCACCCACAGGTGATACAATAAGCAAAAACACTGCTGTAAAAGACTCCATTTTCATAAAGAAAACAGACGAAAGAGAGGTCATTGAAATTGTTAAATCGTTTAAAAGTAAAACATCTATGGACTGTGATGGTATTGACATGCTTTTAGTCAAAACTATTATTGAATGCTTAGTGAAACCACTGGCGTATATCTGTAACCTGTCTCTCCAAACAGGTATATTTCCCAATGCAATGAAAATAGCTAAAGTAATTCCGATATACAAGACTGGTGACAGAGGGGAACTTTCAAACTATAGACCAATTTCACTATTGCCGCAATTTTCCAAGATACTTGAAAAAATATTCTATGAGAGAATTGACAACTTCATACTGAAGAATAATTTATTGTGTAAGCAGCAATGTGGGTTCAGACACAAGAGGACAACTGCATTTGCTCTAATGGAATTTATAGAAAAAATATCAACTGCCGTTGAAAATAAAGAGTATTCAGTTGGGGTATTCCTGGATCTTAAAAAAAGCATTTGATACAGTGGATCATAATTTATTATTATTATTATTATTTTTTCCGGTTCCGGTTCCGCCGGACCGGCGGCGCCACACGAGTCGGCTGCCTGTTGCAACAGCCTTTTTTTTATCTTCCTTCTTCTTTCTACACCTTTCACTCTGTATATATATCACGGACGCACGGATCGCCCCGGGGGTCTCCCGGGTCGGCGGACGGAGCCACGGTTTGCAGCGGGAGACGTTACAGCGGGGAGGAGCTAGTGCTAGCTAGCACTTAGCCGCCGCCCGGTGCTAATGGGAAACTCGACATACCGGGAGCTGTAGCGAGAACGACGCGGGTGCCGGGCTGGAGTTTAGGCGGCGTGAAAGAAATATAAAATAAAGAGCGATGGCAAGAACCAAGCAGACCGCCTGTAAAATGTACTGGAGGAAGAAGCCCCCCAGGAGACAGCTAGCCACCAGGGCTGCTCGGAGAGGCGCTCCGGCCACCGGCAGAGTGAAGAGGCCTCGCCGTCACAGGCCCGTGGCTCTGAGAGAGATCCGTCGCTACCAGAAATCCACGGAGCTGCTCATCCGTAAGCTGCCCGTCCAGCGCCTGGTGAGGGAGATCGCTCAGGACTTCAAGACCAACCTGCGTTTCCTGAGCTTCGCCGTCATGGCTCTGCAGGAGACCAGCGAGGCCCACCTGGTGGGTCTCTTCTTCGCTAAGGGGGTCACCATCATGCCTAAAGACTTCCAGCTGGCCCGCTGCATCCACAGAGAGAGAGCTTAGACTTTCTGCTGCACATTCACCAGCCATAATGCTCTGCACTGTGTGTCTATATATATACATTTATAGTAATATGGACATATGTTTACTAGATGTTGTTTTTTCTTGCCTTCTGATTGTTGCTCTGAGTGTTGCTATCCCTATGCTGTTGCAATCCTGGAATTTCCCCATTGTGGGACTAATAAAGGCTTATCTTATCTTATCTTATTAAAGAAACTACAAAATTGTGGCATTAGGGGAGTAGCACTGTCCTGGTTATGTAGTTACTTAAAGAATAGATATCAGTATGTATGTGTTGGTAACAAAAACTCACAGTTACTGAAGGTTACTTGTGGAGTCCCACAGGGTTCAGTTTTGGGGCCATTGTTATTCAATATGTATATAAATGATATATGTAAAGTTTCAGAAAAAATGCATTTAATATTGTTTGCTGATGACACTAATTTATTATGCAGTGGAAGCAATTTGGAACAACTTTTGGATACACTTGGAAAGGAATTAGGAAAGCTTAAACTGTGGTTTGATTCAAACAAATTAACGCTCAATTTAAGTAAGACAAAATTTATAGTTTTTAACAACCATCACAACAACTTAGTATCTAAACTCAGCGTAAATGGTGTAGAGATTGAAAGGGTATCCGAAACTAAATTTCTTGATGTAATAATTGATAATAAACTGTGTTGGAAGTCACATATTAATTATATTAAAGGTAAAATATCCAAATCAATCGCAATACTACACAGAGTGAAATATTTGCTGAATCAACCCACACTATACTGTATACCTTGTATCATTCATTAATACTCCCATACATGACATATTGTACTGAAGTATGGGGAAATACATATAAAACAAACATATATCCAGTCTTTATGCTTCAGAAGAGAGCTATTAGAATAATAAACAATCAGCTTACAGGGAACCAACAAACCCACTTTTTCTTAAATTACAAGCTCTCAAGTTGAAAGATCTGGTTGACTTTAAAACTGCAGTAATAATGTTTAAAGTGAAGAATCTATCACTGCCCGCAAATATCCAAAAGCTGTTCCAAATAAGGGAGAAACAATATCATTTCAGAGGAACATGTATATTTCAAAAACCTTCAGTGAGAACTACCACCAAGCAACACTGTGTTTCAGTGCAAGGAGTCAGATTATGGAACGATTTTGGACCTGAATTAAAATCATGTACAACGCTTGGACAATTTAAACAAAAACTAAAGGAAGAAATACTCCAAACATATATGCAAGATGACATATAAAATCACATAAGGATTGTCATATCCAGTCTGTGTTGTGTTGTTGCTTAGTTTTTTGTTTTTGTTTTTGTTTTTGTCACATTTTGTTTTAGCTTTGTTCTGAATTGTAATTGCTCTTGCTTGTTTTTCTTTTGAATTCTTGGATGGAATATGGGTGGGCAATATAAGCTGCGGCTTCAGCCATCACCCATTTCGGATAGCTTATGTTGAACTGTATAATCAGAGGAGTCATTGTCTAATTTGACCTTGTTGGATTTTCTTCCCCCTTTGTTATATTATTCTGTTTCTTTTAATCTGTACTTTTAATCTATCCAAAATAAAGATTGATTGATTGATTGATTGACTGAAAAAAAATGAGAAATCAGGAAGGGGGCAAACACTTTTTCACACCACTGTATATGGTGCACATAAAAAACAGAAGTCATCCAGAGGTCAGAGGGTGCCTTGACACAGACACAAGATCTGCACCTGCAAGCAAATGCCTGTAATGTAATGAAACTGGAGATGGTTCTTTTTGGAGGAGCTTGGAAAGGTCCTTGTGACTCCTTGTATGCAAAAACGACATCCTACACAGCAGATTCAGAAGCATTGGTAAGGGCAGTGCAGCAATCTGAGGGATAAAGACCTGTACTTATAAAGTGCTTTTTCTGGTCACAAAGACCACTCATAGATCTTCACTAGTAGCTACACTATCACTGTATTCTAAGGGCTGGTCAGATACCTAGAGACAATTTAGAATCACCAATTAACCTAACATGCATGACATCTGAGGAAACCGGAGACCCTGGAGTAAAACAACAAAGCACAGGGACAACATGCAAACTCCACACAAAAAGGTTCCCACCCCTGCCTGCCTGGGGATTGGGACTTGGAACCTTCTTGCTGTGAGGCAACCGTGCTAAACACTGTACCACCATGCTGCTCAAAGTTAACCTGGAACTGATCAAAAATTCACACAAGAAGCCAACACAAGGGGACAGAAGAGAAGGACATGCAACTTCTGCTCTGTAAAGAAGGACTGCAAAACAAGGCAAATTTGCTGCAAATGTGGGAAATGTGCAAGCTTCCACACACAAAGTTTCCTACCACTGCATTGAATGCAGAGACTAGTTTGAAATAAGCATTTTATTTTAATGTTTTGTGTTCTACATGGTAAATGTTGAATTAATAATGATAATTATGATTTCTTATGATATAGCAGTGCGGATAACATTTACTGTAGTAGTCGCATGGTTAAAGATGGTGGTTATATTATAAATTCCAACAGTTCCAGAATGTTCATGCCATTTTCAAATTCAGTAAAATATATTTAAATCACAAAGAGCAGAGATAAACAAACCTATCATCTGGTCAGTCACAGCAACAGATACTGGAGTCAGTTTGTCTTGGCCTGTCCTTGCCACTGATAATACCTCTATCTGCCAAGAATGTGCCACTAGTCCAGCAAAAGCTAGCGGTACTCAAATACTTTGCAAGCAGTTTCATGAAATGGTCAGTCGGAGAGCAACTCATACCGGCTCGGACGTCATCTGGGTTAACAAGGTCAGGAGTTCCTGGCAGCGGAGGGCGAAGGACAGAACTGAGTGGAGGAATCTGATCAGACCTAAATGAAACAGTCATTGTCGCCCCTGACAGACTGCTATGATGATGATTGCTTTTATGTTTTTATGTCTTATATAAAACAGGACATGATACTGTGTGATAACAGATGTTTTTCAACAAGAACGAGTGTTATAAAACTAAAAAATACACTCTCCCTGCTCTCTGAAACATCTAATAAGGATTAGTCATACATTTATTAATGTGAGATAGGCTACTTAGACATTATGAATAGATCTGTCATTCAAAATTTGGTATAGACACTTTCTATCAGGGAATTCTTGGTACGGGTCAAAATTGACCATACTGTGAAGGCGTAGAATACAAACAGTATGTAAGGGATAATTTCAACTGTGGAGGGCTTCTTTAAGTTTAGACACAAAAGAAATAGTTTGACAGTATGTTATTTGCTGTCTCACACTGGGTTTAATTAGACAGTCTAACTGAATCCAGCAGCTAGAAATTGTTCAGCATAGCTTCCAATAAACAGTTTTTGCAATTTGCTTTGTGGACTGCACAAATGAGATACAATATATTTCTGTCAGAGGTGTAGAAGCTCTGGCAGACACATTTTAAATAAGGCTTCTGTTAAGGCTTGCTATTTTTCGGATTTTGTTTTACCTCAGTTATGCTAATTTAGTAATTTTTGCATTTGTGGCCAGTCTTGAGGCTCCACCAGCATCTCTGTGATATATAAAAATGAGACATAAAAAATGTAGATGTGGCAATACTTGGAAAATTCTGAATGTTCTATAAGTTTTTTTTTAAATTAACTATTTTACTCACATTTTTTACTTTTATTTTTGATAATTTTTGGAACAGCAGTGTATATTCTTCAGTCGAAAGCTACAGTAAATCAAGTGAAATATAATGATCTTTTGGGATGCAAGAGTACTCAAAACTGGATTTTGAAAAAAAGTAGTTTTGCAAAAGTTATCTAGTAATAAATTTAAGCTATTTTATTCTAAACACTGATTCACCTTTGTATCTACTTTGGATATCTTTAATGCTTGTCACTGAATAAACTTGTTAATGCACAATTAGGACCCCTCCACCACCACTAAACTCCTTGTCTGGTAAAATCTTAATTTAATTTCTCTACATGAAAATAATGAACACTAACCCTGATGTCCCAACTCATCTGACAGCATGATGCAGCAGTTGTTGTTGAATCCATGTTACTAATTATAATTCCACTCGGAGGTGGAGATATGGTGTTGAAATTGGCTGGGGCAGAGGTCACATGGGGAATCTGTAGTATACAGTGGTGATGAATGGTTTAGGACTGTTTACTTTTTAGAATATCGCCTCTTTACTGGAGCCTCACCCTAAAACCCATGATTAATAATATTCTCATAAATACAGTAAATTGATAGGGTAAATTACTTTTTTTGGTTCATCCTTTCAATTCCAGAGCTCAGTTTGCATCCTCCAATAGTGCTTTCACCTTGTCAAAAGACAAAAGACTGGTGCTTTTATGCATAGTGCATTATGGGATCTGCACTGGTAATGTGCTAGATCAGATAAAATTATTTAATGCGTAGAAACATTTCACACTTGAACACTCTTTGCATTTAATTCAATTTTAGGCCACAGTTAGGTAGAGTCCATTAAAAAATATCCTCTCAGTCATACGGGAAGTTGTTTACTTTTAAATGAACATGGAGCACCAACACATAATGGAAAAGTAAATAAATGAAAGTGCCAATAAGATAGTCTGCGTCGATGTTAGCACAGCTATGTCAAATTAAGACCTACATTAAAATGGGCATTCCATCCGATTGTCTTGTATTAACGTTAGTACTGGAGGAGAAATGAAAATGACAATATTTATAGAAGGAACACATCGATAATAATGACATTAAACTGGATTAATGGCCAAAACTTTCACAAGGAGAATTTTCTCAGTCGAATCTCAGAATTAGTGAAGAGTTAGAAGAAAAGCAGCCTGGAAGGTTAAAAGAGGTTAGAGAGAGCCAAGCAGCTCAAGGCATTCAAGACACAAAAATTACTGGTGTGTCATTTACTCAATTATAGATTATGTGATAACAAATATCTCATCTACATTTATGAAGATATTTGTAAAACTGTTGCAAACACTTATCTATGGAGATGTTCAAAAATGAACACAACAGAAAAAAATGTTACAAAGAGTTGAAATGCTTTTGATTTTACATTCACCAGTATTCATTTCAAGGGTTTTTGAATAATTTCTGTTCAGTGTTGCCAAGGTTGCACATCAGTCAGCCGCAACAATAAAACCACTGTCTGGTGAAGTGAATAACAGTGATCATGGGGTTACACTGCAATGTTCTGTAAGAAAACTTTGTGCCCTGACATTTATGTTAGGGTTACGGTGACTCTTACCACCCGCCTAATGACTGCTGCAGCTACCCTCATCATCATCATAGCAGTTTGTCAGGGGCGACAATGACTGTTTCATTTAGGCCTGATCAGATTCCTCCACACAGCTCTGTCCTTCGCCCTCTGCTGCCAGGAACTCCTGACCTTGTTAACCCAGGGGACGTCCGAGCCGGTTTGAATTGCTTTCTGACTGTGTGGAAATGTGTGGAAAGACGAGGCTGAGTTTATTACTCAAAGTCAGTTTTATTCACCAACACATTCTCCAACATTCAAACACAGCAAAGAGGAAGGCATGCCACCACCTCTGTCCTTTTTATACCCCAGGACATCAAAGTAAACAGTCACATTGTCTTTACATCCCAAATCACAATGAACCCCCCTTCAGGTCCTCTGTCTCCACCTGAAGTCTTGGTGGTCAGGAAATCCTTCATGGCCGTCTCTCTGCATACAAAAGGCCAGACTTCCCGTCCTCCTGTTACCCCTAGGAGGTTCAGACCTTTTGTTCCTCTGAGACGTGCAGTAAACAATAAGCATACAGTAACAAGCATGTGAAGCATATGGAAACAGCATATGTGCCCACATGACCCCCCCAAACGTCTAAGATGGAACAACATCACCACGTCATTGCATGTCATAATAAAATCACTACATATCAGTCCAAGTGCCGCTTAGGTCGCAGCCTTCTCCCATATCTGCTGTAAGCAGGCTGTACCACTTCCACGGCGTCTTCCAGCTGTGGATCTGCTGCCTGGGGATAAGAACTGTTAGTCAACCTCTGTGGGTGTTCTGGGGAATGCTCTCTAGGGGGTCTGCCACGCCGAGGAGCCTTCGCCAACTGCACAACTTCGTCAGCTATCACAAAAGCGGGTTTGAGCCTGTTAATGCCAATCCTTTCTTTTCTGCCCCCCCCAAATCTAGCAAAAAATGCTTATCCCCTGTTTCCAGCACTCTATACGGTCCGTCATAAGGTGGGCGTAAAGGCGGACGATGGGCATCATGTCTGACAAAAACAAACTCCGCATTTTTTAAAGCCTTAGGCACAAAAACACGTGGAAAACTGTGGTGAACGGGGCCAGGTAGCGTGCTCGGGCCCGTGCTATTCTGTAACCGCTGAACCGGGGAGCCCTCTGGCGCTGGATTATCTGGGAGAAATTCCCCGGGCAGCCGAAGTGGCTGTGCAAAAACTAACTCAGCTGGGGAGGCTTCTAAATCCTCTTTAGGTGCAGAACGCAACCCCAATAAAACCCATGGTAGCTTGTCCACCCAATTTGTATCCGTAAGCGACGCTCTGAGGGCCGCCTTCAATGACCTGTGAAAACGTTCGCATAACCCGTTAGCCTGCGGGTTGTACGCGGTCGTGCGGTGGATCGTTGCCCCCAGGCTGCGGGACATTGCTGACCAAAGTTCGGAAACAAATTGCGGGCCTCTGTCAGACGTAATGTCTGACGGGACTCCAAAACGCGCTACCCATGCCTTTAAAAACGCGCGCGCCACCTCCTCGGCTGTGGTTGATGACAGCGGGACCACTTCCGGCCAGCGCGTGGTGCGGTCAACCATTGTCAGAAGATGTGTGCACCCTTGTGAGGGCGGGAGGGGGCCTACGAGGTCCACGTGGACATGATCAAACCTTTTAGCTGGGATGTGAAACGGCTCCAAGGGAGCTCTCGTGTGTCTATGAACCTTGGCCCGCTGGCAGGCTGTGCAGGCTGCCGCCCACTCTCTAACTTGTTTGCGCAGACTCGGCCATACAAATTTCTCTCCTACCATTCTGACCGACGCGCGTGCTCCCGGGTGCGCCAGAGAATGGACCGAGTCAAAAACGCGGCGGCGCCACGCGGCTGGAACCACCGGACGCGGCCGCCCAGTGGAGATATCGCAGATTAGGGGGGGCATACCGTCTTGCAGCACCCTGTTCTCCAGCCTTAACCCTGTTGGTCCAGACTGGAGCGCGCGCACATCCGCGTCACTAACCTGCTCCGCGGCCATGGCTGCATAATCTATCCCCACGCGGACCGGGGCCACGCGGACTTCCGCGTCGCTAACCTGCTCCGCGGCCATGGCTGCGGGATCTACCTCCGCGCGGGCGGGAGCCCCCAGGGCGTGCGAGAGGCAGTCCGCCACTATATTAAGTTTACCCGCCACATGCTGGATATCGGCAGTAAACTCTGAAATTGCGGCCAGCTGTCTCTGCTGCCGGCCCGACCAAGGTTCTGAAATCTTGGCCATCGTGAAAGTCAGCGGCTTGTGGTCAACGAACGCGGTGAAACGGCATCCTTCCAGCCAGAACTGGAAGTGGCGAATGGCCAAGTGGAGAGCTAACAACTCCCTGTCGAATGCGCTGTATTTTCGTTCGCTGTCGCGCAGGGTCTTACTGAAAAAGGCGAGCGGTTGCCAGGCTCCGGCTACAAACTGTTCCACAACCGCCCCTATGGCCACATCTGACGCGTCAGTAGTGAGTGCCATGCGGGCCGCTGGGACCGGATGTGCTAATAATGCAGCATTTGCCAGGGCTGTTTTGACTTCGGAAAATGCGCGCTCCTGCTCCGGAGACCATTCGACTTTATTTGTGGGTTTTTGTTTTTTTACTGCAGCATACAATGGTTGCATGAGCTGCACTGCGCGGGGGAGGAAACGGTTATAAAAATTTACCATTCCCCAAAACTCCTGTAATGCTTTGACCGTTTGTGGCTGGGGGAAATTTGTTACTGTGCGCACTTTGTCAGGCAGAGGGACTGCTCCCTCTGGGGAGACGCGATGTCCCAAAAAATCAATCTGCGTCACCCCGAACTGACACTTCGCCGGGTTAATTATTAACCCGTGCTCTGCCAACCTCCGGAAAACTGCCGTGAGGGGGTTTTCGTGTTCGTCTTCGGACGCGCTGGCTATCAATATGTCGTCCAGGTAGACGAACACGAAAGGGAGATCGTGCAGAACCGCGTCCATCATGCGTTGGAACGTCTGCGCCACGCCCTTAAGCCCAAACGGCATGCGCAAAAACTCGAAAAGCCCAAAGGGAGTTATTACCGCTGTTTTGGGTATGTCCTCAGCGCGCACTGGGACCTGGTGGTAACCGCGTACCAAGTCTATTTTAGAAAAAACGCGTGCCCCCGCCAAATGAACTGAAAAATCTTGGATGTGCGGGATTGGGTAGCGGTCGTGCGCTGTAGCGTTATTCAGGTTGCTGAAATCACCACAAGGCCGCCACGAGCCATCAGCTTTCGGGACCATGTGAAGCGGTGAAGCCTGTCACGACGGCCCTCACGGACCGTCACAAGACGCCTCAGTCACCAGAGAGTTTGCAGTGGTAATTTATTGAGGATAAGGCAGAACACTGACAGAACACATACAGTCGCTGGGTGACGTCTGAACCGGGGGACACCCGATGCGCCAGACGGACAACAGTGAGAGTAAGGTCTCAAAGGAACATACCTGAGAATAACAGGAGCACGACGGAACGTGGCTGAACATACAGAAGAGCATAGCAGGTGATCATAACAAGATATAACAGAGACTGCCGCGTTGGAGGACATTTAGCACCCGCTTATATCTCTGGTGGCTAATGACCCCAACGCGGCACAGCTGCTGCTAATGACAGCAGAGCAGCAGCTGACTTTGACAGCAGGGAGCTCCCCCGGGCGCCTTCACAATAAGAGCCCGAGGAGCTGGAAGGAACCCTCAGCTGCCAAAGCCAGGGAACAAAAAGATATGAGACCCGAGTGTGGCCAGAACCGACACTCGGGTTATGACAAAGCCCAAGGGCTCTTCGAACGCCTGATGATGCCCAACCTCTCCAGGTTGGCAAACTCCTTGCGCGCTATGGTCAGTTTAACTGGATCCAAGCGCCGAGCTTTTGCGAAAACGGGCGGTCCGGTGGTAGTAATAAAATGTTCCACCCCGTGTTTAGCCACGGTCGCCGAAAACGTTGGGACCGTGAGTGCTGGGAACTGAGTGAGGAGTGTGTGGAACTTACCACCTGCAGCTGTGACGTTGGCTTGTGCTGTTGGCGGGGCCACTCGAGCTGTACAGGGAATAGAAGAAAAAGAGAGTGCATTAACCAGGTGTCTGTTAGCAAGATCGACCAACAAACTATGTGAGCACAAAAAATCAGCCCCTAACATGTTGAAATTGACTGCCGCTATGACGAAAGTCCATTCAAAAGTGCGGCCGTGCAAAGACAGAAACAGAGTCCTCTCACCGAAGGTCTTAATCGCCGAGCCGTTCGCTGCTGACACCCGGGGACCACTGGAAGGCGCCAGTCGGTCAGTGTAGGAAGGTTTGATGAAACTCAGCTGGGAGCCCCTGTCCACGAGGAAGTGCCTCCCCGAGTGCGCATCCTTCAAGTAGAGCAGCTTGTTCTCCTCTCCGAGGGCCGCAGCTGCTACCAACCCCCGGTCTTGGTGTTTCCCGAGCGCTTGAAGTGGCACGGTGGAATGCACTTGTGTGCCCTCTCTGCGAAGCGGCGATGGTAGAAGCAAAGGACATCATCTGCTCCGTGTTTCCCGGCCCTTGCCGCCCCCGTCGTCGGTGCATCTGGTGCTGCAGCCTCTGGCCCCCTGCCGTCTCCGGATGTTGCGCCTGGCTCCGCTGCCGCAGCCGCGCATCGTTTACTGGCGTCGACAAGCCGCTGCGCCTCCTGGCCCAGCTCGTGGTAGTCTGGTTGGGCCAGCAGTGGTGAACTGGCCAGGGTCACTCTCACCTCTGACGGTAGGGTTCTGAGGAAAAGGTGGGTGAAGATGAAGTTATCATTTTCGGAGTCTCTCAAACTCAACATCTTCCCCATCAGGTCTGCAGGTCTGTCGCCCTCGAATTCAGTCAGCGCCAGGAGCCTCTCTGCTCGCTCCTGCACCGAGGGGGTGAAGTAACGAATGAGTGCAGCCTTCAACGTGCTGTACTTGTCGCTGTCCGGCGGGTGGTTGATCAGGCTCTCTACTCGCTGGGCTGTGTGGTTGTCCAGTTTTGCAACCACATGGTAGAACTTTGTGGCGTCTACCGAAATCCTCCGGAGGTGGAACTGTGCCTCGACTGTGTTAAACCAGGAGCGCGGATTGTTCGGCCAGAAGTCCGGTAGGTGGACTGTGGCTGCATTCGTTTGGCTGGCTCCTGGCGAGTCTGGCTCGGGAGATTCGTCTCCACTCATGATACGTCGTAGGATCACCAGTGTGGAAATGTGTGGAAAGACGAGGCTGAGTTTATTACTCAAAGTCAGTTTTATTCACCAACACATTCTCTAACATTCAAACACAGCAAAGAGGAAGGCATGCCCCCACCTCTGTCCTTTTTATACCCCAGGACATCAAAGTAAACAGTTGCATTGTCTTTACATCCCAAATCACAATGCACCCCCCTTCAGGTCCTCTGTCTCCACCTGAAGTCTTGGTGGTCAGGAAATCCTTCATGGCCGTCTCTCTGCATACAAAAGGCCAGACTTCGCGTCCTCCTGTTACCCCTAGGAGGTTCAGACCTTTTGTTCCTCTGAGACGTGCAGTAAACAATAAGCATACAGTAACAAGCATATGGAAACCACATATGTGCCCACCACTGACCATTTCATGAAACTGCTTGCAAAGTATTTGAGTACCGCTAACTTTTGCTGGACTAGCGGCACATTCTTGGCAGATAAAGGTATTATCAGTGGCAAGGACAGGCCAAGACAAACTGACGCCAGTATCTGTTGCTGTGACTGACCAGATGATAGGTTTGTTTATCTCTGCTCTTTGTGTAGTGCATGTCATGATGCACCGACTGGCAAAAGTCCACCACAGACCTTGCGACAGATGTACTTATCTGCCAGGATGTCCAGTCTCACCCCGTGTAACTGGGAGTGGTCCACCACAGACCTGTGACAGATATTGTTTTTAGTTCTGCCGGGACACCCACTTTCACCCTCCACACCCTCGGAAGGGTGGGGTTGCCGGTTGAGTCACCGATGGCATGACCCATGAGACCCAGGTAGTACCGGTTTTCATGGTTATCCCTACTACACCAAAAAACAATAAAAAGCCTGCTCTTTGATGGCAAAGGCTTCAAACCACCACCATTCTTTTCTAAGTATGCCTCTTATGTTCCAGTAAAGACATCACAGGACACACCTTGGCTCTGATTCATGCTCTGATTATTGGCAGCCCCCCCTCCCCCACCAGGTGCAGTTATGTGAATGTAAAACAACATTCACACTATTGTTGTTAAAGTCAGCCATTATTATTCTCTGTACATTTTTTGGTTGCTCTCCTCCTGCACACTTTATGCTAGAAACCGCATTCTGGTATTGTTCTTTTCAGTTTTTAAAGACATCTGTGCCTCAGTTTTCTACTTTACAACTTTCATACTTTTCTTTTTACAATATTTATACTTTTTCAGCTAAAAATACAATTGAAGTACAAACACAAGTCCCCCAAATTCTCTTTTAGGCTAAAAACTTCTGTATACTTTCAGTTAGAAAAACATTCAAGTTTTAAAATGCTAAAATATCTCATTTTTTTAAGATAACATTATTCAGCTTTAAGCCATTTTACCTCTTATGCTACCATTTTTAAAAGCTGAAAGCTTTTGATATCAGTTGATATCAAAAGTTGATATCAGTGTAGTCAGGAGTTTACTTGGAGCTGGTGTACTTGGTAACAGCTTTGGTTCCCTCAGACACGGCGTGCTTGGCCAGCTCACCGGGCAGCAGGAGGCGCACTGCGGTCTGGATCTCCCTGGAGGTGATGGTGGAGCGCTTGTTGTAGTGGGCCAGACGAGAGGCCTCGGAGGCGATGCGCTCAAAGATGTCGTTGACAAAGGAGTTCATGATGCTCATGGCTTTGGAGAAGATACCGGTATCAGGGTGGACCTGCTTTAGTACCTTGTAAATGTAGATGGTGTAGCTCTCCCTCCTGGTCTTCCTCTTCTTCTTGCCTCCTTTACCAGTGGTTTTGGTCACGGCTTTCTTGGAGCCCTTCTTGGGCGCAGACTTGGTGGGTTCAGGCATCCTTATTGAGCAATTTTTCAATCTTATTTGAACTAGCCTTTTCAAATGTTTTTATTCAACTAAAGGAGTTATACTTGTATGCTAATGTACAAATTTAGACCTATAGCTTTTAAGTTAGCATTTTTTTTTTTTAGCCTTAAGCTTTCATTTAGCATTTTTTGTTTACTTTAAGCCATGTGTGCTTTTATGTGAACAAGCTGTGGTCTTCCTCATGAGCAGTATTGGGCAAGTTATTAAAAATAGTAACTAGTTACAGCTACCAGTTACTTCTTTTCAAAAGTAACTGAGTTACTTCTGCATGATTAAAGTAACTAGTTACTTGGAAAAGTAACTTTCACATACTTTTAAATGAATACTTAAATCATCTTGCACACATAGCAAGATAATTTAAATAATGGATTACATTACGGACTTATTAATGTCAGGCTGAAAACAGACTGTTTCAGACAGAGCTTTTAGAACATGTTCAGTCTGCTTTATCCTACCTTGAGAGCTCTTATTGTGGGAAAAATCTGAAGAAAATCAACTCAAAATTGCCAGTTACGTCCTCATTTTGGAGTGAGAAATAGGGTTTGTACCATGAAAAAGAGGGAAAAATAGTGAGAATCACTCCAAAAGAATGAGTTGGCAACACTGCATAAAACTGTCAGTGGTTCTTACCTTTAATATTATGGATTTAATCCAATGTGCAGTGATCCAGAGAAAGTGTCCATTATCCACAGTCTAAATGTCTGCTGTGACAGAGACATGATCCAGTCACTTAAATTCCTTTTGAAGATCAAAACCATTTTTGAATAATCTTTATCCAGGTAGCAAGTAAATGCGTTTTAACTTCAGTGGATCACAGTCTCGGCTGTCTGATGGAAAATGATTGTTATCAGATCTTCATTCTGTAACAATATATCTGGCAATCAGTCAGTTTAATTCTTGCTGGGTCACAAACTGTCTAGATGCATACCCGTGCTTGAAATCCAGCCATGGCTATTCAGATAGCGTAGATCCACTCCACAGTGTTGTTTGCATAGCATAGCATAGCACTAGCTTTGTTGGATCTTCTTAGTGTTTTTAAAGGCACTTCTGAAGATTTGAGTCAGTCTTAACCACACTTTAGTTTGTAGCCCACCACTATGCTTTTGTCCTTAACTGTGACAAAGGAAAAAAAATCTGTCTATTTCCACAAAAACAAAGTATAGCTTTGTGGTGGACACAATACGACATGGCACTCCACCCAGGACAGGGTGCCGGTGGGGGAGAAGATAATCAGAGATGGTAATGGGGGAAAGGCGAGAAGAGCCAGCTAAGGGCTCCTTAGGCGTTAAGGGCATTTACTTGGTGGAGGAGAAATAAAGTCTGTGTTGTCAGTCCGTGGTCTTGTCTGATTTATTCCTCCACACTGGTGACGTTAAGATGTGAAATGGAGAACAAGCCGAGCACCTCCGCGGAAACACTCCCACGGGAGCCACACACGACTGCATGCGCTGTCACAGTCAGGCTCCCGGACTTTTGGCTCCACAATCTGACTGCTTGGCTTTGCATGTGGAAGCCCAGTTTGCCCTCCGCGGAATCTCTACAGATGACACCAGATACCATCATGTGGTAGCTGCGCTGAATGCGCGTGCCACGCAACAAGTCATGAACCTGCTCCAAGACCCGCCAACCCAGGGTAAATACAACGCTCTCAAGCAGATGCTGCTACAACATTACACTCTTTCGGATGGGAAGAGGGCAGAAAAACTCCTCACACACTTGGAGTTAGGTGACAGATCGACTATGGACCTTATTTAGAGCATGCTCGCGCTAATGGGTAAGGGCGACGGATCCTTCCTATTCACCCACTTCTTCCTCAGGAATCTACCAGCTACAGCGCGGGTGATCCTTGCTAACTCACCGCAGCTGGCGCCCAGGAACTACCATGTCCTGGCACAAGAGGCAGACCGCATCATCCTGGCGAACAAAGCTCTCAGCGTGCACGCAGTGAGACCAGGCTCTCCGAGGGAATCCAGCAAGGTCGAGGAGCTGACGGTAGTGGCTGGGACAGCCACCAGGAGACGCAAGAATGGGACGTTGTGTTTTTATCACCGCTGTTTTGGCAAGGAAGCACAACGTTGTTTGCTGCCGTGCCACTTCAAGAAAGCCAGGAAATGAGACTGCCAGTGGTCAGTAGCAGCTGCGACCACTGGCGACAGGGAGAAGTTGCTTTTCATCACAGACACACGTTCTGGGAGATGTTTTTTGGTAGGCTCTGGCTTCCAGAAGAGCCTTATTCTGCCGGTCAGCACGGACAGGCTGGCAGAAGGCAGCAGCCCCGCTCTTACGGCCGCCAATAGATCCCACATCGGGATGTTTGGAGAAAGGACGGTGACTGCATGTTTACATGGGCGGAATTACCAGTGGGACTTGGTGGTAGCTGCATGTTCAGTCCCCATCTTAGGTGCTGATTTTCTGTGTGCTTATGGACTGCTAGTTGATGTTGCCAGCAGATGGTTAGTGGATGCTGTTTCTTTTTCCTTCTTGCCCTGCATAGTCTGGGGAGTTGGGCCACCAACACACGCTCATGTTCTGGCTCCAGGGGTTAAGTACCAACGTTTGCTTTCTGAGTTCCCAGCACTCACGGTTCCCACCTTTTCCTCTACGGTAACCAAGCACTGGGTTGAGCATTTTATCACAACAAAAGGTCCACCGGTTTTCGTGCACCCTCGTGATACATATATCATTTATATACATATTGAATAACAATGGCCCCAAAACTGAACCCTGTGGGACTCCACAAGTAACCTTCAGTAACTGTGAGTTTTTGTTACCAACACATACATACTGATATCTATTCTTTAAGTAACTACATAACCAGGCACAGTGCTACCCCCCTAATACCACAATTTTGTAGTTTCTTTAATAATAAATTATGATCCACTGTATCAAATGCTTTTTTAAGATCCAGGAATACCCCAACTGAATACTCTTTATTTTCAACGGCAGTTGATATTTTTTCTATAAATTCCATTAGAACAAATGCAGTTGTCCTCTTGTGTCTGAACTCATATTGCTGCTCACTGTCATATCCGGCTCTAGGGAGCCGGGCAATCAGAGCCAGGGACAAGCCAGTGAGTCGTGATGGTTTATTTTGGGTAAGGGATAAGGGATGAGGAGAGCACAGATACTCATGCAGAGGTACACTCACAGGTTGCACAGCGCAGAGGTAAGCAGCTCGTACCGGACGTGGGGGTAACAAGACGTACATACTCACAGCGGGATACAAACACAGGAATGCTGCAAGAGGAGTATAAGCTGACACCAGACGAAGGGGCTTCAGCTTAGCAATGTGTTTATGTCGCAGCCCCGAGTCATCGAGGCTGCTCCTATTTATCCTCATTGGCAGCGCCCCAGCTGATGAGGACTAATTGGCCCCAGCCGTCCGTAATGCTGCCAGCTGGGAGCCTGCTGAGACGCTGCTCAATGGGAAAAGGGAAAACATGGGCTGAGTGCCGAGACGGCATCTCAACCCGTGGTGACAGAGCCCCCCCCTCAAGGTCGGGCTCCTGAACGACCAGGAACATCCCAGCCCCCCCCCCCCCCCCACCTAGGGTGGGAGGAAGGGAGGCAGGATTGGAGGGGAAGAGGCCAAGGGAAGGACAACACCAATGGGGCAATGTAGGGTGGCAGGGAAAAAAAACCAAATACAATACTGAACAAAACAGGGAATAATCAACCCAGGTTCGAATGGGGAGAAGAACTGGGTCAGCACGCCGGTTACACACTACTCAGAGAGTACCAACAATGCGTGACCCAGAGCAAGGAAAAAAACCACCAAAAAGGTACAGGGTAAAAATGCTGAGTAAGGTTAAATAAAGGGGAACACAATACACAGCGCCACTAAGTACATACACAGTCACCAAGAAAAGTGAAGGTGACTGGAACAAATTGACAACTACAGAGCATGGTGTTACGGAAAACAAGGCACATGACTCTATAATGAACCAACAGGGCATAAAAAAGAAATACTGAGTGCAGGCAAAGAAAAACCCACACACACGAATATATAAATACCCACAGCCACCTAAAGAAATGAAAGTGACTGGAATAAATGGATAACTGCAGAGCATGGTCTGAAAGGAAACAAAACATAACTCTACAATGAAAAAACGAGGCTAAAAACATGGCACAAAAAGTAAAATGCTGAGCATGAGCGATGGAAAACACAGCAGTATAAAAACGAATCCACCAACAGGACAAAATATTACACCCGAGTGACCTTCACAAAGATAAAAGAAAAAGTGACACCCGAGGAACATGGCAGGCAGAGTCCACAAATAGCCGAGATGGCTCCGGAGATCTCCCCGCCCATCGTCCCATTGGCGAATCAGGGAAAGAGAAGTGTTCGGACGGCGAACTCCGGACCCAGATCCCAGGAATCCAGTCCACCGGCAGCTGAACCAGGCTGCCCAGAGGGAAACACAGACCAGTGGGGGGAACCAGATCACCGAACCGAAAGTTCTGTGGGTCGGGTCGTCGACCCGCATCACTCAACCACCAGGACCGTTGAGACGGGCGAAGGATCAGAGCGGATCCCGGTGGAAGAGGCTCTGGGGAGAGCCGATGACGAGGGCGGCGGGCGTCAGGCCGCAGGGAAACGGCCACCTCCTCACCGGACCTGGACAATACTGGGGCAGCACCCACGTCGGACCCCGATCGGGCCTTAGGCGAACCCACGTTGGACCCCGATTGGGTCTCGGGCGAACCCACGTTGGACACTGCACCAGAACCGACCTCCAACGTTGAACCCGGACCCTCCAGCACCACGAGGAACAGCAACTCCTCGCCGGTGACCCTGGAAGAAGGCTCAGAAGAGAAAACAGAACCGGGATCAGGATCACCGGCAGCGCCAGAACCCGGCGAGACGAGCTCAGACGCAGCGGGCGGCTGCACCCTGCTCGTCTCCCCTGGAGATAGGCTGAAGTGCTCAAAGATAAAAAGAGAGAAAAGAAAGGAGAGCACTCGCCTGATCTCGGGTTCTGACGCCGTCCAGGACTGCGAAGATCCAGGATCCGTCGTCAGGTCGTTGTCAGGCTCCCATCTAGCCGCGTCGGGCCCCGCAGCCAGCACGATGGTCAGCGCAGCTTGAGATTCCTCTGGCTCCGGTGACCCCGCCAACGATCCACTCGACGTGAAGCCAGAAGAATCTCGTCCCGCTGGACCGAACCGCTCCTCCGTGGAGACCCGGGGACGCTCAATCGTCGGCGTAGACTCCACGCAGCAGTCAGTCCCCCTCCTCCGTCCGCAATGTAGCTGCGGAACCACAGGCCCTCTCCATATCCCACCACGTTGACCCGGAGCCGGAGACCGCTCGGCGGAGAGAGACACAGAGGATGCGGGATTAGGAATACAGGTTACAGCAGGTGGGGAGAGTTCAGGGAGCTGCGAACCCTGAACTTCTCCTCCAGGGATGTGACAGAGCAAATCATTAAGCAGGTGTGAAAAAACAATGACTTGCCTGCCCCCTGGAGGTTGAGTATCGCCTGCTGTAGTGGATTCTGCTTCTTCCTCTCCCCGCCCGGCGATAACGGAGGACCCCCCGGGAATTCGTCTGAGGATCGCTCGCGTTGTCTCCAGCAGAGAGCTCACCAGACCGGAATTCCAGGCACACACAGCAGTCAGGAAGCGCGTCGAGGAGGAGGGGAAAACAGCCGGGGTGAGCCAGCCCGAATGTCCAGGAATGACAGCGGGGAAATGAGGCTCAGGGAACGGGGCTGTAGAATCTCCACACAGACGAGGCGAAGAGGTGACAGCTGCGTGGGAGGAACTGTCCTGACGATGGCCCAGAACTGGATCCGGACGAGGTTCGTGCAGAGGTGACTCGGCGATGTGATGGCGGCTATTCCCGGGGAACGAAGCGAGGGGGAAACCCAGGATTCGCCGCTCCAGATTGGAGATCGAGGCGAGGAAGGCACCGAGCACGGGAAAGCTTCGTAGCCCTGAAGTCCTCTCCATCAACCTCACTGCCGCCGCCACATGCCTGAAGGTGGTGACAGGAAACACAGTGGAGCTCGCGACAGCCACTCGACCCCAGACA
Organism: Pholidichthys leucotaenia; assembly: GCA_020510985.1. Classification (NCBI taxonomy): domain Eukaryota; kingdom Metazoa; phylum Chordata; class Actinopteri; order Cichliformes; family Pholidichthyidae; genus Pholidichthys; species Pholidichthys leucotaenia. Next base: position 259,942,178 of record CM035843.1, read on the forward strand.
TAACTGCTGTCAGCTGCGGCTCCTTGAAGGGAATCCCGAGTGACGTGGCGCAGGTCGGGGGAAGTCCTCTGGTTGGTGCGAACTCCCGGACTGGAATGGCGGCAGGAACGGGACTCCGAAGCGGGGAAAGACGTCGCCCACTTCGACTCCCTGCCGGGATTTCCATCCACCCCGTGGAGCTTCTCTCGCTGTGTACCTGCAGCGTCTATCCTGGCACTGTCCTCCAGATGGTACAGAGAGTGAGAGTGACAGTCCAGGAGTTCCTCAGCACGGCCCGGATGCCAGCGTCTCGCGTTGGAGGCGTCGTGCAGGGTGAAGAATGTCCCGTCGACAGCCTCCGAGATGGACCTCAGCTCGTCGCCCTGGCGCCGGAAGTGACTCCTGGGAAACGGCATGCTAGCAGCGCTGACACCCGGACAGAAAGGTACATTTCCACAGCGACTCACGGCCGCCGGCAACTCTTCTGGCTGCGACATACTGTCATATCCGGCTCTAGGGAGCCGGGCAATCAGAGCCAGGGACAAGCCAGTGAGTCGTGATGGTTTATTTTGGGTAAGGGATAAGGGATGAGGAGAGCACAGATACTCATGCAGAGGTACACTCACAGGTTGCACAGCGCAGAGGTAAGCAGCTCGTACCGGACGTGGGGGTAACAAGACGTACATACTCACAGCGGGATACAAACACAGGAATGCTGCAAGAGGAGTATAAGCTGACACCAGACGAAGGGGCTTCAGCTTAGCAATGTGTTTATGTCGCAGCCCCGAGTCATCGAGGCTGCTCCTATTTATCCTCATTGGCAGCGCCCCAGCTGATGAGGACTAATTGGCCCCAGCCGTCCGTAATGCTGCCAGCTGGGAGCCTGCTGAGACGCTGCTCAATGGGAAAAGGGAAAACATGGGCTGAGTGCCGAGACGGCATCTCAACCCGTGGTGACACTCACACAATAAATTATTCTTCAGTATGAAGTTATCAATTCTCTCATAGAATATTTTTTCAAGTATCTTGGAAAATTTCGGTAATTGTGAAATTGGTCATTAGTTTGAAAGTTCCCCTCTGTCACCTGTCTTGCATATCGGAATTACTTTAGCAATTTTCATTGCATTGGGAAATATACCTGTTTGGAGAGACTGGTTACAGATATACGTCAGTGGTTTCACTAAGCATTCAATAATAGTTTTGACTAAGAGCATGTCAATACCATCACAGTCCGTAGATGTTTTACTTTTAAACGATTTAACAATTTCAATGACCTCTCTCTCGTCTGTGTTCTTTATGAAAATGGAGTCTTTTATAGCAGTGTTTTTGCTTATTGTATCACCTGTGGGTGCCGTATTTCTCGAGCCAAATTAGGACCAATGTTAACAAAAAAGTTATTAAATTCATCTGCAGGTGAAGCTGCATTCACACTCTGAGTTGTTTTATTATTTTTTGAAAAATTGGTTGGGTAGCTTGTATTTCTGTTTTTATTTCCAAGAATATTGTTAAGTATTGTCCATGTATTTTTAATATTGTCCCTGTTTTTCTCCAGTTCTTTACTGTAATAGTCTCTTTTACTACATCTTATTATATATGTTAACTTATTTTTGTATGTTTTATACCGCTGCTCTGCTTCTTTTGTCCTTTTCTTTAGAAAAGCTTTATATAATAAATTTTTCTTTTTACACGCCTTTTGTAATCCTTTGGTTAACCATGGCTTATCGGCAAATTTGCGACGGCGCTGGTGCCAAACTATAGCAGCCCTGCTCTTCCTTTGGATCCATCAGTGACGTGGAGAGGGGGGACATGATGCATGGGTAACATCTTGTCCTCCATATCTTCCTGCCCAGGCTTGAATCCTACCAACGCCCAACGCTGGAAGGTAGAACACCGGTGCGCATCGGCCTGTTCAGCCACAGGCGGTGCTGTTCCAGCAGAGTAGACGTTGAGGATTCTCTTCCATGGTCATCATAGACCGACGGAGGCCGCCGCCGCCGACGATCGGCAAATTTATGTTAAAGCTTTTTCTTTACTAATGGACAATTTTTTTTCATAAAGAGTGGTTACAATGTTTATAAATGTGTCATAGGCTTCATTTACATCTGATACATAGACTTTTGTCCAGTCTTGCTTCAGCAAATCTTCTTTAAAAGAACTGATTGCATTTTGTGATTTGCATCTGAATGATTTTAAAATTTTTTCTGTATTGGCCCCCGTGTGGCCATGGATAAGTGCAAAGGTTGGCAAATGGTCACTTATATCATTTATCAATAATCCACTTTCTATTTTCTTATCAATAATATTAACAAACAGGTTGTCAATAAGTGTAGCAGTGTGAACTGTGATTCTACTGGGATGTGTTATTGTGGGATATAGACTCATGCTGTACATAGAATTCATGAACTCTGTAATTACATTTTGTTGATATGGATTTAGTAAATCAATATTGAAATCTCCACAAATTACTACCATTTTCTTACTAGTAATATTATTGTACAGCTCGACTAATTTATCTCTGAATGTCTCAATGCAAGTTCCCGGCATTCTATATATACAACTTATAATTAGATTTTTTTGTTTTATCTTGGTCAATCTCAACAGTAACACATTCCAAAATCCCTGGTAGTGCAAAGGACATTCCATTTACAAGCTTACACCTATACAGGTCATCAATATACAGTGCAACACCACCACCTTTTTTTTTTGAGATCTGTTAATATGAAACATCTGATATCCCTCTATTGCCATCAGGGGAGCCTGCTCTTCATTAAGCCAAGTTTCAGAGACTGCGATAGCTGTAAATTTTCTGTCTATCTGTTTTAAATAGTCCTGAATCTGTGGAAAGTTTTTGTTAAGACTTCTGCTGTTGAACTGTATTATTGATAGTTTACCATCTAGTTGCACTTGACTTTTGAATTGCTTTTCGGTGTAATATTCACAATGATTATGAATATTATTGAAAAAGTGGTTATCAGGATCAATATTTTCCATCTCTTGTAGTTTATGTTCAGTATAATGGCATATTTTCAGAGTTTGAATTTCCTCACTCTGTGTCAAATGACTTCCTCCAACTGGGGATAATTGATGTCTACTCAAGTCAGTCATAAGTTTTTTTGTTTGTTTTGTTTATTTATTTATTTATTTTTTTAAGTACATTGACATGGTATGTCAAAAGAACTATTCTTGCCGTGTGTGTGGATATGGATTTTTATAGTCTCTTAATTTTCTTAATCAGTGTTCATCTGTATTTATTTAAGTCAGTAACATCCCTGATTATTATACTCTTTGCTTCCTCAGGTGTTCCATTTAGTTTGATCACTTAGAACGATTAGGCATTGTTAGGCACTCCAACAGTCCTTGGGCACTGCCGCTGCACATGGTGCCTAAGGCCGATGGGTCGTGGCAGCCATGTGGCAACTTCTGGCGCTTGAACAATACCACGGAACACGATTGGTATCCCATCCCACACATCAAGGATTTTCCGTGCACCTGTCCAGAATGTGCATTTTTTTCAAAAGTGGACCTGGTCTGCGGTTACCACTAGGTCCTGGTGCACGCTGAAGACATTTCCAAAACAGCGGTAATAACTCCTTTTGGTCTTTTCGAGTTTTTGCACATGCCGTTCAGGTTAAAGGGTGCAGTGCAAACTTTTCAAAGAATGATGGACGTGGTTCTCCATGGTTTGCTGTTCGTTTTTGGTGGCTAGCGTGTCAGAGGAGGAGCACCTCGCCCATCTCAAACAGGTCTTCCAACAGTTGGAAACGCATGGGCTGATTGTTAACCCGGCAAAGTGCCAGTTCGGGCTGCCAGTAATTGATTTTTTGGGCCACTGCATCTCGCAGGAGGGTGCCATCCTGCTGCTGGATAAAATGCGCGCAGTGTCAGATTTTCCACATCCACAGACCGTGAGGGTGCTACAGGAACTTTTGGGGGATGGTCAGTTTTTGTCACCGTTTCCTCCCCCGGGTAACCCAACTGCTGTATGGTGCGCTCAAAAAGAAGAATCCCGAGGAAAGTATTCACTGGACCCCCGAGCGGGTCCAGGCTTTCACGAACACCAAAACGGCGCTTGCTAACGCAGATTTGCTGGCCCACCCAAACCCGTCAGCATGGATAGTGCTCACCACAGACACATCTGACGTCGCGATAGGAGCTGTGGTGGAGCATTACGTCTCTGGGTCATGGCAGCCACTCGCATTTTTCAACCATACCTTGCGTGACAACGAGTGCAAATACAGCACATTTGATCAGGAGTTGTTGGCTCTCCACCTGGCTATGCACCATTTCCAGTTTTGGCTTGAGGGCCACGAGTTCACTGCGTTTGTTGATCACAAACCACTAACGTATGCAATGGCCAAAGTTTTGGAACAATGGTCGACTCGGCAGCAATGGCATTTGGCAGCAATCTCAGAATTCACTACCAACATTCAACACGTAGCCGGTAAGCTTAATATCGTGGCTGACTGCCTGTCTCATGCATTAGTCTTCCCGGTCTACATGGGAATAGATTTCCCCACCATGGCCACCGACCAAACCGGGGATGCAGACATTTGTGCGCTCCTGTCCATGGCTACTGGATTAAAACTGGAGAGCAAGGTGGTGCAAGAAGGGTGCCCCCCCCCCCCGCTCTGCGACCTCTCCATCGGCTTCCCCCGCCCGGTGATTCCAAGCTCTTTGCGCTGCCACATTTTCGAGTCTGTCAACTCCCTTTCACATCCTGGCATGCGTGCCTCAGTTAAACTGGTGGGGGCAAAATTTGTCTTGCCTCGCCTACACAGGGATGTGAAAGAATGGGCTGCAGTGTGTGTCGTGTGCCAGTGGGCTAAAGTGCACAAGCACACCAAAATCCCCTTTGAGACATTTCAAATTCCGGCCAGGAGGTTTGACCAAGTACATGTGGATTTAGAGGGCCCCCTTCCGGCGTTGCAAGGTTTCACACACCTTTTGACAATCGTGGACCACACCACACGTTGGCCAGAAGTGGTCCCGCTGGCTTCCATCGCGTCCGCTGAGGTAACTTGCACGTTTTTGTTGGCTTGGGTCACGTGGTTTGGATCCCTGTTGGACATCACTTCCGACAGGAGTCCGCAATTCGTTTCGGAACTCTGGTCCATGATGGCCAATAGCCTGGGGGTCAAAATCCACCACACCACCGCGTACAACCCCCAGGCTAATGGGTTGTGCAAACGTTTTCACAGGTCGCTTAAAGTAGCACTCAGAGCCTCACTCACAGATGCAAATTGGGTCGACAGCCTGACATGGGTCCCACTGGGGTTGTGCTCCGTGCCCAAGGAAGATTTGAAAGCTTCCCCTACAGAACTCGTTTTTTGCTCAGCTGTTGCGGATCCTCGGGGAATTTTTACCAGGGAACCCCGCACCTGGGACTAATCCGCCCACGCAATTTTCTCACAGTGCAGGGGCTGCCAACGTGCTGGGCCTGGCGCACCATTGTTTTCCCCGCACCTTCGTTCCAAAGAGCTTACAGAACGCCAACTTCATTTTCGTCAGGTACACTGCACACAGAACCCTGCTGCGTCCACCATACGAAGGCTTGTTCAGAGCGCTGGGCAACAACAGGAGCAAAACACTTTGTGTTAGATTTGGGAGGTGGGGGAGCGCAACAAAACCGTCTGCATTGACAGGCTTAAGCCCGCTTATGTGTTGGCAGACGAACAGGTGGTGTTGGCTCAAGCTCCCTGGCGCGGACGCCCACCGATGGTGGGTCTGCAGGTTGGTATTACCCCTACAGAGAATTGTTGGCAGGAGACTAGGTCTCCCCCCCCTTTCCCCCTCCAGAGGACCGCTTGCCATAGACCAAGTTTGTCTCCTACCCACCTCGACAGCAACACACTTCGGCCAGTCCAGCGTCTCCATGTTACAGCCGTTACGGGCGCCGGCTCAAGCCCAAGTTGCCAGAGGGTTAGCCTCTTCTGGGTGTTCGGGGGGTGGGGGGGGGCACAATATGACATGGCACTCCACCCAGGACAGGGGGCCAGTGGGGAAGAAGAAAGTCAGAGATGGTATTGGGGAAAACGCAAGAAGAGCCAGCTAAGGGCACCGGAGCGCTAAGGGGTATAAAGCCAAAAAAAGATGTGCCTTCCGCCCCTGCTGTGCCAGGTTCAGACCTGAGGACACAGGGGTGCGAATGTATTGTATTAAGACCTGCTCTGTGACATGTATGTTAATGTCTGTGGATGTGTGTGCGTGTGTTACAGCTTGTATGGTAATGTGCTTACCCTGAGTGCCAGAGAGGTGGGAATAAAGAGTATAAGAGAGTCCGCTCTGGTACTCAGATTTAGTATGCTTTACTTGATGGAGGAGAAATAAAGTCTGTGCCATCAGTCCGTGGGCTCGTCTGATTCCTTCCTGCACAGCTTCATCTTTCCCCAGCAGGAACAAGGTCCATCTGAGGCTGCTGGCTGCAGCAGTGAACAGGCTCTTTGCAACAGGTTACGTTGACTGATGGCTGCGTTATCTATGTAGGGTCAGTTCCGCTAAAAATATCTATCCATATTAATAAAACGAGTAATGCGAGTAATGCATCTGATCAGATTTCAGTAACTGTAATGCATTGCCAACACAGAGAGACAGACAACCACTGGCGATCTGTCCAGGGTGTACCCTGCCTCTCGCCCAAAGATGCCGGGATAGGCTCCAGCCCCTCCACGACCCGAAAAGGATTAAGTGTAAGAAGGTGAATGAATGAATGAATGTAATGCATTGCTGAATTTTTAAACAGTAATTTCGTTGCACAGCACATTACTGCAAAAGTAGTGGCTTTACAGTAGCGTTATTCCCAACACTGCTCATGAATGGGATTTGGGTGGGCCTAATTAGATCCTGGTGTTTGAAGGAGGAGGAAAAGGGTAAAAAAAAATCACAAGCAACTGTAATTGGGCTGTGGTTAGCACTGCGGCAGCACAGTTTACCCTTGGCCGGGGGATCATGGGGATCGTGGGATCGTGGGTTTGATCCCAGCCCCTGACCAACAGTGATCTGTGTGGAGTTTGCATGTTCTCCCCGTGTATGCGTGGGTTTACCCCGGGATTTCTCCAGTTTCCTCCCACATGCCAAAAACATGCAGGTTAGGTTAATTGGAGACTCTAAAGTGGCCCTAGGTGTGAATGTGTGTGTGAATGGTTAAGGGATAGCGCCGCATCGTGGCTGCTTCATCCATCCAGGTGGTGGATGACCCTCAATGATGACCCTCAATTTCCCCTCTGGGGATCAATGAAGTATACTAAATCTAAAAATCTAAAAAAAAAAAGACCATGAAAGTTTTTTTTTGTTTGTTTTTGTTTTTTTTGTGGGAAAGAGAGCGTAAGATACCATTTTAGACAATGTCGGTTTGTTTTTAAAGGGATTTATATCTACTGCAGTTAGTCTTAAAACTATTCTACCTTAAGAGTGCTTCAAGAAAGCATTTTCAATATACGTCATTCACACTGCATTTGCTTCAGGAAATGTAAAATTTCTAATTTAGTTTATAGTAGTAAAATTTATAGATAGACAGATAGATAGATAGATAGATAGATAGATAGATAGATAGATAGATAGATAGATAGATAGATAGATAGATAGATAGATAGATAGATGTACTTTATTGATCCCAAACTGGGAAATTACAGTGTAACAGCAGCATGACAGTAGACAACCAAACAACAGAAACACACACATGACAGACAAAGGGATTACTGGTGGAAAGTAAAAACTAACACGACTATAAAACCTATATACATCATAGCTTAACATATGATGACCCGTATAAACACATGAATCATCCCATTGCACAAAGAAGGACTATCAGGAGCAGAGTGAAATGTGAGGTACCAGTTAGACTGTAAGGTGCAGTGTGGCAGCATTATTATGACCAGAATACAACATCATAGTGAGTTATTTTACAGTGAAATTGCATGTGGCAGGAAATATTTCCTGTACCTGGCTGTTCGACAGCGAAGCTGTAGTAGAAGCTGTAGTAGTCTACTGGAGAAAATGCTTCACTGTCTGTCCGGTATGTGGTGGAGGGGGTGATCAGAATTGTCCATGATGGATTGCAGTTTTATTTAGTGTTCTCCTCTCCACCACTGTCTCAGAGGTCTCCTGTCTGAGATCAATTACAGAAGTGATCCCTCGTATGTATGGTATAGTTACATACGACTATACCATACATACGAGGGATCGCGGAACCAATTCAAAGGACCATGAAAAAATACAAAATAAACACAGCAGTAAAGCCACACAAAAAATTAAGACAGTTATTAGTACACCCCAAGGACAGAATAGAACAAGACAAAAAATGCAATGTAATATATGAAATATCATGCAGATCATGCAACAAAACCTACATTGGAGAAACTGGAAGATCATTCACCACAAGAAAAAAAGAACACCAGAAGGAATGTGAGAAGGAAACACGAGGATGACTCACAAGATCACAAAAAGGAAAGGCAGAACAAGAAACATTAAAATTAGCAATATCAGATAACTGCAAAAGAAATAATCACATCATGGACTGGGACAATGCAAAAATTATTGGATCAGAGAGCAACAGACACAAACGCTGGATCAAGGAGGCCATAGAAATCAGGAAGCGGGGAAAAGACACTATGAACCGAGATGAGGGGGCCTTTATGCTTTCCCACACCTGGGATCACATTCTCCAGAGACTATCTGACGGCAGAAGGCGGGGCCGGCTCAGTGGATCTGACAGATCTGCTGAGCTGGCCACGCCTACGAAAATCAGCTGATAAATGTCACCTGGCAGCAATCAGCTGACTCTTCTGACGAAGGCTGCAGTGTACAGTCAAAACATGTTAAGAAAGTAAAGACATCTTTCTATTCTTGTCTTTAATAAGAACAAAAGATAAATGATTAAAAGAAGACAAAATGAACCTACTTGAGCTATCAGTGTTGGATCTCCAGTCCAACTCGCTGCTGATCCTGACACCCAGATTTTTGTAGTCCTCAACCACTCCCACATCCTCCCCCCTAATCTGCAGTGGCTGAGAAGGCGTCTTCCTCTTCCTGAAGTCAATCACCATCTCTCTGGTCTTGCTGACATTCAACCTCAGGTGATTCTGCTCCGTCCACTCCACAAATCTGTCAACCAGTGCCCTGTACTTCCCCTCCTCTCCTCCTCTTATACACTCCACAACAGCTGAGTCATCAGAGAATTTCTGCAGGTGGCATGACTCAGTGTTGTACTGAAAGTCAGTGGTGTATAAGGTAAAGAGAAAAGGGGAGAGCACAGTCCCCTGTGGAGCTCCCGTATCACAAGTCACCACTCCAGACAAGACGTTGCCCAGCTGGACAAACTGTGGTCTGCCTGTCAGGTAGTCAGTAATCCAGGAGATCACAGAGCTGTCAACCCCATCACCCGCAGCTTCTCACCTAGCAGCAGTGGCTGGATGGTGTTAAAGGCACTGGAGAAATAAAAAAAAGTGATTCTCACAGTATCTCCTCCACCATCCAGGTGCAGATGAGCTCATTGCAGCAGGTAGATGATAGCATCTTCAACTCCTAAATTGGGCTGATATGCAAACTGCAGAGGGTCCAGCCACGTCTTCACCTGCGGCCTCAGGTGGGCTAAGACCATTCTCTCCAGGACCTTCATCACATGAGATGTGAGGGCAACTGGTTGATAGTCGTTCAGGTCCGATGGAGATGACTTCTTGGGGACAGGAACCAGGCAGGACATCTTCCACAGCACCAGTACTGTCTCCAGACTCAAGCTCAGGTTGTATAGGTGTTTCAGTACCGGAGCTAGTTGGTTGGCACAGGTCCTCAGGGTCCTGGTGGAGATGCCATCAGGGCCTGCCGCCTTCCGCTGACGGAGTCTCTCCAGCTGTATTTCCACCTGGTCTGTAGTCACAGTGAAGTGAGGGAGGGTCCTGGTGCCCCCTGAGGAGGAGGAGGGGGGAGATGGAGAGAGGTTCTGCACAGGAGGGTGGGTGGGTAGGGGTGTGTGGGGGTCTGGCTGTGTTGTTGGGGTGACACACTGTGAGTTGAACCTATTAAAAAACAGATTCAGTTCCCCTGCTCTCGCCTGGCTCCCAGATGGCTGCCTGACTCTCCCCTTGCACCCAGTTATTTGTTTAATTCCCTCCCACACATCTTTAGCGATGTTTTGCCTGAGTTTATCTTCCAACTTCCTCCTATAATTGTCCTTGCACCTCCTCAGCATCTCTCTCAGCTCATGCTGCACCCCCCTCAGCTTCTCCTTGTCTCCAGCCCTAAAAGCTCTCTTCTCTTTGTTCAGAAGTGCTTTCAGGTCACTGGTGACCCATGGTCTGTTGTTGGAGAAGCAGAGTACAGTCTGAGCTGGCATGGTCATGTCTTCACAGAATCTAATGTATTCTGTGATGCAGTTGGTCATATTGTCTATGTCCACCCCATGTGGCTCACACAATACGCTCCAGTCTGTCGTCTCGAAGCAGTCCTGAAGTGCATCAGCAGCCTCCTGTGTCCACCTCCTCAGAGTCCGTGTATAAGCAGGTTGCCTGTGCACAAGGGGAACATACTTGGGTGTTAACATGACCATGCATCTCTGACATTGGCATACAGTGAAATCCAGTGTCTTGTTTTCTCTGGTGGGACAGTCAACAAACTGGTGAAAGTTTGGTAGTGTTTTTCCCACTGAGACGTGATTAAAATCACCTGTGATGACCATGAATGCATCTGGGTGCTTCTCCAGAAATGTGGCCGCAGTGGAGCTGATGACGTCACAGGCCACCGCTGCGTCAGCTGATGGAGGGACGTAGATGATAATAATTAAGGCACACTTCATTTCTCGCGGCATATAATAAGGTCTCATACGCACAGCCAGCAGTTCAATGTCCAGGTTGCAGCACTTTTCCTTCACATAAATACGTCCAGGATGACACCATCATTCATTAACAAGAAGTGCCACTCCTCTTCCCCTCTTTTTCCTGCTGCTTTTCACGTCTCTGTCCCCCTGTATAGTCTTGAAGCCAGGTATCGCTATGTTTACATCCAGGATCTGTGAGTGTAACCACGTCTCCGTAAAACAGATGATACTACACTCACGATATTCCTTTTGTGTCCTGACCAGCGCTGTAAGCTCATCTGTTTTATTTCCCTGCGATCGCACGTTCCCGGTGATGACCATTGGTACAGCCGGCTTATGCTTCCTCCTCTTCCTCCTCACCTTCGCTCCAGTCCTTCGCCCGCGGTGTCTCCTCTTCAGCTCAACCGGGATGAGGGGCTTCACTGCCGGCCGCAGTGCTCCAGGCGTCGGCCTCCTCAGTGCAATCAGCTGTTCGCGTGTGTAAACAATGTGTCCGCCCCCACCTCTGTTGATCTCCATTGCCCGAGGAAGAGAAAAGAAAAGAAAACTAGAGAAAGACCGGGCTAAAATAGAGAAAAAGTTGGTCCATTCTTAATCCGAGTATTCCTACAGAGCCCTGGTTAATAAGAGACACACTATATACAGGAATAAACTGATAGAAACACAAAGACACGAGAGAGTTGCTGCTGGTACGGCCGCCCTGCCTCCGGCGCCATTTAAAAAAAAAAAAAAAATTGTTTCACTTTGAATTGTAGATTATTGCTTTTGCTTAAACTACTAGCAATTACATGGTTACTTGTTTTATTACAGATCTACACAATATTTAATCTTGAATTGTAATTGATTTTAAAATTGCTGGTGTGCTAGCTATGTATACACTATTGATAATGACTGTGGACAGACGTACTGTACAATGTACCATGTGCAGTGCTCTTGTTTCACATAAATTCATATCTTTTTACTAATAAATTTGCAACTTTTTCACAGAAATGTGTGTCTTCCCTTACATAATTACCACTACCTACTTTGTTGAAGTGTAGTAACATGGAGGCTGTGAGATCATGCACACAAAAAATATTCTGTTATCACTATTCAAGCGTTATTTTGCGATACACATATTGTACACGTTGATATTCTAATAATCATAAAATTTCAATATCATCATCATCCTCATCATCATCACGTTTCCCTTTTCTGGGGTATATACTCCTTAGGGTAGAGCATCCGCCCCACAACCAGGAGGTCGTGGCTTCAAATTCTGGCCGAGTCATACCAAAGACCATGTAAAAAAATGGTACTTTCCACTTTCTAGCTTGGTGTTCAGCATAATAGAATAGGGAAAGGAAAGTTAATGCACAGAGCTACCAGAGGACTGACCCTCCACTGTAGCTTTCACTACTTACAGAAGCTGTGTGTCCTAGGGTCAGACAAATGGAGATAGGCGTCACCCCTATACACCACTTGGTGTCCCTCATGCTGTGGAAGGGAATTAACTTAACGAATTAACATTACTCCTTAGGGTGCATTTGTTGCATCCATCAGGTGCTGAAAATTTGCCCTGTCCATCATCACTTTCCTTAACTGTTGGACATCCATCCCATACAGTTTCTCTCACCTCACCCAATTTGGAAAACGTTCATTGAACAATATCTGGCTCCTAATATCTCCATTATTCAACCTGCAGATATGTGCAAGGTAATTTAATTGTTGCTTGTGACAGAAGGACTTGATTGATTTTGCCCCAGTAATTCAGTGCAGATCTGCATTTGATATCTCCATTAATTGTTGTCATCATCCACTCTTTGTTCCGTCCTGTCACCTCTCTGTCTTGTATATCCTCCTTTCACCATCTTCCTTTGGAATCCGTTCCATGCGACCTTGATCTTTTCAACTTCTTTCACAGTTATTTGCCAAGTTTGTACACTGCACAGTAGGCGGGGCCTCACACATGCAGTGAGGAACTTCATTTTGGTAGACAGGTGTATACGTTGATCTGTAAACATATGTTTAAGTTCGTTCCATTTTTCAAATGCGTGTCAAATTCTCAAGCCAAGGGTTTGCGTCTCCTTGCTGGAGTTTGTGATGGTGTAACCCAGATATCGGAAACTTCTCACATTCTTTATTTGGTTGCAATTTATGCAGTTGAGGCTTTCTTAGTTTTTGACGTCTTCGTCAATGTTAAAAGCCATCATTTTTGTTTTAGTGTATGACATTTTTAATCCAAATCGAGCATAGGTGTTGTCGTATATCCGGAGTATGGTTTGTAGTTCCTCAGGTAATTCTGCAAAAATGGCTTGATCGTCTGCATATAAAAGCTCCATTATTCTATTCTCTCCTCTTGCTCGAGTGTTTCTCCTAAGTTCCCTTGGTGACACCTCGTTTGGAACACAGTACTTGATTTTGAAACCTGTCTCTGGATACAGCCCCTCCACTTCGTGATGAACAACCCTGACCACAAAGTCCATGTAAATATTGAAAAGAGTCAGAGACTCCAGGGTACCTTGCCTGCATCTGACCAGAGTATCAAACAGTTGGGTGGACCCTTTGATGTATGCCTCAATATATTGTGCAACCATTGCTTTAATAGCTTCATAAAAGTAGTTTTGCTGCTCTGTCTTTTTCGTTTGAGTATATTTGTTCTCACTTTGCGTAAAGAAAAATATCCTCCCATGACCCCTCAGAAAGACTCTCTGTGATCTGAGAGTAAATTTTTTATATAATACAAATGATATGCTTGACATACTATAAATAACGTAACCTGTTTTAATATTTAATACATATATGCACATTTGTTCTATAATCACACAAAAAATCCAGTTTTGTATCATTTGCAACTTTGTTGTCAAATCTGTTTTTGCGACTAGACCAAACTGCTGAGCAACAACCAAGATGTGGCATTATCAAAGCAAGAATTACCTGTGAAATTGATTTTTGTCAGAAAAGGTGCACATTTGATTACTACAGAAATACCATTTCCCATCTTAGAAAATAACTCATTTATGTGTGTGTGTGTGTTTTGTTTTCAAGATAATTTATCATACAAGATTAGATCCAGGATAATCTTTTCTTGCATACAAGCTTAAACATGAATTCTACATTTAGAAAAGTTTATACTAGACACATTCAGAAACATTTTATTATGGCTTTGAATAATTTAACTGTTATTTTAATTTAAAACTGTCCAATTCCTTAACTGCTAACTTACTGTCACAGTGATTCAAGCATAAAACATTCTTTATCTATATTTATGTACTCATTCTAATTGATTTTGCCTTCAATGTGCCTCCTTTTGTTTATCAGAGTTTCCTTTAGGGCTTCGCTTCAATTATGTTCCTTGTCCGAGACAAATCAGTTGTTTAATATACCCCACAACTATGCAGGGACTTGTATTCTTTTGAGCTGTGTCCCCAAGTCAGTAATTAACCTCCACAATATCAGCTCTCTTTAATGGAAAAAACAGGGCATTGGTTATTCGCCGCTTTATCATGCTGCAAAATCCCTCTATAATCCCCCAACATCTCCCGGCGTATTGGTGGATAGGTGGAGGTGGGCAGCTTTTTTAAGTGTGATAGATGGAGTTTAGTTTCAGGCTGCTGCTGCTGCTGCTGCTGCTGCTTCCCTCCCTGACCCAGCCATCCCCAGAGAGCTCAGGATGAGCCTGAGCTGCAATATAGTTCTGCTGAAAAGCCTCTTGCTGCATGTGGTTCAATCTGTATTCAGGACAAGAGCAGGTAAACCGTTGTTCCATGAGAATGTTTTTGTTAATTTGCCAGCTGTTATTCCTTTCCTCCCATTTGTATTTGGATTGGATTAGCAATCATTTTACAGTGTGCCAGGGTTTATCTGAAGCAATGGTTGGTAACTCGAAATTGAAGACTGGGAGGTGGTCTGGTGGTTAAGGACACATGCTGCTCATCTTCATTGATCCCTGGTTCAGGTTCTGGGCAGAGTCCTTGTGAATGTCTTTCACTGGTTCTTCACCACATTTCCTTTCTCTCAAGTGTATCTAATTATAGCAAAGCTGTCCTAAAATTTTACAAACAAACTCACAAAACTGAGTGGACTGATAGACTGGTTGATGTTTGTTTGAGAACTCAGGACACTGATGCAGAGCATAATTAACAGGGTGAGCTCCAAAAGCAGAAAATATGGCAATGCAAGGGCTTCATTTGGACTGTATATGCTTATTATCGGTGCTTTTTCAATCTTCAAACAAGTCTTAAAACTTGTACAGCAGTGACTGTGTAAAAATGTATCCCCTCATGGTCAACCGGACCTTTTGGTGTGGCGTTTGAGTTCTCTCTGTGCCTGCATGGATTTCCTCCCACAGTCATCCAGAAGTGTGGACGTTATGAAAATGACTAGGACTTAAGCCAGACTTGAGTCACACATTTAATGACTTTAGATTCAACAAAACTATTTAAAAAAAGACTTACAGCTCGACTTGGACTTTAATACTAATGACTTCTGACTTCACTTGGACTTAAACCTCTGGCCTTGAAAGTACTTAATACCTTTTCCCAGTTTCAAACCCACGTTATTAACAAAAACTGCTAAGATGTTTCCATTCCCAGAGCTAACTTTTCATGCTGTTTATTGTCAGCAATTCCACAACTAATTTCCTACAATCCACAGATCCTCAAGTCCATTCACAAAACAGGAAACATGAAGAGGCTGTTGACTAATAATAATAATAATAATACATCAGTCTTATATAGCGCTTTTCTAAATACTCAAAGACGCTTTACAAAGCAGCATAGGGACAAACATATAGAGAACGAGTAAACAGACAAGGTAGGTACACATAGGTAGAAGAGGCAGTCAGTTTTTGTAGGTAGATTTGAAAAGATGGGTTTTGAGTTCACTTTTAAAAGAAGCAAGTGTGTTGGCAGACCGGATGTGAAGGGGCAAGGAATTCCAGAGGGTTGGTGCGGCAATGGCGAATGATCTATCACCCAGGGTGCGAAATTTTGTCTTGGTGATGGGGGTAAGAAGGTGAGCGTCAGCAGAGCGGAAGAGACGAGTGGGAGAATGACGAGACAAAAGGTCCGTTAGGTATGAGGGGGCGAGGTTATGAAGAGCTTTATAGTTGATGAGGAGGATCTTGAAGTTGATGCGCTGTTGAATGGGGAGCCAGTGGAGCTGACGGAGGAGAGGAGTGATGTGGTCTCTGGAGCAGGAGTGAGTAAGTAGGCGGGCGGCTGAGTTTTGGACATACTGTAGTTTTTGGAGGATGGTGGAAGGAAGTCCATACAGAATGCTGTTACAGTAATCAAGTCTGGAGGTGATGAAGGCGTGGATGAGTATTTCAGCAGCAGAGGGTGAGAGGGTTGGACAGAGGCGTGCAATATTACGAAGATGAAAAAATGATGTTTTGGTGATATGGTTGATGTGAGATTTGAAGGAGAGGGTGGGGTCCATGATAATGCCAAGGTTTCTGGCCAGGGGGGAGGGGGTGACTGAGTGACCATCGATTTGGAATGAAAAGTTCTGGGAAGAGGGTAAAAGAGATTTTGGTCCAAAAATGATGATTTCTGTTTTATTGCTGTTTAGCTTGAGAAAGTTGTTAGTCATCCAGGTTTTTATGTCTGTAAGGCAGTTGGTGATGGTGGAGAGAATGGCGGGGTTGATGGATTTAGAGGAGATGTACAGCTGGGTGTCGTCGGCGTAGCAGTGAAAGTGAAGACCATGTTGACGAATGATGTGACCAAGCGGAAGCATGTAGAGAGTGAAAAGGGTTGGACCGAGCACAGAGCCTTGAGGGACACCGTGTGAGACGGGGGTGGTGCGTGATTTATGATTGTTGATGGAGATGTACTGGAATCTCTCAGACAGGTAGGAGTGAACCAAGAGAGGGCGGAGTCAGTGATGCCAATAGAAAGCAGACGACGGAGCAGGATGGAATGATTGATGGTATCGAAAGCAGCGCTGAGATCGAGAAGGAGAAGAATGGTGAGGGAGCCAGAGTCAGAGGCGAGCAGGAGGTCATTGGTGACCCTGAGGAGGGCGGTTTCAGTGCTGTGGTGAGAACGGAAATCCAGATTGAAATGTTTCGTAGAGTTTGTTGGAGAGGAGGTGTTTCTTGAGTTGGGTGGCAACAGCTTTTTCCAATATTTAGCCAGAAATGGGAGGTTGGAGATAGGTCTGAAATTGTTGGGGTCGTCAGAGTCCAGGCCAGGTTTCTTAAGGAGGGGGGTGATGGCAGCAATCTTAAGTGATGGGGGGACAATGCCAGTGGTCAGGGAGGAGTTGATGGTGTCGATGATAAGGGGGGCAAGAGGGGTGAGACAGGCTTTGATAAGGGGGGAGGGGATGGGGTCCAGGGGGCATGTAGATGATTTCATGCTGGAGAGTATTTTGGAAAGTTCATCAGTGGTTATGGGTGAGAAAAGGGAGAGCTGTTTATCTATGGGTGGAGAAAAAGAGAAAAAGAGAAAAATGTACTGCACTGTGAAAAACGTGGGTCAAAAATAATGTTAGGAGAAGCAGTAAATTCAGACTTTGTCATTTAAGCTGCACAAAGAATGGTGAGTCAAACAAGTTAATACTTAGCTAATGTTAGCATAGCAACTTTGTTGTTTTTTAGTACACAGCAATCAATTGAACCCACCACAGAACCCTGCAGTTTTTCTCTGGAACAGACTCTATTTCAGCCATTGCACATGTCATAGAAGTATTAATAGTGCTATGTATCATATGTGCATTTAAAAAAATAAATATTCATACTTTCTTTAACAAAAGTGTTCAAATAAATGAGAACAAGTTTAGAAAAATCATGATTTATAAAAACTTAATTACTCTTCTGTTCATTCACACACGCACACACACGTGCTTCCTCTCACTACTCGCACCGGCATTCACTCCCGTCATTATATGTGGCATTATCTGGGATCTGGGATCGTCACTTCCTTGTGGTAACGTATCGTCACTTCCTGTTTTGCTGTCTGCCTGTGTGGTTTGCTCTCCAGCCACTAGCTAGGCACTAGCTATGGCTACTAGCTCTCTTTCCTCTCCTCCTTTGGTGTGCTCTCTCTGTCAGATGTTTAGCTACACCTCTGCCTCTTTTAGTGATAACGGTAAATGTAATAAATGTTGTCTTTTTGAGGCGCTCGAGGCGAGGTTGTCTGATTTGGAATCCCGGCTCCGCTGCATTGAAACACCGTCTGCGCCAGTTAATCTCGACGGACGCCCCTTAGCTGCAGCGGAGCAAGCTAGCTTAGGCCCCCCTGTCAGCGGTTCGCTGGCTCTCCTCAGCAGCGAGGGGACTGGGTGGGTGACGGTGAGAAGGAAGCCTAGTCGCAAAGCCCCGGTACACCACCAACCTGTTCACGTTTCTAATCGTTTTTTCCCGCTCAGCGACACACCCGCTGAGGAAAAAACTCTGATCATTGGCGACTCTGTAGTGAGAAACATGAACATAGAGACTCCAGCGGCCATAGTCAAATGCATTCCTGGGGCCAGAGCAGGCGACATCGAGTCAAATTTGAAAATGCTGGCTAAAAGTAACTGTAAATATTCCACAATTGTTATTCACGCCGGCATTAATGACATCCGTCTCCGGCAGTCGGAAGTCATGAAACTTAATATAGAATCGGTGTGTGACTTTGCAAAAATGATGTCTGCCACTGTAGTGTTCTCTGGGCCCCTCCTCAATCTGACCAGTGATGACATGTTTAGCCGCTCGTCATCCTTGAACCGCTGGCTGTCTGTGTGGTGTCCTAAAAATGACGTGGGCTACATTGACAATTGGAGCTCTTTTTGGGGAAAACCTGGTGTTATGAGACGAGACAGCATTCATCCCACTTTGGATGGTGCTTCTCATTTATCTAACAATCTGGCATCTTTTTTATCCAAATTTCCAAAACCCCTGACTACTCAGAGTTGGGACCAGGAAGCAGAGTCGCAGTCTTACACGCCTCTCTGCAGCTCCTCTTCATCCGCCACCCCTCAACTTAGCCCCTGTCTTCCCCATCAAGAATCGTTGTCTGCTCCCTCCAAAGTAAATAAAAATATAATGCATAAGCATCCCAAAGTGATAAGCAAAATATTGGTAAAACTCAAATTAAACATAAAGCCTCTAAATTGAATGATTGGCCTCTGTTTCCTCCTCATAATTTAAAAATTAAATGTGGTTTATTAAATATTAGGTCTCTAACTCCCAAGTCTCTGTTAGTCCATGATCTGTTAATTGATCATCAGATTGAATTTAATTTCCCTTAATCCTCTTGCCTTAACCAAGTCTTACAGAGACTTGGTTAAGGCAAGAGGATTATGTTGGTTTAAATGATCAACTCCCTCTGGTTATTTAAACTGTCAAAATCCAGAAGTTCTGGTCGTGGAGGAGGAGTAGCAACAATTTACCATTCCAAATTACTAGTTACTGTAAAGCAAAAAACATGTTATAGATTCCTTTGAGGGCCTGGTCCTCAGTATTGGCACTTTAAGCAATTTTAGGTTAAACCCAAGTTTATTTGCCATAGTTTATCGTCCCCCATCAACCTACTCAGAATTTTTAATCCGAATTTGCTGATTTCTAGCTGATTTAGTGCTGAAATCTGATAGAATATTTATAGTAGGGGACTTTAATATACATGTTGGATGTAGATAGTGACTGCCTTAATGTGCATTTTAATTCAATATTAGACTCGATTGGGTTTCTCAGAAAGTAGGAAATTCTACTCATTACCTCCACCATACATTGGACCTTGTTCTGACATATGGGCATAGAAATAGAAAATCTTGTAGTGTCTCCCTCATATCCCTGTACTTGTCAGGACCATTGTCTGTTAACCTTTGATTTTCTATTTCTGACTATTTGGCTCCTAAAGAAAAATATTATTACAGTAGATGCCTCTCAGATGATGCTGTTACCAAATTTATGCAGATTGTTTCCCTCTTTGCCATGTGTCAACACAAACGGAAATAAGCTATAGACAGCTTGCTCCGTCTGTAATTGATAACATGGGTGGATAGTGTTTCAGCTTCTCTGCATCAGACTCTAGACTTGGTGTCCCCTTAAAAAAGAAAAAAGTCTAATCAGAGATTTCTATCTCCTTGGTTCAACACAGAAACTCGTAGTTTAAAACAGAAGACTCGTCAATTAGAAAGAAAATGGCACTCCACTATTTAGATGAAATTTATTTAGCTTGGAGAAATCATCTTTTAATTTATAAAAAATCTCTTAGAAAAGCTAGAACGAGTTATTACTCTGCATTAATAGAAGAGAACAAGATAATCCCAGTTTCTTTTCAGTACTGTAGCCAGTTGACAAAGAGTCAGGACTCTGTCAATCCTAGCATTCCCTTAGAGCTTACTAGTCAGGACTTTATGAACTTTTTCAATAATAAAATTCCATCCATCAGAGATAAACTCAATCAGATTCTTCCCCACAGTTAACTTAAATACTGTAACTACTACAACTCCTTCTATTGATGTCTGTCTTGATGAGTTTACTCCAATCGACCTTTGTGGAGTTAGACAAAATAGTTCCTCATCCAAACCCTTCAACTTGTCTTTTAGACCCTATTCTACCAGGTTATTTAAAGAAGTCTTCCCACTTATTGGTAGCCCTTATTCTTCTTATAATCAATTCTTCATTAACTTTAGGCCATGTACCACAGGCTTTTAAACGGCTGTAATTAAACCCTTACTCAAAAAGCCAATGCTAGATCCAGGAGCTTTAGCTAACTATAGACCAATCTCTAATCTCCCTTCATTTCAAAAATCTTAGAAAGAGTTGTTGCTACCAATTATTTGACCACCTACAGGGAAATGGTTTACCTTGAAGAGTTTCAGTCTGGGTTAGAATCCATCATAGTACTGAAACAGCCATAGCGAAGGTCACTAACAACCTCCTCATTGCATCTGATAATGGACTAGTTTCTGTACTTGTCCTTTAGACCTTAGTGCAGCTTTTGATAGATTAGAACACTATGTTGGACTTATTGGAACTTCGTTGCAGTGGTTTCAGATCTTATTTATCTGATAGGTTCCAGTTTGTTCATGTAAATAATGAGTTTTCTTCAACTCAAAGCTCAGTCATGGAGTTCCACAGGGATCTGTGCTAGGCCCTACTCTTTTTAGTTTATATTGCTTCCGTTTAGGCAACATTAGTAGAAAGCACTGTATACATTTTCCATTGTTATGCTGATGACACACAATTATACCTGTCAATGAAGCCAGATGATAGTAATCAATTAGCCAAGTTAGAAGCCTGTCTTAAGGAAATCAAAGCTTGGGGATGACTGTAATTTCCTGCTATTAAATTCAGATAAGACTGAAGTCATTCTTGTTGGTCCGAAAAACCTTAGAAATTCCTTTCCAAATCAAACTTTCAGTTGGATGCGGTTACTCTTTCTCTTAATAGCTCTGTGAGGACCTTGAGTTATTTTTGATCAGGATTTGTCCTTCAATTCACATATTAAATTTGTTTCTAAGACTGCCTTCTATCATTTGCGTAATAGTTGCCAAGATTAGAGCATCTTGTCTCGAGAGTGATGCTGAGAAACTGATCCACGCTTTTGTTAGCTCGAGATAGATTATTGTAATTCTTTATTATCAGGCTGTCCTAAAACATCTTTAAAAAAGTCTTCAGCTGATCCAAAATGCTGCAGCAAGAGTTTTAACAGGTACTAGAAAGAGAGATCATATCTCTCCGGGTTCTGGCCTCCCTTCATTGGCTTCCATAGAGCTTAGAATTAAGTTTAAAATCCTTCTTCTTACTTACAAAGCTCTAATACAATCAGGCTCCTTTCTTATTTAAAAAGATCTGATACTACCGTATTATCCTAACAGAGCACTACCCTCTCCAAAATGCAGGATTACTTGTAATACCTAGAATCTCCAAAAGTACAATGGGAGGCAGAGCCTTCAGTTATCAAGCTCCTCTCCTGTGGAATCAGCTGCCAATCTGGATTCGGAGTCAGACTCGATCTCTGTTTTTAAGAATAGGGCTAAACCTACCTTTTTGATATAGCCTACAATTAGGGAGGATCATGTGTTTCTGACCCTCCCTTAGTTATGCTGCTAATAGGTTTAGTCAGCCCGGGGGACCTCCAGTAATGCACTGGGCCTCACTCCTTTTCTCACTCTCAATGAAATATTTTTTTTGGCTGGTCATTAACATTTGTTTGTTCTCTCCCATAGATTGAGTTCCCCATCGTGGCTGTTTGCTCTCTACATGTCTGTTCTTTTCTTCTTCTCTATCCCCTCACCCCCCAGCCAGTCGCAGCAGATGACTGCCCCTCCCTGAGCCTGGTTCTGCTGGAGGTTTCTTCTGTTAAAGAGAGTTTTTTCCTCTCCACCTCGCCAAGTGCTTGCTCACAAGGGATCGCCTGATTGCTGGGGTCTTCTGCAACTGTGGGGGGTCTCCCTACAGTTGATAGTGCTATGAGATGACTGTTGTTGTGAAATTGGCGCTATATAAATAAAGTTGAATTGAATTGAATTATTTAAGGCTTGTGGCCGCTGGAGTGAATTGCCGGATTGTTGAACCAGTGTGTACTTCACAGTGTTTGTTCCTGTTGTTTCGATGCATGCATGACTAACACCCTGCCTGTTTTTGTACCCCTTCCTCTGCATGCCATCTGTTTCCTCCTCTTCTGTTTTTGCAGGTTGGCTCTGGGATTCCATCCACCAGACGTCTCTGTTCCTGGCTCCAGTGAGTATTCCTGTACCCGCCGCTTCCAGTTCCGTCGTGGGAGCGCTTGGGTGTCCAGGCTGCCTTCCTCCCGCTGTCAGTTCTGCCTGAAGGCACTTTGGGTACCCTGGGCTTACTCTCTGGCGGGCTGAGGAGCGTCTAGTGAGCTTCCCAGAGCCTCCTCACCATTTTGTGTTTTCTGTGTTGTTGGACTGTCTCCTTATTTTGCACAATAAATATTGCACACAGTGTCTCCGCACTTGATTTGTGTCTTTCCTCCCGTGCACTGTGTAAAAGCACATGGGGAATCACAGCAGAATAATCCGGCCAGTTAAAAATTATAGTGGAGATGTTGTGTGTGGGTGTTTTTTTCACCTTTTTGTGTTTTCCCTTTCTCATTCAGTAGCCCTCCAGCATGGATTTTCTGTTTTGGACTGAACCTGGAGGAGGGCGCAGTGGCTGAGCGAGCGGTGAACTTCGCTTCCTGGGCTCCTGCCACCCACTCTCCGGAGATAAATTTTTAGTTGCTGGACATTGCTGTTGGGGTGATGCAGACGTGCCCCAGCCCTTGAAAGTATCTGGGGCTGGTGCCGCTGCTCACCAAAATTTATGAATCCTGACAGCACTTCGAGGAAGCGGTAAGAGGGTCCTCTGCAGCACCACCATGGCAGCCTAAGAAGCACTCCCAGAGGCCGAATGCCCAGCACATGCTTCCCAGGTTGGTGTCCTCTTCTCCCTGTCAGACTCGTCATCCTACTCCCGGGGAGATGGAGCAAGGCGTCGAGACAGCGGCTGATATCATCACCAGCCAGGAATTCAGGCAAGTGCTACCTGTAGAGGAGCTCCAGATTTTGCAGTCCACTGGGGCTCTCCCGTCTAGCTGCTGTCACTGCTCCTCATTCCTTTGTCTCTGTTTCCCCTGATTCCTCACTGGTCCCAGGAGGGAGTAGCTGGATGCCGGAGGAGCCAAAGGAGTGGGAGGAGCCAGCTTCACGGTGAAAGAACCATTGTTCGTCGAAACATCGGAGGAAACCTCCTCTTCATCAACGGCCATGGATCAGACGTCATCCTCGACAATTCCTACGGCAGAGCCTATCCCTGTGCTAGCTGTTCTGCCAGCCTGTGCCGTCTCAGCCCTAACTGCAGCCCAGGTCGCCGAGACGTCTCCTCCTGCTGCCGCGAGATCTACTGAGGGTTCCTGAGACTTTCCACTGCTGCGTCGCCTGAGCTGGGTCCTAGTCCGTCTTCTGAGGGGCCCATTGCAGTCATCAACGCAGATGAGATGACAGCTTCGTCGCCAGCAGCAGATAACATCCAGGCTCAGGTGGTCAGGCAAGTGATTTTTCATTCCATTTTCCTATAATAATGATGAACCTTGTCTGTTTTCCAGGAGAGAGCCTCAGGGTAGGCAGTCACCTGAGCGCTCTCCCCCAGCTGCTGTTGCCAAAGACTCATCAATCCCCTCCGTGTCTCCTCCCTATCTTTCCTGAGTGTTTGCTGGAACCAAGCCACTGGACAGTTGAGGAGCTTGTGTCCCTGGATGATCTTAGACCAGAGCCAGCACAAAGTGGACCCCCAGCCGTCACGCTGGAAAAATCGCCTGCATAGTGGGATTCGCCTGGCGACACCGGGACTGCCATCACCATCATGCCTGATGCAGAAGCCACCACAGCAGAGTCAGCACCTGAGCGGGACCTCTAACAGACTGGGTCCAAGACGTCATCATCTGGATCGACAGTCCTGGATGGCGGTGGAGCTCGAGTGCAGGCAAGTGCTCTCTTTTGTTTTTTTTCTGCCCATTCTAGAGCAATCTTGCCTGGCTCTTGGTAAGGAGAGCCAGGTGCAGCCAGCCGCTGCACCTGAGCTCACCTCGCTGAGCTCCACCGCTGCCGGTGACCCTAACCACTGTTCTCCCGCCCTGGAATTTCTTTTTATTAACTGCAAGCCATTTCATTCCCCGCGGGAGTTTGCTTCATTCATCCTCGTCGCTGTGTACGTCCCTCCCGACGCGGACACGCGCGAAGCTCAGCGCGTGCTCGCGGACCACATCCAACACACGGAGCGGATTTTCCCAGACTCTCTGGTTATTGTGGTTGGCGACTTTAATCAGAGCAATCTGAGCCACGATCTCCCCCGCTACAAACAGTTTATTAAATGCCCCACCAGAGGATTAAACACACTGGATCACTGTTACACCACAGTGAAAGACGCATATCGCGCTGTTCCCCGCACTGCGCTGGGATTATCTGATCACGTGATGGTCCACCTCATTCCCACATACAGACAGAGATTGAAGCTCACTAAACCTGTCGTGAGCACTACGAAGACACGGACCAGTGAAGCTGAGGAGAAGCTGGAAACGTGCATGGAAATAACTGACTGGGGCATGTTTAAACGAGCCACGCATGATCTGGATGAATACACGGACACTGTGAACTCATAAATCCACTTTTGTGAAGAGGACATTCTTCCATCACGCACCAGGGTGAGATTCTCTAATGACAAACCCTGGTTCACAGCTAAGCTCAGACAGATCAGGAAGGAGAAGGAAGCAGCGCTGAAAAGTGGAGACAGGGGCTGCTACAGGGAGGTTAAATATCGGTTTAACAGAGAGCTGAGGAGAGCTAAATCTGTGTATTCTGAGAGACTCCAGCAGCAGTTCACTGCTAATGATTCGGCTTCTGTGTGGAGAGGACTGAGGCAGATCACCAACTATCGGCCTCAGGCTCCTAAAGGTCAGGATGACAAAGCCCTTTGTCAAAGACTGTCCCAACACTATGCCCGTTTTGACACCTCGTCATCTGTGTCCAACTCCCCCCCTCTCTCCAGCTCCACAGCCTCCACAATCCCTACTTCATCAAAGGCACCCCCCTCCTCCCCCCCTGCCCTTATCATCAGTGAGCAGGACGTGCTCAAACAGTTCTCCAGACTGAACCCGCGCAAGGCCCCCGGTCCGGACGGCGTGTCTGCCTCCACCCTGAGACACTGTGCGAAACAGCTGGCTCTTGTCTTCACAGAAATTTTTAACTCCTCCCTTAAGCTATGCCACGTGCCGACCTGCCTCAAATCCTCCACCATCATCCCTGTCCCCAAGAAGCCACGGATCACTGGACTTAATGACTACAGACCTGTAGCGCTCACCTCTGTAGTCATGAAGTCCTTTGAGCGCCTGGTCCTGCCCCACCTCAAGTCCATCACCACCCCTCTCCTGGACCCGCTGCAGTTTGCCTACCGAGCCAACAGGTCTGTAGACAACGCAGTCAACCTGGCCCTCCACTCCATCCTGCAGCACCTGGACTCCCCGGGAACCTACGCCAGGATCCTGTTTGTGGACTTCAGCTCCGCATTCAACACCATCCGCCCCACTCTGCCCCGGGACAAGCTGTCCCTGCTCAATGTGCCTGACTCCCTCTGCAGGTGGATCACCGACTTCCTGACGGACCGGAGGCAGCATGTGCGGCTGGGAAAGACTGTCTCAGACTCTACTAGCATCAGCACCGGATCACCCCAGGGCTGTGTACTTTCCCCCCTACTCTTCTCCCTTTATACCAACTCCTGCACCTCCAGCCACCAGTCTGTCAAGTTGATCAAGTTTGCGGATGACACCACCCTCATCGGGCTCATCTCCAACGGCGATGAGTCCGCCTACAGGAGAGAGGTGGCCCAGCTGGCGTCCTGGTGCAACAACAACAACCTGCAGCTGAACGCTCTGAAGACAGTGGAGATGATTGTGGACTTCAGGAAAGTCACAACCCCTCTGCCCCCCCTCACCCTCATAGGCTCTCCCATCACCACTGCTGATTCCTTCCGCTTCCTAGGCACTACCATCACCAGGGACCTCAAGTGGGAGCCGACCATCAGCTCACTCATCAAAAAAGCCCAGCAGAGGATGTTCTTCCTGCGGCAGCTGAGGAAGCTCAAGCTACCCACCAAGATGTTAGTGCAGTTCTACACAGCCATCATCGAGTCCATCCTCACCACCTCCATAACCGTGTGGTACGCAGGAGCCACTGCCAGGGACAGACTAAGGCTGCAGCGTGTTGTGCGCACTGCTGAGAAGGTGATCGGCTGCAAGCTCCCATCTCTCCAGGATCTGTACATCTCCAGGACCCGGAGGCGTGCTGGCCGGATCATAGCCGATCCCTCACACCCTGGTCACGTACTGTTTGCCCCCCTCCCCTCAGGTAGAAGACTTTGGTCCATCCAGACTAAAACCTCCCGTCACATGAACAGCTTCTTCCCCTCTGCCATCAGACTGCTGAACACTAAGTGACTTATTGACTCTCGTGCACTATGTACAGCAGCTCAACCAGACTCATGTCAATCATCACTGTTTTCTTCCTGCATTACCGACTGCACTATATGGTTCTCCACAGTATCTGCTGCTCGCTAATATATTTTAACTGCTGACCAGTATACACTTTATTGCATGTATAGTTTATTTCTTTTATTTTATCATGTTTAATGTTGCAGCATTGCACCGAGACAAATTCCTAGTTTGTGTACTACATGAACAATGGCAATAAACCTGATTCTGATTCTGATTCTGAAAAAAACCTTTTCCCTCTCCAATCTCTCCTGAGCCTTCACCTAGGGTCGCCGGAGAGGATCCACCACTGCCAGGAGTCTCCATGGAGCCGGTCCAACCTACCGGTGATGACAGAGGTCCAGCTTCCACGGCGGAGGTCGACGCACGGGGTCTGCCTCAACCCGAGACCTCCGTGGGTGCAGCGCCTCCCCAGCCTGAAGAGTCACTGTGACCTGGATCGTCGGAATCCTGGATGGCGGTGGAGCCTGAGTTCAGGCTAGTGCGCTCTTTAATTTGTCTCCCGCCAGTTTCTGAGCAATCTTGTCTGACTCTTGATGAGGAGACCCAGGGGCAGCTAGCTGCTGCACCCGGGCTCACCTCGCCGGGCTCTGCCGCTGCTGGTGACCCTGACTCTATACCTCCACTGTGTCTGAGCTTTCTCCTAGGGTCGCCGGAGAGCGGTCAATACCATCTGAGGCCGCTGAAGACCCAGGTTTGTCGCCCAAGGTCGCGGAGAGCCCTGCTTCCCTCGCTGGGGAGGTCACCGCAAGAGCAATGAGGTCCCTGACGGGGACCACTGCAGGTGCAACAATGCTCCAGCCAGAGCCCACTGCGGGTGCTACAGAGTTCTAGCTGGAGCCCACCGCAGGTGCAGCGATGACCCAGTCGGGGTCCACCGCGGGTGCAACGATGGCCAAGGCGGGATCCACCGCGGGTGCAACAATGCTCCTGCTGGAGCCCACCACGGGTGCTACAGAGCTGCAGCTGGAGCCCACCACGGGTGCTACAGAGCTGCAGCTGGAGCCCACCGTGGGTGCAACGATGACCCAGTCGGGGTCCACCGCGGGTGCAGTGATGTCCCAGACCGGGACCCCGCTGGTGCTACTAAGCTCCAGCCTGGAGCTACCAAGGGTGCAGTCATGTCCCGGACCAGGACCTCCGCGGGTGCAGCTGTCCCCCAGCCCGAGGCCATGGGTGGGTGGGGGGGGGATCCTCCCTCGTCGCTGCGCCCCTTTCCTGGTCTCCCCTTCCTATGTTGGGTATTCCCATGGGGAGGCCGCCTCCCGGGCCGCCTCTCCTGAGCTGGTGGCTCAAGGACCCAGGCCGTCCACCCGGTGAACTGTGCATGGGGGTAGGTGGCCTAGTTTTCCTGGCTGGCCACCAGACCCATTTGTCTGGGCAGGCCATCTGGCACTGGACTTAGACAGACCACCTGACCGGCTTCCTTTCGCCGCCTCTTGGACCTGGAACTTTGGTCGGCCCCCTGAACTTTTGGACTTTTGGGTCTTAGGGGTGTAGTTCTAGGTTTTGGGGTGGGGGTGGGGGGTCATTTTGTTTCCTTGTTCAGTGTTTTGGTTCTTTGTTTCCCTCCTGACCTGTTGTCCCCCACCGCCCGCCCTGGTTTGTTTGGTTGTTCCTCCGGGAAGGGGGGGGGCAGGTTCTCCTTTTTCTTTCTGATGTTACTGGGGTGTCTTGTATCCACCCCTTGAGGGGGAGGCTCTGTCATGAACTGGGGTGGACTTCCAGCCCAGGTCCATGGCATGGTCAATAAATTGCACACAACGTCTCCTGCGCTTGGATTTGTCTCTTTCCTTTGTGCACTGCATAAAAGTGCATGGGGAATCACAGCATTTCCCTGTAGTTAAGATAAGATAAGATGAGATAAGATAAGCCTTTATTAGTCCCACAATGGGGAAATTCCAGTTATGCCTTAGTTCCGGTTTTGTCATTTAGGTTCTGTTTCCTAGTGTTTATCTCCCTTTCTTCCTGGTTATTGACCTTTGCCTGGTTGTGCACCTTCCTCCCTCGATCCGTGATTCCCTTCACCTGTGTGTTGTCACCTGTTGTCCGTTCCCTTGATTGTCTGATCCCCTTTAAGTCCTGTTTTGTTTCTCTCCTCCTCATGGCGTTATTAATGCTGTTTCCTCACCATGCTCCCTGTCATTGCTCCTCAATCTCCTGGCTCCTCATTTCCCTCTCCAGGTTTGTTTATTTTAGTTATCCATTCCTTTGTTATTCAGTTTATATCTCCTTGTGATTAAGTTTATTGTTGTGTTTTCTGTTTTGTTTTTTTTATTTTTTATTTTTTTAACAGTTATTATAGTATTCACTTTTGCTAGTTTCCAGTTTTGTACCATGGCTTTTGTTTATCAAATGAACCTTTGAGTATCTGCAGCCTGCCTGCATTTTGGTCCTCTTCCTGCCTGCACCATGGTATTTTATCACAAAAGCATGTGATGAGTTATCTGTGACTCAAGTCCAAGTGTAAGATGTGTACTTTTCTTGACACTCACCAGTTTTGGGTTGGAACTTGACTCAGGACTTGCTGGTCTTGACTTGGGACTTGACTCTAGACTTGAGTAGAAAGACTTGTGACTTGCAAAACAGTGACTTGGTCCCACTGCTGTAGTCAACCCAAACCCTCTGCTGTCTCTGAGTGCCTTGTTTGACATGGTTTATGAAGACAGACATAATTCCCAGTCTTCTTTAGTCAAATTATCAGAAATAGGAATTAACCATACTATCAGTGACAGAGTATTTCATTCCATGCCTGACAAAATCACCACAAGAGTGCTCAGATCTCCTGATCATTGACCTTGACCTTAAGCAAAGCCTAGAGGCAGACCCATCTAGAATGGGCTTAAGGTCAGGGTCAGTGGCCTAAGGGAAGTAAAGTTTTTCATGAAATCATAAATGCCCAGATATTTTAACATTTGACAATGGCCTTGACCTCAACCTGGATACAGACCTACCTGAGAATCCTTATGGGTGAGTTTGGTGAGAATTGAGGTAATTGCCTTGGAGGAGTAGTGATTTTTCTAAACTTATATGAGTCCAGATCTTTTAACCTTTGACCTTGAGCACAACCTGGATGCAGACCCACCTGAGGATCACTGTGAGTGCGGTTGGTGACCATTGGAACAAACACCTAGGAGGAGTAACGATTCCAATGAAATGTGGATGGACAGACCGACAGATGCCATGTCATTGCATTAGATCCTTTCAACTTCACTGGAATGAGCTAAAAATGCAAACAAGTCAAATGGAAACCCAATTGAATGTCTCTCAAAATGAAAAAAAAAAAAGTAGCTTTTCTAGTTAGTCAGCTGGACTTGTTTTTAACAACCTGTTAATATG
The DNA here is from genome assembly GCA_020510985.1 of Pholidichthys leucotaenia. NCBI lineage: Eukaryota > Metazoa > Chordata > Actinopteri > Cichliformes > Pholidichthyidae > Pholidichthys > Pholidichthys leucotaenia. The sequence goes on from CM035843.1 coordinate 259,972,268, forward strand.
AAAGTGCATCAACAAACACTTTGATCAAATTTTCGCTTACCCAGTGCTACCATTCCCCAGATGTTTTGTACAGTGTTCATCTTTAAATTTCTAATCACTTATATTTTAAAAGTTCAGAACAAATGGGGTGACTGATGAAGAACTGCATAACAAACAACATCTGCTGGGCAAAGTCCTGCTCCCAGAAACACATTCATTATCATTACTCATTCATTATTTTTAATAATCATATTTGATCGACTGAATAGGTAATATTATCAGCATATAACAACATAGTACCATCCCTAACAAGCAAAGACACACACTAGTGTCACTGTAACCTTTCCTGAAGCACCACCCTCGGGCCCAAAAATAAATAAATGAAAAGAAAAAAGTAAAGAGATGTCTCTAAACACTTTCATGTCACCCAGAGGATAAATCAGTGTGGCTCTTCTGAGGCACAACCCTCCGGCCAAACTTTTTGCAGTTTCACCAATGGCCCAGAATAACAAAGATGCACCTTTTCATCCATCCAACTGCTTGGATAGCGTGCAAAGAAAACACAGTCCGGAGACATAGTTGTGGTGACTACAAACTTTTTGTCTGTTCCAGTTTGAAACCTTCAGTACTGCAAATAAAGCCATGAAATATTTATGAGATTTAGGATAAAGCTTGGTAATGCCCAGGGTTGTTCATTTCTGATGAATCATGTGTCTGACCCCATTATGTGTAAACATAGCCTTTTATTATTATTATTATTATTATTATTATTATTCAATGAAATGTAAAATAGTGTAGCTCAGAGCACTCTGTCTGTCTGAAATCCTGTTATTTTCAGTATGAAAATTACCTGGGATTCTCACTTTGAGGTGTGACATTGGCTTTTGTTGTCTGCGTGTAGTTCTTCCAGCTTCATGGCAGTCACACTGTATGAGCCATGACTTGGATTGTAAAAATATCATAAAGGAAGATTTAAAAGAAGACAGACAGCCTTCAGCCTCTCCTGGGTCTGTTGTGATTCCACACTTTCATTATGTTTTCTTATCTCTCATAATCTAAAACGTGCTGTGAGAAAACCAAAGCTGAAAGAAAAGTACTGGTTTATTTTTGCAATTACTTTGCAATCTATGATTAAATACAACATACAAACAGAGAAATTCATACTTGGGAAGCATGAAAAAAAGATTTAAAAGACAAAAGGGGCCTACTTTAAGCTTTGTGTCCTTGAATATGAAGACAACCACAGTTTATTTAGGCTGGCACAACAAAAGAAATAAACCAGGCTTCATCCTATCTGAAGGAAGACAGTTTGCCTAAAAGCTCAGAAAGTACACAGCATAACAACTACTTTTATGTTTAAACACCTGGAACTTGTAATTTAGTTAGCTTTCCACTTATTCTTCTTAGGTTGGCTGTACGCTCATGCCACTGAATGTAAAATATAAAGAGCAAAAGATTGTAGCTCTCCAAATACTATCTGAACCATCTTTGCAACACAAGAGTAAACAGAAATCTCAGGAGTGTTTTAGTTCTGTGAATATGTGCGCTGAAGAACCAGAGGAAACAACGATGTAGGTCAAATTTAGTGCAGAGCTACGGGAGAAGTCGTGGTTTGGAAATAAATTTGTCTGGGATGTATTCAAATAATAATGATCACTGGCACAATGTAAAAGGAAAATCCCAGTAATGTAATGGTTTAATCTCTTAATATCACAGCTATTTGACAAGCATACTAACAGTGTCTTTGTTTTAAATCTTTGTGCAAGTACATACCCATGAATAAAAAATGCACTTCATGGAGCTCCCTTGGGTGCAATAGAAATTGAGCATGTGGTTTGCTTAGTTTCCTCAGCAACTTTGTTTTTTTTCCTTTTGACTTTTCATTTCCAGACAATGAGCAATCAACTCTGAAGTACACTTAACTAATTCTATCAACTCAGAATAATGTTGCCTATGATGCGGAGGTGTTATGTGCTGAAGCAATTCATGACACATTCATGATCAAGTGTGACTTGATTAATGCTACACCTTGTTCTTATTAATTCAAGTAATGGTTTAAACTTTGACTTAAAAAATTAATGTTACTAAGCAACTTCCTTCAAAAAAGTTCCTGTTTATAAAAAGGATAATTTACACTTTGAGATGGTTCTCCAACAGAAACTGACCATATTGAGCATTTTTTTTACCAGCAGAAATTACACATTATATTTTTATGCTTGGAAAGTGACCTTTAGTGCAGGGCTATTCAATTACAGAATCAGTTGGGGCACAATTTGAAATCAAGACATGTAACTGGGCTGCACATGTTCAGTGATCTGTTGAATATGACTAATTTCAAACCAACACAGATCAATATGACAAAAAATATCCACTTTTTATTCATTGTCTTGGGTTTAAGTGTGCACTTGGCACATAACAAAGGCACATCAAAAGTGCATAAAAACACAATAACAGTGCTGGGGTTGAGCAGAACTTGAAGTAGTAGAAATATTTTTCCTCTTGAACAACAATTAAATAAATAGTGTAGCATCATCTCACTTTGGCTCATCAATAAGAATTATTCTTCATCTTAAAGACACTGTTTCACTCAGGAAAAGGACAGCCAGGAAACTGCTCTTTTACCCCAGGCCACAACTGAACTCACATTCCTTCGTTAAAACCAGTCTAAGGAATTCTTCCTAATGCACTTCCTGTTTTGACTTTATGGCCCCATAAATGTGGAGACATAGAACAGAACCCTGGAGTACGTCATATGGTCACTACAAAGATCCATAGCTCAACATCGGCCTTACTGGCAACTCTGGGACATGCCGGATTTAACCACTGAATCTTTTTCATCACATCTGTGTTAACTCAATTCTAAACATTTCTCTTCTTTTCCAGGACACCAGGAAAAGTAAATGGATCCCTTATGTTTTAATGTGAAAATCAATCAATGGGTTTGAAATGTATTAATCCGTGATTAATCCGTGATATATGCATGTTAAAATGTTTAAATGAATGCTTATTCCTGCATGTTGATTTATAAGCACTGATTATAAGTTATATGAATCACTAGGGCTAGGTTAGATTTATACATAAGTGTATAGAGGAATATTCCAGTATTAAAATGTGTATTAGATTTGCAAAGCGTATCTCAAATCATGTGACTGCCAGCAGCCAATCTCTGCTTGACAACAGCTCTCTCTAGGTTCAGACAAAAGACTGTTTGTTCATTGGATTAAAGTTCATAAAGCCTGCCCATGAAGGAAGCCTATTGGTCGGAGCTCCTGTCAATCACCGAGGCCCGCGAAAGTTTCACCAGATAAAAAGGAAACGACGCCCTCGCTTCCGCCTCTTTTCTCTTTTGTCTCTTGCCCATTGTTCTGTTCACTTCATGTCTGTCCACAGCAGAGAACGTTTCGGGAGAACAAAGGGACTTATCCCACGTGTTTCTTCTCTACGATCGCAGATCCCGAAGTATCCTGTTTTTGTTTTGTAACCTCTTTGTATCTTAATGTTTCTTTAAGCGCATTGTGGAGTGTGTGAAATCAGAGGCAGAATCATTTCAGACGATTTATTACACACTCACATCTCTCAAGCACAGAACAGACTGAACATTTAAGCAGAAACTCTCCCCTTAAGTCTCATGGCATTTACATCACACACAACATGACATTTGCATCACACTGCATTCAACATCCTTCATCCCTGACTCCTTCCTGCTATCTCACCAGGAACCTCCTGCTCTTTGTTGTCCCAAGCTTATCACTGTCTCCTGTCTGAGATGCTAGATAATCTGGCTCCCCTAAGGTGCTACACCCCCCCCCCCCCCCCAGCATCTTAGATAGGACAACAGAATAACAGTCCACATGCTGTGATAGAACAATTGAACATCAGTTCACATGCTGCTTGGGCTTCCGTCTCCTCCCGTATCTGCTGAAACTGGGGTTTACCGCCTCCGCGGCGCTGCTGTGCCGGTGGGGGGCTGCTGGGAGTGTGTCTGACTGCGGGTGGGCTGTTGCTGGGGGGGGGGCACTTCGGTCTGCCACTGTGGCTGCTCTGGTGAATCGTTTCCCTGGGGAGCTCTCCGTGGGGGTCTTCCATGCCGAGGGGCCTTAGCCAACAGCACTTGCTCGTCCGCCACAACGAAAGCCGGTTTGAGTCTGTCTATGCCAATTTTTTCCCTCCTACCCCCCAAGTCTAGCAAAAAATGCTTATCCCCTGTTTCCAGCACTCTGAACGGTCCATCATAGGGTGGGCTCAATGGAGGGCAGTGGGCGTCGTGTCTGACGAACACGAACTCCGTGCTCTTCAAAGTTTTAGGCACGAAAACACGCAGAAAACTGTGGTGGGCAGGGCCCGGCAGCGTGCCTGTGTTTGCGCTACGCTGCAAAAGCTGAGATGGGGAGCTGCCCGGCGCGGGATTATCTGGCAGAAATTCCCCGGGCAGCCGTAGTGGCTGCGCAAAAACGAGCTCTGCCGGGGAAGCTTCCAGATCATCTTTCGGCGCCTAGTGCAACCCCAATAAAACCCATGGCAGCTTGTCTACCCAATTTGCATCCGTCAATGAAGCCCTGAGTGCCGCTTTCAGTGATCTATGAAAACGCTTGCATAACCCATTGGCCTGTGGGTTGTACGCGGTTGTGCGATGAATTGTAACACCCAGGCTGCGGACCATCGCGGACCAGAGTTCGGAAACAAATTGCGGGCCCCTGTCGGACGTAATGTCCGACGGGACTCCAAAACGCGCCACCCATGCTGTTAAAAAAGCGCGAGCTACGTCCGTGGACGTGGTTGCCACCAGCGGGACCGCTTCTGGCCAGCGCGTGGTGCGGTCCACCATTGTCAGGAGGTGCGTGCACCCCTGTGATGGCGGGAGGGGGCCCACGAGGTCCACGTGAACATGGTCGAACCTCTTAGCCGGAATACGAAACGGCTCCAAGGGAGCCTTCGTGTGTCTGTGTACTTTGGCTTGTTGGCACGCCACGCAGGCTGCAGCCCACTCTTTCACTTGTTTGCGTAGGCTCGGCCACACAAACTTCTCTCCCACCATTTTGTCCGATCCGCGCACTCCTGGGTGCGCCAGAGTGTGAACCGACTCAAACACGCGGCAGCGCCACGCGGCCGGGACCACCGGACGCGGGTGACCCGTTGAGACATCGCAGATTGGGGGGGGGCGCCATCCTGCAGCACCCTGCTCTCCAGCCTTAACCCTGTTGGTCCAGACTGGAGCGCGTGCACGTCTGCATCGCTAATCTGCTCCGCGGCCATGGCTGCGTAATCTATCCCTACGCAGACCGGGGCCACCACGGCACGCGAGAGGCAGTCCGCCACTACGTTCAGTTTACCAGACACATGCTGAATATCGGTAGTAAACTCTGAGATCGCAGCCAGCTGTCTCTGTTGCCGGCCCGACCACGGTTCTGAAACCTTGGCCATCGCGAATGTTAGCGGCTTGTGGTCCACGAACGCGGTGAAGCTGCGCCCTTCCAGCCAAAACTGGAAGTGGCGTATGGCCAGGTGGAGAGCCAGCAACTCTCTGTCGAACGCGCTGTATTTACGTTCGCTGTCTCGCAAAGTTCTGCTGAAAAAGGCGAGCGGCTGCCAAGCCCCGGCGACGCACTGCTCCACGACAGCCCCTATGGCCACGTCTGAAGCGTCGGTGGTGAGCGCTATGCGGGCCGTCGGGTCTGGATGCGCCAGCAGTGCGGCGTTTGCCAGGGCTGCTTTAACTTCTGAGAACGCCCGCTCTCGCTCCGGGGTCCATTCGACCCTATCCACGGGTTTCTGTTTCTTGAGCGCAGCGTACAATGGTTGCATGAGCTGCACCGCGCGGGGAAGGAAACGGTTATAAAAGTTCACCATTCCCCAAAATTCCTGCAGCGCCCTGACTGTCTGAGGCCGGGGAAAATCCGCCACGGCGCGCACTTTGTCGGGCAGCGGGATCGCTCCTTCCGGAGAGATACGGTGCCCCAAAAAATCAATCTCCGTCAAGCCGAACTGGCATTTCGCCGGGTTGATTATTAACCCGTGCTCCTCCAACCTCCGGAAAACCGTCATGAGGTGGGTTTTGTGTTCATCTTCGGACGCACTGGCTACCAGGATATCGTCCAGGTAGACGAACACAAACAGGAGATCGTGCAGCACTGCATCCGTCATGCGATGGAACGTCTGTGCCGCTCCTTTTAACCCGAATGGCATGCGCAGGAACTCGAATAGACCGAACAGAGTTATTACTGCTGTTTTGGGTATGTCCTCAGCACGCACTGGGACTTGGTGGTAACCGCGGACCAGGTCTATTTTGGAAAAAATGCGCGCTCCGGCGAGGTGAACGGAAAAATCCTGTATGTGGGGAATTGGGTAGCGGTCGTGCGCTGTGGCGTTGTTCAACCTGCGGAAATCCCCGCACGATCGCCATGATCCCTCAGCCTTAGGGACCATGTGTAGCGGGGAAGCCCATGGGCTGTTCGAGCGCCTGATGATGCCCAACCTTTCCAGGTTGGCGAACTCCTCGCGCGCTATGGCCAGTTTAGCTGCGTCCAAGCGCCGAGGTCTTGCAAAAACGGGCGGCCCGGTGGTGGTGATAAAGTGCTCCACCCCGTGTTTAGCGATGGCCGCGGAAAACGTCGGGACCGTGAGTGCTGGGAACTGAGTGAGCAGTGTGTGGAACTTACCGCCTGTAGCTGTGACGTTGGCTTGTGCTGTTGGCTGGGTCACTCGAGCTATACAGGGGAGAGAGTCAAAGGACAGTGCATTAACCAGGCGCCTGTTAGCAACATCAACCAGTAAACCATGTGCACACAGAAAATCAGCCCCCAGTATATGGTAATTCAGTGCTGCTACGACAAAAGTCCACTCATATGTACGGCCGTGTAGAGATAAGAGCAGAGTCCTCTCACCAAAGGTCTTAATATCCGAGCCATTTGCTGCCAACATCCTGGGGCCGCTAGATCCTGCCAGCCGGTCCATGTAGGTCGGCCGGATGAAGCTCTTCTGGGCTCCGGTGTCCACGAGGAAACGCCTCCCAGAGCGTGCATCCGTGAAGTAGAGCAGCTTGTTCTCTTCACCGAGGGTCGCAGCTGCTACCAACCCCCGGCCTTGGCATTTTCCCGAGCGCTTGAATTGGCACGGTGGCGCAGATCTGCGTGCGTTCTCTCCGAAACGGCGGTGGTAGAAACAGAGCGTGTCTCTCTGGTGCTCCTTGGCCCCCGCTGCTGCTACCGTTGGTGGTTCCTCGCCTCCTCTGGTCGTCTCGCTGGGCTCCGCCGCTGCTGCGTTGACTGTGATTGACCTGGTGGTGATGATGATCCGGTCTGCCTCCTGGGCTAGCGCACGGTAGTCGCGCGCGGCCAGCCACGGCGAATTGGCCAGAATCGCTCTCGCTACTGTCGGAAGGTTCCGGAGGAACAGGTGGGCAAACAGAAAGTGCCCGTCGTCCGTGCCCATTAACGCCAGCATTTCTCCATCAGGTCTACGGCCGAACCATCTCCCAACTCGGTCCGCGTCAGGAGCCTCTCTGCTCTCTCACAGTCCGAGAGTGTGTAGCTCTGGATGAGCGCAGCTTTGAGCGCCTCATATTTGCTGCTGGCTGGTGGCTGATCGAGCAGGCTCGCTACCTGCTGAGCTGTGCGGGCGTCGAGCGCTGCGACCACATGGTAGAATCTGGTATCATCTGCCGTTACTCCCCGGAGGGCGAACTGGGCCTCGGTGAGGTGGAACCAAGAGCGCGGGTTGTGCTGCCAGAAATCCGGTAGCTTGACTGAAACCGCACACGCGTGGCTGGGGGTTCCAGTCCGGGCTGTCTGTGGGATGGCTGCCGCCTCGCTGTAGCTTCCTGACCGGGCCGGCTCCGGGAATCTTGCCTCGTGTTCCATAATACGTCTTGGGTCACCAGTGTGGAGTGTGTGAAATCAGAGGCAGAATCATTTCAGACGATTTATTACACACTCACATCGCTCAAGCACAGAACAGACTGAACATTTAAGCAGAAACTCTCCCCTTAAGTTTCATGGCATTTACATCACACACAACATGACATTTGCATCACACTGCATTCAACATCCTTCATCCCTGACTCCTTCCTGCTATCTCACCAGGAACCTCCTGCTCTTTGTTGTCCCAAGCTTATCACTGTCTCCTGTCTGAGATGCTAGATAATCTGGCTCCCCCAAGGTGCTACAGCCTAGACATTAATTCTTTTTCTTTCTGAACTCAATTCTAATTAGGAGTTAAAAAATACAACCCTAGATGTTTATTCTTATAACTTTTCCCTGTTAAACTTTCTGTAAAGCCACCATTTTAATTTTAATCTAAATTTTAATCTTGACTTTCTTTTTTTAATTTTATATTGACCAACTTACACACTAGAAACTATTTTCATCTCCACCAGTCCGAAAGATCTGTTAATTTTGCCATTGGATCAGGTTTTATTATTATTCTTGAATTCCTCATGAGAAGCTGCAGATCCTGGACGTCACCCGCCATTACACGCAGCTGAAGAAATCAGCACGCCACGAAGAGTAGACATCTTGGGCTGGACCGCAGCCCAGATGATCAACACATCAAAATCTCATCTTGTGACAACCGAATATTTGCTGGACAAATATTCTGGTTTTGGCACTTTTCCACATCGAAAACTTCCACACGGCAACACAGGAGGATCTTCATTTTCAACTGCCACGCAAGGAATCACGTGAGCGACATTCTTGTTCATCTGCTTAGTTAAACGTCCAAGGTTCGATAATTTAATATCTGATCAGATGCAAAATTAAAGAGCAAGTAATATAACCTTTCTTTTCATTAAAATCCCGCTTTTATTTTCTTAAGAGTAATCCAGAATTTTCCATATAATTAATTTCATTTTCCCCATAAATTTGCGTTATGTTTCCATAATCTGTTAACTTCAAACTGATCTAAATTCATTTCACAGTTAACCCTAGTTCTGCAAATGTTGACATTGTTAATCTATCATTTACAAGTTTAATTTCATGGTTAATGAAATCATTGCAATGTCTTTTAATTATCATTTCATTTAATAAATATGTGAAAATGAGAGAAGTTGTTGAGAATTTATTTCATTCTGAGTCTGCTTTAAGTCCCCAGTATCGAATTCACTAAAATTTTGAGACTGATTATTAATTAATTTACTGAGTGATTAAACAGGTATTGTCATGACCCGAGCACTATGCCTTGGTGCTCGGGTTATTCTTGTCAGGGTTTGACAGCGGCGTTATGATTCTAGCTCTCCGAGCTCTTATTGTGATAGTGCTCGGGGAGGCTTCCGCCCAGCTGTCAAACCCTCAACAGCTGTGCTGCATTTGTGGTCGTTAGCGCTCAGGCTATTTTAACCCACGCTGGCGATCCATCCTCGCAGCAGTGTCTGTTCACTTCCCTGTTCACTCTCCGTCATGCTACGGATGCCTGGACTATTTCACACCACGTCTGCTTTCGGTTTGACCGTCATTCCCCGGAACTAGAAAGTGTGCTGTATAGCCTTACCCCTCCCGGTGTGTAACGATCTCTGTGAGTCTCTGCCTTTGCAGCTCGTGTAATTATTATTTTCAACTACCTCGTCTGTCTGTGCTTGACCGTCTCCTTCTCTGGACCTGTAGTGTGAGCTGTTAGCCTTACACCTCCTGTTGTTTGTAGACTAAAGTGTCCTTGTCTCAGCAGACTGTGTAATCACTATATTTTCACCGTTAATAAAACTCACTGAACTCACTGGTGACTGTGTGGCGTCTTATGGTAAATGGTAAATGGTAAATGGTAAATGGCACTCACTTATATAGCGCTTTTATTCTCATCTCTTGATGACCAAAGCGCTTTACAGATCCTGCTATCCACCCATTCACACACACATTCACACACTGATGGTGGCACTGATGGTGCCACTTATGGTGGCTCGCGAGAGCCACCCATGACAGGTATAAAGTGAAATAAAGGTTAAAATTGCTTCCAAAAGGAAGCTGGTGTCCCTACACGAATGTTATCAATTTTTCCTGTGTGTATGAACCGAGAATTCATCTCAGGTTCCAAGACATTAATATAAATTAAATAATGTTTATACCTGATCATAATTATTAACTCATATATTGTTACAATAGAATGAAAAAATAAAATTCTGTAAATAACACATTTTGCTCACGTCTTACCCTGGATTTACACTGATTCCAGATGCAGTCTGTTGCAGATGCAGTACGGATGGACTCTTGCGTCCATCCCTACCAACTCCATTTGTGTTTTGCAGTGGGGTGGATGAGAACAGAGTTTGAAATACAAGATCATGCCAGAATTATACAAAATAACGCAAGATCTCGAGAAAGACCCGAGAGTAACCGAGATGAACCAATCGCGATCACGTAATAACAACAAGAAAGTGTGACGTAGCGGCTCCCCACCTGGATTGGGGTCTAAATTGTCATAATCCGAGCACCGATCTCGTCCGCGCTCGGGTCATACGTCATCTCCTGCAGGCTTGACAGCAGTGAGTACCTTCTGGCTCCCCGGGCTCTTATTGTGACAGCGCTCGGGGGAGCTTCCTGCTGTCAAAGCCTGCCAGCTGGGCTGCATTCAGGGATCATTAGCAGCTGGCATTTAAAGTGGTTGCTGAATGCAACCCGACGCAGCAGTCTCCATCAAACATCCCCGTGTTCAGACGTCGAGCGAGCGTTCCTCGTCTCAGACGTCAGTTTTCCTTATTTGATTCCTCGGCTACAATCATCCCTCATCCTAATCCTCTATCGTAAGCGTGCTTGATCAGCCTTACAGTCCCTGTTCCTAGTATAGTGTGTTTTAGCCCACCGAGGCTTATTCCTTTGTCGCTTTGTGTTATCCTTCTGTGTCCTGAATAAAACATCATTGCAAACTCACCGGTGACTTGTGGCGTCTTATGGTGGCTTGCGAGGGCCACCGTGACAGTAGACTGCTGCCAGGGCGCTTAAACGGAGGCGCCACACCGAGACGCCGTTCCCGGTGAGTTTTTGCATTTGAACTGTGCTCTTTCCTGTCTAGGTACTGCGTGCTGACAGCATGCCGTCGCGGAGGGTCCACGCTCGGAGCCAGAGCAACGAGCTGGTGGACGTCCTCAAATACGTCAATGAAACCCTCATCGCCGCCTCCCTCCTCGACTTCCACAGCGACGTGCGCTGGTACCTGGACTGTGCTGAGGACGTGCTGAATCATCTTCCCCGCTTCGCCAACCATCCTGAAGTCAGCGCGAGGAGAGATGACATCGCCGCACAGCGCGAGATACTCCGTGGGCTGGAGGGAAACCCCGGCAGGAAGCCGAAGAGGAGGCATCCTCGCTCCTCATGTCCGGATCCCATTCCTGTTGCCACTCCGGTCCAGGAGTTTGCACCGCCCAGGGGTGATCCCCGCCGGAGAGTGTCGTCATTCGGGAATCCCCCGGAGAAGCTACAACTCACAGCTGCTTTCATCCGGGACCGAGTGGCGGCAGCTCGTTCCGCTGTTCACCCCACACAAATAATTAAGCATGTGACGGCGGCAGTCAAACTGGTGGAGAGGAACCCTGAGTTGAGTGACTTCCCTGAGTACGCCGACCTGCTCGCCTCTGTTTCTGCACAGGAGCGGCGATTCCCGGACCTCACCTTCGCCTCACCCCCTGCAAGAAACCGTTGTCGCACCCGCTCTAAACCTCAGCACAAACCCCGTCTGGATCCAGTTCCGGGTCGCCGCAGGGGCTTCACCTCCCACACAGCTGTCACTCCCGCGCCTCGTCTGGAGGGAATCCCCGCAGCCTCTCCCCCCGCGTCATCTTCTCCTGCTGTCCCGTTAGCGCTCCGTGCCCGGTTCGTCTCGGCTGTCGCCCCCTCCTCTTCGACGCCTTCCCTGGCTGCTGTGTGTGTTCAGAGTCCTGTTTCGGCGAGCCCTGTCCCAGATCCATCGCGAGCGGCTCCCCCTCGTCCTCCCAGGGGGCCCTCTGTCACCATCCGGTGGGGAAAGGGAGGAGCAATGTCTGCTACAGCAGGCACCATCCTCCCTCCGGGAGACAGGCAAGTTCAAGTTCACTCTTCTCCTCATTATTGTGATTTGCCTTGTCTGACTCCTGGGGGTGGAGTTCGGGGTTCGCAGCTCCCCGAGCTCCCACCACCTGCTGTAGCTTGTATTATTAAACCCGCTTCCTCTGTGTCTCCCTCCGCTGAGCGGTCCTTGACGCAAGGCCAACATCGCCGGATGAGGAGGGGACCTGCGGTTCTGGAGAGCCTGGTTCCCGTCCCGCAGCCATGCCGTGGGTGGAGGAGGAGAGCGGACTGCAGCGTGGAGCCTGCGCCGACGAAGAAACGTCCCCGGGTCTCCACAGACGAGCGGTCCGGTCCAGTGGGTCGAGGGTCCCCAGCCACCACGCTGTGCGGGTCGTCAGCGTGGACGTCAGTGCCAGAGGGTCCTCAGGCTGCAGACGCCATCATGCCAGCTGCGGAGCCCGACGTAGCTGAGTGGGAGCCAGAGGACGATCTCCTCCCGTCTGAGCCCGGATCATCGAAGTCCTGGATGGCGTCGGAACTCGAGATCAGGCAAGTGCTCTGTGTTGCCTTTCTCTTCTCCATTTTAGAGCATTTTTGCCTGTCTCTTGGGGGGGCGAGCCGGGTGCAGCCATTCGCTGCATCCGAGCTTGTCTTGCCGGGTTCTGGCGCTACCGGTGATCCTGATCCCGGTTCTTTTCTCTCTCCTGAGCCTTCTCCCAGGGTCACCGGTATGGAGCTGATTCCGGTCGCTGTGCCAGAGGTTTCGGGTTCAGGGTTGGAGGTCGGTTCTGGTGCGGCGCCGACCCAGTCAGGGTCCGATGCGGGTGCAGCCGTGACCCAATTGGGGTCCATCGCAGGTGCAGCACCAGCTGAATCCAAGGTCGGTGAGGGAGCTGCAGATCCCCAGCCTCCGGACACTGGACTGGCTCATCTTCATCCTCATCTTTATCTTCATCATTATCACCCTCATCTTCCCCCCAAGTCTTCTCCACCAGGTGCCGTTTGGGTTCCTCACTTTCGGCCCGGCTCGGCCTCGCTATTCCCCTCTGCAGGGAAGCTGTTGTTGTTCTCTCCCCTGCGGTCCTGGTGGCTGAGCGATGCGGGTGGGCCCCCTGAGGGACTGCCGCGCCCATTTGGCACTCCGGGCCGGCCACCTGACCCACTGGACTGTCTGTTTGGCGACCTGGTCCGGCCGCCAGAAATTCTGTATTTCCGGGCATGGGACTGTGGTAGGCCGCTCGAACTGTCCTTTTTCCCCCTGCCTGCGATATGGCCGTTTGATGCTGGGTGGCCCCCCGAACTATCAGCCGTCATGCCACAGAACCAGGACTGCCGTCATCACGGGTTTTCATCTTCATTGTGTCTGTAATCTTTTGGGATGTGCGGGGGGTCTTGTGTTTGTAATTGTGCATCGCACCCTTTTCTAGCGGGTGTTTTTTGTTCGTTTTCCCCTCTGTTTAATGTCCATTCACTGCCCGTAACAGTTGGTGCTTTGTTTTCCCTGTCCTAATTATTCCTGTGTGCCTTTTGGAGTATAGCGTTTTCGTTAACCGTACTCTGATTGTCTTGTTTATCCCCTGTTCCCTCATGTGTTTTTTTTTCCCTCCTTCATTTGTGATCTGCCTTTGTCAGGGTTTTTTTTGCATCTTGGAAACATTGTATTTTCTGTTTTTGCCCTGTGATCGTCTCCTCTATGTTCTACCTTGATTGTAATTTGTGCATGGGAGTGTCGGGGTTTTTTTTGTCTTGTTTTGTTTTGTTTTTTGTCCTTTTTTCTTGTCTGCCTGCATGCTCCTGTTGTCATCATGGGGTTTTTTTTGGTCTTTGCTGGTCCGCTCCCCCCTGGCCTGCTCCCCTTCCGCCCACCCTGGGGATGGGGGGGTGGGGGGGGCTTGGGTGTCATTGGGCGTTCCAGAGCCCACCCTCGAGGGGGAGGTACTGTCATGATCCGAGCACCGATCTCGTCCGCGCTCGGGTCATACGTCATCTCCTGCAGGCTTGACAGCAGTGAGTACCTTCTGGCTCCCCGGGCTCTTATTGTGACAGTGCTCGGGGGAGCTTCCTGCTGTCAAAGCCTGCCAGCTGGGCTGCATTCAGGGGTCATTAGCGGCCAGCATTTAAAGCGGTCGCTGAATGCAGCCTGACGCAGCAGTCTCCGTCAAACATCCCCGTGTTCAGACGTCGAGCGAGCGTTCCTCATCTCAGACGTCAGTTTTCTTTATTTGATTCCTCGGCTACGATCATCCCTCATCCTAATCCTCTATCGTAAGTGTGCTTGATCAGCCTTACAGTCCCTGTTCCTAGTATAGTGTGTTTTAGCCCACCGAGGCTTATTCCTTTGTCGCTTTGTGTTATCCTTCTGTGTCCTGAATAAAACACCATTGCAAACTCACCGGTGACTTGTGGCGTCTTATGGTGGCTCGCGAGGGCCACCGTGACATAAATAAAACGTAAGTAGCCCATTAATTTTAATTCTATGAAGTGTTTGTATGTTTAGTCAAGTTTTTACCTTCTCTGACACAGTGGTGGAGGAGTAGACCTCAGAAAATAATGGACAATCCTTAAATCATTTTTAATGATCAAATGGCTACTAAATACCATGAGATACCGCAGGATTTCCTTGCAGATTGTATCCAGCATCCGTCAAAAACAGACTTGTTGTGCTTCATTAGCAAACCAAATCTGACGAGCCAGATTCGTTCCGCAGTGGTCCGGACCAGGTGGGAATTTGAAAATTGACGAGAATGGGAACTATCTGCTGTGGAAGCCGGATCACAGCTGTAATGTACTGCATCCATAGTCAATGTAAATGCAGGGTTACTCAGGCGTATCTAAATGTGCATAAAAACTCAATGTGCACTGTTAGTAGCATTCACATTTGTTTCCCTTTTGAAATAAAATATATTACATCCTGGTCATAACTGATCTTGGCACAATACAAAGTGCATTTAGCTGAATAAAAAATGAACTGTCAAACTCTTCAGTGCACAAAATCCCCAAGAAATGACATAACATTAACAAACATTGCACTTCCACTAATGTGGTTTGTTTTGTTTTAAATTACCACGTGTGAGTAGAAGCCTCTTTTTATAACTACACATTGTCATGATGCAGAGCACGCTGGGAGAACCGTGCTCACACTTTCAGTCATTTTTGATTATTTTCTGTACTTTCCTCATCTTGATCTTATTTTGTATTTGGGTATGGTTTTGTCTGTATGATGTTATCTGAGTTTGCCCTTTGGTTCTGTTTGTTTTTGGGTAGTCCTGTTATCGTATCTTAGTTTGGTCATTATAGTCTTGGTTATTATTATTATGTGTTTTTTGGATCATCTTGTATTTTCCTGTGTTTATATTTGAGCCTTCTCTCGCCTCTGCTTTCAGTTTCCTTTTGTAACACTGGTAGTCATTAGTATTGGATTATTTGGGCTGAATCTCATTTTGCAATCATTGCATGTTTAGAGTCATCTACCTTTTTGTTCCTCCTGTGTTTTTACTTTGATGAGGTTCTGTGTTTAGTTTCAATTTCTCTAAGCTAGTTTTGCGGTCTGTCACAGCTGTCATTATTTTGGACTAATTATCCTCACTCCTGTGACCCACACCTGTTCATCAATGGTTTAATCTCTTTGTCCTATTTATGGGACGCCACCCCGTAGTTTGGTGCGGCATCCTTCATAATGTCTCCAGATGTGAGTCCCACGTCTAATCATTGTATCTTGCCTATATCCCATGCTTCTCTCGTTGTAATCCTGCGTGTCCCATGCTAGATCCTCCTCGTATTCTGCCCTGTAAGTTTTTGTTCCTGCACTGCTTGAACATTTGTGTTTTTCATTAAACGTTGGCAAACTCACAGTACAGCATTTGGGTCTCCATTCCTGCCCTACCTGGGTGATTCATGACACACATTCCATTACACACACATATCAGCCCAGGCAGGACTAAACCGATGGTTTTCATCAACAATTTTACGCTTCAGAGTTGACAATGACATATTTTAAGGTGCCTTTACACCAAATGCGAATGGACAAACCTTCTGCGCAGCGCGATTAGATCGTAACTCAATGTAAACACACGAATAGATATAAATTCACCATCTGAGTCCATTGCAGACAGGCAAAGTTGCCTTTATAACTTCTGCAGCTGTGTTCCACCTGCTGCTGAAATCCCAAAAATAATGTCATGCTTAGGTTTACATTATCCGACAGAGGCCTCACCTGAAAAAGTTGTCCCTACCTCTAAAACTTCACAAGATGATAGGGGTTTACGTTGTTAGCCTGCTAGCCTTGTTAACACATCCGTGGCAGGAGTCCATGGGTAAATAATGACATCCCGATTCAGCTGAAGAGATCCAAGTCCTTCTTTCTCCAGGTGTCAGTCTCATTTTCAAACTAGTTTACTCTTTAATGTTGATACTGTTGTGTCCGAATAATAAGGAGGTGAGGTGACGTTTTATATATTTATTATAAAAGCAACTATGTACACACAGGAGTCCCTACGTGAGTATGGGAGCCACAGCGAAGAGACAGCATGCATCCCACTACTGGCTTATATACTCCTGTCATATGGGGTGAGACGCTGTGTTATCCGGTGCTCAGGCCATATTCCTCCTCAGCCCGGCCCTTATTGTGACAGCGTCTCAGCGGGCTCCCAGCTGTCAAGTTCTACGAGACGGCTGGAGCCCAATTACCCCTCATCAGCTGAGGCGCTGTCAACCAGTATTAAAGGGAGCAGCTCCGATCATTTGGGGCTGTGACCTCGCACCATTATCCACGCTTTTCTCCAGCGTGGGTAAGGCTGGAACCCCTTCGTCTGGCGCCAGCCATCTGCTCATTATTCAGCATTGTGTGTAAGTGTTACCCTTGTATTATCATTTGTGTTCTGGCCCCACGAGGCCCTGTTCCTTTGTTCCTTTTCCCTCATTATAATAAACATCGCAAACTCACCGGTCTGCCCTTGGCTCTCATTGTATGGCTCGCGAGAGCCATACGTAACAGTAGGTCACAGCCAAGCGAGTTGCCGGCGGCCGTGTGTTTGCCGTTTTGGACTGTTGCCCTTACCTGTCTGGGTACCGTTGCGGAAGCATGCCGTCATGGAGGTCCTGCACTCAGAGTCCGAGTGATGTCCTCGCAGACGCCCTCGAGTGCGTGGATGAAATCCTCAACACCGCTTCCCTTCTTGACTTCAGCAGCAACGTGCACCGGTAACCTGGACCAAGCTGAGGAGGTCCTTGACTATCTCCCCTGCTTCGCCTGTCATCCTGAGGTGAGCACGAGGAGGTTGGACATTGCCGCACAGCGAAAAATACTCCATGGGTTGGAGGGAAATCCCGGCAGGAAGCCGAAGAGGAGGAGACGTCACCCTTCGCTTCGGAATCCTGCTCCCGCCTCCACTCCGGCCCGGGAGTTCACGCCATCCAGAGGTCTTTCCCCATCCAGCACAACGTCACTCGGGATTCCCCCGGAGGAGCTGCAGCTGACTGCAATCAAGGTCCGGGACCGAGTGGCTGCTGCTCGCTCCGCTGTGCACCCGTCCATAATCATTAAGCATGTGGCGGTGGCAGTTAGACTGGTGGAGAGGAGTCCAGGGCTGTGTGACTTCCCCGAGTTCAACGCCCTCCTCACTTCTGTCTCTGCACAGGAGCGGCGATTTCCGGGTCTCACCTTCACTTCGCCCTCTGCAAGTAGCCGTCGTCACAATGCCAGTCCACCTCAGCACGAACCCCATCCGGATCCAGTTCCGGGCCGCCGCAAGGTCTCAATCCCCCACACAGCTGTCACTCCTGCGCCTCATCAGAGGGGAAATCCCGCAGCTTCGTCTCCCGAGCCATCTTCCCCCGCTGTTACGTCAGCGCTCCGGGCCCGGCTCATCTCGGCTGTCGCCCCCTCCTCCTCGACGCATTCCCGGGCTGCTGTGTGCACCCAGAGTCCTGACCTGGCGAGCTTCATCCCGGAATCATCACGAGTGGCTCCCCGACATCCTCCCAGGGGGTCCTCCGTTACCATCCGGCGGGGAAAGGGAGGAGCAACGTCCACCACAGCGGTCACCATCCAGCCTCCAGGAGACAGGCAAGTCCCAGTTAGTTCATTCACTTATTGTGATTTTCTTTGTGAGACTCCTGGAGGTGGAGTTCGGAGTTCACAGCTCCCCGAACTCCTACCACCCGCTGTGGCTGTAATTATTAACCCCGCATCCTCTGTGTCTCCCTCCGCTGAGCGGTCCTCGATGCCAGGTCAACGTCGCAGGATGAGAAGGGGGCCTGCGGTTCTGGAGAGCCTGGTTCCAGTTCCGCAGCTACGCCGTGGGTGGAGGAGGAGAACAGACTGCAGCGTGGAACCAGTGCCGATGATGAAGAGTCCCCGGGTCTCCACGGAGGAGAAGTCCGGTCCAGCGGGTCGAGGTTCTCCTGCTACCACGCCTTGTGGGCCATCGGCATGGGCATCGTGCCGGAGGACTCACAAGCTGCACACACCATCATGCCAGCTGTGGAGCCCGACGCAGCTGAGTGGGAGCCTGAGGACGACCTCCTGACGCTTGAACCTGGATCTTCGCAGTCCTGGATGGGGTCAGAACCCGAGATCAGGCAAGTGCTCTACCTTATCTTTCTCCTTCTCATTTTGAAGCACTTTAGCCTGTCTCTAGGGGAGATGAGCCAGTTGCAGCCGTCCGCTGCGTCCGAGCTTGTCTCGCCGGGTTCTGGCGCTGCCGGTGATCCTGATCCCAGTTCTTTTCTCTCTCCTGAGCCTTCTCCCAGGGTCGCCGGTGAGGAGCTGCCATCGCCCGTGGTGCCAGAGGTTCCTGGTTTGAGATCGGAGGTCGGTTCTGGTGCGGCACCGACCCAATCGGGGTCCGACGTGGGTTCTACAGAGGCCCAATCGGGGTCCGATGTGGGTTCTACAGAGACCCAATCAGGGTCTAACGTGGGTTCGGCACCAGCGATGTCCAGGTCCGGTGAGGGAGCTGCAGATCCCCTGCCATCGGACATTGGACCGGCTCATCTTCATCTTCCCCCCAAGCTTCCTCCACTAGGGCCCATATGGACCTCTCACTTTAGGCCCGGCTCTCCCGCCTTATCTTCCTCCACAGGGAAGCCGTTGCCTCTCTCTCCCCTACGGGCCTGGTGGTTGAGCGATGCGGGTCGGCCGCCAGAGGGTCTGCCGTGCCTATTCGGCTTGTTAGTGCGGCCACCCGACCCATTGGACTTCCTGTTCGGCGATCTGGTTCGGCCTCCCGAGAGACTGTGTCTTCTGGCCTGAGATTCGGGTAGGCCGCCGGAACTTTTCCCTTCACCCCTGTTGGCGGTATGGACGCTGGGTGCGGGGAGACCCCCAAACTGAATTTTCCTTGCTGCGATTGTCTTGTGTTTTTGGGTGGGTGCAGCCACGTAAGTCCTTGTTATTGCTTCACATTTAGCGTGGGTTTTTTTTCTCCTCCCCTCCTGTTTGAGGGATGCCTGTAATTGTTAGATTTCGCCCTTAGGAGTTTTCCCTCTCATTTTATGGTCTCCTGGGTTGTTCTTGTTTGAATTTGTCTGTACATTGTTCTTGACTATGGAGTATTGTGTTTTTTTTTTCCTGTGCTTCAGTCTGTTATTGCCACATTTATCCTCTGCCTAAATGGGTTTTTTTTCTTCCTCATGTTGTGGTCTATGGAGTATTGTGTGTGGGTTTTTTCCCCTCATACTCTGTATTGATTTATTGTTGATTGCTGATTTTCCTTTTTCTGATTCTCTCCCTCCTGGCCTGCGCCCCATCCGCCCACCCTAGGTGGTGGTGGTGGTGGGGGGGAGTCCGGCCGTGAGGGGGGGGCTGTGTCATATGGGGTGAGACGCCGTGTTATCCGGCGCTCAGGCCATATTCCTCCTCAGCCCGGCTCTTATTGTGACAGCGTCTCAGCGGGCTCCCAGCTGTCAAGCTCTACGAGACAGCTGGAGCCCAATTACCCCTCATCAGCTGAGGCGCTGTCAACCAGTATTAAAGGGAGCAGCTCCGATCATTCGGGGCTGTGACCTCGCACCATTATCCATGCTTTTCTCCGGCGTGGGTAAGGCTGGAACCCCTTCATCTGGCGCCAACCATCCGCTCATCATTCAGCATTGTGTGCAAGTGTTACCCTTGTATTATCATTTGTGTTCTGGCCCCACGAGGCCCTGTTCCTTTGTTCCTTTTCCCTCATTATAATAAACATCGCAAACTCACTGGTCTGCCCTTGGCTTTCATTGTATGGCTCGCGAGAGCCATACGTAACAACTCCAGGTGATGCCACCCCCAAAGGTGGGGCATCACCCCTCCCCAGCCTAGGGCACTGCCATGCTAATATTATATATATATTACGATCCTACATCCGCCCCCCCTTTTAAAAATCACAACCACACAATTAACCCGACAAAATAATTTACACCCGATTC
Organism: Pholidichthys leucotaenia; assembly: GCA_020510985.1. Taxonomy (NCBI): domain Eukaryota; kingdom Metazoa; phylum Chordata; class Actinopteri; order Cichliformes; family Pholidichthyidae; genus Pholidichthys; species Pholidichthys leucotaenia. The sequence continues at coordinate 259,992,613 of CM035843.1, forward strand.
ACACTCTAATACAAAGGAGTATTGGCCTACACATTCACACACCACACTGGCACCGCGGAGGTCTCCACAATGTAAACAAAGAGTCCGTAAAAGAAAAGGGCCACACACCAAACTAAACTAATCCCTAACACCTAGTCTAAATACATAAATACAAAATAATTTACAAATGAACAAGGCGGTACCCAAACCCCATAAACTCACAGGATACACACAGAAATATACAGAGATCTCCTGAAAAAAAAAAAAACCCAAAAAACAAAACACAATTCACACCAAAATAGGGCATTAAATTCACACTAACAATCACACCCAGGTATTACTGCACCTCACACTCTTCAGTCATACAACAACGGTGGTCACGTGCATCAAAACCCCATAATCACCCCATTACAGTGGTGCACATTCCCTTTCACTTTCAAGAATGTAAATGGCTATTAAGCCCACACCACAATCAGGGGAAAATAAAATCACAGCATCATGAGATACTCAGGTGCTGGAAACATTAACATAACACAACATCTCAAAATCAAGGCAAATGGTCACTTTTCCACAAATAAACAATAATACAAACAGGTAAAATCCCTGTAAGAAAAATCCTATATACATTTTATAACACTGCAAACGAACTAAATGTGCACCTTTCACGCAACCGAGTTGTACCACTAACAGTTTAAACTTCTATAAGAACCATCTTACACATGTTTTACATTACCCACATGTTTCTTTTCATCCCCCTGTTGCCAAAGCAGCGTCTCATGGTACCTTTTCTTTTTTAAAACAATAGAACACATTTCGAACCCATAACATACCAATAACAGACACTATTGTTTCTATATTGCACCAAGTTAGACACACCGTAAGCCCTCATACATAACTTAACCCAGGTCTCCCGAAGGCCCCCCGCTCCCCCCGGAATGTCCGTCCCACGGCCCATTTCCAGAGCGTCTCCGCTTCTTCACGAACTCAGGTACCCGTCGCCACCGGACTGGACCACTTGCAGATTATCGTGTCCAGCTGTCAGTTTCCTAGAACTGTGCACCCGACCAAGCCGAGGCTCGACTCTAGGGCGCACGTCATCACCCTCACCCAGGGGAGCGCTTACTGGCTTTCTCCGTCGCCTGCGTCACGATCTGGCACCTTTATGACTCCTCAGCGGTTCGCCAAGTTGACTCGAGTCATGTCCCTTGCTTCTGATATTGGCACGGCCAGAGTTCATGCCATCTGATAATACCCCAGATACCAGATGATGTTGCGCTGGAGCGGCACCAGCCACTGTTGACTCAACAGTCGGAACTTGTCGGCCACCGGAGCCCTGTAGCTCACGCTCTTCGGACCTTTCTGTTACCACGGGGGTTGAACCATGCCGTTCGAGTCCACCGTCTACGGGACCATGAACATTGGCACGGGACCCCCGCCTTGTCGGCTTACTATGATGCTGGCGGTGTCCCTCTTCACCCAAAATGGCCCACCCAAAGTCTCATTCTTCTTTGCCACTTCCCACATAGAACTTCTTTGCTCACACCTTTCCAGAAGCAGGAACAAGCTTTATGCTCCCAGACTCTTTTGACCATGTGCCAAGAAAACCAGGAGGACTTCTTCAACAGACTAATTTCACAGGACAAAACATGGCTCCATCACTGTGATCCAGAGACTAAAGCCCGGTTGAAGCAATGGAAGCATTATGACTCACCAACTACAAAGAACGTCAGTGGGCAAGGTCATGCTCATGGTCTTTTGGGACCAGCATAGAGTATTGATGATGTGGTACCCTGGCAAAAGGTACCGCAATTGCCAGGACTTACTACACTTCATTGCTTGAGAAATTGTGGCAATGTAATCAAAACCAAGAGGTGTGGCATACTTACCAAAGGTGTCCGCCTCCTACAAGACAATGCTCTGGTTCACAGCTTGTATTCTGCTCAGACGGAAGCTAAGTCCTGCGGCTATGAAATCGTTCCTCACCCCCTTTACTGTCGTGACCTCACACCATCTGCTTTCCACCTGTTTCCAGCCATGAAGATATTTTTGATGGGCAAGAGCTTCAAAGATGATGAAACGCTGTTGTGGCTTCCGACACAACCTGCAGACTTCTGCAGGTGAGGTTTCTACAGCTGCATAAAGCGATGGGAGAAGTGTGTGACCCTTAGTGGTAGCAGGAAGACTAATAACTGTGCCAAGTTGGGTTCCTCTCAGTCCATGAGAAATGAGTTAGGGGAAATCTTTATTGAGGAGCCCTCATAGTTTTAGTGCCAAACCCTAACCCTGGATTTACACTGACTCTGGTTGCAGTCTGTTATGGCTGTGATGTGGACTTCACAGCATATACAGTGGGGCAAAAAAGTATATAGTCAGCCACCACTTGTGCAAGTTCTCCCACTTAAAAAGATGAGAGAAGTCTCCAATTTTCATCATAGGTATACTTCAACTATGAGAGACAAAATTAGAAAAAAAAAAAATCCAGAAAATCCCATTGTCTGATTTTTAAAGAATTTATTTGCAAATTATGGTGGAAAATAAGTATTTGGTCACCTACAAACAAGCAAGATTTCTGGCTCTCACAGACCTGTAACTTCTTCTTCAAGAGGCTCCTCTGTTCTCCATTCGTTACCTGTATTAATGGCACCTGTTTGAACTCGTTATCAGTATAAAAGACACCTGTCTACAACCTCAAACAGTCAGACTCCAAACTCCACTATGGCTAAGACCAAAGAGCTGTCAAAGGACACCAGAAACAAAATTATAGACCTGCACCAGGCTGGGAAGACTGAATCTGCAATAGGTAAGCAGCTTGGTGTGAAGAAATCAACTGTGGGAGCAATTATTAGAAAATGGAAGACATACAAGACCACTGATAATCTTCCTTGATCTGGGGCTCCACGCAAGATCTCACCCCTTGGGGTCAAAATGATCATAAGAACGGTGAGCAAAAATCCCAGAACCACACGGGGGGACCTAGTGAATGACCTGCAGAGAGCTGGGACCAAAGTAACAAAGGCTACATCAGTAACACACTATGCCGCCAGGGACTCAAATCCTGCAGTGCCAGACGTGTCCCCCTGCTTAAGCCAGTACATGTCCAGGCCCGTCTGAAGTTTGCTAGAGAGCATTTGGATGATCCAGAAGAGGATTGGGAGAATGTCATATGGTCAGACGAAACCAAAATAGAACTTTTTGGTAAAAACTCAACTTGTCAACTACAATGCTCAGCACTGGGTGTGTTTATATATTTATATATCTACATATTATTCCATCTAGCTACATTGCTCCGCACTGTGTGTGTTTATATACTTGCATATTTATTCCACCTAGCTGCAATGCTCCGTACTGTGGGTGTTTATATATTTACATATTTATTCCATCTAGCTACAATGCTCTGCACGGTGTGTTCATATATTCATATATTTATTCCATCCAGCTACAATGCTCTGCACTGTGTGTCTGTGTGTGTGTGTATATATATATATTTTATAGTAATACGTACATATGTATATTAGCTGCTCTTGCTTGCTTGTTTTTTTCTTGCCTTCTGATTGTTGCTCTGAGTGTTGCTATCCCTGTGCTGTTGCAATCCTGGAATTTCCCCGTTGTGGGACTAATAAAGGCTTATCTTATCTTATCTTATCTTATCTTATCTTGTCGTGTTTGGAGGAGAAAGCATGCTGAGTTGCATCCAAAGAACACCATACCTACTGTGAAGCATGGGTGTGGAAACATCATGCTTTGGGGCTGTTTTTCTGCAAAGGGACCAGGACGACTGATCCGTGTAAAGGAAAGAACGAATGGGGCCATGTATCATGAGATTTTGAGTGAAAACCTCCTTCCATCAGCAAGGGCATTGAAGATGAAACATGGCTGGGTCTTTCAGCATGACAATGATCCCAAACACACCGCCCGGGCAATGAAGGAGTGGCTTCGTAAGAAGCATTTCAAGGTCCTGGAGTGGCCTAGCTAGTCTCCAGATCTCAACCCCATAGAAAATCTTTGGAGGGAGTTGAAAGTCCGTGTTGCCCAGCGACAGCCCCAAAACATCATTGCTCTAGAGGAGATCTGCATGGAGGAATGGGCCAAAATACCAGCAACAGTGTGTGAAAACCTTGTGAAGACTTACAGAAAATGTCTGACCTCTGTCATTGCCAACAAAGGGTATATAACAAGGTACTGAGATGAACTTTTGTTATTGACCAAATACTGATTTTCCATCATAATTTGCAAATAAATTCTTTAAAAAATCAGACAATGTGATTTTCTGGATTTTTTTTTCTCATTTTGTCTCTCATAGTTGAGGTATACCTATGATGAAAATTGGAGACCTCTCTCATCTTTTAAGTGGGAGAACTTGCACAATTGGTGGCTGGCTAAATACTTTTTTACCCCACTGTAGTTCCCATTCTTGCAAATTTTCTAATTCCCACCTGGACTGGACCACTGCGGAACAAATCTGGGTTGTCGCATTTGGATCGCTGATGAAATGCAAGGAGTCTAATTTGGATTGGATGCTGAATCCAATCCACAAGGAATGCTGTGGTATCTCGTGGAATTTAATAGCTGTTTGTTCATTAAAAATGATTTAAGGATCGTCCGTTATTTTCTGAGGTTTACTCCTCCACCACTGTGTCAGCGAAGATAAAACCTTTGACGTAACATACAAACACTTCATAGAATTAAAATTAATGGGTTACATGCACATTATTTAGAGCACAAAAATCCAGGTGGAGAGCCGGTAAATCACTTCCTTGTTATCACATAATCGCAGTCGGTGCTTCTCGATCTTGCTCGGGTCTTTCTTGAGGTCTCGCGTTATTTTATATAATTATCATGCAGTCTTGTATTTTGAGCCTTGTTCTTATCCATGCCGCTTCAAAACACAAACAGAGTTGGTAGGGATGGACGCAAGGCTCCGTCTGCACGGTATCTGTAACAGACTGCATCTGGAGTCAGTGTAAATTCAGGGTAAGGGTAATATCTCATAGAGCTCCGAATGTAGATGAACGTAATAATTTTTTTTGTTTGCCAACTTTTCTGAGGAATGTTCATGTACATCAGGGTTTGCCTCTGTCATCAGCAACAATTAACATTCAGCAATGTTTAACATCCATTTGCAGCATTCATGCAAGTGTTTGCAAAAGTGTTTGTGAAAACAGGTGGCGAACATTAACAACTATTAGCAAATGTTAGCAACAGTGTTTGTGTTTACAATAATTAGCAACTATTTACAACTCTTTTGCCACTGTTTGAGAATGTTTGAGACCTTTACCAACTCCAGGTAAAATACCAGGCAAATGTCTGGTGAATCTTGGATTCAACCCCATAAAACAGGGTGCGCAAACCTTCCCCAGCATTCAGTTTCTCCTGACCACTATGAGAGACAGACGCCCTTAGAAGCTATACAGAACCTATACTGAATAACAAAATATATGAACACAAAACATGATATAGTTCTGCCTGATTTGACTGGGCATTAACTGTTGCACACAGGTCACAGCTGGGGCAAAAGCTTCTAACCTCGTCCCTGCTCACATGAGCTCCAGACTCCAAAATGCAAAGATAGACCACACACACATAGGATACACTGTATTTTTTTTTAAATCAGTATGTAAATATAGCGAGTTCTACCTTCATCTGGAGACTGTGCAAGTGCCCATCGGGAAAGCTACTGTTTCTTTCAATTCTATTGAGATTTATTGGATTGATACTATTATTATTTTGGGCTTTGCTTCTTTCATGTTCATGTTTGGGATTATAAAACTAGTCATAGATCCTTTACAATTGTTTTACCTGTAGATGATGCAGGCCTCAACAGTCACACAGACACTAGAGGTGTGGTGCGGAAGGACAGCAGGTGGCATAAGGTAGTTGCACTGTAAGAATATAATTCTTTTTTCACCAGGGTAATTTCATTTGTTTACATACATACCATATCAATTTGTATTCACAAAATAGTGTCTGTGTAGTAGCCCCTCCTACCTGCAGTGGACATAGACCTACTAAACAGACGTGTCAACGGGGAGTGATTTTTTTTTTCACGGAGATTCAGGCTCAGAGTCTGTTCGGAGTTTTAGTTTGTTGCTATCTGGGGAATAAAATGGTGATTCCTCAACCTCTTCTCTCTCGTTCTCTCTCCCAGATCAGGATATGCAATTTAATATTATAGGAAAACAACAACAAAATGAAAAAAGCACAGATGACAAAAATATTGTTGGAAATTGAAACACTCCTTTGGACATAATCAATCTATCTATCTATCTATCTATCTATCTATCTATCTATCTATCTATCTATCTATCTATCTATCTATAAAAGGGATTCTGCAGTGTCTGTTTGTATGTATGTACTGTATGTAGCAGAAACTTTGTCCCCCTGTTAACTTGGAGGCCACTTGACCACGGGCTCTCATCTCTTGCATGGCGATGCCACAGAACCTGAACAGTGCACCTGAGATGGATTCACTGACTGCTTGACCTTAAAAGAGGTCAAAGATGACCTTTTTTAACCAACCTTTTCCAGTGGAGTTGTACACTGAGGGAGGAATCAAGGGCAACCAACACGGTTGCGGAATTTAAGATCCACGGGTCTCTCTCCACAATACAGGCATTGTGAACTGATGGGGTAACGGAGGCAAAGGTTACTGCTGGGTGCTGGGACACCAAAACTATATTTACATTTAACTATATTAACATTTACAGTGGTGTGGAAAAGTGTTTTCCCCCTTCCTGATTTCTCATTTTTATGTATGTTTGTCACACTTAAATGTTTCAGATCATCAAACAAATTTAAATATTAGACAAAGATAACACAATTCAATCATTCATTCATCTTCTTCTGCTTAATCCTTTTCAGGTCGCGGGGGGGGGGGGGGGGCGGGGGCCTATCCCAGCGTCTTTGGGCGAGAGGAAGGGTACACCCTGGACAGATCGCCAGTCCATCACAGGGCCAGCACAGAGAGACAGACAACCATTCACTCTCACAGTCATACCTAAGGACAATTTAGAATCCCCACTTTGATACCAATTAACCTAACTAAACACAGAATGCAGTTTTTAAATGAAGATTTTTGTTTTTAAGGGAAAGAGAAATCCAAACCTACATGGCCCGGTGTGAAAAAGTGACTGCCCCTAAACCTAATAACTGGTTGGGCCACCCTTAACAGCAACAGCTGCAATCAAGCATTTGTGATAACTGGCAATGAGTCTTTTGCAGCACTGTGGGGGAATTTTGGCCCACTCATCTTTGCAGAATTGTTGTAATTCAGCCACATTGGAGCATTTTTGAGCATGAAACGCCTTTTTAAGGTCATGCCGCAGCATCTCAATCAGATTCAGGTCAGGACTTTGACTAGGCCACTCCAAAGTCTTCATTTTGTTTTTCTTAAGCCATTCAGAGGTGGACTTGCTGGTACGTATGTTTTGGATCATTGTCCTGCTGCAGAACCCAAGTGCGCTTCAGCTTGAGATCACAAACAGATGGCCGGACAGTCTCCTTCAGGATTTTTTGGTAGACAGCAGAATTCATGTTTCCATTTACAACAGCAAGTCTTTCAATCAATCAATCAATCAATCAATCAACCTTTATTGTCATGATGCTATGCATACAACTGTAGTGCAAGCAAGATGAAATTGTGTTTCTCTAGGCATCCGTATTGTAAAAACAACATAATTTAAAAACACACTCACACCCCCCACCCCGACAGCCATTCACACATCCCTGGGACACATGTGGATATTACAGTAATGTTAACTTATTACAGTTGCAGTTCAAATGATAATAACTGCCTGTGTATATATAAAACAATTAAAATGGCTAAGTGAATCTAAAGTAGCTAAGAGAAATAAATACTTAAAACTGGCTAAAACTATAATATACATATACATAATGTCCATAAAGTGCAGTAATATGTGTAAAGGATTCCAGATCAACTGTTCAGCATCCTAACAGCTTATGGAAGGAAGCTGTTGATCAGTCTGGTGGTTCTGCCTCTGATGCTCCAGAATCGTTTGCCAGATGGCAGCAGTTAAAAGTGTTTGTACAGAGGGTGAAAGTGGTCCTGAAGCAGCAAAACAGCCCCAGACCATCACATAACCATCACCATATTTTACGGCTGGTATGATATTCCTTTTCTGAAATGCTGTGTTACTTTTACACTGGATGTAATGGGACACACACCTTCCAAAAAATTCAACTTTTGTCTCGTCAGTCCACAGAGTATTTTCCCCAAAGTCTTGGGGATCATCAAGATGTTTCCTGTCAAGACTGAGATGAGCCTTTATGTTCTTTTTGCTCAGCAGTGGTTTTCGTCTTGGAGCTCTGCCATGCAGGCCATTTTTACCTTAACTGAGGCAAGTGAGGCCTTCAGTTTTTTGGATGTTGTTGTGGGGTCTTTTATGACCGCTTGGATGAGTCGTCACTGCGCTCTTGGGGTAATTTTGGTTGGCAGGCCACTCCTTGGAAGGTTCACCACTGTTCCATGTTTTCGCCATTTGTGGTTAATGGCTCTCACTGTGGTTCGCTGGAGTCGCAAAGCTTTAGAAATGGCTTTATAACCTTTTCCAGACTGATAGATCTCAATTACTTTGTTTCTCATTTGTTCCTGAATTTCTTTGGATCGCAGCATAATGTCTAGCTTTTGAGGATCTTTTGGTCTACTTCACTTTGTCAGGCAGGTCCTATTTAAGTGATTTCTTGATTGAGAACAGGTGTGGCAGTAATCAGGCCTGGGTGTGGCTAGAGAAATTGAACTCAGCTTTCCAAAGATGTGATAAACCACAGTTAATTTATGTTTTACCAGGGATGCAACAATCACTTTTTCACACAGGGCCATGTAGGTTTAGATTTTTTTTTTTACCCTTAATAATAAACGCCTTCATTTAAAAACTGCATTTTGTGTTTACTTGTGTTATCTTTGTCTAATATTTAAATTTGTTTGATGATCTGAAACATTTAAGTGTGACAAACATACAAAAAAAATGAGAAATCAGGAAGAGGGCAAACACTTTTTCCACACCATTGTACTGTACTGTTACTTTAATTTGCTCATATAACCCCCGTTGAGGCGTATGCCAGGGGAACAATCGGGTGCACCCCGGATCTCTTCCCATACACTTGCCGATGAAGTGTTGTTGGAAGGGGAATCAGAGATGAACTGTGCTGCTCTCTCTCTCTCTCTCTCTCTCTCTCTCTCTCTCTCTCTCTCTCTCTCTCTCTCTCTCTCTCTCTCTCTCTCTCTCTCTCTCTCCATACACTTGTGGCAGAGTATTGTTGGATGGGTAAATGGTCATGTACGGTGCTGGTGCGCATTTCGACGGGAAAGCAGCCGTGGACTGCAGGTAAAGCCTGATTTATGCCTCTCTGTGGAGCTTATGCTCCATGTGCTCACAGGAGCATATTGTGCAAATAGGTTGTTCAAACTGCTTTTGCTATACACCTGTGGAAGGAATATCATACATATACTAACATATTGTTAGTATTTTATTCCTGTTTTAGGTAATTTTCGATTTGTTTTGGACGACTGTTATTACTACTATAATTTACAAATGCCACATTTCCCAGCTTTAGTTATTTTTCTTTTTACCTTGACATTTACATAACATTGGTGTCCAAAACTCACAACAAAGTGTCAAGAAGCACATGATGGATACAATCTGGCTAAGTCCCTGACCCGTTTCATATCATGAACATACCCAGCACCCCATCTCTCACATGCTGGCTGGCTGTCACCAGTAAAAAACTCCCACACCTGTTTCCCTATCTTTCCTATAGGTAACAGCAAAATAATAAACTGTTCAATAAGTAACAATCAGTCCCTCCATGATTTTGCGGAATGTTTTTATGATTATTGCCGTCCAAAAAGCCTAAATTTGCGGGTTCTTTTTAAAAAAAGTTGTGATAAAAGTTGTGATGTTTTGAGAGGTTTTTTTGCACTAAAAGTTGTGGGAAGAATTATGAATTTTAAAGCACATGCTTTTTTCCATAGTTTACTGCAATGATATTCTATATAACACCACAAGAAAAGCACAGGATAGTCAAAAATTTCCTATTAAAACAGTGATTTGTAAATTAAGCAGAAATTTCTGCTATACAGAAAAAAAACTTTGGTGCAACAGAAAATACAGACTTGAACACAATATCTATTACAACAGCTAAATTGCACTGAATGCATGCAAGTATAGATTTGGAAATTATGGCAGCACCTTCATTTGAAAACCGCAGCGGTCCACAACCACTCAGTACTGAGCGCAGAGAAAAAAGAAATAATTTATTCTGTTGCTCTGTATTGTCAAATGAAGTCTGTGTTTTTCTGGAAAAAATTACTGAACATTTTCTCTTTCCGTGCCTGACTCCTGCCAGTCTGTCTATATGTTGCATGTTTTGACACACAGTCGTACCGGGAGGAGGGACTCTTCTAGTGGATGCGCATTGGTCCGTGTCCAGACCGGAAATTCACAGCTTTAAAAAGCTCATTGACAAGATTTTGTAATGATTTTACCTCTAAAGATGTATAAAATCTTCAAACACTGGCTGTAGTGTTAGATTTGCTTGTTTATTTGTGGTTTTATGGTGTCTCTCCTCACGCGCGCTACAGCGACTTTTTCAACACAAACCCAGCACTTCGTATACACGGTCAGCACGGAGACTTGAGGAGATGTTCACCAGCGAGCCAGGGTAGACTGCGGAAGGGACGGTATCAGAAACGTCGCGGGTGAGTGTTTTTATTAAACCACACACTGATTTTTGCTAATGTGTTCTGTTAATACTCACTGTAAACACAGATGTGAGCACGGTGCAGCGACACATCTGACTGGTTAGACTGAGTGTGTGAGTGCTACTCTGGGACAAATTTGATTGGTGAAATTGGTGGAAGTTGACGAGGACTGACCAAAATTGCAGAAAAGTTGCTGTGACTGGAGAAAGTTGCATCATCATGCAAACGACATGATGATGACGGGATTTCGGGTGAATTTGTACAATTGCAACATTGTGAAATCCTGGAGGGACTGAACAGTCTATTCCAATGCACATCCTACCCTAATATACTTTCCCACTAGAACATAATACTTCCTTTACTGGGAAATAAATTGGAGATTGCTGCAGCCAGTTAATATATCATCATATTACTGTTGCTATTTCTTTATAATTATGGTTGATCACTACATTACAAATGCATTGTTTCATTGGTGTGTATATGTACAGTGGGGAAAATAAGTATTGAACACGTCAACATTTTTGTCATTAAACATTTCTGATGGAGCCGTTGACCTGAGATTTTCATCAGCTATCAGTAACAACCCAAGTAATCTATACATACAAAGAAATCAAGGCAACTGTGTTCACAAGTTATAATTAATACAATGGAATGACACAGGGGATAAGTATTGAACACATGAAGAAAAAGAGGTGCAAAAAGGCATAGAAAGCCAAGAAATCAGCTAAAATCCATCAGAAGTTAGGAAGCCATCCTATCCCCCATCAGTGCAAATTAATTTCAGCTTGTTAAGTCCTGACGGATAGCCTTTAAAAAGGTCTGTGAATATCAGACTGTCACACCACAAAGAACTCATGATGGGTAGAAGCAAAGAGCTCTCTCTAGACCTTAGCAACCTCATTGTTACAAAACATAATGATGGCAGTGGTTACAGGCGCATTTCTAAACTGCTCAATGTTCCAGTGAGCACTTTTGTAATCATTCGAAAGTGGAAAGAACATTATTTTACCATAAACCAGCCATGACCAAGAGCTCCTCACAAGTTTTCTGACAGAGGAGTCAAAAGAATTAGCAGAAGAATTATTCAAGAGCCAAAGACCACCTGTGTCCAGTGGTCAAAGTCCACAGTGTCCTGTGCACACTGAGACAAATTCCTAGTTTGTGTACTACATGAACAATGGCAATAAATCTGATTCTGATTCTGATTCTGATTCTGTGGAGAGCTCCAGAAAGACCTGGAGTGAGCAGGTATTGCTGTTTCAAAGAAAATAATAAGTAATGCACTCAACCGACATGAGCTCGATGCCCGCTCACCTCGCAAAACTCCATTGCTGAAGAAAAAGTATGTTGAAGCCCGTTTAAAAGTTTGCTGCACAACATTTGGGCAAGCCAGTAAAATACTGGGATAATATAGTCTGGTCAGATGAGACTAAAACTGAACTTTTTGGATGCCACAACACAGCATGTTTTGAGGAGAAATGCACATCAGCCCCAAAACACCATACTAACAGTGAAGTTTAGAGGGATGTACATGGTACACCCCCACACAATGCCTGTACCATGTGCCTGTGTACATGGTACAGGGAGACTTCATATAACTGAAGGAAAGGTGAATGGACAAATGTAGAGAGGACATCCTTGATAAGAATTTGTTGCCATGTGCCAAGATGCTGAAGATGAAACCAGGGTGGACATTTCAGCAAGACAATGATCACAAATACACAGCCAAGGAAACTCTCAACTGGCTCCAGAGAAGGAAAATAAAGCTGCTAGAATGGCCTAGTCAGTCACCTGACCTGAATCCAATTGAAAATCTATGGAACAAATTGAAGATCAGAGTTCATAGGAGACACCCATGGAACCTTCAAGATTAAGATAGTTTGTGCGGAAGAATGGGCTAAAATCACTCCTGAGCAATGCCTGCACCTAGTTTCTCCATACAGGAGACATCTAGAAGCTGTTGCTACTAACAAAGGCATTTCTATAAAATATTAAATGAATTTCACCAAGCGCGTTCAATACTTATTCCCTGTGTCATTCCACTTTATTAAATAAAACTTGCTTTGTGAACACAGTTGTCTTGATTTCTTTGTATGTATGGATTACTTGGGTTGTTATTGTCATGAATTGCCCCTCGGGGCAGAGAGGAGAGACCCAAACGCTGGACTGCAGTTTGTGATATTTATTAAAAGAACACAAAAGTCCAAACAGTGCAGAAACACAAAATCCAAACGGTGCACAAAGCAAACTTACAGACAGATGCGGCAAAAGAGTTGGCAGGATGTACATCAGAACGGGGATGGGGTTCTGACGTGAGAGAATCATTTAGACTCCAGCAATGAGGGACAGGAATAACAGTCCTTAAATAGCCAGAAACAAATGATCACAAATGATAGCAGGTGTGGGTCACATGAGTGGGCAGGTTGACCTAAATACAAGACAGCTCACAGCTGTGACGACTAGTGAACTGAAACAGAATACACAGCCACTGCAAGATGATGACCAAGTGGGAGTGTCTGGAAGAGGAGGTAGAGAACTCGTGTCACAAGAAACAAAATATAAACACTAAGCTACAGAAACTGACAGAATAACACACAGGGAAATAAACACACAACACAGGAAAAATACAAGAAATAAACATAAGTTAAGAGCCTGAGCAAAGTGACACACTGCACTCAGCCTCGTGACAGTTACTGATATCTGGTGAAAATCTCAGGTCACTGGCTCCATCAGAAATATGTTAATGAGAAAAATGTTGACATGTTCAATACTTATTTTCCCCGCTGTATATCTAGTCATGACTTGCTTCCTATTTGCTATTGTAGTTTCATTACGACTAAACAATGTCTGCCACATTCAACGAGTATTGTTGCTAGTTCCATACAAGTTATGGCCCTGACCAGCTGTGGCCTAAATGACTGCGGGTGGCAGTCCAAGGAATAAATGCATTGAATTCATTTGTGTTTCACTTCAATCCATTCCAGATTTCTAAAAACATCAAACTGGGGATTCTAAATTGTTCTTAGGTATGACTGTGAGAGTGAATGGTCGTCTGTCTCTCTGTGCTGGCCCTGCGATGGACTGGCGATCTGTCCAGGGTGTACCCTGCCTCTCACCCAAAAATGCTGGGATAGGCTCCAGCCCCCCCGTGACCCAAAAAGGATTAAGCGGAAGAAGATGGATGGATGGATAAAACACACATACTTAGGAAAAGTCATGGCCTGGTAGACATGTAGATTTTCTTCAAAGTTATTCACATAATAAAATGCCAAACTATCAGTCAGACCGTCTAGTGATTCTTGTTCACTACTTGGTGAACCAAAAAGAGCTATAGCATCATGTGTTACAACCATCTGCAAATATGTTACAACCATTTGCAAATGTTTGTTACTATTTAGCAAGGGTTCACAACTGTCTGTGGAAAAACACATTTGCCCCCCAAAATTCAAACATGTTACATGTTACATGCGTTACAAAAATTGCTTGGGACCTTAAAAACTGTTTGGCAATCTTTCACAAACCCTGACGAAATCCCAGAATCACCACATTAGTGGCTCCATGAGATACTGGGGTAACTAATACTTTAAGTACATATAAATGAACATTTAATAAATAAAAAAAGGGATTCCACAACAAAAAAGTGAGCCATGAATGCTGGAAAGAAGAAGTAAGAATCTGATTTGAACCCCAGTCAGATGCATAAGAGCTCTATTTTCATCCCCCATCCACCTCTCTACTCTGATCTGAGCACTTTTGAAACAGGGAAACAGCTTGGAAGTGTGATGTGAACATGTTTGAAATGGCACATTTGGTCATATTCTGAGGTGAGGACCGTATGCTCAGTGTTTACACATCAGTTAAGGATTTACTGCATGCTTTTCTGTTTTTCTTTCTTTCTTTTTTATGTAACAAGCCTCGCATACTGTTATGCAAACAGAAAACAATGCCAACCAAATATGAGCAATGCACAGACTTTTCAGCATTCAGAATTCACACAGTGGTGGTGAAATGTTTTCAGAAAGTTCCACAATGTCTTGACCTTCCAGCGCTCACAGATTCATGAGGCAGTGCTATTGATTTAAACAGGTGTAAAGGCCTTTCTCCTGCCGAGGAAATTTAATCATGTCAGAGGGCCACTGGGTTATTGCACAAGACACTGTCACCAACACCATAGGACACTTTTATGTCACGGGGGGCGAGACAATATTAATTTTCCTTCACTTCATATTGCTGGGAAGAAACACACAGTGCATTCCTTTGAGAATTCCACCAAAACTATAGCACCAAAAAAAGGAGGCTAATAAGAGTTTTTCATTGAAGTTTTTCATCAAAAGGGCCCTAATATTCCCATACTTTTCCATTGTAGAGCTTAATCTATTCAGGAACTGTGCACATCCTCCCTGAAAAATTCAGTGATTAAGTTCTTTACTTTGTTGACCAAGCCAATTAAGTAAAAAAAAACCCTCATAATGAAGGAAACACTGATTAATTAAAATGAGTCCAATTTAACCGCGCTCCTTCAAATCAGCATCATCTCAGCCTGACTGTGAACTCTCTTATCTTATATGAACCTCAACCAGTTTCTCAAAGGCATTTGAGGTCTGTGCAGTGTGTGGGTGTGTGCATGTGGTGTGAACTCATAGGTGAGCATGCTCAGACTAACTTCAATCCCTTTTGTGAACGGCTGATTATCACAATCTGTAGCTTAAGTCCAAGGGGAGCAGGAGCTCTAAGTCATTCACAGTGAATGAGAGACGAGGGGGAAAGAGTCGGCATGGCCCAGAAAAGTGACTGTGAGTTGATGTTCTGATTATTTCCTTCATACTTTTATTTTATACAACTTGTGCTAGTTATTAACAAGAGAAGTAATGAGACTGAGAGGGTGTAAATGAATGGGACTGCTGGCATGCCTGGATGACGTATAGCGCATTCAATTGAAAATGAAGACCTTTTGATTGTAGCCTCAGGAGCTCACCTTGCTTTGATTGGCATCATTAGCACGTTTGAGGCCTAAATGTATTGCATCCAGAATGAATCTCACTCCTGGATTCTTGAAAAGAAACAATGCCATAATAAATTTAATTGTGCTTTTCACCTGAGGGTATCATATGCTAATGCTAGGTTTTATGTTTATGTGGAATGGAAATAAATTAAAAATGAAAAAGGTGAGAGTCAGTGAGAGGGGTGTTGATTTATCTGAATTTTTTCCAACAGGTTATGTGAGCATATTGAGCCTATTGTGAAATCCAGCAGGAATTTCTGATTGCAACAATGGGGAGATTAGTCTCACTGAGCTCTCACTCTCTCCCTCCTGTTCTCTTTTTTTCCTACCCTCTCCCTTTTTCTGTCACGCAGTTCAGTTCTCCCTCAGGGAATATCGTCCCTCAGATCAACATGTGGTCATGTCACTCTTCCGCAACGGGATGCTTGAACACATTTATCCAGCCTTTTTCAAGGCTATGAGCCACCCAGACCACGTCGGCATTGCTTTGAGCATCTGCGTCGCTGGCTATGTGTTGGGGGGCAGCTCCTACTTCCAAGCTTTACTCTTTGGCAGTGTGTGGGCAGGCCTCATTTATTACTGCTGCCATGACATCTACGAGGGCTATATGATGAGGAGGCTGAGCTCAGATATGGCTGACATTCAAGGCAGCTACCTGGAAAACCCAGATAACGGTTTCTGGGTGGCAGAGGCAGACATCAATGGCCAATCCAAGGTGGTGGGGATGGTGGCAGTGATGGGCAAAAAAGGAGAGGAAGACGGTGAGAGGTTTGAGGACTGGAACGGAGGAGTGACAGGCGAAGGCTCGGAGTTCGCTCAGGATGCCGGAGACGGGCGTTACGGGGAGATCTCTCACATGGTGGTGGTGTTTTCGTGGCGCAGAAAACACCTGGGCTCACAGCTGACGCGAAAAGCTTTGGACTTCTGTAAAGAACGAGGCTTTTCCCGCCTTGTTCTGGACGTCGGCTCACCACAGACGGCGGCCATTTTCCTGTATCAAAAATTTGGCTTTGTCCAAACCGCATCCCACTCAAACACGCATGCTAGTCGCTGGTTCTCCAGACTCGCCAGAATAAATGTGCTGCGACTGGAGAAGCTGATTTAAGCACAAAGTGAACTTCAAACCTCAGTACCTGATAGAAACGCAGCTGTTAAGCATGTCTAGAATATTTCATTTAATTTATGATTCTTTCTCTGTTGTGCGATATCTGGTCACTCATCCCCAGCTCAGGGTCATGGTGGTTCAATAAAAGGCAATAAACCTCGGGTTTTTCCTCCACGCAGAGGCATATTAATAATCACAGTTTTCTTGTATTTCTTCTTACTTTGATGTATTTCACATCTGCCTGCACCCGACAGTCCACTCCCCACAAACTTGGAGAACAATGAGACAATTAGTAAGCATTGATGCATTATTTGCATATAGAAGGAAAATAAATTTCAGCTTTTATTAGACTAATTATTGCACATTAAACACAGATGCATTCATTTATCTATTGTTCACCTGTCCAATAAGGAATGTAAAGTCTATGTGAGAAAGGAAGAAATTGAGTCATTTGGAAGCAGGGGAACTTTCTTTTAAGCTCCTTTTCAGGGAGAAGTTGAATCCCTCTGCCTCACAGGAATTAATGCCAGCTGACTTCTAAGACCTCACAACTTTTTGTTTAAAATACCAATGAAAAATGCAATAGTATCAGGACATTGGGAGGTTTAAAATTCTTTGGAGCTGCGTGTATGCGTGCGGCATGAAAAGAGGATAAAGACCTGTGTGTGCCGCAGTGCATTCAGGTCATCGTACACAAGGCAAATACTGAGATTATGGAGTCCAAACAAAGGAGAAAAAGCTTAAGTGTTCTCTTAGTGTTGGTCTTATGATATGTGAGCAGAGAATTGGTGAATGGACATATTCTGTGAGGCAGTGGTCCCCAACCTGTGGGTTGTGACCCACCACTTGGTAGTGGGCCACAGAGAGCTGCAGAGGAAAAAATTAATAATTCTGTTTGTCTGTACTGAGTATCAAAGTGTTTTATTTTGAAAATTTACCTGACGTTCTGTTCTCGCCTGACCCAGATCTTCTCTTCCCACCTGACGTCCTGCCTGTCATGTCTTGACACATAACTATTTCAGTATTTAGAGTTTGAGCATACCACATGACTCAACGCCGCATGTGTGGGGAGAGCTGCCGGGAACCCTAAATTACTACAGACCTGAAACCAATAATGCCCTGGAGGAGCCAAGGTGGAGCATCTCGAGACTGCCACAGGAGCACTGGCAACCAGGGCGAGGCTCCGGAGTGCCCACCACTCCCCCCACCACCACCACCACCCCCTGGGACACTTTGCTTAACCCAACCCAGTGGGCCATGATTTTTTTATTTATTTTTTTACATTTTTAACATTTATTAGCTCCAGCTCCATCATTATTTAAGAAACAAAACCACACAATGAACACAAATAATTCTACATATCAACAGAAACCCATTTTGACAAAGCAGCAAAGGTCTCTCAGCAATCTTTCCTGTTCTGCCAATAATCTCTCCTGGTCTCTCAATGATCTCAAAGATCACCATAAAAATTTTACCATGATCTCCCACAGAAAAGGCTTTTTTTGAAGGATGTTGTTGAGAGATCAGGTCATTTCTTTTTTTATTACTCAATGGTCACCCAACGATCTCCATCTCTGTAAAGGGTCCCTCAGGCAAAAAAGGTTGGGGACCACCGCTCTAAGAGAATTGATCTTTTGCAGTGCAAAAACTGTCATGGGTGAGAAACAATATAAGCAAGTATCTACCTGTCAGTTATGCACCTTGCTGCACATAAATCAATGTTGTCACCCACAAATAAAGTGGGACAATAACTGAAAATATGTAGTTAACCTACAGTAATAAGGGCTGTCACAACTAGCAGTTTTTGGGGCTGTGAATTATCCGAAGCAATCGAGAGCCAATATCCAATTATTTTATTTCTTCTCCCTCAGTAAATTGCACCAGCATCAATGTTTTGCAAAAATTGTCGCATAAATTTGGAACTTTCAATGTAAATTGTAACTTTAGTCACTAACGCTTTAGCTTTCCTTTAAATTTTGCATTTCATTACAATTTTGCCATGTAAATTAGAGCCTTTTTTATATATTTGCAAATTTATTTATGTAAATTTGTGACTTTTAAGATAAAATTTTATTACTTTATCATCAATTTGCTACTTTTTTGCTCTCCTCAATTTGTAGGTGTGGAGTGGTAAAGACGGCTTTGTGTAATTTACCTTTATTAAAATAAAACAGTCAGGTGCAAAAGTGACTTTCAAAAAAAAAAAAATTGAAAAACTGAATACAAATGTAACCACCAAATATCTGGATATATGAATATTTAGGTAAAGCCCTATCAGAAATCCTCCAAAGGTAATTATCAATTTCAGCCCTACAAAATACTGTACCTGCTCTTGTGTCTACAGACTTTGAGTCTATAAGAGAAAACATCATGTAACAAATGTGTGCAATGACAGGAGGGGGCCAAAATGAATTTCACAAGAGAGTACAGGATAGATAGCGCAGCTTGGCACTGACACACACAGACAGACATGAGAGGCCTTTAGGCATCAATCATTTTCGCTGAGGCTGTCAGCAAAAAATTCGGCCGGTGGCCAGCAGGCAGGTGCTGTACTAGCCAAAGGAAGATGAGCCTTAATTCTGGCCAACCTGTTGTCATCCACTGACAATTACCAGCACAATTGGCCTCAAGGTACTGACAGCTTGATTGTAATTCCTCTCATATACATGGTGCATGAATGAACCATTTTAAGGGCATCAGTGTGAGACGAAAAGCTTTGCAAATACTTTCTGTATAATCAGAATCACCAGAGCCGCAGTGCCTATAAAAGAATCCCCCCTCCACCAACGCCACCGCTTAGACTTCCCAAAGGCTAGCTTCACTCACTGTCTCAAGACAAAACGTTCTGTCACAATAGCGGCAGCAAAGAATTTATTACAATTTATGCATTTTAATGTCATTTCTGAAAAGTAGGTGGGCTTGCACGATAATCTATGATGAAGTGTATCATACAAATATGTTGTAAACATTTCAAATTTTCTACACTGTAGATATGATTACTTTTGCACATTATTAAGTAGTATTAATATCAGTAAAATTACATTCTGTTCATATTCCAGACACCACGGCTCTAATATAAACTACTTCACAGATTGCAACATTTTAACTTTAGGTAAGAAGCAAGGAGCAGCTACAGCCATTACCATCATCATTGACTACTGCAGCCATCTTCTTATGTGCAAATGCTTGCATCATCTCTTTTAGTCTATTGCTGAAGGTGGATGTCCAACCAGTTCCTGTGCAGGTATTTAGGGTGTTTTCACACCTGAAACCAAGGTCCAGACAAAGGTTCTTGTTTTTCTTCCATTGTCTACATTTAGTCCAATTAGGTTTGGTTTCACACTACTTCTTAGAAGCGAACCACACAATTTTACATGGAGCACCAACGTCTGGTTGTCACGGCAATATTTGTGTAGTTAGCAGGGGCTGCAGTAGTTAATAAATATACTAGTCACCCTCTCAAGAGTTTTCTGAAGCTCTGGACACACCACTAACTGTACTTTAAAGACGCACTCTGGCGGTTCTAAAACCACCTTCAAAGCCAATGTGTTTTGCCCCAAATAGTATATTGTGGATTTTTATACACACACACACACAAAAAAAGATTCATTGCCTTAGAAGGGCTTTTAAAGAGCTTTTATGTCTTTGACCTACTTAAGTATGTGCGGCTCTATGAATATTCTAACTAACCCATACTCCGCCCACCAGTAGCTGGAAGAAGACAAGGACATTGTACAAGGCTCCGAGAAGGCGATCTAACTTGAGGAAGTTCCGTTGTAAGTGAACCCACAGAAGAGTCGCTGCCCAGCCCGGCACAGAGGCTGGAAAGCTCCCCACCGGTCTCTGGTTGCCCACTTACTGTGGACTGCCTTGCTGGGGGCTGGTGAGCAGTTTGCCTTGGTCTGGTGCGCCCTCCAGCTGGCTTGCCTCCGGGGTCCTCCGCAGTCTCCTTCTTTCGGAGTTCGCCTCGCTTCAAGCTACTCTGACACGAACTGCTCGCCAGCCCTGAGCGAGGCGATCTGCAGTGAGTGGGTAACCAGAGACTGCTCCTTCAGGGGAAGAGGGGGGAGCCAAGGAGCGCTCAGTTCCTTCGGGGCATTCTTCCCGGCTCACTCTCTTTCCCTTAAAAATAAACATCTTCATTTAAAAACTGCATTTTGTGTTTACTTGTTTTATCTTTGTCTAATATTTAAATTTGTTTGATGACCTGAAACATTTAAGTGTGACAAACATACAAAAAAATGGAAATCAGGAAGGGGGCAAACACTTTTTCCATACCACTGGTATACACTATAATGCTTGACAGTTTTTTTTTTCCACTGTTATAATATGAATTCATTAAACCAAAAAATAACATACCTGGATACATTTTTACAAGCAGAGTCCATGCTTTCACTCACTGCACATGCGCACGTTCACTGACTGTGCATGTGCAAAATGGTCCTCACAGCGCATGAGCAGAACAACACCTGTTTTCAATAGGCTTCCAATGCTTGTTTGGTTGGCGGGAGGGGGATGGTGGGAGGTTTGTTTCAAGTAATGACACCAACAGCAAACGGGTTCAAGGCCCACACTGATCTATAATTGACGTTTTTGTTCGATTTTTTTCTTTGTTCGTTTTTCACTACACTAATGAAAGGCTAGGTTTATGCATCACCTCCTGTGAGGTTAGGACTAGGAGAAAAATGTGTTGGACAGGTGTTAGATGGTGAAAGACAATGACAGTGAGAGTAACAGAAACTGTAAACAGAAGCCGTAAACACCACATATCCACTGCATGTGAAAAATGTTTTCAACGTGCCTATTTTCTTTTTCTCACCGTGAGAAAACGTATAATTTCACTTTTTTGGTGAGACTGGGCTAAATCTGTTGAGAAAAGTAACCTTGAATAATCTAAAATGAAAGCCCACATTTGTGATTAGCTGACAAAATGTGTATTAAAGTAAATGCTCCTCAAAGTATGTTAATTTTACCTCACTGCATTAAGAATTGATATTCTAGTAGCACTGGTTCCCCATGTAACCATCAACAAGCTCATTAAATTCTCTCAGAGTGACACTTTAGCTGAATTAAAAGCTAACCATTGCAGATATGGAGCTGTAGCAGCTGCAGACTTATTTGCAATGCAGACCTTTATTTCACACAAAATGTTTTATATGTAACATGCATTTGCAAGGACATGCAATACGTAAGTTTTTATTCTCCTGATGTGTATAAGAAAGCCAGCATAGTAACTGTTCAGGCCACACTCTTGCCATTACCGGAAGCCCAGCCTTTTTTGTTGTATTTTATTTTTAATGCTGGGCAACAATTACAATTCTTAATCCCGATTGATCTCCACAAAATTTGCATTTATTTGCAATTAATCATAATTAATATATATATATACAAATGTACGCTGAACTTGTTATTCATTTTTTCATACTCTTAACAAGGGAGTTAACGAATATGCTTGTTTTCTGCAACTGCGGGTCCATTTAAAGCTTTCAACACATCAGAAATGATAATAACTCTTAAGAATATTCACAAAAAAACCTTGTTAGCCACATTAGCCTCTTCTGTCCAGCGTTCAGGTTGCAATTATGCATTGATGTGGTCCATATGTCCATGTTGTGATAGTGATACTCCAGCAAACTGACCCAGACACCCAGAACTAAGCAAAATGAGGAGTTTGTGCCATGAACCAAGCTTCTCTGATTTGTCTGTCTGACTCTAAACTAGGAACAGTACCCATATTTCTAGAATTGGATTGTGCATCGATATGGTCCTGTCATGGCCGCCAATCTCTTACACCTGTGTGCGCACCTGCCCATCATCTTCCTCTGCCTATTTATACCGTCAGGTCCAGTGCTCGGTGCAGAATTGTCTGTTTCTCTTCCCAGAAACCTGCTACGCCAACCTTCGAGCTTCCCAGCCTCATTGTGTTCTTCCACGTTGGCTTCCAAGCCATCTCCACACCCAGTCTGGGCCTGCGCCTTCTGGACCTACCTACAACCAAGTAAGCCACTACCATTCCTTCTCACCCTGTCAGCTTCCCCTGTGCACAGGCGGAGATCCATGGCGGCGGACCCCTCTCTCCCTGGCAGCGGATTCATCTGCCTCCCACACCGGCATTCAGCTCTCCAGCTTCCTGTGGGCACTATCCTCCTGGCTGCAGCTTCAGCGCTAACCTGGGCTACTCTCCACCACCACTGACAGTAAGCACTATACCATCAAGTGCCATTCGAGCCTTAGCTATATTTAATGCTCCTCTGTCTCTTCCCAGGGTTGCCAGGTCATATGGTGCTCTGCTCGCCCCAGCTGACTCGCCCACTTACACTACACTCACATAACCTCGCATACACACACCCACTCACGTCCACTATACCCAATAAACGGTTAATTGTATCTGTCTTGAGTCGTGTCTGCTTTGTGGGTTGCTAGAACCATGTCAGATCCATATGTACACAGTGCTTCAGCAAACTGATTTGAACACCCAGAATTAAATAAAATGAGGTGTTTGTGCCATGAATTGAGCTTTGACACATCTCTGTTGAGTCGCGAAATAGGCAGTACCCGCATTTTGAAAGTTCTGCTTTTTTTGTTCTGCCGCAATTTAATCGCGAGTAATCGGTCAACAGGGGCATTGTGTTATTGTGCGATAATGCATTAGTTTGCTCAGCACTAATTTTTATTTTATACTATTGTCCTAAATGGCATTCACTTATATAGTGCTTTTTACTCATCTCTAGATGACCAAAGCACTTTACAGATCCTGCTATCCACCCATTCACACACTGATGGTGACGGAGCTGCCATACACAGGTGCTGGCTGGACCCACCAGGAGCAACTGGGGGTTCAGTGTCTTGCTCAAGGACACTTCGACATACAGGCTGCAGAAAGAGCGGGAATCAAGTCACTAGTACTGACACGTCAATTAGTAGTCGGCCACACTACACCTGCGCCACAGCTGCCTAGGTTTAAAAAAAAGCCTGAGTTTAATGAATACAAATACACAACTTCAAACTTTCAGTTTCAGTTCACAAAATGCAGTACACTTAATGCATTTTTACTCAACTTGTCAAGATTTGAGTTTAAAAGGTCCAACTTTATCACATATCACAGCATTTAAATTGAACTGATAAGAGACAGTGGTAATAATTCAGGCATGTCTAATTAAAAGCAGTTCATAATTGAATTGAAATATCCTTTATATCATGTCATTTCTGTGGATCACATTAGGGGCATCAATAGTTTTATTTCAGAAATTAAAGAACCTTTTTCTATTGATCAAAACGGGTGATGTTTAATCTGTTCTGTCTTGTTAAGCAATAAAACATCACAACTTTCAAATGAGGTGAACCAAAGTGTGAAATTTAATTTTTCATGGATGCATGCATGCAACAGCTGAGAGAAAAATGGATGTTATTAGCATCTGTAATGAGAGCTGCAAATCCACAGTGGAACTTTGTAGGGAGGCCAGTTTTGCAAACAAATTCCTTTCTGTTTTGAGTAATTTTCCTGTTTTCCTCAGGTTAGAGGTGTACATGACAAATCTTAAAGGGACTTTAATTTCATCTGTTATTTTTGGACTGGAGGTTCCCAGTTTGAGATAACGTGGAATCAATGAAATGAGAAGACTTTCATCAAAGGATAAGCTCAAAAATCCAATTGGAAAGCATGTTTTTGTCATCTGGAGGTGCACATGTGTGTGTGTGTGTGGGGGGGGGGGGTGTTTGGGATTATCTTCACTATTGCTGCATGCATGCACGCTTGCACTTTGATGCGTCTTTGGTTATCTTATTAATTGGACTCATATTGAAAATGTTTGGCTCATCACAGGAAGAGAGTTAATGTATCTTGAGTTAAACTTTGATGACAATAACAAAGCAAGTAATCAGCATTACAAAGTGCCTGTGTGTAAACAGGTCTATCTCTTTTTTCTAGATTAGCCCCCTTATTGAAGAGGCAAAGATTATGGAGATTAATTGCATAAGGAAAAACAGCGCCTATGTGCTGTTGTACGAGAGCCAAATGTAGATTTGTTTGGACCATATATCATCATATACTATTCACCACTGCCTCCCGTAATCACTTTTCCATCTTCTTTGTTGCACCAAGTTACTTTTCAGTTTTTAGACTGAACTTCACCGCAGAAGACCACACCTGAGCAGATAGGTTTGCTGCTAAATCACAAGTAACAAAGGCATGCCAAGCAGATAGCTTTTTCCTGCATTGTGGTTTTGTTGCACTTCAAACATGACATAATGCAGCACCTGCATTTCCTTCTACTGACTAATTGGTCAATTATCTGCTGCATGGTTCAAGAATGATAAATATGTTTGTCTCTAAAAGCAGAATATGAAACCACAGTGTGCACTCCAAAACACTAACAAGTATGAGAATCAGGACAAATGTGTTAACCGGATCCCTTTAAAGTATCTCCTCACTGGAACACCCATGAAAGCATAATTAGTGTCTCATTAGCATTCAAGATTGGAAGTCAAATTATGAGGATAAATGTGGGATTAGATGAAGCTAATGAGTTGGTATTAAATATGTTTACACAAGCAGCAAACCTCTACATTGTGGATAAATGTTCCACACAATATGAGGCTGTGGCTCGTTTGCTGAGCTCCGGCTTCAGTGCAAGAGGACTGTTGGGATTTGGTCAAGCAAGTAATTGGACACAACAACAACCACAAAATTGATCACAGCTGTTATAATTAGAAGAAATATGGGACAATCAATTTTTTTCATATTTCAGGCTTCCTACAATAACTGCTCTCTGATATACAGCGTAATAATTAAAGTGCGATCCTCTTGTGCTTAAAATGATTTGGCAATATTTTTAGATAATGAACCAAGCGACTGAGACCTCAATCACAGTCTAGAGTTTTGCATATTATAGAATAAGAATAAATGTGTAAATACAACTTGAAATGTGACTTTTAAGGGACCCCATGAAAGTTATTGGAGTTGTGGGATGAAGTGTGAATTTCTTCTTATAAAAAAAAAACCAACAACCCCAAAGTATTGCTGTTGTTAATTTTGGGATGAGGCCCAACTGTATCTGCTGGCTGTATTTTCAACATATGTTCCCTCACACCTTATCTCACCATTTCTCATCAAAATTTAACACAGGGGGCACAACCTTGGGAGTCATTTTCCCACTGCTCAAAGATACACAATTTCCAGCACTGAAGATAAGAGTTATTGAGCCAGGTGGAAAGAAAAATCACACAACATCCAACCAAATCTTGTAAGATGACAGTGCTACCTGGGGCCTGTTTTTAAAAAGGTGTTTTCATTTTTGACAAAGGAAAAATAAGAATTTTTGTTTACACTTCTTTCTTACCCAATATTAAACTAACACTGAAAACAAACTTCTCCCACACTATATAGAATAGAATAGAATAGAATAGACTTTATTTGTCATTATAACAAGTACAACGAAATTAAAATGCAAACCAGTCAGTGAATTAAAAGTAAAAAGAAGCTTAAAAAGATGATATGCATTACTAATTTTAAATATCACACACACTCAGTTTCACAGTTTCAAACCTCATGTTCTGCTAGAGTTCAGACAGGTAATTGCGGTCGGATAAAAACTGTTTTTGAATCTGTTTGTCCTTGTTTTAATTGCTCTAAACTGCCTTCCTGATGGTAGTAGTTGGAAGAGAGAGTGACCGGGATGAAAGGGGTCCTTTGAGATTTTTTGTGCCTTTTAAGGCAGCGGGCGTGGTGCAGATCTTCAAGGCTGAGGAGAGGGCAACCAACAATTTTTTGGGCTGTGTTGATAACAGTCTGAAGAGCTTTCTTCTGAGCTACGGTGCAGCTGCTGAACCAAATACAAATACAATAAGTTAGAATGCTCTCAATAGAGCAACGATAAAAAGACGACAGCAGTCTCTGGCAGATGTTGTTTCCTCTCAACACCCTGAGGAAATGTAGTCTCTGCTGGGCTTTTTTCAGCAGCTCAGTTGTGTTCACCCCCCATGTCATGTCCTCCTGAATATGGACCCCCAGGAAGCGGAAAACCTCGACCCTCTCCACACCCATACCACTAATAGTCAGAGGTTGAATGTCTGTTTTATTTCTATATACCACAAGCTTTTCAATCTTCCTTCATTGCCATGGTCAGAAGGGAGCACCTCTTGCTGGTATGTTGGGATAGCCACCCCACCCTCCTCAGTTATCTAATCACTGCAGTAACTCCTGATTCCTCAGTTTCAGTGAACAGATGTAGTTAAATGCCAGCTGGAAATAATTATTAGTGACACTTGGTGAAATTCCTTTTTTTTTTCCTTTTTAACATGTCTGTAACATGTTTTTTTATGAAGAGCAAGAGCAAAATCACCCATAAGTGTCATATCTCTGTTATTGTGCTATGAAAGTTCAGTCCCCCCTCCCCCCCACACACACACCTCTAAAGGCTACTTTAGACAGACTGTGTCAGTGACATCTCAAATGTAGGAAACCAATCAGGACTAAGCACTGGTCATTGTCACTGAGGAGGAGGGTGGAGTTGAGGAGCCAGCCTAGCCTCCAGAGCCAGTTAGCATTTTTGGACAGCTGTTTTGAAAACTTGATCCAAATTAAGATGCATTTTAAACTGTTTTTAAAGACCAATGCTGTTCCAAACATTATCCTGAGGCCACCATGCATACAAGGGGGCATTTCATTCAACCAGTAAGTCTGTTTTTACCACAGGATTTATTTGTTTGTGTAATATAGTGTTAGCTATCATTAGCCTGCTAATTCATAAGATGCTAGCAGGATGCAAAGTCCACTAATGGTATGATTTTACATACAGTAAATTGTTATGTGGGGATTTACTGTGAAGTGCAGTGTGATGATGCCGCCTTCCTGTTGCGTCATCACATTGCCCTATATTAGGGGGCAGCTGCCATGAGGACTTCCTCTTGGGCTGGATGACTCTGCTGGGTGCAGTTCTTGTACGGTGTTTCCAAATCCCTATTAAACATGCGTTCAGTGATACGTCTCTGTCAGCCTCATTCTTCACCAGGTTTGTGGACATAGCATTTGGCGACTGAGGATTAACGTATGGAGGTGTGCGTCACACCACTCTGTCCCTTCCTTGAGCTCCCGAGGGAAACTCGATAAGGTGATGGCACGTGCGCTACTTGTCCACAACCTGGGTATTGAAGGCCAGAGGGTCCTGTGGACACTTAGCGCGTCGGACTCATTCGAGGACATCGTGGAGCTACTAGCTAACCATTTCACCACCCCAGACAGCATGACCGTTTGGAGAATTTGCTTTTGCCAAAGACGCCAACGTGTCGGTGAGCCTATCCACCAGTATGTCACTGATTTGAGGCAGCTAGCTAGCGAGTGTCATTTTGGGCCACTGGAAGATGAGATGGTGCATGAGCAATTGGCTGAGCACACATGCAATGCTGGACTGCATGCTAGGCCATTGACGGTGCCTAATGACTTGACGCTAGCTAGGGCTGTTGAACTAGCTCTACAGTTGGAGGCTGCAGATAAGCTATCTTTGGAGCTAAACTGGCGCCAGTCACAGAAACCGCCAGAGCCACCCACCTCAGCTAATGTTGCGGACCCTGATAGGAAGGACAGCGTGGATGAAGATGATTATGAAACCAATGCTGTCAGCTGAAGGTCTGCCCTGATGAACCCTGTTTGCAGGGGTTGTGGGTCAGCAACACACTGCCATAAAGTGAGAGAGTCCCCAGCAAGAGGGAAACGATGCAGTAGATGTGGATGCTTGAATCACTACACCAGGGTGTGCCGTTTGTCTGAGCCGGAGAGCCCACGGAAGAAATCACCCTGCCCACCCCCGACAACCATCCACTTGGTGAGTCCCAACATCAACGGGTATACGTATTGTACGGTGGAGTTAGACGGCGTGGAGGTGCCACTGTTACTCGACATGGCGGCAGTGTGATCGATGCTGAATTGGGCCACAGTGAAGAAGTTTTTCCCCCACTACAGGATTAGGAGAAAGTCAGCGCCGTTGTAGCAGGGCGTTGGCTTACTCACTTCAATTCAGTTCAATTCAACTTTATTTATATAGCGCCATTTCACAACAACAGTCATCTCATAGCACTTTCAACTAAAGGGGAAACCCCCACAATTGCAGAAAGACCCCAGCAATCAGGCGATCCCCTATGAGCAAGCATTTGGCGACGGTGGAGAGGAAAAACTCCCTTTTAACAGGAAGAAACCTCCAGCAGAACCAGGCTCAGGGAGGGGCAGTCATCTGCTGCAACTGGCTGGGGGGTGAGGGGATAGAGAAGATGAAAAGAACAGGCATATAGAGAGCAAACAACATGATGGGGACTCAATCTATGGGAGAGAACAAACAGATGTTAATGACCAGCAAAAAAAATAAATAAAAAAAATAAATAATTGAAAGTGAAGAAAGGAGTGAAGCCCGGTGCAATTATTGGAGGTCCCCCGGCTGTCTAAACCTAATAGCAGCATAACTAAGGGAGGGTTCAGAAACACATGATCCCCCCCCTAATTGTAGGCTATATCAAAAAGGAAGGTTTTAACCCTATTCTTAAAAACAGAGATCGAGTATGACTCCCGAATCCAGATTGGCAGCTGGTTCCACAAGAGAGGAGCTTGATAACTGAAGGCTCTACCCCAATTGTACTTTTGGAGATTCTAGGTATTACAAGTAATCTAGCATTTTGGGAGCGTAGTTGTCATGGCTCCCTCTGGGCCGTCATCTGCTACAGCTGCACGCACACCTGCTGCCAATCTCCAGCGGGCTTTATAACCGGTCCTGCCTGTGACTCGGCACGGAGCCGTCTGTCATTCTCCAACAGAAACGCCTCACGTCAACAGCCAAATCGCTGGCCTCATCGTCTGAGACCCTGATCTCCTCCCTGTTTCAAGTAAGCTTATTATTACTCACCTTTTGTCAGTCGTCTTCCCTGTGCACAGGTGGATTCCTCTGGCGGCGGAACCCTCTCCTCCCGGCGGCAGTTCAAAGCCTCCATCTCAGCTACAGGGCTACCAGCCCAATCCTCTGCACGGGCCCAGAACGCTGTCTTCCTGGCCGCAGCCCTCAAGGCTAACCTGAGTGTCTCCACGTCCACCTGCAAAGTAAGCCTCTGTTATCATCAAGCTCTGTGCTCAGTGGACTGTGCTAACGTCTGTGCTCTGTCATTATAGGGTTGCCAGGTTGAACGGCGTTCTGCTCTCCCCTGGGCACGATTCCTGTACAGCTCTTCATCATCTCACACACAACACACACTGTACATACACACACCCATCAGAATCAGAATCAGAATCAGATTTATTGCCATTGTTCATGTAGTACACAAACTAGGAATTTGTCTCGGTGCAATGCTGCAACATTAAACATGATAAAATAAAAGAAATAAACTATACATGCAATAAAGTGTAGAATAAGAATGAGTAATACTAGTCAGCAGTTTTAAATATATTAGCGAGCAGCAGATCTTGAGGAAAACCATATAGTGCAGTCGTTAATGCAAAAAGAAAACAGTGATGATTGACATGAGTCTGGTTGAGCTGCTGTACATAGTGCACGAGAGTCAATAAGTCACTTAGTGTTCAGCAGTCTGATGGCAGAGGGGAAGAAGCTGTTCATGTGACGGGAGGTTTTAGGCTGAATGGACCGAAGTCTTCTACCTGAGGGGAGAGGGGCAAACAGTACGTGACCAGGGTGTGAAGGACCGGCTATGATCCAGCCAGCACGCCTCCGGGTCCTGGAGATGTACAGATCCTGGAGAGATGGGATCTTGCAGCCGATCACCTTCTCAGCAGTGCGCATGATGCGCTGCAGCCTTAGTCTGTCCCTGGCAGTGGCTCCTGCGTACCACACGGTTATGGAGGTGGTGAGGATGGACTCGATGATGGCTGTGTAGAACTGCACTAACATCTTGGTGGGTAGCTTGAGCTTCCTCAGCTGCCGCAGGAAGAACATCCTCTGCTGGGCCTTTTTGATGAGGGAGCTGATGGTCGGCTTCCATTTGAGGTCCCGGGTGATGGTGGTGCCCAAGAAGCGGAAGGAATCTGCAGTGGTGATGGGAGAGCCTGTGAGGGTGAGGGGGGGCAGAGGGGTTGTGACTTTCCTGAAGTCCACAATCATCTCCACTGTCTTCAGAGCGTTCAGCTGCAGGTTGTTGTTGTTGCACCAGGACGCCAGCTGGGCCACCTCTCTCCTGTAGGCGGACTCGTCGCCGTTGGAGATGAGCCCGATGAGGGTGGTGTCGTCCGCAGACTTGATCAGCTTGACAGACTGGTGGCTGGAGGTGCAGGAGTTGGTATAAAGGGAGAAGAGTAGGGGGGAAAGTACACAGCCCTGGGGTGATCCGGTGCTGATGCTAACAGAGTCTGAGACAGTCTTTCCCAGCCGCACATGCTGCTTCCGGTCCGTCAGGAAGTCGGTGATCCACCTGCAGAGGGAGTCAGGCACGTTGAGCAGGGACAGCTTGTCCCGGAGCAGAGCGGGGCGGATGGTGTTGAATGCAGAGCTGAAGTCCACAAACAGGATCCTGGCGTAGGTTCCCAGGGAGTCCAGGTGCTGCAGGATGGAGTGGAGGGCCAGGTTGACTGCGTCGTCTACAGACCTGTTAGCTCGGTAGGCAAACTGCAGCGGGTCCAGGAGGGGAGTGGTGATGGACTTGAGGTGGGGCAGGACCAGGCGCTCAAAGGACTTCATGACTACAGAGGTGAGCGCTACAGGTCTGTAGTCATTAAGTCCAGTGATCCGTGGCTTCTTGGGGACAGGGATGATGGTGGAGGATTTGAGGCAGGTCGGCACGTGGCATAGCTTAAGGGAGGTGTTAAAAATGCCTGTGAAGACAGGAGCCAGCTGTTTCACACAGTGTCTCAGGGTGGAGGGAGACACGCCGTCCGGACCGGGGGCCTTGCGCGGGTTCAGTCTGGAGAACTGTCTGAGCACGTCCTGCTCACTGATGACAAGGGCAGGGGGGAGGAGGGGGGGCTGCCTTTGATGAAGTAGGGACCGTGGAGGCAGTGGAGCTGGGGGGAGGGGGGGGAGTTGGACACAGCTGACGAGGTGTCAAAACGGGCATAGTGTTGGGACAGTCTTTGACAAAGAGCTTTGTCATCCTGACCTTTAGGAGCCTGAGGCCGATAGTTGGTGATTTGCCTCAGTCCTCTCCACACAGAAGCAGAGTCGTTAGCAGTGAACTGCTGCTGGAGTCTCTCAGAATACACAGATTTAGCTCTCCTCAGCTCTCTGTTAAACCGATATTTAACCTCCCTGTAGCAGTCCCTGTCTCCACTTTTCAACGCTGCTTCCTTCTCTTTC
This sequence comes from Pholidichthys leucotaenia, assembly GCA_020510985.1. Lineage (NCBI taxonomy): Eukaryota > Metazoa > Chordata > Actinopteri > Cichliformes > Pholidichthyidae > Pholidichthys > Pholidichthys leucotaenia. The sequence goes on from CM035843.1 coordinate 260,024,694, forward strand.
CTGATCTGTCTGAGCTTAGCAGTGAGCCAGGGCTTGTCATTGGAGTACCTCACCCTGGCGCGCGATGGAAGAATGCTGTCCTCACAAAAGTGGATATATGAGTTCACAGTGTCCGTGTACTCATCCAGATCATGTGTGGCTCCTTTAAACATGCCCCAGTCAGTTATTTCCATGCACGTTTCCAGCTTCTCCTCAGCTTCACTGGTCCATTTCTTCGTAGTGCTCACAACAGATTTAGTGAGCTTCAGTCTCTGTCTGTAAGTGGGAATGAGGTGGACCATCACGTGATCAGATAGTCCGAGCGCAGCGCGGGGAACAGCGCGATACGCGTCCTTCACTGTGGTGTAACAGTGATCCAGCGTGTTCTCTCCTCTGGTGGGGCATTTAATAAACTGTTTGTAACGGGGGAGATCGCGGCTCAGATTGCTCTGGTTAAAGTCGGCAACCACAATAATCAGAGAATCCGGGAAAGTGCGCTCCGTATGTTGAATGTGATCTGCGAGCGCGCGCTGAGCTTCGCGCGCGTCCGCGTCGGGAGGGACATACACAGCGGCGAGGATGAATGAAGCGAACTCCCGCGGGGAATAAAATGGCTTGCAGTTAATAAAAAGAAATTCCAGGGCGGGAGAACAGTGTTTGGAAATTACCGTTACATCAGAGCACCAGCTGCTGTTGATGTAAAAGCAGACTCCTCCTCCTGAGGATTTACCGGAGAGCTCTGTGTCACGATCAGCACGAAACAGCTGAAATCCCTCGAGGAGCAGCGCGCTGTCCGGTGTATTTTCCCTGAGCCAGGTCTCAGTAAAACAGAGGGCAGCCGAGGAAGAGAGGTCCTTAAAACGCATCAGCAGTCTCAGTTCATCTACCTTGTTAGAGAGAGAATTGGCATTGGACAGAAATATGCCAGGCAAAGCCGTGCGCGTGCCTCTCCTGCGGAGCCGTACGAGAGCGCCCGCTCGTCTTCCTCTCTTTTGCCGTCTCACTTTTCAAGCCAAACAATGAACCAGATCGGCGGCAGGAGCTAAAAAAACTGGGAGTAGGTCCGTGGCAGTGAAAGTCCTGATATTTAGAAGCTCTTCACGGGTATAACAGCAGGCAGACACACAATTAACAAACAAAAACAAACAAAGGGCGCAGCGACGCACCATGGCGACCACTGTGGGCGCCATCTTGCGCAAAAGAAGCGCCCATACACCCACTATTGGCAATAAAAGGATAACTGTATTCACTCGAGTCTGAGCTTTTGTTCCCTGGGTCTGATAATTATGTCAGTACGGCTCTGTCAGAGCGACCCAGCGAACAGCATGCTAGCACGCCAGGTTAACAACTTAGAGGCTCGGGTGGATCAATTAGCTTACCAACAACAAGTAATCCTTAGCCAGCTAACACAGATCAACAACTGGCTGGATCTTCTGGATGGGCAACGGACGTTTCCTCCGGCCTCCGGGAGTATGCCGGCTCCCGTTAGCTCTCCTCCTAGCCAGGCTAGTCAGGTTCCCTTGGCCCGGCTCACACCGGTTCCCACACCCGCTCGCTTCGGTGGCAAGCTCGAGGAGGCCTGTGAGTTCATTTTCCATTGTGAGACGGTCTTCCAGCGGGTCCCGGGGGATTTTCCCACAGATCATAGTCGGATAGGCTACGTGGCTAACCTGTTAGAGGGTAGAGCGCTAGCTTGGGCATATGCCGTAATGGCCAAACCTAGCTATGCTAGCTTAACCTACCGGCAGTTCATTTCCAATTTTCACAAGGTATTTGACCATTCCGACCGTGATAGTGTGCTAACCACTCGGCTGCTAAATCTTCGACAGGGGAGCAGGTCCGTCGCGGACTATGCTGTCGATTTCCGGGTAGTGGCAGCGGAGGTCGGGTGGGAGTATGCCTCGCTCTGTAGTATATTCATCCGGAGCTTAAGCCCTAGCCTGCGGGATGAGCTAGCTTGCCTGGATAAGCCAGAGAGACTCACAGAGCTAATTTCCCTAGCCATCAATTTGGATAACAGGCTGAGGGAGCGGGCAGCCTATCAAAGAGCTTCCGGTCGCTCGGGCGCCCAGTTTCACCGCTCCTCTCAGTCGTCTCAGTTGGCCCTGCCTTCATCTGAGGCTTTAGACAGGCAGGAAGCTACGGTAATCAGGCGCTCCAAGATCTCTTTAGCTGAAAAGCAGCGCTGCAGGGAGCTAGGACTATATATGTACTGCGGTATTGATGAGCATGAGGTTGAGAGTTGCCCCGTTCGGCCAAAAGGGGGGGTCCGTGCGTCGCAGTAGGGGGACTCACGGACTCGTCTCGGCCTAATCCCCTCACTAAATGTCTCTTGCCTATCAGGTTCATTTACAAACAGACTGAATATGCCACACATGCACTGATTGACTCGGGGGCTGAGCAGAGCTTCATATCGGGGGACCTGGCAACCCAACTGGGGCTTCCCTGCCATCCACTCCAGTCTCCTCTTAAGCTCATTACCTTATCTAAAGCCCCCCTGGCAACGGTCTCCCACCAAACTGCCCCGGTGTCAGTCATTGTCTCCGGCAACCATCGGGAGGACCTGCACTTGTTGATGTTGCCCTCTTCTACATACTCCGGTCATCCTGGGCTACCCCTGGCTCCGGCGCCACAATCCCTCATTTGATTGGCGAACTGGGAGCGTCATTTCGTGGAGTTCGTTCTGCCTCAGTGCTTGCTTGCAGTCCGCAGCATGCGCCCCATCAGTGTCTCTGGCCCCTCACGCTGCTCCTCCTCCTGACTTGTCCAAAGTGCCGTCTGAATACCATGACCTGGGGGCGGTATTTAGTAAGTCGCAGGCTCTGTCTCTCACCCCCCACTGCCCTTATGACTGTGCCATCAATCTCCGGGCTGGTGCCCTACTGCCGTCGAGTCGCCTCTACAGCCTGTCGGCTCCGGAGCGGGAGGCGATGGATAATTACATCAAGGAGTCGCTCAGCTCAGGCATCATTCGGCCGTCTTCTTTGGTGGTGGGGGCAGGATTCTTCTTCGTGGTTAAGAAGGATGGCTCCCTGCAGCCTTGTATCTGCTTCAGGGGTCTCAATGACATCACAGTAAAAGACAAATACACCCTTCCTCTCATGGACACAGCGTTCGACTCCCTCCAGGGGGCCTCCTGGTTCACCAAGCTCGACCTCCGCAATGCATACCACCTCGTGCAGATCAAGGAGGGGGACGAGTGGAAGATGGGATTCCGGACCCCAAGTGGCCACTTTGAGTACCTCGTGATGCTGTTTGGGTTGACCAATGCTCCGGCCGTCTTCCAACGCCTCATCAATGGCGTTCTCCGGGAATTTCTCGGCTCCTTCGTCTTCGTGTACCTGGATGATATCTTCATCTTCTCACAGTCACTGGATGAACATCGGGTCCACGTGAGATGGGTCCTCCAACGGCTCCTGGAGAACAAATTGTTTGTTAAGGCCGAGAAGTGTGAGTTCCACACAACACAACCTCGTTTCTCGGTTTTATTATCTCCCACAACCAGATTCTCCCCGACCCTGAGAAGGTCAAGGCAGTGGTGGATCCCCCCCCCCCCCCCGTCAAGTAACCAACTCCAGCAGTTTCTGGGGTTCGGCAATTTCTACCGCCGTTTTGTGCCCAACTACAGCGTAATCGCTCTCCCTCTGACCCGTCTCACATTCCCCAAGGTGACCTTCCGGTGGACGGAGGAGGCTGCAGCGGCATTCACCACCCTCAACGGGGAGTCCTCGTCCTCCCGTGTCCTGACGCAGGTGGATCCTTCCCTTCAGTGCCTGGTCGAGGTGGACGCTTCTGACTCCGGGGTGGGGGCAGTTCTCTCCCAGCACTCTCCCGTGGACGGGGTGGTCTACCCCTGCACATTCTTCTCACATTGTCTGTCCCCGGCGGAGAGAAACTACGGCATCGGCGACAGGGAGCTCCTGGCGGTGAAGCTCGCCCTGGAGGAGTGGCGTCACTGGTTGGAGGGGGCCGCCCAACCCTTCATAGTATGGCTGAATCATAAAAATTTAGAATACCTGAGGACCGCCAAGCGGCTGAACTCCCATCAGGCCCGGTGGTCGCTATTTCTTTGGGCGCTTCAACTTTACGATCACCTATTGCCCTGGGGCTAAGAACGCTAAACCAGACGCCCTCTCCAGGCAGTTTGCTGTGGATGTGGCTGAGGGACACGAACACACCATCCTCCCAGCATCCTGTGTCGTTGGCGCCCTCTTGTGGGGCATCAGGGAGAAGGTCTTGAAGGCACAGGAGGCTAAGCCTGATCCAGGGGGAGGACCTGCGGAGCGAATGTTTGTTCCCACGTCAGCTCGGGGCGAGGTGATCCATTGGGCCCACTCCTCCAAGTTTTCGTGCTATCCAGGGGTGACCCACACGGTGGAGCTCTTACAGAGATCGTTCTGGTGGCCGGGGCTCCGGAAGGACGTCATCGCTTATGTCCGCGCCTGTGCTCAGTGCGCTACCGGGAAGACATCGTCCTCACCGCCAGCCGGTCTCCTTCACCCATTGCCGGTTCCCAGCCGACCTTGGTCCCACATAGCACTGGACTTCGTAACTGGGCTCCCGTCCTCCAACCACTTCACCGCAGTCCTCACCATAGTGGACCGGCTCTCCAAGGCCGCCCACTTTGTTCCTCTCCAGGGGCTTCCTACGGCACGGGAAACGGACGGACCTACTGGTACAGCACGTCATATGCCTCCATCAAAGTCAAAGTCAAAGTCAAAATGCCTTTATTGTCATTCCATTGTTAATAAACAATGCAACGAAATTGAGATGCTGCTCCCTAAAAACAAACTATCACACTCACAGTTCACTCATGCATTTAACATTCTTATAATTACAACAATAAATAATGCTTGAAACAATATTACCTAAAAGTTGAATACAATATGTACGTAGCAATAATGAAAACATACTGAGCGATAAATAAAAAAGACCAGCTTATACACACAGGGTTATTGCCATAAAATAACCTAAAATAACAAAATAATATCAGCAGTCTGTGCGTGTTACATAAATCCGTTCAAAATACGTACTGCTGCTGGGAAAAAAAACTATGATTAAACCTGGTAGTCTGGCTTTTATGGGATCTGTACCGCTTTCCCGAGGGGAGCAAGTGAAAGAAATCATGGCCTGGATGAGCACAGTCTTTAATGATGGCAGTAGCTCTGTTGAAGTACCAAGACCTGGAAATCTCTTCCAGGGAAGGGAGAGAACAGCCAGTGATTTTTTGCACAGTCTCGATCACTCTCTGGAAGGCTTTGCGGTCTGCTGCTGAACAGCCCTCATACCAAACCGTGATGCCATATGACAAAATGCTCTCAGTAGCAGAGTGATAAAATAAAACCAGCAACTGTGCATTCAGGCCATTCTTCTTGAGGAGACTCAGAAAGTGTAGACGTTGTTGAGCCTTTTTTATCGTAGCTATGGTGTTAACTGCCCAGGTAAGGTTGTGAGAAATATGAACACCCAGAAACTTAAAAGCCTCCACCCTCTCCACACGCTCCTTGCCTATATATAGAGGAGGTGGCTCACTGCTATGTTTCCTAAAATCAATAGAGTTCTTTTGTTTTTTTTGTATTTAATAGCAGATTATTATCTGAGCACCATCTCACCAGTTTCTGGACCTCATCTCTGTATGTGGACTCATCTCCTCCTGATATGAGCCTCACTACTGTTGTGTCATCTGCAAACTTCACTATAATGTTTGTGGGATGAACAGGTATGCAGTCATATGTGCACAATGAATACAAAGTGGGGCTCAACACACAGCCCTGTGGCGAGCCTGTGTTAAGCATGACTGTAGAGGAGGATTTTTTTTTTTTTTTTTTTTGTTACTTATTTGTACCCGTAGGTAGATTTATTTTGCAGTCTGGTGACAAGCCACCAGCTGCCGGTCGCTGCATACGCAAGTGCCCTGTATCCCTAACCTGCGTGTTTTTGGCGTGTGGGAGGAAACCAGAGAAATCCCGGAGTAAACCCACGCAACACGGGGAGAACGTGCAAACTCCACACAGATCACTGTTGGTCGGGGGCTGGGATCGAACCCACGATCCCCGCGCTCCCCCGGCCGAGGGTAAAACTGTGCTGCCACAGTGCTAACCACTGCGCCACCGTGCAGCCTACCGTGCAGGAATGGGGTCCGAGTCTAACAGTCTGTGTTCTGTTTGTTAGGAAGTCCTTAATCCAGCTGCAAGTGTGAGCAGGCAGACTAAGCTGAAGCAATTTGGTGATGAGAATGTTGGGAATAATTGTATTAAATGCCGAGCTATAGTCAACAAACAACATTCTTTCATAGCTCCCCTTGTCTTCTAAATGGCTGAATGCCGAGTGGAGAGCTATAGCAATAGCATCTTCAGTGGATCTGCTCTGCCTGTAGGCAAACTGGTACCAATCAAAGTCTGGGGGGAGACTAGGCAAAAGATGTTTCAATACCATTTTCTCAAAGCACTTCATAACAATGGGTGTTAATGCTACTGGTCGATAGTCATTCAGACTGCTAATAGTATGTTTTTTAGGTACAGGAATAATGACTGCAGATTTTAAACACTGTGGAACAACAGCTGCCTTGAGAGACAAGTTAAAAATGTCAGTCAAAACAGAGCATAGCTTTCCTGGCACTCCATCGGGACCAGTAGCCTTTCTCGGGTGAACTGCTCTCAGTGTCTGTCTCACCTCATGATCCTGCAGGATAAGCACATCAGAGCTGGCATTCAATAACATCTGTGGGTCAGGGCGAGGTGTATTTGCCTTAAACCGTGCAAAAAAGCAGTTCAGTTCTTCTGCCAGTGAGGCGCTGATGTCACTGGAAATGATGCTGCTGCCCTTATAGTTTGTGATATGGTTAAAGCCTTGCCATACTCGTCTCGAATCATTATCAGAAAAATGGTCCTCGACTTTCTTCTTATAGGTCTGTTTAGCCTACTTAATGCCTTTCTTCAGATTAGCCCGGGCAGTGCTATACAGATCTGTATCCCCTGACCTGAAGGCTGTATCACGAGCTCTGAGGAGTGCCTGGACTTCTTTTGTCATTCAAGGCTTCTGGTTAGGAAAAACCCTGATGCGTTTTTCCACAGTCGCCTGATTGATACAGTAGGTGATGTAGTGTAATACAGTCTGTATGTACATTTCCAGATCCTCATTCTTAAATAAATCCCATAGAGTGTTTGAAAAACAGTCCTGCAGCTGAGAAAGAGCTCCCTCAGGCCATGTTGTGATGTTCTTTATAGTAGGTCTAGCAGTTCTCCTGAGGGGGGTGTATGCTGGGATGAGGAGCAATGATAGATGGTCTGACAGGCCAAGATGTGGACATGGCACAGCTCTGTAAGCATGCTTCAGGTTCGAATACACCCGATCAAGACAATTCTTTCCCCTAGTGGCACATTTCACATACTGTGTGAAATTAGGCAGCACAGTTTTCAAGCATGCTTGATTAAAATCACCAGCTATAATGTGAACACCCTCGGGATAGGCCTGCTGCTGTTTATTTATTACACTGTACAAATGACTAAGGGCCACTTTAGTATTTGCATCAGGAGAAATATAGGCCGCTGTTATAATAACCACGCTCAGCTCTATTGGAAGATAAAAAGGCCGACATAAGACTGACATTGTCTCTAGATCAGGAGAACAGTAAGTGTTAATAATATGGCTGTGATTAGTCCAAGTGTTGTGAAGAAAAATGCAGAGACCACCTCCTCTTTTTTTACTGGATTCTGCTGTTTGGTCCATTCGGTGAAGTGTGCGCCCTGGCAGCTGCACTGCAGCATCGGTGATCAGCGGGTGGAGCCAGCTTTCCGTTAACAACAGCACACAGCAGTCTCTCACAGTTTTATTAGTTGCCAGCTGTAGCTCTAAATCATCCATCTTGTGGACGATGCTTCTGGCGTTGGAGAGAAAAATGCTGGGTAGCGGAGGTCTGTGCGGCTGTCTCTTTAGCCTCGCTAGCAGGCCCGACCGGCATCCCCGCTTTTGCTTTCTCTCCCTTCTCCGTCTGCGTGGCTTCCCAGGACCGACAACAATCCATGGTGATCCCGCTGGTCTACAGATAGTCGCCGGTATGTTTTGTGCGTTCTCAAAAACTGCTGTAACAGCAGACTTTTGTTGAAGTCCAATGTTTATCAGCTCAGTACGACTGTACACAAATCCAGCTTCACATGGTCCAATATCCAAAAACAGCATACATACACACAAAAATAGGGAGAAAAGAGCCGCTGCACAACCGCGCGCCGCCATCTTGAAATGGGATCCCCATGGGATCCCCACTGACATCATTTCTGATCGTGGGCCCCAGTTCGTGTCCCAGGTTTGGAAGGCGCTCTGCACCACACTAGGGTCAACGGTGAGCCTGTCTTCCGGCTACCATCCGCAGAGCAATGGGCAGTGCGAGCTGGCCAATCAGGAGCTGGAGGCCGCTCTGCGTTGTGTCATCGCCTCCAGTCCGTCGTCCTGGAGCAGCCACCTCCCCTGGATCAAGTATGCCCATAACTCGACTGTTTCCTCGGCGATCGGTGTGTCCCCCTTCAGGGCCTCTTTGGGTTACGATCCCCCCCTCTTTCCCGAGGAGGAGAAAGAAGTGGCGGTGCCATCGGTCCACGTCCACTTGAGGTGCTGTCGCCGGCTCTGGGCTGCCACCCGCAGAGCCCTCCTTTGCACAGCTGAACGCAACACCAGGACGGTTAATCGCTGCAGGAGACCGGCTCCCCAGTACCAGGTGGGTCAGCAGGTATGGCTGTCTACTCAGCACATTAATTTGAAGGCTGAAAAACGGAAGCTGGCCCAGCATTTCATTGGCCCCTTCCCCATTGTATGCATTGTTAACCCTGTGGCTGTACGCCTGGCTCTTCCCTCCTCTCTCTGCATCTGCCCCACATTCCATGTCTCCCAGGTGAAGCCCATCTGCTCCAGCCCCCTCTGTCCCCCTCCCAAGACTCCACCTCCACCAGTATTGATTGATGGTGACCCGGAGAGTCAACGCCGGAGAGTCAACGCCATCCTGGACGTCCGCCGTTGGGGTCGCGGCCTGCAGTACCTGGTGGACTGGGAGGGGTATGGCCCCAAGTGGAGGTCCTGGGTACGTCCGTCATTCGTGTTGGACAAGCACCTCATCAGGGACTTCCACCGGATGTACCCGGGTAGGCTGGGTCAGGTGCCAGGAAGCATCTCTCGGGGGGGGGGGGGGTACTGTCATGGCTCCCTCTGGGCTGTCATCTGCTACAGCTGCATGCACACCTGCTGCCAATCTCCAGCGGGCTTTATAACCGGTCCTGCCTGTGACTCGGCACAGAGCCATCTGTCATTCTCCAGCAGAAACGCCTCACGTCAACAGCCAAATCGCTGGCCTCATCGTCTGAGACCCTGATCTCCTCCCTGTTTCAAGTAAGCTTATTATTACTCACCTTTTGTCAGTCGTCTTCCCTGTGCACAGGTAGATTCCTCCGGGGGCAGAACCATCTCCTCCCGGCGGCGGTTCAAAGCCTCCATCTCAGCTACAGGGCTACCAGCCCAATCCTCTGCACGGACCCAGAATGTTGTCTTCCTGGCTGCAGCCCTCAAGGCTAACCTGAGTGTCTCCACGTCCACCTGCAAAGTAAGCCTCTGTTATCATCAAGCTCTGTGCTCAGTGGACTGTGCTAACGTCTGTGCTCTGTCATTATAGGGTTGCCAGGCTGAACGGCTTTCTGCTCTCCCCCAGGCATGATTCCTGTACAGCTCTTCATCATCGCACACACAACACACACTGTACATACACGCACCCATACACCCACTATTGGCAATAAAAGGATAACTGTATTCACTTGAGTCTGAGCTTTTGTTCCCTGGGTCTGATAATTATGTCAGTAGTGCTCTGTTAGGATAATAGGGTAATATCAGATCTTTTAAATAAAAAGGGGCCTGATTGTTTAGAGCAGAGGTGTCAAACTCATTCCATGGAGGGCCAAGACCCTGCATGTTTTACTTCCACCCAGTGTCTTCAGCAGGTGTTTTCACTGATAAGCAATCAGTCCAAAGAAATTTAGTGAAATCACCAGGTGAAGACACTGGGTGGACGTAAAACCTGCAGGGTCTTGGCCCTTCATGGAATGAGATTGACACCAGTGGTTTAGAGCTTTAAAAGTGAGAAGAAGGAGTTTAAACTTAATTCTAAACTCTATGGGAAGCCAGTGAAGGAAGGCCAGAGCCGGAGAGATGTAATCTCTCTTTCTAGTACCTGTTAAAACTCTTGCAGCAGCATTTTGGATCAACTGAAGACTTTTTAGAGATGTTTTAGGACAACCTGATAATAAAGAGTTACAATAATCTAATCTAGAGCTAACAAAAGCATGGATCAGTTTCTCAGCATCACTCTGAGACAAGATGCTCCTAATCTTGGCAATATTACGCAAATGATAGAAGGCAGTCTTAGAAACGAATTTAATATGTGAATTAAAAAACAGATCTTGATCAAAAATAACTCCAAGGTTCCTCACAGAGATATTAAGAGAAAGAGTAACTGCATCCAAACTAAAAGTTTGATTTGGAAAGGTATTTCTATGGTTTTTTGGACCAACAAGAATGACTTCAATCTTATCTGAATTTAATAGCAGGAAATTACAAGTCATCCAAGCTTTGATTTCCTTAAGACAGGCTTCTAACTTGGCTAATTGATTACTATCATCTGGCTTCATTGACAGGTATAATTGTGCGTCATCTGCATAACAATGAAAATGTATACAGTGCTTCCTATTAATGTTGCCTAACGGAAGCACATATAAACTAAAAAGAGTAGGGCCTAGCACAGATCCCTGTGGAACTCCATGACTGAGCTTTGAGTTGAAAGAAAACTCATTACTGACATGAACAAACTGGAACCTATCAGATAAATAAGATCTAAACCACTGCAACGAAGTTCCATTAAGTCCAACATAGTGTTCTAATCTATCAAGTAGAATATTATGATCAATAGTATCAAAAGCTGCACTAAGGTCTAAAAGGACAAGTACAGAAACAAGTCCATTATCAGATGCGATCAGGAGGTCATTAGTGACCTTCACTAAGGCTGTTTCAGTACTATGATGGATTCTAAACCCAGATTGAAACTCTTCAAATAAACCATTTCCCTGCAAGTGGTCAAATAATAGCGCAGCAACAACTCTTTCTAAGATTTTTGAAATGAAAGGGAGATTAGAGATTGGTCTATAGTTAACTAAAACTCCTGGATCCAGCGTTGGCTTTTTGAGTAAGGGTTTAATTACAGCTGTTTTAAAAGCCTGCGGTACATGGCCTAATGTTAATGAAGAATTGATTATTTGAAGAATAAAGCTACCAATAAATGGGAAGACTTCTTTAAATAACCTGGTAGGAACAGGGTCTAAAAGACAAGTTGAAGGCTTGGATGAGGAAACTGTTTTGTCTAACTCTAAAAGGTCAATTGATCCAAACAGATATCAGTTGAAGGAGTTGTAACAGTTAGTGTAATTAAGTTAATGGTGGGAAGAATCTGACTGATTTTATCTCTGACAGATGAAATTTTTTTATTGCAAAAGTTCATAAAGTCCTGACTAGTAAGCTCTAAGGGAATGCTCGGATTGACAGAGTCCTGATTCTTTGTCAGCCTGGCTACAGTGTTGAAAAGAAACCTGGGATTATTCTTGTTCTCTGCTATTAATGCAGAATAATAACTCATTCTAGCTTTTCTCAGAGATTTTTTTTTTAAATTAAAGATGATTTCTCCAAGCTAAATAGATTTCATCTAAATTAGTGGAGCACTATTTTCTTTCTAATTGACAAGTCTTCTGTTTTAAGCTACACGTTTCTGTGTTGAACCAAAGAGTTAGAAATCTCTTATTAGACTTTTTCTTTTTTAAAGGGGCCACCATGTCTAGAGTCTGATGCAGAGAAGCTGTAACACTATCTACCATGCTATCAATTACAGAAGGAGTAAGCTGTCTATAGCTTATTTCCGTTGTGTTGACACATGGCATAGAGGAAACAATCTGCATAAATCTGGTGACAACATCATCTGAGAGGCATCTGCTGTAGTAATATTTTTCCTTAGGAGCCAAATAGTCAGAAATAGTAAAATCAAAGGTTAACAGGCAATGTTCTGACAGTACAGGGTTATGACGAGACACTACCAGCTTTTCTGTTTCTATGCCATATGTCAGAACAAGGTCCAATGTATGGTGGAGATAATGGGTAGAATTTTCTACTTTCTGAGAAAACCCCATCGTGTCTAATATTGAATTAAATGCCATATTAAGGCAATCACTATCTACATCTACATGTATATTAAAGTCCCCTACTATAATTATTCTATCTGATTTCAGCACTAAATCAGCTAAGAATTCGGCAAATTCGGATAAAAACTCTGAATAGGCAGAGGGAGGACGGTAGACTATGGCAAAGAGGATAGGGTTTTGCCTAAAATTGTTAAAATGCCCAATACTGAGGACCAGGTCCTCAAAGGAATTATAACGTGTTTTTTGCTTTACATTAACTAGTAATTTGGAATGGCAAATTGTTGCAACTCCTCCACGACCAGAACTTCGGGGATTTTGACAGTTTAAACCAGAGGGAGTTGATTCATTTAAACCAACATAATTCTCTTGTCCTAACCAAGTCTCTCTAAGGGATATTAAATCAATCTGATGATCAATTAACAGATCATGGACTAGCAGAGACTTGGGAGTTAGAGACCTAATATTTAACAAATCACATTTAATTTTTAAATTATGAGGAGGAACAGAGGCCAAATCATTCAATTTAGAAGCTTCATGTTTAATTTGAGTTTTACCAACTTTTTATTTAATCACTTTGGGATGCTTATAAATGATATTTTTATTTACTTTGGAGGACAAATGATTCAGACAATGATTTTCTGATGGGGAAGACAGGGGCTAAGTTGAGGGGTGGCGGATGAAGAGGAGCTGCAGAGTGGCGTGTAAGACTGCAAGTCTGCTTCCTGGTCCCAACTCTGAGTTGTCAATGTTTTGTAAATTTGGATAAAAATGATGCCAGATTGTTAGATAAATGAGACGCACCATCCAAAGTGGGATGGACGCCGTCTCGTCTAATAAGACCAGGTTTTCCCCAAAATGATCTCCAATTGTCTATGTAGCGCACGTTGTTTGCAGGACACCACACAGACAGCCAGCGGTTGAAGGATGACAAGCGGCTAAACATGTCATCACTGGTCAGATTGGGGAGGGGCCCAGAGAATACTATAGAGGCAGACATTGTTTTGGCAAAGTCACACACCGATTCCACGTTAAGTTTTGTGACTTCCGACTGCCGGAGTTGGACGTCATTAATGCTGGCGTGGATAACAATTGTGGAGTATTTACAGTTACTTTTAGCCAGCATTTACAAATTTGACTTGATGTCGCCTGCTCTGGCCCCAGGAATGCATTTGACTATGGCTGCTGGAGTCGCTAGGTTCACGTTTCTGACTACAGAGTCGCCAGTGATCAGAGATTTTTCCTCAGCGGGTGTGTCGCTGAGCAGGGAAAAACGATTAGAAACATGAACAAGTTGGTGGTTAACCGGGGCCTTGCGACTAGGCTTCCTTCTCACCATCACCCACTCAGTCTCCTCGCTGCTGAAGAGGACCGGAGGACCACTAACAGGCCCTATGCTAGGGAGTTCCGCTGCAGCTAGGGGACGTCCGTCTAGATTAACTGGCGCAGACGGTGTTTCAATGCAGCGGAGCTGGGATTCCAAATCAGACAACCTCGCCTCGAGCACCTCAAAAAGACAACATTTATTACATTTACCGTTATCACTAAAAGAGGCAGAGGTGTAGCTAAACATCTGACAGAAAGAGCACACCAGAGGAGAAGGGGAAGGAGAGCTAGTAGCCATAGCTAGTGGCTAACCCAAAGCTAACAAAAACACCGATGAAACCGGTGAACACAAGGCTAAAGAGGGTGATTAGTTGACAATGAGTGCACACACAGGTGCAAGAGTCTTGATAAACAGAAGTGAGAGCTAACAGTAGATGGAAAAAAGTGATTAAATTACATTTAAAGGCGAAATCCTCGGAAGAACGAGGAGAGCAAACCACAGACAGTCAGCAACACAGGAAGTGACGATAGGTTACCACAGGAAGGTCCCACCTTCCTGTGGTAATGCTACCACCACCATAACCATGCTGCTACCACCATAGCAGCATGGCTATGGTGGTAGCAAGCGGTGCATGGTCGGGACTGTGGAGTTTACTGTTCATTACAAGTTGGAAGCAAAGATTGACATCACGTTCCAAGTGGTGGCACGCGTCGATAACATCATGGGTTGTGACATGTTCTATGGACTGGGTTTCGCTATCAAGAACAGTGCTGGGAACGAATGGTCTGGTTGTGGCTTCTGGGGCTCGCGGGCTCTGGTGGTCAAAGAGGACATGGTTTGGGACAAGGAGCAAATGGACACCCTTGCTTTTAAGTTGGCCAGTTCTCGCTCTGCGTCAGCACAGGAAAGTTTCAGTGCCTCCGTTCGGCAAGAGGTAGTTGGGGAGGGGGGGGGCTAAGCATGATGGCAGGACACCCAGGCCGACGAGCGACACCATGCTAGTACCGGACGCCTCCGGTACTCAGCCGCAGTTGGGTGGGGGTGGGGGGGGGGTCTGCTGCTATGACAGTGACCACTGCTACGTTCTTAGAAGAGGGCGGGGCATGACCAACAAGCATGGAGTTACCGCATGCTCAGCAGCAGCACATCAGGCTGGGGACCTGTCCTCCAGATCGTGCTAGCTGCAGGTCTGCCCAGAGCCCCCCTGCCTGTCCCACCATTCTCCTAAGTGGCTGTGCTGTAACAGACTTTATATGTTTTTTAGTTCTCTTTTGGTTCTGTGTTTAGTTTAGGGGCACAGCAGTTTTTTTAGTTGCTCAGATAAAGACTTTAGTAGTATCAGTGGCAGAATAACCCACTGTGCCATGCGAGCCATGTGGTAGTCCACCCACCGGTCCTATTTTAGGTTTTTTCGTGTGAATGTGTTAGGCCTTAGCTTTACGTTAGTTTAGTGTGTGACTGGGGTTCTAAATTAGGGTGGGTTCGATTTGAGTGAGTGGTTTTGGACGTTGTAAAGGGGGGGAGGATGTTATGTGGAGATTTATTGTGAAGTGCGGTGTGATGATCCTGCCTTCCTGTTGTGTCATCACACGGCCCTATATTATGGGGCAGCCACCATGAGGGCTTCCTTTTGGGCCGGATGACTCAGCTGGGTGCAGTTCTTGTATGGTGTTTCCAAATCCCTATTAAACATACGTTCAGTGATACATCTCTGCCAGCCTCATTCTTCACCAGGTTTGTGGACACAACATAAATGTCAAACCAGACAAAAGGAGAAAAGAGATGTAATCAGACATAGTCTGACAGTTTCACCCCAACTCAGCATGGCAAAGTAAAATATGTTTAAAATCGGTTGAAATCACACAGAAATCATTGTGCACGGAATGAATGCAGAGTGATTGTTTAGTAATTGTGGAGAGCACTAGACCTGCACCAGCAGCACCACCAGAGCACTATCCCCAGCTGGGCAATCAAATGTGTCCACTCTTTGGCTACCAACAACCCTAGCTCCTGGCCTAGCCTCTTCACTGTGTTCTGCTCTACAGTGTTGTGTTCCGTGCTGTGTGGTTGCATATTATATGCAATCGATCTGGTCGTTCCTCTCCAATGTCATGGTGGTATTGATTTTTTAAATTTTATATATTATAGACATATAAGCACACGGGGAGGAGCACCAGTGTAACTGTCTGCTTCTGGGCAGCTGTAACACATCCCAGCAAAGGACAGCAGTAGTGGCTGGTGTTATGCACCGTACCACTTTGCTGTAATACTCATGTTGTCCACATATGCCAAATTGTCATGAACTCCTCGTGCGCTTTTCCACAGCGCATGGAGGAGGGGAAAAGGACGAGGATTTAAACGCTGGGTTATACCACATACACATTTATTGAGTTCCACACACTGATAGACAGTTACCGTGTCCACAAATCACAAAAGCTCAGGAGTCCTCTAGGACACTCAACAGTCAGAGGTGAGAATACTGGGGAAAACACACACACACGATTATACTCACATGACTGGAGCCTGTCCGAGTAAGTCTGAAAGCACCGAGTGACACAGTCCTTTAGACCAGACCTCATATGATGCACGAAGACCGTTGATGAAGTACAATGACCCAGCAATGCATGATTGGAAAAAAAACTTCTTAAATACATGCATTGCTGGATCCACAAATTGATCACACCTGGGCGAAGAGTGGGGAGATGGCACACGGGAGTGGAAACAGCTGGCAGTAATAGAGAGGGGGTGTGGTCCGATCGGCAGACAGCTAGACAGCGCTCACTCCAGCGTGAGACCAAGAGGCTGTCTCACCGCTGCCGGCCAGACAGCAGTGGCTATGGGTACAACAGAGTACACAGAAATACATATAAACATACATACAACATGGCACGTACCCACAGAGAGGCCAGGACCGAGCCAGAGGAAACCAAGCCGGCTCGCTTCCTGACAGAGCCCTCCCCATTTAAGGGGTGGATCCCCAGACACCCAAAGAAACATCCCAACCCCCCTCAGCCAACAGGAACAAACAACACAAACCCAAGTGGGAGGTAGGGGGAACAGGAAAGGTGGGAACACAACTCCCTGCCCAGGAACCACAATTAACCCCCCCAAGTCCATGGGCGTTGGGGCTCAGGAGGCCGCCCAGAGTCCCAGGCCCAGCAGAAGGTCCGGTGGACGGAATCCGGCGGTCTGTCGGAACACATGGGCCACCAGACCCGGGGAGTCAATCCTTCCGGTGGCCGACCAGCATTGTTCATCCACCAGGGCCGGCAGGATGAGGCGGGAGGCGGCCTGCCTACCGGGAAGCTTGCAGGTGGGTGACTGGACCGAAGGGAGGGAACCCCATGGCGTAGGACCGGGAGGAGAAGGGGACCCTGTCGTCTTCATGGCGATCCGCAGTGCCCTCGATGAGCCCGGCTTGGGACCCAGCTGCACCCGCAATGGGCCCCGACCAGGCCGGCTCTGCTGCACCCATGATGGACCCCAACTGGGCTGGCTCTGCTGCACCTGCGATGGACTCCAGTGGGAGCCTTGCAGCACCCGCAGTGACCTCCAGCTGAGGCTCTGCAGCACCCGCGGTGACCTCCAGCTGAGGCTCTACAGCACCCACGGTGGAACCCAACCTGCATTAGATCTTCAATACTATAATTTTCTGGTCAAACTGGCCAGTTTGCAGACTTGAATGCAGTTGCTCTGGCTCTGGTGGAGAGCACCTTTGTGGGCACAGGACCCTCCAGTGCATAGTGAGAACAGCTGAGAAGATCGTCGGTGCCTCTCTCCTCTCCCTTGAGGCCATCTACAGCACCAGCCTCAGCCGCAAAGCCCTCTGCATTGCAGGTAATCCCACCCACCCATCACATAGCTTCTTCAGTCTGCTGCCATCAGGGAGGAGACTGCGGAGTCTCTGGGCCAGGACCAGCAGACTCAAGGAAAGCTTCATTCAGCAGGCTGTCAGGAAGCTCAACTCTCTCCCTGCTCTGCCCCTTCTCCCCCTTCTGCTCCCACACTCACAAATCCTGGACTCTGACCCTCCCCCCCTTCAACAACTGAACTCTGCCATCCCCAGGTAGTGTTCACTCGCACACATGCACACGCTGATTTCAGGAGCTTCAAAAACTTAACTCTGTCATCCAGGAACTGCTCACTCCAACACACGCACACACACTAATCTCAGGGTTGCACCAGTCACTTTACAGTGCATCCGGAAGGTATTCACAGCCCTTCACTTTTTCCACATTTTGTTATGTTACAACCTTATTCCAAAAGGGATTAAATTATTTTTTTTTCCTCAAAATTCTACATACAATACCCCATAATGATAATGTGAAAAAAGTTTTTTTGAGATTTTTTCAAATTTATTAAAAATAAAAAACTAAGAAATCACATGTACATAAGTATTCACAGCCTTTGCCATGAAGCTCAAAATTGAACTCAGGTGCATCCTGTTTCCACTGATCATCCTTGAGATGTTTCTACAGCTTAACTGGAGTCCACCTGTGGTAAATTAAATTGATTAGATATGATTTGGAAAGGCACACACCTGTCTATATAAGGTGCCACAGTAGACAGTGCATGTCAGAGCACAAACCAAGCATGAAGTCAAAGGAATTGTCTGTAGACCTCCAAGACAAGATTGTCTCGAGGCACAAATCTGGGGAAGGGTTCAGAAAAATTTTATCTGCTTTGAAGGTCCCAATGAGCTCAGTGGCCTCCATCATCCATAAATGGAAGAAGTTCGGAACCACCAGGACTCTTCCTAGCGCTGGCCGGCCATCTAAACTGAGCGATCGGGGGAGAAGGGCCTTAGTCACGAAAGTGACCAAGAACCCAATGGTCACTCTGTCAGCGCTCCAGCATTCCTCTGTGAAGAAAGAACCTTCCAGAAGGACAACCATCTCTGCAGCAATCCACCAATCAGGCCTGTATGGTAGAGTGGCCAGACGGAAGCCACTCCTTAGTAGAAGGTACATGGCAGCCTGCTTGGAGTTTGCCAAAAGGCACCTGAAGGACTCTCAGACCATGAGAAACAAAATTATCTTGTCTGATGAGACAAAGATCGAACTCTTTGGCATGACTACCAGGCGTTATGTTTGGAGGAAACCAGGCACCACTCATAACTATGCCAATAGTCGTGGCAGCATCATGCTGTGGGGATTTTTTTCAGCGGTAGGAACTGGGAGACTAGTCAGGATAGAAGGAAAGATGAATGCAGCAATGTACAGAGACATCCTGGATGAAAACCTGCTCCAGAGCGCTCTTGACCTCAGACTGAGGCGATGGTTCATCTTGAGCGGCCCAGCCAGAGCCCAGACTTGAATCCAATTGAACATCTCTGGAGAGATCTGAAAATGGCTGTGCACAGACGTTTCCCATCCAACCTGATGGAGTTTGAGAGGTGCTGCAAAGAGGAATGGGCAAAACTACCCAAAGATAGGTGTGCCAAGCTTGTGGCATCATATTCAAAAAGACTTGAGGCTGCAATTGCTGCCAAATGTGCATCAATAAAAATACTGAGCAAAAGCTGTGAATACTGATGTACATGTGATTTCTTAGGGTTTTTTTTTTTTAAATAAATTTGCAAAAATCTAAAAAAAAACAACACTTTTTTTTTACATTGTCATTATGGGTATTGTGTGTAGAATTTTGAGGAAAAAAATGAATTTAATCCCTTTTGGAGTAAGGCTGTAACATAACAAAATGTGGAAAAAGTGAAGCGCTGTGGATACTGTCCGGATGCACTCTCTGTAGCAATGGACTGCTCTCTTTGCACTACATGCCACTTTAACCCTCTATGTGCCCTGATATGTGCCTTAAGTCACTACATGCTGTCTTAATTTTTTATAGTATTTAGTTCTTTTTCACAGTATTAGTATTTTTAGTTTGCTTCTGGTTGGGGGTTGGTTTTCTTTGCACTGATGTTTGATGTTTAATGTTTGGTGTTAGATGTTACACTTTATATTCATATTTCCTACTTAGCGTTTACCTTGCTGCTCCGTGGGTCTCTGAGCAACATAATTTCAATATGTGCTGTACATATGGCAGAATTGACAATAAAGTTGGCTTTGACTTGACTTTGATTTGGGTGGGCCTAGTCAGAATAATCATAGAGCCAGTTTGAGAGCAGCGAAGAAGGGAAAAGATTTTTAAAAGCAATTGTTAGGCCATAGAAGGTTATTTGTGGAAAAAAGGCATAAGATTTTAGCCAATGTAGATTTGCTTTTTAGTGGATTTATTTTCAAGATTCAAGATTCAAAGGCTTTATTATCATGTGCACAATTAAGAAATGCAACATTTCCTGAGCAATGAAAGTCTTACTCTGCTCTCCAAACAAAAGATAATAGATACACATCAATACTAATAAGGTAATAACACACCCAATACTAATGAATACTAATAACACACACTAATAACACACATCAGGCAATTAGGACACCTTAAACATGACCGTGTTGAAGGCGGAGCTGTAGTCAACAAACAGCATCCTAATGTAGGAGTCTTTATCTTTCAGGTGGGAGAGAGAATAATGGAGTGCTGCAGCAATGGCATTTGAGGTGAACCTGCTGGGCCGGTAGGCATACTGCAGGAGGTCCAGGGTATCTGGTATGCTGTCCTGAATGAGGGGCAGCACCACTTTCTCGAAGCACTTCATGATGATTGGAGTGAGTGCCACCGGTCTGTAATCATTCAGACAGGTCAGCAGGTTCTTTTTGGGGAGGGGGACAATGGTTATAGTTTTGAAACAGGAGGGGAATATGTTCTGGCTGAGGGAGAGATTGAAGATGGATGTGAGAATGTCAGTCAGTTTGGCAGCATATGCTCTGAGGGCCCGCTCAGGGATGTTGCCTGGTCTTGCTGCCTTGCGAGGGTTGATATTTCTCAGTGCTTTGTTTACCTGGCCTGATGAGACTTTTTTCGGCTTCTGTAAACGTCACGTTGTGTCGCGTCAAAGCGTTATCCCGTTTGATTTTGTTTGTTTTTATTAACTTCGTTTTTAATTCTTTACCTATTTTTACTAATAATAGCATTTTTTCCTAGTGTTAGCTTAGTGTTGGCCTAGCAGAAAGCCCAATTGGCACACAGGTGAATCAGACCCCGGGCAAGGCTGTTTTCACCAGGCTAGGCTAACCTGTTTTTAGCTGTTTTTTGCTAGCTAGCTATCCACTTCTCGTCGAACATCATGACTCCATCCCCGACGTGTGTCAGCTGTTTGTCACTCCTTAAGAAGGTTTCTGAGCTGGAAGTGAGACTCTCCAACCTCTATAAGATTCGGGAGGCTGAAGACCACCTAGATACCATAATTCTCAGGAAAACATCGGCTCTCAGCTACCAGAGACGGCTACTTACCTGGGTGAATTCAGCACATCGCCATCCACTTCCACCCCTGCTCCGGTCTCTTCAGCTGTCCATGACAGGAACTGCTGCAGGCTCTGTGGCTACTGCTGCTACACTATCAGGAGCTTCTGGAGCAGGTCCTGTAGCTGTGTCTTGGTGCAATATACCCTGGACCTTGGTTGAACCAACTAGCAAGCATTGGCGGTTGACTAGACCCGGTCGTGCTTCCTGTCTCCCTTTGCTGTTGGAAAACAGATTCGACATCCTTTCCCTGGAAGATTTTCCCCACCTGGAAGTCAATCATCCTCCCATGCTCCCCCTCCTCCTCCTTCAGCAGCGGCCCAAACCCGCAAGCCCTGGATTAAAACCATTTAAGGTGTGCCAAACTATACACCAGCTCCAAAAAGAAGAGAGCGCATCGCCCCACCATTACAAGAACAACATTGGCAAAATTATCCCCCATTTCAGAAACCACCGGCAAGGCTCCCCCAGATGACGTTGGTGAATGGTGACTCAGTTATGAGGAATGTCAGAAGCAGGTACTGTGTCACTAAATTTTTTCCTGGGGCTAAAGTGTCAGACATCGAGGTTCTTATCCCTGACCTGTTAAATGAATACCCCCACGCTAAAACTGTCATTGTACATGTTGGATGCAACAACATACCAGATGAAGCATCAGAAATTTTAAAGAGTGACTTCAAGAGCCTTCTGTCCACTCTTATGAACTGTGGCAGATGTGTATTTATTTCTGGGCCCCTGGCCCCTCTTAGACGAGGTTGCAATTATTTCAGCAGAACTCTCAGTCTTAATACGTGGTTGTGTTCTGCATGTCCTACTTTTAACATTGGTTTTGTAGACAATTTCAACCTGTTTTGGAACCACCCATCGTTTATGACGCCAGATGGCATCCATCCAAATAGACTTGGTGCACGTGTTTTAAGGGACAATCTGTTCTATTCCATTCAGAGTTTTTTAGTACAGTGACTGAATTTTGGTGCGTTAACTCACCCCAAAGTTCCTGGGTCTGCCAACCAGCCCTTCTTTGTTTCCACTTCTCATATTGATCCTATTAATCTAAATAATCCTCACTGTTTAGATCAGTCTTCAATTCATAACCCCATTGAGATTGTGTCTGTCTCCCGTTACCCAAAATATTATAACCCAAGACAAATACAACATAACTTGATAAATTCACACCTTTCTGCAGCTCCTCCTCATCTGCCACCCCTCAACTTAGCCCCTGTCTTCCCCCTCAGAGAACCTTTGTCTACTCCCCCCACAGTTTATAAAAATATAATGTATAAACATCCTGAAGTGATTAAACAAAAAGTTGGTAAAACTCAAATTAAACATCAGGTCTCTAAATTTAAGGATTCGACCTCTCTTCTTCCTCCTCATAATTTAAGAATTAAATGCGGTTTGTTAAATATTAGGTCTCTAACTCCCAAGTCTCTACTAGTTCACAATCTATTAATTGATCATCAGATTGATTTAATATCCCTTACAGAGACTTGGTTAGGGCAAGAGGATTATGTTGGTTTAAATGAATCAACTCCCTCTGGTTATCTAAACTATCATAATCCTAGAAGTTCTAGTCGTGGAGGTGGAGTAGCGGCAATTTACCATTCTAAATTACCAGTTAATGTAAAGCAAAAAACCTGTTTCAATTACTTTGAGGGCCTGATCCTCACTATGAGGCATGTTAGCAATCTTAGCTTAAAACCTATCTTCTTTGCCATAGTCTACCGTCCTCCCTCTGCCTATTCAGAGTTTTTATCCAATTTTCCCGAATTTTTAGCTGATTTAGTGATGAAATCAGATAGTGTAGAGGATGCCTTCACAAACGAGACTGAGTTTATTTCTCAGGAAAGGTTTATTGAGAGTCTACATCCTCTATCAAGCAAGTATCTCAACAAAAGAGGGGGAACAATCATCCTTCACAGTTCTTATACCCTCCAAAGGCACAAAACCCCCAACATCAAATAACACACCCCCAACCCACAGTCCTTGAGCAAACATACAGCCCCCGAGGCTCCTTGGCGTCTCCATTGTCTCTCTCATCCTTCTAGCCTCCGGGGCTCCTGCTGGGACATTCTCCCCCACTTCTCGTCTCCTAAGCAACCAACTTCACACCTCCTGTAGGTCTCTGCAGGGTCAGGTCTTCTTTGGCCATTGAGACGTGAAGCTTCCAGAATATGCACCATCATGCCTACTAGGTATATGTGGGTGAATATAAATGCCATATATGCGCTCTAAATATGCGCCATATAACCCCCCCCCCCACCAAACGTCTAAATAAGGACAAAGTACACCCCAAAATGCATAGAAACATATCATATCACACAGAACAGCAAAATGGCACAACATATCACACTTCCAACTGCTTGGGCTTCAACCTCCTGCCATAACTGCTGTAAGCAGGCTTCGATCTGCCTGTAGCTGTTTCTTGCATCTGTGGATCAGAGTCATTAGCACATTCTTGTGAAAGCTTAGAAGAGTGTCTCCCCGGTGGCCTGCCGCGGCGGGTGGCCCTGGCTAATTGCACTTGTTCATCAGCCAACACAAAAGCGGGTTTGAGTCTGTTAATGCAGACTAATTCTCTCCTGTCACCCAAATCGAGCAAAAAATGTTTTTCCCCAGTTTCTAACACTCTGAACGGTCCATCATAAGGCGGTCTTAAACCTGGCCTCTGAGCGTCATGTCTGACAAAGACAAATTCTGCGTTCTTTAAGGCTTTAGGCACAAAAACGCGTGGGAAACTGTGATGAACTGGGCCGGGGAGGGTGTTTGATCCTGTGTCGCTCTGCAGCAGCTGAGCGGGGGGGGGGGGCGATTTGGTGAGGGGTTCTCTGGAAGGAATTCGCCCGGTAACCGGAGGGGTTGGGCAAAAACTAACTCAGCCGGAGAGGCTTGTAAATCTTCCTTAGGTGCTGAACGCAACCCTAATAAAACCTATGGAAGTTTATCAACCCAATTTGTGTCCGTGAGAGCCGCTCTGAGGGCTGCTTTCAATGACCGGTGAAAGCGTTCGCATAAACCATTGGCCTGAGGGTTATAAGCTGTAGTGCGGTGAATTTTCACCCCCAGACTGAGGGCCATGGATGACCAGAGCTCGGAAACGAATTGGGGACCCCTGTCAGACGTTATGTCTGACGGGACTCCAAAACACGCGACCCAAGCCGTTAAAAACGCGCGCGCCACGTCTGCTGCTGTAGTTGACGCCAGGGGGACCACTTCTGGCCAGCGCGTTGTGCGGTCCACCATGGTTAGAAGGTGTGTGAAACCCTGCGACAGCGGGAGGGGTCCCACCAAGTCGATATGCACGTGGTCGAAGCGTTTGGCCAGGATGTGAAAAGGTTCTAAGGGGGCCCGCGTGTGCTTGTGTATCTTTGCTCTTTGACACGCTGCGCAGGCTGCGGCCCACTCTTTGACCTTTTTACGCAGCCCCGGCCAAACAAATTTTTCTCCCGCCATTTTGATCAATGCGCGAACTCCCGGATGTGCCAGCGAATGGATTAAATCAAAAACGCGGCGGCGCCACGCAGCTGGGACCACGGGGCGGGGGCGCTCCGTGGAGATATCGCAGATTAGAGGAGGCATACCTGTCTGATGCACCCTGTGCTCCAGCCTTAGCCCTGTTGGCCCAGACTGGAGTGCGCGCACATCCGCATCGTTAACCTGCTCGGCGGCCATGGCTGCATAATCTAACCCAACGCAGACCGGGGCTGTGAGCGCTTCCGCACCGCAAGCCTGGCCCGAGTCTACATCCGCCGAGTCTGCCCCCTGGGGGCCTGGCAGTGCAACTGCGTGCGAGAGGCAATCTGCCACGACATTGTGTTTGCCCGCCACGTGTTGAATGTCAGTGGTAAACTCCGAAATCGCAGCCAGCTGCCTCTGTTGTCGGCCCGACCAAGGCTCTGAAATTTTGGCCATTGCAAATGTTAAGGGTTTGTGGTCTACAAAGGCGGTGAAACGGCGCCCCTCCAACCAGAACTGGAAGTGGCGGATGGCCAAATGCAGGGCTTAAAGCTCCCTATCAAATGCGCTGTATTTACGCTCGTTATCGCGCAATGTTTTGCTGAAAAACGCAAGTGGTTGCCAGCTCCCTGCTACCAGTTGCTTGACAACCGCCCCCACTGCCACGTCGGAAGCATCCATGGTTAGCGCCATGCGAGCTGCTGGCACCGGGTGTGCCAATAACGCAGCGTTCGCGAGGGCCGATTTGACATGTGAGAAAGCGCGCTCCCGGTCCGGGGACCACTCGTCCCTAGATGCAGGTTTTTGCTTCTTTAGTGCCGCGTACAATGGGTGCATGAGCCGTGCCGCGTTGGGGAGGAAGCGGTTATAAAAATTGACCATCCCCAAAAATTCTTGCAGTGCCTTAACTGTCTGCGGTTGAGGGAAATCCGTTATCGCACGCACTTTATCAGGCAGCGGGACCGCGCCCTCTGGAGACACGCGATGCCCCAAAAAATCGATTTGCGCTACCCCAAACTGGCATTTCGCTGGGTTAATTATCAGCCCGTGTTCTGTCAGCCTCTGAAAAACGGCTGTGAGGTGGCGTTCGTGTTCGGCTTCAGATGTACTGGCTACCAAAATATCATCCAAATAAGCGAACACGAAAGGGAGGCCGCGCAGCACTGCATCCATCATGCATTGGAACGTCTGTGCGGCGCCTTTGAGGCCGAAAGGCATGCGCAAAAACTCGAAGAGCCCGAAAGGGGTTATAACTGCCGTTTTGGGTATGTCTTGCGCGTGGACTGGGACTTGGTGATAACCGCGCACCAAATCTATTTTGGAAAAGATGCGCGCCCCCGCCAAATGTGCCGAAAAGTCCTGGATGTGTGGAATCGGGTAGCGGTCATGTGCTGAAGCAGTATTTAATCTGCGGAAATCACCGCAAGGGCGCCACGAGCCGTCAGCCTTGGGCACCAAGTGCAGGGGTGACGACCAAAGGCTGTTAGAGCGTCTAACAATGCCCAGTTTTTCCAAGTTGGCAAATTCCTCACGCGCGATGGCCAGTTTACCTGGGTCCAAGCGCCGAGCTTTTGCAAAAACAGGGGGGCCAGAGGTAGTTATGAAATGCTCGACCCTGTGTTTGGCAACTGACGCTGAAAATGTTGGGACCGTGAGTGTTGGGAACTGATTGAGTAGTGCATGAAACTTACCACCCGCAGCTGTGACATTGGGATGTGCAGAAGGCAGGGCCACCCGAGCTGTGCAGGAGATAGAGTAAAAAGACATTTACAATACGTCTATTAGCAAGATCAACCAATAAACTGTTTGAGCATAAAAAGTCAGCACCTAGCATGTTGTTGCTAACTGCGGCCACGACAAAGGTCCACTCGAAGGTGCGGCCGTGGAGAGATAGGAGGAGCGTCTTCTCACCATAGGTTTTGATCGTGGAGCCGTTCGCCGCTAACACCAGGGGTCCGCTGGCAGGCATCAGCATGTCCGCGTAGGCAGGTCTGACAAAACTCAGCTGGGAGCCTGTATCCACCAGGAATTCTTTCCCCGAATTTGCGTCTGTCACGAAAAGCAGCTTGTTCGTCGTGCCGAGAGTCACAGCTGCTACCGGCTCTCGGTCCTGGCATTTTCCCTGGCGCTGGTATCGGCACGGTGGGGTGCATCTGTGCGCTCTCTCGGCGAAGCGTCGATGGTAGAAACAGAGGGTGTTGTCAGCCCCGCTTCTCCTGGCCTCTGCCGCTGCCGACGTCAGTGGGTCCGGTGCTGCAGCCTCTGGTCTCCCCTCGTCTCGCGGGGGTGCGTTCAGCTCTGCTGCTGCCATCGTGGCTGTGTGCCGTCTATGGGCATCGACGAGCCGCTGCGCCTCTTGGCCCAGCTCGTGGTAGTCACGGTTGTTGAGTGGCTGTGAGCTGGCCAGGGTGACTCTCACCGCTGGCGGTAGCGTTCTGAGAAAGAGGTGGGCGAAGATAAAGCTGTCGTCATCCTCGCCTCTCAGGCTCATCATCTTCGCCATCAGATCTGCCGGCCTGTCTGCTTCCCCTTCTGTCAGCGCCAGGAGCTTCTCTGCTCGCTCTCCCAGTGAGGGAGTGAAAGCTCAAATGAGGGCGGCTTTCAGTGCGCCATACTTGTCGTCTTGGGGCGGGTGGTTGGTCAGGCTCTCCACCCGCTGCACTGTGAGGCTGTCCAGCTTCGCGACGACATGGTAGAACCTCGTTGCGTCCGCTGAGATTCCCCGAAGGTGGAACTGCGCCTCCACAGTGGTAAACCAGGAGCGCGGGTTATGTCGCCAGAAATTGGGCAGCTATAGTGCGGTAGCTGCGTTAACCCGGTTGGCTCCTGAAGAGTCCGGTGCGGAAAGCTCACCGTCACCGGCCATGGTTTGTCGTAGGTCACCAGTGTAGAGGATGCCTTCACAAACGAGACTGAGTTTATTTCTCAGGAAAGGTTTATTGAGAGTCTACATCCTCTATCAAGCAAGTATCTCAACAAAAGAGGGGGAACAATCATCCTTCACAGTTCTTATACCCTCCAAAGGCACAAAACCCCCAACATCAAATAACACCCCCCCAACCCACAGTCCTTGAGCAAACATACAGCCCCCGAGGCTCCTTGGCGTCTCCATTGTCTCTCTCATCCTTCTAGCCTCCGGGGCTCCTGCTGGGACATTCTCCCCCACTTCTCGTCTCCTAAGCAACCAACTTCACACCTCCTGTAGGCCTCTGCAGGGTCAGGTCTTCTTTGGCCATTGAGACGTGAAGCTTCCAGAATATGCACCATCATGCCTGCTAGGTATATGTGGGTGAATATGAATGCCATATATGCGCTCTAAATATGCGCCATAATAGAATAATTATAGTCGGGGATTGTAATATACATGTTGATGTAGATAGTGACTGTCTTAATAAGGCATTAAATTCAATATTAGACTCAATGGGGTTTTCCCAGAAAGCAGAAAATTCTAACTATTATCTCCACCATACATTGGACCTTGTTCTGACTTATGGTATAACAATAGAAAATCTGGTAGTGTCTCCTCATAATCCTGTACTGTCAGACCATTGTCTGTTAACCTTTGATTTCACTATTTCTGATTATTTGACTCCAAAAGAAAATTATTACTACAGCAGATGTCTTTCAGATGACGTTGTTTTTTCCAAATTTTTGCAGATTATTTCCTCTATACCATGTGTCAACACAACGGAAGTAATAGATGGAGAGCTTGCTCCTTCCGTAATTGATCGCATGGTAGATAGTGTTATAGCCTCTCTGCATCAGACTCTAGACTTGGTGGCCCCTTTAAAAAAGAAATTGTTGATACCCCTCTGTTAATGAAAGAAAAACCCACAATGGTAACAGAAATAACTTGAATCTGACAAAAGTGGTAATAAATAAAAATTCTATGAAAATTAACCAATGAAAATCAGACAATGCTTTTGTATTGTGGTTCAACAGAATTATTTTAAAAAAAACAAACTCATGAAACAGGCCTGGACAAAAATGATGGTACCCCTAGAAAAGATTGAAAAGAATGTGACCATAGGGACATGTTCAACCAAGATGTGTCCTCTAATTAACATCACAGGTGTCTACAAACTTGTAATCAGTCAATCGGCCTATTTAAAGGGTGACAAGTAGTCACTGTGCTGTTTGGTGACATGGTGTGTATCACACTAAATATGGACCAGAGGAAGGAAAAGAGAGAGTTGTCTCAGGAGATTAGAAAGAAAATTATAGACAAGCATGTTAAAGGTAAAAGCTATAAGACCATCTCCAAGCAGCTTGCTGTTCCTGTGACTACAGTTGCACATATTATTCAGAAATTTAAGATCCACGGGACTGTAGCCAACCTCCCTGGACATGGTCGCAGGAGGAGACGGATAATACGAATGGTAACAAAAGAGCCCAGAACAATCTCTAAACACATTCATGGTGAACTCCAAGGTCAAGGTACATTAGTGTGAGATCGCACCATCCGTTGTTGTTTGAGCCAAAGTGGACTTCATGGGAGACGACCAAGGAGGACACCACTGTTGAAAACAAATCATAAAAAAGCCAGACTGGAATTTGCCAAACTGCATGTTGACAAGCCACAAAGCTTCTGGGAGAATGTCCTATGGACAGACGAGACAAAACTGGAACTTTTTGGCAAGGCACATCAGCTCTATGTTCACAGACGCAAAAATGAAGCATACCAAGAAAAGAACACTGTCCCTACTGTGAAACATGGAGGAGGTTCTGTTATGTTCTGGGGCTGCTTTGCTGCATCTGGCACAGGGTGTCTTGAATCTGTGCAGGGTACAATGAAATCTCAAGACTATCAAGATATTCTAGAGAGAAATGTGCTGCCCAATGTCAGACAGCTTGGTCTTAGTCACAGGTCACGGGTCTTGCAACAGGATAATGACCCAAAACACACAGCTAAACACCCAAGAATGGCTAAGAGCGAAACACTGGACTATTCTAAAGTGGCCTTCTATGAGCCCTGATCTAAATCCTATTGAACATCTGTGGAAGGAGCTGAAACATGCTGTCTGGAGAAGGCACCCTTCAAATCTGAGACAACTGGAGCAGTTTGCTCATGAGGAGTGGGCCAAAATAGCTGCTGAGTGGTGTAGAAGTCTCATTGACAGTTACAGAAAACATTTGATTGCAGTGATTGCCTCAAAAGGTTGTGCAACAAAATATTAAGTTAAGGGTACCATCATTTTTGTCCAGGCCTGTTTCATGAGTTTGTTTTTTAAAATAATTCTGTTGAACCACAATGCAAAAGAATTGTCTGATTTTCATTGGTTAATTTTCATAGAATTTTTATTAATTACCACTTTTGTCAGATTCAAGTTATTTCTGTTACCGTTGTGGGTTTTTCTTTCATTAACAGAGGGGTACCAACAATTTTGTCCATGTCTGTATCCAGTCACATACTCAGCATAGTCCTGTATGTTTACAGAAGAGTCCTCCCGGGTGGCTGCAGCTTTAAACACATGCTAGTCTGTACAGGCAAACAGTCTTGCAGGGTGTTCTCAGCCTCTGGAGTCCAGCATTTAATTTGTTTAATAACAGGGTTTGTTTGTTTCAGCTTTTGTCTGTAGGCTGGGTACATAAACAGGGAGATGTGATCTAACGGTCCAAAGTGGGAGTGGGTGCCGCTCTGTATGCACCATGTATGTTGGTGTAAACATGATCCAGTGTGTCCTTATCGTGGGTGGGAATGTCCTCATGCTGGAAATATTTGGGAAGTACAGTCCGTAAATTGCACTGGTTAAAGTCACCAGAAACAATAAAAAACAGCATCGGGATGGGTCGTCTCTACTGCGCTGATGATGTCATGTAGTTTGCGTAGCACTGCTGTGTAGTTGCTTCGTGAACAAATGTAAACAGAGGCCAAAAACATGGCAGTAAATTCCCTTGGTAGATAATAGGGACGGCATTTCAGCAGTAAAAACTCCGCATCAGGCGAACAGTGCCTGTCAACAGTCTGTACATCTCCACATCACGAGTTGTTAATAAACACACAACCCCCGCCCCCCACGTCTTTCCCGAGGCTTCAGTTTGGTCTGGCCGGTGTGTTGAGTGAGTCTGTAGTTGAATGGCGCACTTAAGGCACTTTTCCACTAGCCCAGCTCACCTCGCCACGTCTCGATTCACTTCGACACGGTTCGGCTCGGTTATGTCTCCATTATAGCCGGGTTAAGCTGGGGTGGGCGGGATTTTTTTTACAGCAAGGCGGCGCCACACTCCCGTGACGTAAAACACGCGACCCAAGCAAAACATAACACATGCATCATGGCGGCTGTACAAGGCGACTCCCTGGTCTGTGGCTTTTTTCCATCGTAAATGCCAAAAAGGACCGCAAGACACGGATACAGGCAGCGAGACGAAACACTCTGGAATAGTTCTGAACTGAGGATACCGATACGTGAGGATACAAACTAGGTCATATATGACGGTTGGCTAATGTTGCTAATGCTAGTTTGCTATAAGTACGTCGTACTACACTGTAATGTCTGCAACTTATCGCTGTTAGGTACTAAAATATGTACGCTGTGTGTGTGTGTTTCAGATGGCTCTGTTGTGGGGAAATTACCGCTTCAAACGGTCGGTCTGGCCGTTCAACACAGCCTGTCACTGATGTCAACAGCCTGTCACTGATGTCAACACAGCTTCACAAACGATCAGTGGTTGTAGAGCTTAAGATTGTCTGTAGAAACGTTTATTTCCTGTGCAAAAAATTGCTCTGATCTGCGTGAAAATCATGGAGAGACTGTTGAGACATTATGGATGTACCTGCTGCAGCAGCACTGAGTCTGAGGTGGTGTCATAGCAAAAAATGATCTGCTGACACAACTTGATCGCCATGTTAATAACTATATTAGCCACAAAATATATATTCAAAAAGTAAACAGTACTGAGTTACGTATAATAAGATATATTTGACAGTTATGATGCATTTTAGGCCAAAACAAACTTGATCTAGGATTAAAAGCAATTAAAATAATGCAGTCACAAGGTTACATGGAAAATACTTGATTTACTAGATACATGTACTGTAGAAATATATATTCTCTGCATCAACAATGTACTATACATGCATTCATGTAGTATTGCACTGGGAATTGCACTGACAATAAACCTCTGAAGTTTTTGCAGATGTCTCTTTTTTATATGTGAAGGTTACCACCATGTGGCACAAATTAAATACTAAAAGATTGGAAAAGCTGTCTAAAGAACAATCCAGCAGTTTGATAAATCACTTTTGGTTTGGTGTAAGTCTGTCAACAGAATTATAAACCATAAAGCAGTTTGTGTTAAAATGTTAAATCCCATTAAACCCTAATCCGGGGGCTTCCAATCATGTGTTATGGGGGGCCAAGACCCTGCAGGTTCTCTCTTCTACCCAGTCTCTTCAGCAGGTGTTCTCACTGATCAACAGTCAGTGGAAGAAGTTCAGTGGAATCTGCTCTTGAAGACACTGGTTGGAGGTAAAGCCGGCAGGGTCTTGGCCCTCCATGGCACATGATTAGACACCCCCGCCCAAACCCATTATGATGAAGAGCAGATGCTAATATGACCCAGAATTCCTCCATATACTGGTACTGTCACTAAAGTATGCAGGGTCTTCTGCGGTGGCACATCCAACAATACAGTCTTCAGTTAATAAAATAATTGTTTTGGTTACTTTTTTCTTAAAAAATGAGCCATTATTTTCAAGGTCACCGATAAATGCTTTGTACTGTTGGCTCTTTTCCCACCGGTGTCTTAACAGACAAAATAGAAAATCATAATGCAAACACATAAGTCACTAAATTGTTTACTACAATCAGCAGCAAATTCCAGATTATTCAGAATGTGCAAAATTCAAACTGTAAAAAAAAAAAAAAAAAAGAAACTGGAATGGGTCACACACGCCAGCCACGCTGCCTCACTGAGAAGCAATTGGATCGGCCCCTCGTACTGGTCCTGGTTCAGCAGATCTTCAGCCTGCATCTCTGTAAATAGTGAGGCAAGGTCCAGTTGGGGTGGACAGTTTCCCCTCTTGCCTAGACAATAGACAAATGGGTGGTGGTTAATTAAAGCAAGTTTAAAACATATTTGGGAAATACACTTGTTGATAAAAGCCAGTGGTGGAATGTGAATGAATGAATGAATCTTTATTTCGGATTGATTAAAAGTAAAGATTAAAAGAAAATAGAATAATATAACAAAGGGGAAAAAATCTAACAAGGTCAAATTAAACAATAACTCCTCTGATTATACAGTTCAATATAGGTTATTTGAAATGGGTGATGGCTGAAGCTGCAGCTTATATTGCCCACCCATATTCCATCCAAGAATTCAAAAGAAAAACAAAACAGGAGGGATTACAATTTGAATGTGACAATAAAGTAGTTTGTTGTTGTATTATCTGTCATGGTAGCCCTCGCGGGCTACCAATAAGACGCACACAAGTCCACCAGTGAGTTTTAGTGAGTTTTATTACGGTGATAAGGGTGTTTACACAAGCTGCTGAGCTGATGACAGAGTCCTTGCAGAACAGGAAGCATAGGCTATCCAGCACACTACGGGTCCAGGGCAGGAAACAGTCACACACAGACAAGCTAGGTTATAATTGCACCTGGACTGCTAAAGCAGGGACTTACAGCACCAAATACACCGGAGGGAATAAGGCTATACAGCTCACTTACTATGCCGGTAAACAGACGGTCAAGCCCTTAGGCAGCCGAGGTGAAGATAGTCCAGGCATCCGTGACGATGGGTGAACAGAACAACGATCAGTAATGTGACCATTAGCGATCAGACACTGCTGCGGCTAAATGACGGCAGCACACAGCTTAAATAACCCAGGACTGATGACAGATGACAAACAGCTGACCGACCGTTGACAGGCGGAAACCCCTCCGAGCACTTTCACAATAAGAGCCCGGAGAGGCCAAAATACAGCCCGCAGCTGTCAAGGCCGGCAGCGAGACATAACTTTAACCCGAGCGCGATCAGAACCGACGCTCGGGTCATAACATTATCCACAATTTTCATGTAGCTGCGCTTCAGTAGATTTTACAAGGGCTGGGTTACATTTAAAATCATCTGTTTTTACTATGGCCTCAGCAATCAGAATGAATTAATACATTCACTTGAATGGAATATAGTACTTTAACTGAAGGTGTGCATCACCGAGTATGGAGTCACTCAGTCAAAATATGAAGTTTTTATCAATAAAAGTTTGTCTTGTCTGTAAAAGTGTCTCTTCTTGCCCTGGCTTCAAGTGTGGGCAGTGTTTTGTACTTGCATTGCTAAAATATAAAAGGATGCACTACAATGGGTCCCAAATATTTGTAATGTGTCCTGTTACTGCATGAGTTTATTGATGATAGACTATAAACTACACATATAAAGTAAATTATATTGACGACTGAACATCTCACATTCACCAAAACATACAGTTATGAACATAACTCACAAAGGATCACACAAGTGATCTGACAAAAAAATAAATACATTAACAAGCGGTTTATTTTACAGTTGATGTGCCAGTCATTTTCAATTATTCTGTAATTAATATTCACACAGTCAAATAAATCTCAGTTCAGTCCCTTTTATATTAAGTGGAAATTGTGCTACTTTGGTTTTGACTCTTTACCTATAAAAGCAAAGGATTTCAGCACGTTCCACAGTGGTGAGGTCCGTTGTGGGGCGGCTGCTTTCCTCTTGCCTAGACGAACGACAGAAATGGATGGTGGTTAGGTTCAAGCAAGTTCAACACTTATACAGGCACATCTCAAAAATTAGAATACCATGAAAAAATTCAATATTTTTGTCACTCATTTTAGAAAGTGAAACCCATATATAGATTCATTACAGGGACAGTGATATATTGAAAGTGTTTATTTTAATATTGATGATTACGGCTACAGCCCATATTAACCAACACCTCAGCGGCCAACATTTATATTTAAAAACTATTTTTTAAAGTTAATTTTATGTAATATTCTAATTTTTTGCCAAATTGAATTTGGGGTTTTCAGGGGCTGTAAGCCGTAATCATCAAAATTAAAATAAATAAATGCTTGAAATATGTCACTGTCTGTGTAATGAATCTATATAATATATGGATTTCTCTTTCTGAAATGAGTGACAAAAAATATTGAAGTTTTTCATGACATTCTAATTTTTGGAGATGTACCTGTGTTAGGGAAATACACCTGTGAAAGTCAGTGGTGGGATGTGACAAAAATGCTTCGTTTCCCTGACAAGCACGGCAGGATCCACAGAATAGGTGTGTGGGTCTATTCTGACCCTTTAGAAAATTTTATGAATGACTTTATAAATCACTGGTTTGAAAAGGCACTTTTAATATGTCGAGATTTCTGCTCCTGTGGTCCATTTCACCTGTATCCACAATACAAACACTGAGGGAGGCTAATCCCTGGCATGTGGAAACACATTCTAGCATTAAATTGCATACAATTTAATGCACAGCACCAAAGTGCAATACGTACACAAACCAGGACTTTAACCAGGATTAACATATTTCATCATTTTGCTCTCACAAGCGAATACTTAGGACAAAACAAGCACGAATCAGCAGAGTTGGCTACTAGCTAGCTAGCTAGCTACTAGCTAACACTCATTAGCCAGCACATGACGGCGCTGTATGACTCAAAAAAAGTGAGCTTACCACCAACAGGATAAATAAGCGAATAGATGCACATTATTACAAATCACACACCATCGATGGTTCTCTCACATTCGTCTTCAGCTTGTCCGTAGTCCGGTTCTATGCTGGGCTGCATCTGTATCGGTCCGGGTCGCTCCTCTCACTGTGGATCTACCACCAAGCAGAGAAAACTCTGCACCTCTTCGTTGGACCACAGTGTAGGGTTCCGCAAAACCTACAACGCTGTCTGTATTAATATCGTATTTACTCCGTGACCGAGTTAGTCCATGAAATATTGCAAATGGCAGTCGTGTAGATTCATCAGAAGACGGTTGCTTTCGTGACGTTACAACCTGACCAATCAGCGGCAACCAGGCTGTTGATGTCACATCTCGGCACGACTCAGCACGGTTGTACCCTGCCCTCGATCAGGCACGAAAATAGCGCCTGTTAAACCGTGCTGGGGCTAGTGGAAAAAGCTAAAATGCGTGCTGAGCCGTGCTGTGTTGGGCTAAGCGGGGCTAGTGGAAAAGGGCCTTTAGGGACTCTGTCTGAGAGCCAGGTCTCACAGAAAATTAGGGCGCAGCACTCTCTTTTCTCCCGCTGGTCTTCAATCCTTACTCTTACTTCATCTAGCTTGTTTTCCAGAGACTGTACGTTAGGTTAGCTAGCAGGAGGCTAGGCAGTGGTGGACGGCTAGTGGAGGCTTTTAGCCTAGCATATCGCCCTCCTCTCCTACCTCGCCTACGGCGTCACCTCTGACGTGCTCTCTTGGGGTCAGCATATCCACCGGAATGCATCTTTAAACATTTTTCTTGTAGGAAATTTGGAACATGTAGGAGAACATTATTTTATTTTATTTATTTTATAATCCTTTATTAGTCCCACAATGGGGAAATTACAGGGCATCCACCTGGATGGATGAGGCAGCTGCGGTGTGGTGCCAATCCCTTTACCATTTACACACACACATTCACACCTAGGGCCACTTTAGAATCTCCATTTAACCTAACCTGTATGTTTATGGCCTGTGGGAGGAAACCGGAGTGCCCGGAGTAAACCCATGCAGACACAGGGAGAACATGCAAACTCCACACAGAAGGGTCACTGATGGTCAGAGAGTGGGATCGATCCCATGACCTTGTTACGTGCTGCCACAGTGCTAACTGCTGCACCACCAAGCTGCCCATTAAAAGGTGAGAACAGACTTTCAAAACACCAATCCAAAAAACAGATTTAAAAAACTCTAAGTTTTAAAATCATTATAGGCTAATGATTTTTTTTCCAGCTCACAATGCATCTTTTTCCAAACCGTGACAACAATTGATGTGTTTAAGTTAATTAATTAGCTGAGTCAGATAAAGATGTGAGCTTGGGTATCATTTTGCTCTCTGTGATCCAGAATAAAAATGAAAAGAAGTTTGAGAAAAATAATCACCTTCCCAAAATCATTCCCAAACATTAATAGAATTAAATGACCGACATGTTGGGGCTGCTATTTGATTTTAAAAACTGCCAGATGCACCTTTAGCACTCATTCAGTGTATTTTTCAAAACCATATTGGAAGAGAAAGATGAAATAAGATTTAAATCCACAACCTGACAAGTCATCCTTAATAATTTTCTCAGGCTTCTTAACTAACAACACCTGACAGGCATAAGTCATGATCCAATATGTTGTGGTAAACATTGGATTCTAATGATGGACGGTGTCATCTTATTATATCTCTAAAGTGAAGAAAAAAAATCCCTCATCACAACTGGGCAGCAGAAGCCACTGAAATACAGCTTTGACGAAAGACCTCGAAGTTTTTTGATGAGGTGGAAGACAGTATTTTATCACACATCTTCCATGAGTCACGGATTAAGTTGTGCTGCAGAGAGGATATGTGGCACGTGTTACAGTATTAAAGCGGGGAAAGGATATCGTCTCAGTCCTGGGTGATGAGATTTGTGCTTAGAGTGAGAGTAATAGACCTGTTATGGACTTTGATTTCTCCTCGAGGAAACGACTTTGAGGATACACAGCCGCCTCCCAGTTATAGAGCGCTTGTTGCCATCTGTTATGTAACCCCATACATGCCAGCTGTCACATCAAGACAGATTATGCATTTGTAGCTGTGCTGCTGTTTGTATTGAGCTGCACGTATCTCACTCTAACCCTTTTTATATCTTCAAGACTGCAACGGAACCTTTTATTCCACTGGTGTAGCCAGAAACACTAACGTAGGTGGGCCAAGACAAAATCAAGTGGGCCAGCTACGTATACCTCCTTGAATGCACAATAAGTTTAATCAGACATAAACCTTATCACAAATAATGGTGCAATTTCAAAGCTATAGGTGTATAAGACATAAGATTGTGTTGACACAGCAACCACACAGTGCTGCTGTCAAAGTATGTCAACAAAACATAGCCTATAATAAGCTACATGTGGCTTTTAAGGGCTTCTGCTGCCACAAAAATCACACATCATTTTTAAAGCACAAAAACAATGCTTACTTTTGACAACAACTGGCTTGACGGCAGCATAAACCACAAATGTAGACAAATGTTTACAGTCAAAAAAAAAAAATTACTTATTTTCGACAAAGCTGGTTCAGCAACCAGACAGTTTATACCACACATAAAAAAAGACTTTTCAGAGTCAAAAAGAATTTACAAAAATCCCTTTAATGATTGCACTAGGTGACAACAGGGCTTAGTGGTGAACAATACAATGATTTCCAATGATTCTTTGAAAGAAGAGCAGGGACAAAGAGTTCAGCTTGTCTGACAATACTGATGCTCTAAAGGAAGATTTTATCTGATTTACAGTTGAAAAGAGTCATTCAACAGTACAAGTTGTAATGGGCATTGTGATGAGAGTTCTACAGAAAATGATAATTCAGGGGAAAAATGTCTCAAGGGCATGCAACCTTGACTTTGGTACCTGGGCTTCTTTTGTCCTCAGCTACTCTAAGTTATGATTCATTCATTTTCCTTATTGCATATTTGCATTACATTAAATGTAATGCAAATATAACCAGGAGGCAACTGCTTGGCTTAAGGACTTTGCATTCGCTAAATAAATAAATAAATTACATTAAATTATTAAAGAACAGCTATCTGAATGGATCTGTGCATGAAAGGGTGACAGACATTGTAGCTGGAGGATGTCGCGTTTCTGTTGATGGGGGAAAGTCTGAAACCAACCTTATACATTAATAACTGTGACAGACTCCTTCTTTCAAGGGGCCATGGACTGCACTTGTTCCACATTTTAACAGCTCACTCATAGTTTAATGAAATGTTTGTAATATATTTTGATGAAATTTTCTTTAATTATAGCAGCCATTTGTGAATCACCTTTTGCAGCCTTTCTAGGGTCACATTTAACTCTGCCCTTCTTCTTACATCACCGTTGCTAATCTTAGCTGGCTAGATCCTAGCTCGTAGCTAGGAGTCAACTAACACAATTTTTTTCCTCAAAGAATCGATAGATAGATAGATAGATAGATAGATAGATAGATAGATAGATAGATAGATAGATAGATAGATAGATAGATAGATAGATAGATAGATAGATAGATAGATAGATAGATAGACAGATAGATAGATAGATAGATAGTACTCTGCAACTAGTAAGTTGCAGAGTTGCAACAAGCTGCAACAAGTATTACTGCTCTACTTTTTCTGTATATAGGATTGCTGGGTTTTATCATTATCTTTATTTGCACTATGGGATGTCTGGGTTTTATCTTTTGTCGCTATTTGCATTACGTGTAGCATTACTGTACATAGACTGCTGTTGTTGTTTTTCCCACCTTATTCCTTTTTTTGTATTGCACACAACACTGAAAAGAGAGAAACGGCATTTCACTTCTCCTGTATGTGTCACAAGGTCACGGTGGAACACCGCGCTCATGCTTTTAATTTATTTCTGAATATTTCCCATATTTTTCCAGTGTTGTGTGTTTGTCTTGTGTTTTGGTTTAGGATGTGTTCTTAGTTGTCAGTTGCTCTGTTATTCATTCATGTCATTATTATTATTATTATTATTATTATTATTATTATTGTTATTATTATTATTATTATTATTATTATTATTATTATTATTATTATTATTATCATCATCCTTATTCTGTGTTTCTTTAGACATCCTTTTCCATGTAGGTCCTAAAGTTTATATTTTGTTTCTGTGTGTCATGAGTTCCCCATCCTCTACTCCAGACACTCTCACCTTGTCATCATCTTATATTTGGTTCATGTTCGGGACATCTCAGCTGACACCTACCTGTTAATTAGGTCAACCTTCCCGCTCGTGTGATCCGCACCTGTGGTCATTTGTGATGATTGGTTTCATGCTCTATTTATAGTCCATTGTTTCTCTCAGTCATTGTTGGAGCCTCATCTAATCTGCCTTCTCGTATCAGAACCCTTTCCCCGTTCTTATGTCAATTCCTGTGTTATCCTGCCTACTCCTTTGCCGCCTTAGTTGTAAGTTTACTTTGTGCACTGTTTGGATTTTGTATTTCTTTATTAAATTCCACAAACTGCAGTTCAGCATCTGGGTCTTCTCTTTCTGCCCCGAGGGGCAATTCCTGACAGTAGGCTCCAACCAGTTTAAGACCCAGCTGCTGTACATTGTGTTTTTAGTTTTTTTTTCACTCACCTCTTTTTCCGCAGCTTTCATCATGTCCCCAGCCCGCTGGTCTTCAGCCAACCATGGAAGATTGGTGGCTGGGACTCCAAGTGTGGTGGAGCAGTGGGCCGCCAAGTTCATTCAGGGCTTTGTGGACGAAGCTCTCGCCTCTTGTAGTCCCAAAAAGATCTGGGAGAGTGTAGATGCGGCAACCGGGATTGTAGAGGTGCACCCTGGGAAGTTTCCCCAATTCACGGAGTTGCTGTCTGTGGTCTACTCCCTTCAGCAGTCTTTCCCCGGGCTGACATGGGGGCCACCTCCAGTGGGACCGAAGCCGACACGGAAGCGTTCTCTGCGGCAGATGTCCTGCTCCTCTTCCTGTTTGCCCGTTCCTGTTCCCGCTCCACTGGATCCAAGATGCCGCCACCCAGCTTCGGGCCACCTCTTCGGAGGAACACCTCCGCCTCTCAGGCAGCAGTTTTTCCAGCGCTGAGTCAGACAGTTCAGCAGTTCCTTCCTTCAGCTCTTCTTCGCCAGCTGTCCTGTCAGCCTCCTTCTCCTCCTTTGCTGCTGCGACCCCCATCTCCTCGGCTTCTCCTTCCGCTGCTGAGCATCAGGTCGTCTCTCCTCCAGCTCTGCCCATCACCGCATCTGCAGGGGCAACTCTCTGTCACTCCTGTACCCATTAAAACTCACCCCTCAGTCACCCTTGTTTTGTAAGGCGGCTGTGAAGCAGATGCAATGAGCCTGAACATGCACCAGTGCCTGGCAGTGGCTGATGAGACCGCTGCCACAGGCCACAGAAGAAGACCCCCACCCCCGGCGCCCACCTGAGCGACTGATCAGTAGACCACCGCAGGTGCCCCAAGATGCCACCCGACATGCAAAGCGCCGTGCAAAACCGACCCACCACCACCACCTCCATTCATCACCCCCTCATTCTCACTTACTCTCATATTCAATCGCGCTCTCACTCCCTTGGTTGTAGCTACACATTCAGTAGCACCTAGGAATTTTGACTAACATGATGGGTCCCAGGCTCCTCACCGGGCCTCCACGCCCCCAGCAGGAGGAGGGCAACAGGGGTGGGGGAATGCAATTAAAATTGAGGTGAGGGCAGCCCCATTGCGCAGCAAAGGTATCCCCTTTGCCGACACAGTGTGGCAACCCCCCCCTCAAAAAAAGCCCTAAATGTATCCAAGAAGATGTATATTCCACCCAGAGTCAGGGGGATTGGCAGGGTTGGAACTAAGACTGGGAGGGAGGAGGTCTAAAAGTGACCCCCCCCACCCCCCCCCAGAAGCCAGCATCATGCCCTAGCGCTCCCAGCACCACAAACATGATGGGGTAGCCATACCCATTCCCACTCATCTTACACACACAAACATAGACAACAATAGTCACAATAGTGAACAATGTGCCGGGCCCACACGGCGCCCCACATGCCAAGCGTAAGCCCACCGACCACCCACCCCAGACTCACACCGACTGCGGCAGCCCACCCTGCAGCCACAGCCACCCCGGAGGAACCCAACGGAAACACGGCCACCAACCTGCGTCAACGCCCCCCCCCCCCAACCACCCCATGCACCAACACACATCCGCCACCAATGACACCAGGGGCAATGCGACAAAGCGCCCCACCCTGCAACACAACAGCAGGGCAGCCGGGACAAGCAGGCCCCAAAACGCCAACCCCCATGCCACTAGATGGACTGCCCCACCCCCACCACCCAACAAAGTTCTCCGACCCATACACACATCCTCCACCCCCAGACATCCACCCACAGGTAACTGCACCCATACACACAGCCCCACCCACCATCGCACATGCCCGCCTACACCCACACACAGCCCCACCTGCCCACTCACAACACACACACCCACTTCTGCACCCGCTCATACACAAGCCCCCACTCACACCCACTCTCACACACATACACACACACACACACATGCACACCCACACACGCAGACTCCAGTGGATGGGGAGGGCAACTCAGGATGCAGGCACCTCCCCCAGGGTGCCGCCAGGGCCCCAGGGAGAACACAACTCCGTCACGCAAGGATGCACCGGGGCCAACCCGCACCACCGGAGCACACCCGACCCGGCCCGGGGGGGAATGCCCCCCCCAGCACCAGGGGCCCAGGGCCAGACCCAGACCCCCCCCGGGAGGCGAGGCCAGGCAGCTGGGGACCACAGCCCCCCCC
Organism: Pholidichthys leucotaenia; assembly: GCA_020510985.1. Classification (NCBI taxonomy): domain Eukaryota; kingdom Metazoa; phylum Chordata; class Actinopteri; order Cichliformes; family Pholidichthyidae; genus Pholidichthys; species Pholidichthys leucotaenia. Next base: position 260,066,501 of record CM035843.1, read on the forward strand.
CGCCCCCGGCACCCCCAGCAGCCCCCCCCCAATCAACGTCCCCCCAGGCCAGACACACGGCCACCCCGGAGCAGGCCCCCTGGACGCCCACGGTCGGAATGCAGCCAGCTGCCAAAGGTGACAAGGAGAGCAAGCCACCACCCACCACCCCTCAGGTTATAGAATTAATAAGCGGGGACCGGAGAGAATTGAATTCTGCCAATTGATTATTTGAGGAGGCTGACAATCTCTCCAGGCTAATATAATCTAATAGTAAGTTATTATAATAAGTCATGCATAAGTTATTTCTTGATTTCTAATTCATGAGTATAGTTTTCTTTGCAATGCATAAGGCAGTGAGAACCATGTGTGACATCCTTGCATCTATATTTATTTCACTTAAATCACCTAATATGCAAAGTGTGGGTGAGGATGGGACACTATACCCAAGCCATGCCAACAAGTCTTCACATGTCTTCTGCCAGAACTTTTGAACCGGTGCACAGGACCACGTAGCATACATATAGCTATCCAGGACATTGCTGGTGCAGTGAGAGCAGATATTTTTGTGACTCAGGCCCATTTTGAACATCCTTTGTCCTGTGCAATGAATTCTATGTCGAACTTTATATTGTATAAGTTGTAAGTTAGAGTTTTTAGTCATTTTAGAAGTGTTTAAACATATTTGTGTTCAGAAACTTTCCTCCTTATTAATCGATAGGTCTGTGTCCCATTTTGATAGTGAAAAAAGTGTGAAAATAGGATGGGTCGTCAACATTTGGGCCATAAACGCTTGCAATACATAGATCCAAATTTTGAACTGAGATTTTTAGTATTATAAATCTACCTTCTGGATCTGTTATGGTATTATTCACAACAAAGCGTATTCTTCTGTTTACCAATATAGCTACCCCCCTTTGTTTAGAATTAAAGCCAGCCGAGTACATGTAGGGGGATTCTGGGGAGGTGAGCGCATCTACAGACGACTTAGAGACATGTGTCTCCTACAATAAGACAAAGTCTGCCTGTAGATCCTTCAGTTGATTAAAAATTTTTAGCCTCTTCTCCCTGGTACCAATTCCACGTATGTTCCACGTGACAAACTTAAATGTGGACATGCTTTCACTGACTGGTTATGTGCTAAAGGCTAACTAAATGTGCCTATGTACAGACTGTAATTTACTGTACATACTCTGTTGTCATTGAATCCTTATTTAAATCCTCCACCTGAACAATGAGAGCAAGTTTTTAGCCAAAGTCAAATTCCTTGTATGTGTTGTGCATACTTGGCCAATAAAGCTGATTCTGATTCTGATTCTGATTCTGATTCTGATTCTATGTGATGATATGTCCGTAATGTATGCATATATGTGTATATATATATATATATATATATGTTGTGTGCAAAATATACACCTACACATTTATGATTGGGTGTGCACGCATGATGTCTCTGTTCCATTTGCCTGTAATTGCAAGCAAATGGGGTGCATGTACTTAAAGTTATTTCCTATAAACTAGAAGTATGTGAGAAAACAGACATAAAGGTTAGTAAGTGGTGAAAAAATGCAGTTAACATACAACAATGACCTAACAACTTAAAAAAAATTAACTACAACAGACAAACAACAACTTCAGCAACAAAGAAAAAAGCATTTTGACAAATGTTAACAAATTAAACAGAATGAGTAAGAGACCTGCACACAATCGCACTCTTTTTCCACCTGTAGCTAAAAAATACAAAATAGGCTCTAGAATAACCAGGACATTATCATTTCATCCGTAAACAGCTTGCCATTTATATACAGTCTATCCACAGAAACAATAGCTCGTTTACCTTCTTGGATGTTTTGTTTCCTGATGGAAAAAGCTTCCTTCTCCTTTCCAATATTTCCTGTGGAAATTGATCATTTAGACCATAATTGGTGTTTTTAAGCTGCCTGCCCTGCCTCTGTACCAATTTTTTTTTGCTTGAAATGCTCAAATTTGGCAACAATTGGTCTGGAACGTTTATTCTGGGAATTTTTTTTGGCCCAATTTGGTGGACTCTGTGGAAAGTAATTGAATTTGTGACCTCTTCTTTGTTTTCACTGTCTCTGTTTTGGAGAGATCTTTCCTGGCTCTAAGTGGGGAGGGCCAAGTGCAGCCATCAGCTGCACCTGAGCTCACCTCGCCGGGCTCCACTGCTGCCAGTGACCCTGACCCTGTGTCTTTGTCCCTTCTGTCTGAGTCTTTCCCCAGGGTCACTGAGGATCGCCCAACTTCGCCAGAGGTCTCTGTGGGTTCAGTCTCGCCGCCTGAGATCTTCGTGGGTTATTCATTCATGTCATTATTATTATTATTATTATTATGTGTTTCTTTAGACATCCTTTTCCATGAAGGTCCTAGTGTTTATATTTTGTTTCTGTGTGTCATGAGTTCCCCTTCCTCTACTCCAGACACTCCCACCTTGTCATCATCTTATACAGTGGGGCAAAAAAGTATTTAGTCAGCCACCAATTGTGCAAGTTCTCCCACTTAAAAGATAAGAGAGGTCTTCAATTTTCATCATAGGTATACCTCAACTATGAGAGACAAAATGAGAAAAAAAAATCCAGAAAATCACATTGTCTGATTTTTAAAGAATTTATTTGCAAATTATGGTGGAAAATAAGTATTTGGTCACCTACAAACAAGCAAGATCTCTGGCTCTCACAGACCTGTAACTTCTTCTTTAAGAGGCTCCTCTGTCCTCCACTCGTTACCTGTATTAATGGCACCTGTTTGAACTCATTATCAGTATCAAAGACACCTGTCCACAACCTCAAACAGTCAGACTCCAAACTCCACTATGGCTAAGACCAAAGAGCTGCCAAAGGACACCAGAAACAAAATTGTAGACCTGCACCAGGCTGGGAAGACTGAATCTGCAATAGGTAAGCAGGTTGGCGTGAAAAAATCAACTGTGGGAGCAATTATTAGAAAATGGAAGACATACAAGACCACTGATAATCTCCCTCGATCTGGGGCTCCATGCAAGATCTCACCCCGTGGGGTCAAAATGATCACGAGAACAGTGAGCAAAAATCCCAGAACCACACGGGGGGACCTAGTGAATGACCTGCAGAGAGCTGGGACCAAAGTAACAAAGGCTACCATCAGTAACACACTACGCCGCCAAGGACTCAAATCCTGCAGTGCCAGACGTGTCCCCCTGCTTAAGCCAGTAAATGTCCAGGCCCATCTGAAGTTTGCTAGAGAGCATTTGGATGATCCAGAAGAGGATTGGGAGAATGTCATATGGTCAGATGAAACCAAAATAGAACTTTTTGGTAAAAACTCAACTTGTCGTGTTTGGAGGAGAAAGAACACCATACCTACTGTGAAGCATGGGGGTGGAAACATCGTGCTTTGGGGCTGTTTTTCTGCAAAGGGACCAGGATGACTGATCTGTGTAAAGGAAAGAATGAATAGGGCCATGTACCGTGAGATTTTGAGTGAAAACCTCCTTCCATCAGCAAGGGTATTGAAGATGAAACGTGGCTGGGTCTTTCAGCATGACAATGATCCCAAACACACCGCCCGGGCAATGAAGGAGTGGCTTCGTAAGAAGCATTTCAAGGTCCTGGAGTGGCCTAGCCAGTCTCCAGATCTCAACCCCATAGAAAATCTTTGGAGGGAGTTGAAAGTCTGTGTTGCCCAGCGACAGCCCCAAAACATCACTGCTCTAGAGGAGATCTGCATGGAGGAATGGGCCAAAATACCAGCAACAGTGTGTGAAAACCTTGTGAAGACTTACAGAAAATGTTTGACCTCTGTCATTACCAACAAAGGGTATATAACAAAGTATTGAGATGAACTTTTGTTATTGACCAAATACTTATTTTACCGAGGAATTTACCAATTAATTCATTAAAAATCCTTCAATGTGATTTTCTGGATTTTTTTTTTCTCATTTTGTCTCTCATAGTTGAGGTATACCTATGATGAAAATTGGAGACCTCTCTCATCTTTTAAGTGGGAGAACATGCACAATTGGTGGCTGACTAAATACTTTTTTACCCCACTGTATTTGCTTCATGTTCGGGTCGTCTCAGCTGACACCTACCTGTTAATTAGGTCAACCTTCCCACTCATGTGATACGCACCTGTGGTCATTTGTGATGATTGGTTTCATGCTCTGTTTATAGTCCATTGTTTCTCTCAGTCAATGTTGGAGCCTCATCTAATCTGCTTTCTCGCATCAGAACCCTTTCCCCGTTCTGATGTCAATTCCTGTGTTATCCTGGTCCCTATGCCTGGCCTTGGTGAGGTGATCCGGCCCCACTAGCGTGGGGTAAATCCCTGGCACCTGAGACCGCTGCAGCACGTTTCCTGTTCTGCTGAGGCCCAGGCTCCAGCTGCAGCTGCAGCTCCAGCTCGGATTGGCCTGGTAAACGCCAGATCACTGGCAAATAAAACTTACATCCTGAAGGATTTCATCAGCTCCCGGGAACTGGATTTCTTTTTCGTTGCGGAGACCTGGCAGACTGTGGATGAACTTTCTGCTCTGTCTGAAGTTTTACCCCCAGGTTACTGTTATTTTAATTCCCCGCGGACAACAGGACGAGGAGGAGGAATGGTGGCTGTTTACAAAAATGACTATAAATGTAAGATAAGATAAGATAAGATAAGCCTTTATTAGTCCCACAACGGGGAAATTCCAGGATTGCAACAGCACAGGGATAGCAACACTCAGAGCAACAATCAGAAGGCAAGAAAAAAAAAACAAGCAAGCAAGAGCAGCTAATAAACATATGTACGTATTACTATAAAATATATATATATACACACACACACAGACACACAGTGCAGAGCATTGTAGCTGGATGGAATAAATATATGAATATATGAACACACAGTGCAGAGCATTGTAGCTAGATGGAATAAATATGTAAATATATAAACACCCACAGTACGGAGCATTGCAGCTAGGTGGAATAAATATGCAAGTATATAAACACACACAGTGCGGAGCAATGTAGCTAGATGGAATAACATGTAGATATATAAATATATAAACACCCACAGTACGGAGCATTGCAGCTAGACGGAACAAATATGCAAATATATAAACACACACAGTGCAGAGCATTGCCGCTAGATGGAATGAAACAGCATAACCGTCTACCCAGCTATCCTGCATGGTATGATTATGTGCCCATACACACTCTCACCCTCCATAGCGACCGGCATGCTCCTAGTTGTATGCCGGAGAGGACCACTGTGTAAGTCTATTGCATCTTCTGCATTCAAAAAACTATTAGTTTGTTACGTCTTTTTTGCTATCTCTGCGAGCAGCCCTGCTTAGGTTGTACAGTCTGACAGCCGTTGGTAGGAAGGACCTACGAAACCTCTCGGTTGTGCACCTGGGATGATGTAGTCTGCTGCTAAATGAGCTCCTCAGTGCATTCAGTATGTCCTGCATAGGGTGGAACTCGGACTCCAGCAGAGATGACAGTTTAGCCACCGTCCTTCTCTCTCCTATCTCCTCCATCGGATCAAGGCGCTGCCCCAGGACAGAGCTAGCTTTCTTAATCAGTTTGTTCAGTCTCTTCCTATCGGCTGCAGTAATGCCACTGCCCCAGCAGACCACTCCAAAAGTGATGGCTGATGCCACCACCGTGTCATAGAATGACTTCAGCAGCGCCCCTTGTACACCAAAAGACCTGAGTCTCCTCAGCAGGAACAGCCTGCGCTGTCCCTTCTTGTAGAGTGCATCAGTATTGTGTGACCAGTCTAGTTTATTGTTCAGATGAATACCCAGGTACTTATAGGATGTCACCATCTCGATGTCTGTTCCCTGTATATTTACTGGTACTGTGAGGGGCTGCCCATGCCTGCGGCAGTCCACCACCAGCTCCTTAGTTTTCCTCGCGTTGATCTGGAGGCAGTTCCGATGGCACCAGTCCACGAAGTCCTGGATAAGCCCTCTGTACTCAGCTTCATCTCCATTGGAGATGAGGCCAACGATCGCAGAGTCATCAGAGAACTTCTGTAGATGGCAGTGTGTTGTGTTGTGTGAGAAGTCCGCAGTATAAAGAGTGAACAGGAAGGGAGCCAGCACCGTTCCCTGGGGGGGCCCCCGTGCTACTGATGATCGTGTCGGACACACAGTCCCGGGTTCTCACAAACTGAGGCCGGTTCGTGAGGTAGTCCAGGATCCATGATGACAGGTGCTGGTCCACCCCTGCGCGCAGCAGCTTGTCCTTCAGGATCATCGGTTGGATGGTGTTGAAAGCACTGGAGAAGTCAAAGAACATGATCCTCACCATATTCCCGGGCTTCTCCAGGTGGGACAGAGAACGGTGAAGGAGGAAGATCACCGCATCCTCCACCCCAATGCCATGCTGGTAGGCGAACTGGAGTGGATCCATCGCTGGTTCCACCAGGGGGCGGAGGTGAGCAAGGAGCAGTCTCTCCAGGGTCTTCATCAAGTGGGACGTCAAGGCCACCGGTCTGTAGCTGTTCAGGTCTTTGGGGTGGGAAGTTTTTGGTACAGGTACCACACAAGATGTTTTCCACAGCTGTGGTACCCTCCCCAGTTTCAGGCTCATGTTGAAGATATACGTCACAATCCCACACAGCTGGTCTGCACAGGACTTGAGGAGCTTTGCGCTGATGCCGTCCGGTCCCGGCGCCTTCCTCGCCTTGATCTTCCTCAGCTCCGTCCTCACCTGGGTCCTGGTCAGGGTCAGGATGGGGGGCTGTGTGTTGGGAGTGGGGGGGTGTTGGTAGAGTGGGGAGTGGGCAGCAGGACTTGATTTCTTTAGAGGCAGCAGTGGTTGTTGTGCAGTCAGGGGGGAGGGCGGTTGGTCAACTCTATTGAAAAACAGATTCAGGTTGTTCGCCCACTCCCTGCCCCCTGTGGCCTGGGGGGAGGTATTCTGGAGCCCCGAGATGGTTTTGAGGTTTCTCCAGACCCCGCTGATGTCGCTCTGTTGCAGCTTGTCCTCCATCTTCTTCCTGAAGCTGTCCTTGCCTTCTCTGATCTTTCTCCTCAGCTCCCTCTGTACGGACTTCAGCATCTCCCTGTTCCCTGACCTGAAGATCCTCTTCTTCTCTCTCAGAAGTGTTTTAATCTCAGGGTTGATCCAGGGTTTGTTGTTTGAGTGACGCCGTATGGTCTTGGTGGGAACGGATTTGTCCACACAGAAGCTGAGGTAGCCCGTGAAGGTGTGAATGAGGCCATCGATGTCCTCACCATGTGGATCGCAGAGCTGCTTCCAGGCGGTGGCTTCAAAACAGCCCTTTAGGGTGTCCATTGTCTCCTCAGACCATAACTCCACAGTGTGCATGGCCGGAGGTTGTCTGTGCACTAGGGGTTTGTACACCGGCCGGAGATGAACCAAGTTGTGATCCGATCTCCCGAGTGGGGGTAGTTGTGATGAGGTGTACGCCTCCTTAGTGTTTGCGTAGAATAAATCCAGTGTTTTATTGTCTCTAGTGTGGCATGTGACATACTGGGTGAACGTGGGTAGAATGGGAGACAGTGAAACATGGTTGAAATCGCCTGAGATGAGGAGAAGAGCATCTGGGTGTTCTGTCTGCAGCCTGCTGGTTACTGAATGGATGACGTCACGTGCTGTCCCAGCGTTCGCCGTCGGATTTGCATAAACAACAATGCAGATCACGTGTGAGTGTTCTCTCGGGAGATATGTAGGCCTCATGCTAACAGCTAGCAACTCAATGTCTTTGCTGCAGTGTCGTTGTTTAACAGTGATATGTCCCGGTCTGCACCAGTTGTTGTTAACATACATGATCACTCCACCGCCCCTAGCCTTGCCACTGTCTGGTGTTCGGTCAGCTCGTATCATGTGAAAACCCTCCAGCTCAATGTTAGCATCTGCTGCTAGTTCAGTTAGCCACGTCTCAGTAAACAAAAGGAGAGAGCACTCCCGGTATGTGCTATCATAACGGGAGATAGCCGCTAGCTCATCTAACTTTCCCAGTATCGACCGTACATTTCCCATGACAACAGATGGAAGGGAGGGTCTGTACCTTATATTTTTTGTCCTCCGCCTTACTCCAGCCCGGCAGCCGCGGCGTTTTCGCCTCAGTTCTCTCGGTATGTCGAGTATTTCCAATGGGACCGGGTGGCGGTTGAATGCTAGCAGCTGTTCTCTGCTGTATCGTATCCTGCTATAGACAGTGGCTCCGTCCACCGGCTCAGGAGACATTTAGGACGATCTGTGTGTCCGTGATATAAGTGGGGTGAAAAAAAAAAAGACGGATCAAAAGAGAGAGGAAGGGAAAAAGACTCGGAATCGAGCCGCTGTTGCAAAAGGCAGCCGACTCGTGTGGCGCCCCTAGTGAGCAGTGCTTTTCACCTTCTCCATTCTCCAGCTTTGAATTGATTTCTTTGGTCGATTAAACCCTGTACTGTGTGCTGTCATATACAGACCACCCAAATATAATAAGGACTTTTTAAATGACATTGCCATTTTCTTGGCTGGTATTGTTACAAATTATGATCGTGTTCTTATCGTTGGAGATTTTAACATACATGGCGGCACGGTGGAGGAGTGGTTAGCACTGCGGCAGCACAGCAACTCACCCTTGGCGGGGGATCCTGGGTTTGATCCCAGCCCCCGACCAACAGTGATCTGTGTGGAGTTTGGATGTTCTCCCCGTGTCTGCGTGGGTTTACTCCGGGATTTCTCCGGTTTCCTCCCACATGCCAAAAACATGCAAGTTAGGTTAATTGGCATCAAAACTGGGGATTCTAAATTGTCCTTAGGTATGACTGTGAGGGTTCCAAGGTTGTCATAGCCAGGAGCGGCACTGGGGTTAGGCTCCCAGTGCTCATAAAATGCTCCTTACGGCGTGCGTCTCGAAAAGCCTCTGACAACTAAAGTCCAACTCCTAGCCTGCCCGTGTGGTTTAGTCTCTAAGCCCGGCGGAACTGCTTTTACTAATAGGAGAAGGGGCGAGGGCGGATCTCTGGCGCCTTAAAACCAGATGCTTCGGGTACATGGTGGCTCGTCAACCTGGGAAGGTAGCCCATCTAGGGGAAGGTAAACCCTGATTTCAAACCTCCGCTGCCTTGCGGCACACGCGGTCACGGGAAAGGCTTCGGGAGTCAACCCTGAGGAAAAATCCGGAGTCGGAGCCCCTAAGGCAGTTCTCTGTTGTGCTCAACATTGTTCTGGCAGCTCCTGCGACGGCGCTGGTGCCAAACTATAGCAGCCCTGCTGTTCCTTTGGCTTCATCAGTGACGTGGAGAGGGGGGACATGCTGCATGGGTAACATCTTGTCCTCCATATCTTCCTGCCCATGCTTGAATCCTACCAACGCCCAATGCTGGAAAGTAGAACACCGGTGCGCATCGGCCTGTTCAGCCACAGGCAGTGCTGTTCCAGCAGAGTAGACGTTTAGGATTCTCTTCCATGGTCATCATAGACCGACGGAGGCCGACGACGACGATGACTGTGAGAGTGAATGGTTGTCTGTCTCTCTGTGTTGGCCCTGCGATGGACTGGCGATCTGTCCAGGGTGTACCCTGCCTCTCGCCCAAAGATGCTGGGATAGGCTCCAGCCCCCACCCCCCCGCGACCCGAAAAGGATTAAGTGGAAGAAGATGAATGAATGAATGATTCTCTAAATCTGGTGCAGTCCGTGACTGGTGGCGCTACACATGAGCATGGACACACGTTAGATCTTGTCCTCTGGTATGGCCTGTCTGTATGTTAATTTAGAAATCTGTGGCACTGTATTGTCCGACCATCTGCCTGTATTATTTGTGGCTGATCTGTCACGCGCTGCTGCTAAAACACGTGCTCCTGCTCAGCGCTGCCGGGTTTTTAACCCTTCCACTGCCGGTCGGTTCTCCGTTGCCTTTGACCACCTCTGTGTCCCTCTTGGTTCCATCTCATCTGTGGAGGAACTCAGCTCCTGGTTTCACTCCTCCTGCCAAACCATCTTGGACTCTGTGGCTCCACTGAAAACCAAGCAGCCTTGATCCAAACCTGAGCTGTGGTTCAATGACAGAACTCGTGCAGTCAGACAGGAGTGCCCCAGAGCTGAACGCAGATGGAAGAAAGACAAACTGCAGGTGTCACTGCAGATTTTAAAAGACTGCTGGCGTCAGTATCAAAATACTGTCAAGCAGGAAAAAAGCAAATATTTTGCTAATATTGTTTTATCTCATTGTCATAATCAACGTGTTTAATTTAACACTATTGACTCTGTTCTCAACACCCCACAGACTGACTGTTTGGAGCTTCCTCTGAGTTATGTAATGATTTTATGAACTTTTTTATTGATAAGGTGGCCACCACCAGGGCTCTCATCTCACCTCCTGCCTCTGATCCCTCTGTCTCTGTCCCTTGTTCTGCTGTTTTTGATCAGTTTGAACCTGTGACTCTGTCATTTTTAGAAGACGTGGTTGGCCACATTAAGCCCTCAGGGTCTCCCTGTGATGCTGTCCCTCCTAGACTTTTTAAAGAGGTGCTTCCCAGTATAGGCCAGACAGTTCTCACCATCTTGAACAGCAGCCTGTCATCTGGTGTGGTTCCTGCAAATTTTAAACATGCAGTAGTACAGCCCTTGATTAAGAAACCTGGTCTCAATCATACCATGTTGGCAAATTTTAGACCTATTTCCAAGCTGCCATTTCTCTCACAAATTTTAGAGAAAATTGTCTATATGCAGCTGAAATGTTTTCTGGATGAACACGGTATTTTGGAGGTTTTTCAATCTGGTTTCAAAGCTCTTCATAGCACAGAGACAGCCTTGTTAAGAGTTTTTAATGATATTCTCTTGGCATGTGATTCAGGTGAATATGCTGTTCTTGTGCTGCTTGATTTAACTGCTGCCTTTGACACAGTGGACCATCATGTTTTAATTTCCCGTTTGCAGCACCTAGTGGGCATTTGTGGCACTGTTCTCAACTGGTTTAGATCCTATCTGTCAGGCAGGACTTTTAAAGTTAGCATGTCTGGGTTTGAATCCTCTTCTGCTCCTCTGCCTTACGGGGTCCCACAGGGGTCAATTCTAGGGCCCATGCTTTTTTCTCTTTACATACTTCCACTGGGTTCCATTTTTAAAAAGCATGGTATCTCTTTCCACCTGTATGCTGATGACTGTCAGATTTATGTCCCTCTAAAACAAAAAGCTGCCTCATCAGTAAACTCACTCCTGGCATGCATTGAAGACATAAAGTCTTGGATGACCCTAAATTCCTAAATTTTAATGATAAGAAGACCGAAGTGATGGTGTTTGGACCTAGTCACCCCCGTGAGTCCCTTCCTGTATACTTGGGCCCCCTTACTCCTTATGTTAAATCCACAGCTAGGAACCTTGGTTTTATCATGGACAATGATTTTAGATTAGACACGCAGATTTGTTCTGTGGTAAAATCCAGCTTGTTTCATCTAAGGCGTTTAGCAAAAGTAAAACCCATTCTCTCTAGACCCCACTTGGAAACAGTAATCCATGTTTTTATTTAATCTCGGCTGGATTACTGTAACGCACTTTACGCCGGTGTCAGCCAGTCATCTCTTTCCCATCTGCAGCTGGTTCAAAACGCCACTGCTCGTCTTTTAACAGGTACACGTGGAAGAGATCACATCACACCCATCTTAGCTTCACTCCACCGGCTGCCTGTATATTTTAGAGTTCATTTTAAAATTCTTTTATTTGTTTTCAAATCCTTGAATGGTCTTGCTCCACCTTACCTCTCTGAGCTTCTGCATCCCTACGCTACCACCTGGTCCCTTAGGTCAGCTGAACAGCTGCTTTTGGAGGTACCAAAGGCGAGGCGCAAGCTCAGAGGGGACAGAGCCTTTTCGGTCATGGCCCCCAGGTTATGGAATGATTTACCCCTGGACATTAGACAAGCACCTTCACTGTCCATTTTTAAAACACGTCTTAAAACACATTTTTACTCCCCGGCCTTCGACGCAGTATGAGACATTGATTTTATTGAATGAAATGGATTTTTATTTATTTTACTTTTTATTTTATTTATGATTTTTTTTTATTTATTTATTTTTTTTACAGTGGTTCTTGTGTTAGCACCCTTTGTGTTAGTGCCCTGCTTTTATGTTATCTTGCTGTACAGCACTTTGTGTAGTGAGTGTTGCTTTTAAAGTGCTTTATAAATAAAGTTGATTGATTACAACAAAGGTAGAATTTCAACCCATTTATCCCATACATCTCTAAACGCAGCTAGTTTGTCTCTTTCACGTCGACCAGCTCTAGTGTCACAGTTGTCAAATCGGATCACACGAGATATAATGTGAAATGTCTCCAGAGACATTGTTGCTTGAAAGATTGGCCTTCCATACTCTTCATCCCATAGACTTGCAGTTGCTTCTCCCTTTGACCTGTACACTCTAGCTAATACCAGAATTCCAATGTAAGCATGCAAGTCAGTCTGATCCAGTGGCTTCCATTTCTCCTGAAATACACGCCTCCCCTCCAAGTTGGTCATTTCCAGTATAATCTTCTCTATTGGCGGGGATATGAAGAGCTGAAATGCTGATTGAATATCATCAACTTGGGTGACAGCAAATCTTGTAGGACCGGGAGTCATTTTGATGACATTGGAAGATAACAGTCTACCTCGGCTTTGGTGTGGTGATGTTGACCATTTTAAATTACCATCTTTAGATGCCCATGTCCCCTCTGTGGATGCTGATTGCTGCATTCCTTGGCTTTCATCCGATGGCAACACAATGGCAGGCTTATCCTCTGAATCCTCCTCATCGTCGGAAAATTGACAATCTGGATCATCAATTACATTGTCCTCGGTCTCTGAAATCTCTTCCTCTGCGTCACTATCCCAGTTCAAAATATGTGATGAAGCTTCTTCAGCTGTAAACCTTCTGGAGCTCATTTTTGGTGTGTTTGTCAAAGAGATGGCATGAGAAAAGTGACAAGGACAAGGGAGAGAAAGTCCCTCCTCGACACACAACTGGGTCTCTGGCAGTCAAAATACAATTAACTGGGCAATCAAAATAAAGTACATCAAAGAGGCATGCTTATTTTGGATCTGTACAGCTACTTACCCACATAAAAGTGTCCGGGTCAAAATGACCCGCAACATCATCTTTGCATACAAACTCTGCACATACATTCCACTACACATCAAAGTGTCCAGATTTTACACACCAGTTCATGACCCTAGATGAGGAAAAGTCACAACATTTCATGAAGAAAAAGAAAGGATAACCCGTACTTTGGTCAACACAAAAACCGAAATGGGTCAAATTGACCCTTAACATAATACAAGGGCTAAGACTGTACTCCCCAAATTCCACCAACATGTTAAGTGTCCCACAAGAGGGGAAAGAACACTGGATCATGTTTACAGCAACATTAAGCACGCCTACAGAGCCACCCCCCTTCCTCACCTTTGACAATCAGATCATCTCTCCCAGATTCTAATACCTGCTTACACGCCCCTTAGGAAGACTCCCTCCCCAACCAAACACAGTTAAAACCTGGCCTGAAAATGCTCTCCTCCAGTTACAGGACTGCTTTAGCTGCACAGACTGGAACATCTTTGAACAGCAGCACCTGGATTCCTACACCAAGTCTGTCCTCTTCTACATTAAATGCTGTGTAGAAAATGTGACAGTCACCAAACACATCCGGGTCTTTCCAAACCAGAACCCTCAATGACCAGTGAGGTCCAAGCTCTGATCCGAGCCCGCAACTCATCCTTCAGGCAGAAAGACAGCTCTCTGTACAGCACTGCCAGAGCTAACTGGAGAAGAGGCGTAAAACTCTCTCAGAACGCCTACAGGAGGAAGGTGGAGGGCTTCCTCACAGACAGCCACCCCCAACAGATGTGGAGAAGCATCTAGGCCCTCACCAACTACAACAGCCAGTGCCCCCCCAACATCAGACAGCAGCCTCACACTGGCAGAGGAGCTTAACAGCTTCTTCGCCCAGTTTGAGCACACCTCCCACCCCAAGCTGTCCCCCCCTCCCCTCTCCCCAGCCCCCTTTCTATAGGTGCATGAGGTGAGGAGGAAACTGAGAGCACTGAACCCCCCTGCAGGGCTGCTGGTCCTGACGACATTCCAAGAGCGGTGGTCAAAGCATGTGCAGACCAGCTGGCAGAGATCCTCACCAAGCTGTTCACCCTCTCCCTGACGCACGCCACCGTCCCCTCCTCAAGGCCTCACCATCATCCCCATCCCCAAAAAGTCCACAATTGACAAAATGAATGACTGCAGACCCATAGCACTCATGTCTGTAGTCATAAAGTGTTTTGAGCGACTGGTGTCCCAGCACATCAGGGACTGTCTTCCCCCCTCCTTCAACCCCCACCAGTTTGCCTACACGGACAGCCAGTCTATGGAAGACGCCATCACCACCGCACTCCACATTCCACAGAGTGCTCAGCCACCTGGAGAACCCAAGGAGCGATGTGAGGATGCTCTTTGTGGATTACAGCTCAGCTTTCAATACCATCATCCTGAACATCCTGATCAATAAACTGCACCTCCTCCAGACCCCCTCCACCCTCCACCTGCTCCTGGATAAAAAACTTTCCCACCAACCACCCACAAACAGTCAGACTTGGCCCCCACCACCCCTCCACACTGTCTCTCAGCACTGGCTCCCCCAAGAACTGCATACTAAGCCCACTACTGTACTCCCTGTACACCTTTGACTGTATTCCAGCCCACCCAACCACTGTCATCATGAAGTATGCGGACGATACCACCTTGGTTGGGCTCATCACTGATGATGATGATGAGAAGGCATATAGGGCGGAGGTAGAGAATCTGCTGCTGTGGTGACAAGCAAACAACTTGAAACCGAATGTCTAAAAACCAAAGAACTCATACTCTACTTCAGGAAGAACAGACAGGACCACCCCCTTTCCCCTCATAAATGGTGACCGCGTGGAAACCATCCCCATCTTCAGGTTCCTGAGCACCCACATCTCCTCTGACCTCTCCTGGACTGTCAACACCAAGGCCCTGGTAAAGAAAGCCCAGCAGCAGCTGCACTTCATCCATGTCCTGAGGAAGAACAACCTGGACCAGAAGCTGCTGCTGGCTTTCTACTGCTGCTCAGTGGTGAGCATACCCATCTACTGTCTGGGTGTGTGGTACGCTGGCTCCACAGCTGAAAACAGAAAGGCTGTGCAGAGGGTCATCAACACTGCCCCAAAAAATAGTTGGCAGCCCTCTGCCCTCCCTGGAGGACATCTCCAGATCCTCCTGTCTCAGAAAGGTCAAGGCCATCACAGGAGACCCCTCACATCCCGCCCACCAACTGTTTGACCTGTTCCCCCCTGGAAGACAGTTCAGATCAACCAGGTCTCACACCTACAGACTGACAATTTCTTCCCCTGGGCCATCCGAACTGCAAACAGTCAGAGGCCCCACCCTCCTCCCGCCGAACGCTCTCATGCACAATACTGAGGACCTTTTTAATTTTCATAATAACACACCTATCTTTGCACTTTACATTTTCATGTACATTGACTCATCCATGAAACCACTACCATTCCTGTGTATATTTTCCATAATCTTTGGGCCATTTTGTTCACTCGTGTGTTCTGCATGCCGCACTCTTATGTACGTAGTTCCATCCGTGAAGCCACTACCATACCTGTGTATATACCTATGGGCAATTTTTATTTTTATTTCAGGCGTATGTTTAATTGTGTATTCTGTAACTGTGTTTTATCAAATCCTTCTCTCTCACCTTATTGCGCAGTAGCCTGGTGGAGCACCCACAATTATGTTGTACTGTACAACTGTACAATGACAATAAAGCCTATTCTATTTTATATGGAGATACAATATTACAATATAAAAAAAATAGGTTGTTTTCAAAGTATACAGTCATGAAAACTGCATTTAACATCTAGAATCTACAGATAAGTTATTTTTGCCTTCAGACTCTGTAGTAGCTCTGTGGTAAAACACAGGACGTCAGGAATGAGTTTGTCGTGAGCAAGTAAGGCTGCAACTAAGAAGCATTTTGTTACCGATTAATCTATTAATTCAATTGAATTATTCAGTTGATCATCTGAGTTATAATCTTTTATGCCAGAAATGCCCATCACAATACCCCAGAACTCAAGGTCATCAAATGTGTTGGTTTGTAAAACAAAAATCACAAATTTTTAAGAAGCAGAAACAATAATATTTTTAGAATTTTTACTGAAAAATGATGCATTAGCAAATAGTCAATTATCAGATTTAAGGACTTGTACTAGCTTTTTCTAGTCATAAATACCACTCAAAGCATTTAACTAGTAACTACACTAACCCTCTATTCTAAGGGCCTATCGGAGACAGAAAACTAGGGTCAATTTGAAGTCACCAATTAACCTAACATGCACATCTTTGGATTGTGGGTGGAAAGCGGAGCCCCTAGAGGAAACCCACACAGCACCAGGAGACCATGAAAACTCCCCAAGGTTCCCACCCCTGCTAGCCTGGGAATTTGAACTTGGAACCTTCCAGCTGTAAGGCAACAGTGCTAACCACTGTACCACTGTGATGCCCAAATTTGCTGTCGAAAAATTTTGTCAGATAGTAATTGCAGCACTCACTCCACAGGGAAATGGTCCTTGACACTAGACTGGGGGATATGATTTGGTCTGGGGGAAAAAAAAAATCAGTCATTTTTTTTTTTTTTTTTTTTTTTGCTTTAATACCTGGGTACACATTTTACAAACATCGTTATTGTGTCAAATTAACAAACAGCAACAACAACAACAAAAAAATCATTATTGTCAAGGGGTGATGACATTTAAAAATGATCGAGCATTAGAGTACACAGTGGATGTTTGAAAATCTTAAAAGCTGTCTGCTGGAAAGCTTTGTGTTTTCCTCAGCTGGGCATGACTGTCAACACTGAACAACAAGACAGAACACAGCTTGACTGGAAAATGTACAAGGTGAGATGTGATCTCTAAAGTGAATCAAATGGTTCAGATGCTGGGTATTGACTGCCTTTGGAAGCTTAATAGGGGATTTAATAGGCCCAGACAGAGAAGCAACTTACATTTTTCATGATGCTATTCCTTCGGGGTATTAATGTTTGGACAGGCTGACAAACCTACCAGATATTTATAAACAGTGTGCTGTGGAGGCTCAGGTGTCTCCGAGGATCATTTTAGGATAGAGTCGTACTTCTTGAACAAAGGGCCAAAATGGATTTTTTCTCAAAATGAAGCACAGACATACCTGCTCGCTGAAACTGGGCTCTGTGGTACAGTCCTTTCAAAATCCAACTCCATGGATAAAACCTTTTGAACATCATGAAATACATCCACAAAGGCAGATTACAGCTTCAGTATAAGCCTCCCTGCACAAATAAGAAAAGACAAGCTACCGTTCACAGTGCTGGAAAGACAGATACCACATGTATTAGACAGCAGCCATAGTGCTACAAATAAAAAGTCTTAGGCCACCACTAGATTTGCGGTTTCAGCAAAATCTATATTTGTTTCTTAGAGTGCTTTCACACCTAACCCATGTGGTCTGGACTTTCAGACTTTTGACTGTCCAAAATTTGAGGTGTGAAACATCCCTCAAACCACAGTCCAAACCAAAAAGCCAAAATTTGGTTGACAAAAATAGATGGTCTCAGTCCGGAAAAAACTGAACTTTGGTCTGGTTTGTTTAGAGTGTGAAAACACAGTAAGTTAAGGCAGTTGATAAGAGGTAAAATAATGATAATCATGCAACAGATTTAAACAGTGCTTTTCATAGACACTCAAAGACGCTTTACAATGGATACATTATTCATTCACTCCACATACAATGGTAGTGGTAAACTACTACAGTGCATCCAGAAAGTATTCACAGCGCTTCACTTTTTCCACATTTTGTTATGTTACAGCCTTATTTCAAAATGGAATAAATTCATTTTACCTCAGAATTTGACACACAATACCCCATAGTGACAACATGGAATTTTTTTTTTTGAGATTTTTGCAAATTTATTAAAAATAATAAACTAAGAAATCACATGTATTCACAGCCTGTGCTCAATACTTAGTTGATGCACCTTTGGCAGCAATTACAGCCTCAAGTCTTTTGGAATATGATGCCACAAGCTTGGCACGCCTCTCTTTGGGCAGTTTCGCCCATTCCTCTTTGCAGCACCTCTCAAGCTCCATCAGGTTGGATGGGAAGCGTCAGTGCACAGCCATTTTCAGATCTCTCCAGAGATGTTCAATTGGATTCAAATCTGGGCTCTGGCTGGGCCACTCAAGGAAATTCACAGAGTTGTCCTGAAGCCACTCCTTTGATATCTTGGCAGTGTGCTTAGGGTTGTTGTCCTCCTGAAAGATGAACCGTTGCCCCAGTCTGAGGTCAAGAGCGCTCCGTAGCAGGTTTTCATCCAGGATGTCTCTGTACATTGCTGCATTCATCTTTTCCTCTATCCTGACTAGTTTCCCAGTTCCTGTTGCTGAAAAACAACCCCACAGCATGATGCTGCCACCACCATGCTTCAGTGTAGGAATGGTATTGGCCTGGTGATGAACGGTGCCTTGTTTCCTCCAAACATGACGCCTGGCATTCATGCCAAAGAGTTCAATCTTTGTCTTATCAGAGCAGATAATTTTGTTTCTCATGGTCTGAGAGTCCTTCAGGTGCCTTTTGGCAAACTCCAGGTGGGCTGCCATGTCCCTTTTACTAAGGAGTGGCTTCCATCTGGCCACTCTACCATATAGGCCTGATTGGTGGATTGCTGCAGAGATGGTTGTCCTTCTGGAAGGTTCTCCTCTCTCCACAGAGGAATGCATAGAGTGCCCATCGGGTTCTTGGTCACCTCTCTGACTAAGGCCCTTCTCCCCCGATCGCTCACTTTAGACAACTGGCGAGCACTAAGAAGAGTCCTGGTGGTTCTGAACTTCTTCCACTTATGTATGATGGAGGCCACTGTGTTCATTGGGACCTTCAAAGCAGCAGAAATTTTTCTGTACCCTTCCACAGATTTGTGCCTCAAGACAATCCTGTCTGGGAGGTCTACAGACAATTCCTTTGACTTCATGCTTGATTTGTGCTCTGGCATGCACTGTCAACTGTGGGGCCTTATATAGACAGGTGTGTGCCTTTCCAAATCATATATATATATATATATATATATATATATATATATATATATATATATATATATATATATATATATATATATATATATATATATATATACTGTATATATATATACACATATATGTATATGTAGACCAATTTCACTATTGCTGCAATTTTCCAAGATACTTGAAAAAATATTCTGTGAGAGAACTGACATCTTCATAATGAAGAATAATTTATTGTTTGAGCAGCAATATGGGTTCAGACACAAGAGGACAACTGCATTTGCTCTCATGGAATTTATAGAAAAAAATAACTGCCGTTGAAAATAAAGAGTATTTAGTTGGGGTATTCCTGGATCTTAAAAAAGCATTTGATACAGTGGATCATAATTTATTATTAAAGAAACTACAAAATTGTGGTATTGGGGGGTAGCACTGTCCTGGTTATGTAGTTACTTAAAGAATAGATATCAGTATGTATGTGTTGGTAACAAAAACTCAGTTACTGAAGGTTACTTGTGGAGTCCCACAGGGTTCAGTTTTGGGGCCACTGTTATTCAATATGTATATAAATGATATATGCAAAGTTTCGGAAAAAATGGATTTAATATTGTTTTGCCGATGACACTAAGTTATTATGAAGTGGAAGCAATTTGGAACAACTTTTGGATACACTTGGAAAGGAATTAGGAGAGCTTAAACTGTGGTTTGTTTCAAACAAATTAACGCTCAAATTAAGTAAGACAAAATTTATAGTTTTTAACAACCATCACAACAACTTAGTATCTAAACTCAGTGTAAATGGTGTAGAGATTGAAAGGGTATCCAAAACTAAATTTCTTGGAGTAATAATTGATAATAAACTGTGTTGGAAGTCACATATTAATTATATTAAAGGTAAAATATCTAAATCAATTGCAATACTACACAGAGTGAAATATTTGCTGAATCAACCCACATTATATACTTTGTATCATTCATTAATACTCCCATACATGACATATTGTACTGAAGTATGGGGAAATACATATAAAACAAACATATATCCAGTCTTTATGCTTCAGAAGAGAGCTATTAGAATCATAAACAAAGCTGCTTACAGGGAACCAACAAACCCACTTTTTCTTACATTAAAAGCTCTCAAGTTGAAAGATCTGGTTGACTTTAAAACTGCAGTAATAATGTTTAAAGTGAAGAATCTATCACTGCCCGCAAATATCCAAAAGTTGTTCCAAATAAGGGAGAAACAATATCATTTCAGAGGAACATGTATATTTCAAAAACCTTCAGTGAGAACTACCACCAAGCAACACTGTGTCTCAGTGCAAGGAGTCATTTTTGTGGAATGCTTTTGGACCTGAATTAAAATCATGTACAACGCTTGGACAATTTAAACAAAAACTAAAGGAAGAAATACTCCAAACATATATACAAGATGACATGTAAAATCACATAAGGATTGTCATATCCAGTCTGTGTTGTGCTGTTGCTTAGTTTTTTGTCACGTTTTGTCTTAGCTTTGTTCTGAATTGTAATCGCTCTTGTTTTGTTTTTCTTTTGAATTCTTGGACGGAATATGGGTGGGCAATATAAGCTGCAGCTTCAGCCATCACCCATTTCGGATAACTTATGCTGAACTGTATTATCAGAGGAGTTATTGTTTAATTTGACCTTGTAAGATTTTTCCCCCCTTTGTTATATTATTCTTTTTCTTTTCTTTAATCTTTACTTTTAATCTATCCAAAATAAAGATTCATTCATTCATTCATTCATTCATTCATTCATTCATTCATTCATTCATTCATTCATCATGTCCAATCAACTGAATTTACCACAGGTGGACTCCAATTAAGCTGTAGAAACAGCTGAAGGATAATTAGTGGAAACAGGATTCACCTGAGCTCAATTTTGAGCTTCATGGCAAAGGCTGTGAATACTTATGTACATGTGGGTTTTTAGTTTTCTTTAATTTTTTATAAATTTGCAAAACCCTATCTCTGACCCTATCTCTATCAGAGTCAGAGATAGGGTGAGGAGCTCAGTCATCCGGGAGAGGCTCGGAGTAGAACCGCTGCTCCTCCACATTGAAAGGAGCCAGTTGAGGTGGTATGGGCATCTGATTAGGATGCCTCCTGGACGCCTCCCACTTGAGGTGTTTCGGACACGTCCCACTGGGAGGAGACCCCGGGGCAGACCCAGGACTCACTGGAGAGACTATGTCTCCCAGCTGGTCTGGGAACGCCATGGTATCCTCTCTGAAGAGAATAGTTGGAGTCTCTATGCCAACTTTGATAGTATTAAGGAGTTTTTAAATCAATTTAACACCCCATTTAGGATTATTGCAGTAAGTGAAACATGGATTAATGAAGAAAAAGATGTAAATTTTGAACTACATGGATATGAGATGTACACACAAAATAGGAAATGTAAAAGTGGTGGTGGGGTAACACTGTATGTTGATAGAAAATTAAAAAGTAAAAAAGTAGACAGCATGACATCAACAGTGAATGAAAGTATGGAATGTTTAACAATCAAAATTATGATGGAAAATAGAAAAAAAAACAACATAATAGTAAGTTGTATATATAGAGCACCGGGATCTGATATGGAAAAATTTAGAAATGGTATGGAAAAGATGTATACAAAAATAAGACAAAAATATATCTTTATTTGTGGTGACTTTAATATAGATTTAATGAAAACAAAACAACATAAACCAACTGAAGATTTCTTAGATACAATGTATAGCCTAACCTTATTTCCAAAGATTACAAAACCTACAGGAATAACGACACACTGTGTTACCTTGATAGACAACATTTTTACCAATGTTATTGAATATAATATGGTGAATGGTATACTAATAAATGACATTAGTGACCACTTGCCTGTATTTGTTTCTTTAGATATTAATTATGGGGTTAATGAGAGTAATAATAATAATAAACCATGTAAAAAGATTATTTATAAAAGAAAACGAACAGAAGATAGAATCGATGCTTTAAAAGATGACTTAGTGTTACAGAATTGGGATGTTGTCTATAGAGAGAAAGAAGTGGACTTGGCATACGATAAATTTATTGATATATTTAAATCATTATGTAATAAAAACTGTCCAATTAAAGAAATTAATAAAAAACATAAATACAAAAATTGCCTGTGGTTAACCAGGGGTCTACAAAATGCTTGTAAAAAGAAAAATTATCTTTATAAAAATTTCATTAAGAACCAAAGAATCTGAAAAAAGAAATAAAACATCTAAGAATAACTGAAATAATACGAACTAGTAAAAAACTATACTATAGGAAAATGTTAAATGAAAATAAAAATAATATAAAAGGAGTCTGGGATATATTAAATAAATTAAGGAAAAATGGAACCAAGAAAATAATATATCCAGAGTATTTTACTGATAATTGTGGTGATAATTATAAGAACATGGTAGTAAATAAATCATAAATAAATAAATCATAAATCACAAATAAATCATTCAATACTTCTTGATAAACTGCAAATGTATAGTATTAGGGGAATGGCTCTGAATTGGGTTACAAGTTATTTATCTGAGAGACAACAGTTTGTGAAGATGGGAGAATATCTGTCTCGGTGTATGGGAATTGCCTGTGGGGTCCCCCAGGGGTCAGTATTGGGCCCCAAATTATTTAACATATATATAAATGATATATTCCAAGTTTCAAAATTATTAAAAATAATATTATTTGCTGATGATACTAATATATTTTATTATGGAAATAATTATAATCAACTAATCCATACACTAAATAATGAATTGAATAAGCTTAAAAAATGGATGGATTGTAATAAATTATCACTAAATATAGATAAAACTAAGGTAATGATATTTGGCAATTGTAAAAATAAAGAAGATATACATATTCATATTGATAATGTAATTATTGAAAATGTTAAGGAGATCAAATTTTTGGGTGTAATACTAGATGATAAAATTAGTTGGAAACCACATGTCAGATACATACAAAACAAAGTCGCAAAAAATATTGCAATTATAAATAAAATTAAGTAAGTCCTAGATTACAAATCGCTTAATATCTTGTATTGCTCATTAGTACTTCCATACTTCACCTATTGCATAGAGGTCTGGGGTAACAATTACAGTATATAAGCACACTTAAGTCATCGCTAATATTAAAAAAGGGCAGTCTGTGTTATACACAAAGTCCGGTACCTTGAACATACTAATTTATTGTTTTTACATTCAAAGTTATTGAAATTACAGGATCTGGTTGATTATTATACAGCACAGTTAATGTTTAAAGTCAGTAAAAACTTTTTGCCACACAATATACAAAATCTTTTCAGTGAGAGAGAAGGGAAATATAATTTAGGGGGAAATACAAAATTTAAAATGCACCTAGTAAGATCTACGAGGAAGGATTTTTGTGTGTCTGTGTGTGGGGTGAAATTGTGCAATGGGTTGGGGGAGAAACACAGGCAATATCCAACCATCCATATATTTTAAATCAACATATAAAGAAATGATTTTTGAGCAATATAAAAGTAAAGAACAGTAAGATTGCAGTGTGTCTGTAATGAAGAAAGGTTGTTATTGTGAATATATATGCTGAGTACTATTATTATTGATATCATTATTACTAGAATTATAGTATTAGGATTGTTAAGATGGAATTACTTGAAGTATTATATAGGCCAGGTGGTATTATTATTATTATTATTATTATTATTGTAACTACCATATGGCTGCCTATTATTATGATTATTATTATTATATGGTTACTTATTGCGCTAGGTATTGTAAGCCATGTGGGGGTATATGGTGGTATATATGGTGATTAAGATGATGATAATGTCTATAATTATATTAAACATACCAGAAGTATTTATTTATTATTATTACAATTATTATTAGATGTTGTTATTATTGTCAATATAAACTATCATTGTTGTATCATTTCGATTGCATAATTTAATTATAAGGTGTATTATATATTATGGTAGTATAGTATATTATAGTATAATGAATGTAATTGTGGGATGGGGCAGCGCGGTGGTGGAGTGGTTAGCATTGTGGCAGTACAGCAACTCACCCTTGGCGGGGGGATCCTGGGTTTGATCCCAGCCCCTGACCAACAGTGATCTGTGTGGAGTTCACATGTTCTCCCCGCATCTGCGTGGGTTTACTCCGGAATTTCTCCGGTTTCCTCCCACATGCCAAAAACATGCAAGCTAGGTTAATTGGCATCAAAACTGGGGATTATAAATTGTCCTTAGGTATGACTGAGAGTGAATGGTTGTCTGTCTCTCTGTGTTGGCCCTGCGATGGACTGGCGATCTGTCCAGGGTGTACCCTGCCTCTCGCCCAAAGATGCTGGGATAGGCTCCAGCCCCCCCCCCCCCACGACCCGAAAAGGATTAAGCAGTAGAAGATGAATGAATGAATAATGAATGTAATTGTGGGATGAATCATGACTCGAATGTTATTATAATTTATTGGGTATGGAGAAGGGGTGGGACTATATAAGCGTTGGCTTCTTCCCACTTCTTGTGAACATTTAATTTTTTGGTTCTGATTTTTGTTTAATTTTTTTTTCTTTTTTGTCTGGATGTTCAAATAAATAAAGTCAATCAATCAAGAGCTGGAGCAGGTGGCTGGGGATGCTTGAACTGCTGCCTCTGCGACCTGGACCTCCAGAAAAGCGGTAGAAGATGGAGATGGAAATTTGCCAAAACTCTCAAAAAACTTTTATCACATTGTCATTATGAGGTATTGTGTGTAGAATTTTGGCAAAAAATAAATTTAATCCATGGAATTGAAGTGGAAATGTGTTAATATTACTGTTGATGTGATATTTTGTTCTGTTTCTATGATAGAAATTCCGATATGTTACCAAATGATGTTTTGCAGACCCTAGTGGGGTGTAATGGTGTGTTACCATATTAGGCAATGATGTGAGCACCTTGCAGAACTGTATATTTTACCTCAAAATAATGACTACAAAATTACTTTGATGGTACACTGTGGGGGACATAGAGGTGACATCCTCCACCCAGACAATTGACCGTGAAGTGGGAGGCTGACCGGGGGGTTGAGTCAAGACAGTGGAGGTGCAGACGCTGGCTATAGGGAGGAGGAAGAAACAGCACACCAACGACTGTTATGTTAATGTATTGTGATGTACTATGTTATGCTAATGCACCATGCACACTGTTTATCCGATGTGGATTGTGGTGTGAGCCCCCAGGTCCATAGGCAAGGGATTAAAGTATAAAAGGGAGAGAAAGAAGTGCTCCGCAAGGGGGACACATACAGTATATCAGCAGCCTTCCCTGCCAGCAGGAAAATAAAGGCTCTCCAACTTTGCAGATCTTTGGTGTTAATTTCTTCAGGACCCAAGCCAAAAGGGAATAATATTTTTTTTTCTACAACAATGGTGTCAGAAAGTGGGATAATTGATCACTGGTCTTCCACGCCGACATGGATTGATCACCCCAAACAGAGTTTGGTCCTTCCCGCCGACATTGGCAAGAAGGACACAGCAGCGGCGAAGCAAGTGACACATTATCCTGAAGAACTCACTCCACTAGCCTCCTAAATCTGACATAATGGCTGGCCCAGGGAACAGACACGGACTCAGAAAAGGATTTCGTTATCTTTATTTAACCCAATGTTTGTGTGTGAGTGCGCGAATGTGCTGTGGAGTGTATGTGCATGCTCGCTGGAGACTCTGAGCAGTTGGGAGGGAGCAGAGCGTCGTGCAGCCTGGCAACCCTATAAACGGAGCAGACAAACAGTTAGCAGGGTGTTAGCTGGGCTCAAGCTTAGGTGTAAACTACGGCTTACTTGTTGCAGGTAGATGGTGGTCGCCCGTTGTCCAGGGAGACAGTGCCCTCAGTCCCAATGTCGTGGCAGTTGCAGCGGTGATGGTGAGGATGGAGTCCGTCGCCACGGGATTCCGCCTGTGCACAGGGGAGCAGTGGAAAGACAGGTGAGTAGAGGTTGGCTTACTTGTGATGATGGAGAGATCCTCCAGGAGTTGATGCCAAGATGGTGAGGCTGAGCGTAGAGTCAGGGATGGTTTAGGAAGACAGGAGACGTGCTTCATAGCCTGGTAGACAGACGGCTCAGTGCAGGCCAGCGGGCTGAGTGGGTTTAAGTAGGCCTGCCCTGACGAGAAGCAGGTGTGCGCCCAGCTGAGGATGATCGCGGCTGAAAGCGAGTCATCACGGTACTCCCCCCCCGAGGGGTGCCTCCTGGCACCAGCCTACCTGGGTGCGTCCGGTAGAAGTCCCTGATGAGTTGTTTGTCCAACACAAAGGATGGACGCACCCAGGAGTGCCACTCCGGGCCATACCCCTCCCAGTCCACCAGGTAATGCAGGCCATGACCCCAGCGTCGGACTTCCAGGATGGAGGTGACCTTCCACGCTGGGTCCCTATCGATCACCACTGGTGGAGGTGGAGACCTGGGAGGAGGACAGAGAGGGCTGGAGAAAAAAGGCTTAATCTGGGACACATGGAAGGTGGGACAGATGCGGATGGAGGGAGGAAGAGACAGGCGCACAGCCACAGGGTTAATGATCCGGGTGATGGGGAATGGGCCAATAAACCACCTGGACAATTTCCTCCTTTCACCCTTGAGGATAATGTGCTGAGTAGAGAGCCAAACCTGCTGACCCACCTGGTAAGCTGGAGCCGGCCTCCTGCGGCAATTAGCAACCTTGGAATTACACTCCGCCGTGCACCGGAGAGCCGTCCGAACCAACCTCCAAACCCGCCGACAACGCCTCAAATGGGCCTGGACTGAAGGTACGGCGACATCCCCCTCCCCTTCGGGAAAGAGCGGAGGATTGTAGCCCAGGGAGGCCTCGAATGGAGACATGCCGGTCACCAATGACACCGTGGAATTGTGGGCATACTCGATCCATGGAAGCTGGGAAGAATGCGCAGGGCTGGACCTCCCCATCCACTGGAGAACGCTGAGACAACACGGCCCCCACCCCGGAATCAGAGGCATCCACCTCCACCAAGCACTGTAGCTCAGGGTCCACTTGGGTCAAGATGATGGAGGACGAGAACCGGGTCTTGAGCTCGGCGAACGTGGCCGCAGCCTCCTCCGTCCACCGAAAGGGCGTCTTCGGAGAGGTAAGACGGGTGAGAGGGAGAGTGATGACACTGTACTTGTTAATGAAGCGCCGGTAAAAGTTGGCAAACCCAAGGAACTGCTGCAGCTGCTTCCTGGAGGAGGGAGTAGGCCAGTCCACAACAGCCCTCACCTTGTCGGGGTCCGTGATGATTTGATTGTGGGCGATGGTGAAGCCGAGAAATGACGTCTTGGCGGTGTGAAACTCGCACTTCTCAGCTTTGATATAAAGCTGGTTCTCCAGGAGACGCTGCAGGACCCACCTCACGTGGACGCGGTGCTCATCCAGGGATCGGGAGAAGATCAAGTTGTTGTCCAAATAAACAAAGACAAAAGATGCCAGGAAGTTGCGGAGGACATCGTTGATCAGTCTCAGGAAGACGGCCGGAGCGTTGGTCAGCCCAAATGGCATCACCAGGTATTCAAAGTGGCCGCTTGGGGTCCGGAAACCAGTCTTCCACTCATCCCCCTCCCTGATGCGCACCAGATGGTAGGCATTACAGAGGTCCAGCTTGGTGAAGATTGAGGCCCCCTGGAGAGAGTCAAAGGCCATATCCATCAAGGGCAGCGTGTACTTATCCTTGATGGTAATGTCGTTGAGAGCACGGAAGTCAATGCACGGCCTCATCCATCTTTCTTCCCATCTTTCTTCCCAGCAAAGAAGAACCCGGCCCCCACTGCCGAAGATGAAGGGCGAATGATGCCTGAGCTGAGGGAATCCTTAATGTAGGCCTCCATGGCCTCCCGCTCGGGCACCGACAGGCTGTACAGGTGGCTTAAAGGCAGCGGAGCTTCAGTCCGGAGATTAATGGCACAGTCATAGGGCCGGTGGGGGGGGGAAGCGACAATGCCTTGGCCTTACTAAACACCACCCCTAGATCATGGTATTCAGGGGGCACCCTGGACAGATCGGGAGGAGGCAAGACAGGCGAGGCCAGCAGTGTGAACGGGGCACATGCGGCGGACTGGAGACACATGCTGAGGCATAAAGAACTCCAGGACACCACACTTCCTGTTCTCCAATCAAAGGATGGGTTGTGGAGTCGAAGCCGTGGATAGCCCAAGATGACCGGGGATGAGGCAACTAGCAGGACAAACAGACTGAGATCCTCACGATGATTGCCAGAGACGATCACTGAGACTGGGGCCGTTTGCTCAGTCACTACAGCCCGGGGCGCCTTAGACAGAACAATGAGCCGAAGGGGGGCCTTTAAAGGATGGCAGGGAAGCCCCAAACGGGTTGCCAGTTCCCCCGAGATGAAGCTCTGCTCCGCTTCTGAGTCAACCAGGGCATGAGTGCAGTAATCAGTCCTGTTATGTGTAAACCTAATAGATAATGTGCACTTGGAGAGGAGATTTGGCTGAGGATGGTCCGTGAGTCCCCCTACTGCAATGCACGGACCTCCCCTTTTGGCCGAATGGAACAGCTTTCTAGGTCGTGGTCCTCCTCCCCACAGTACATGCACAACCCCAGCTCCCTGCGGCACTGTTTCTCTGCTTGGGAGAGTTTAGTCCGCCCTATTTCCATAGGCTCCTGTGTCCTAGTAGACTCAATGGGAGGTAGTGCTAATAGCAGGGCTTGGGAAGAGCACATGGTCTGGCACTCGAGCGACCGAACGCCTTCCGCTCAGCTGCCCGCTCCCTAAGCCTATTGTCCAAACTGATGGCCAGGGAGATTAGTGATGAGAGCTTATCTGGCTTATCTAACCAGGCCAACTCATCCCGCAGACTAGGGTTTAAGCTCCTTATGAAAATGCTACATAGCGAAGCATCCTCCCACCCAACCTCGGCTGCCACCACCCAGAAATCGACAGCATAGTCAGCCGTGGGCCTACCCCCCTGCCGAATGTTTAACAACTGGGTGGTGAGCACATCGTCCCGGTCAATATGGTCAAATACCTCGCTGAACTCGTCCACAAACTGGCTATAGGTTAAGCTAGCATACCTTGCCCTCGCCATAACTGCGTATGCCCAAGCTAGCGCTCGCCCTTCCAGGAGGTTGGTCACATAACCAATCCGGCTATGCTCAGTGGGAAAGTTGCCTGGGACCCGCTGGAACACTATCTCACACTGGAGGAGAAAGCCACGCGCCTCCCCTAACTTTCCACTAAAGCGGGAGGGCGTGGGAACCGGAGTCAGACGGGTCGGAGGGAGCTAGGCTAGGCTGGCTAATGGAGGAGCTAGCGGGAGCTGCGGCACTGATGGACGCCGGTGGAAACGCCTGCTGTCCAGTCAGACAATCCAACTGGCCGTTAATTTGGGTTAACTGGTTTAAGATAACCTGCTGCTGGTAAGCAATGTGATCCACACAAGCCTCTAAGTTGTTTAACCGTAGTGCTAATGTGCTGTTTGCTGGGTTGTTATGACTGAGCCATACTGACATAATGGCTGGCCCAGGGAACAGACACAGACTCAGAAATGGATTTTGTTATCTTTATTTAACCCAATGTTTATGTGTGAGTGCGTGAATGTGCTGTGGAGTGTATGTGTATGCTGGCTGGAGACTCTGAGCAGTTGGGAGGGAGCAGAGCATCGTGCAGCCTGGCAACCCTATAAACGGAGCAGACAAACAGTTAGCAGGGTGTTAGCTGAGCTCACGCTTAGGTGTAAACTATGGCTTACTTGTTGCAGGGAGATGGTGGTCGCCCGTTGTCCAGGGAGACAGCGCCCTCGGTCCCAATGTCGTGGCAGTTGCAGCGGTGATGGTGAGGAGAGGATGGAGCCTGCCGCCACAGGATTCCGCCTGTGCACAGGGGAGCAGTGGAAAGACAGGTGAGTAGAGGTTGGCTTACTTGTGATGATGGAGAGATCCTCCGGGAGTTGATGCCGAGATGGTGGGGTTGAGCGTAGAGTCAGGGATGGTTTAGGAAGACAGGAGATGTGCTTCATAGCCTGGTAGACAGACGGCTCAGTGCAGGCCAGCGGGCTGAGTGGGTTTAAGTAGACCTGCCCTGACGAGAAGCAGGTGCGCGCCCAGCTGAGGATGATAGCGACTGAGAGCGAGTCATCACAAAATCCTGTAAGTGAATTTTGAATATATATATATATACAGTATATATATATATATATATATATATATATATATATATATATATATATATTACTCTTTTGTGAAAAGCATTTTTTTAGCCACCTAATTCCTGTAAGTGAATTTTATATACACTACTGTTCAAAAGTTTGGAGTCACTCAGACAATTATTTTGTGTTTTCCATGAAAAGTCACACTTATTTACCACCATGAGTTGTAAAATGAATAGAAAATATAGTCAAGACATTGACAAGGTTAGAAATAATGATTTGTATTTGAAATAATAATTTTTTCCTTCAAACTTTGCTTTCGTCAAAGAATCCTCCATTTGCAGCAATTACAGCATTGCAGACCTAACATGATTGCACAAGGGTTTTCTAATCATCCATTAGCCTTCTGACGCAATGAGCAAACACATTGTACCATTAGAACACTGGAGTGATAGTTGCTGGAAATGGGCCTCTATACACCTATCTAGATATTGCACCAAAAACCAGACATTTGCAGCTAGAATACTCATTTACCACATTAGCAATGTATAGAGTGTATTTCTGATTAGTTTAAAGTTATCTTCATTGAAAAAAAGTGCTTTTCTTTCAAAAATAAGGAAATTTCTAAGTGACCCCAAACTTTTGAATGGTAGTGTATATATACACTCACCGGCCACTTTATTAGGTACACCTGTCCAACTGCTCGTTAACACTTAATTTCTAATCAGCCAATCACATGGCGGCAACTCAGTGCATTTAGGCATGTAGACATGGTCAAGACAATCTCCTGCAGTTCAAACCGAGCATCAGTATGGGGAAGAAAGGTGATTTGAGTGACTTTGAACGTGGCATGGTTGTTGGTGCCAGAAGGGCTGGTCTGAGTATTTCAGAAACTGCTGATCTACTGGGATTTTCACGCACAACCATCTCTAGGGTTTACAGAGAATGGTCCGAAAAAGAAAAAATATCCAGTGAGCGGCAGTTCTGTGGGCGGAAATGCCTTGTTGATGCCAGAGGTCAGAGGAGAATGGCCAGACTGGTTCGAGCTGATAGAAAGGCAACAGTGACTCAAATAACCACCCGTTACAACCAAGGTAGGCAGAAGAGCATCTCTGAACGCACAGTACGTCGAACTTTGAGGCAGATGGGCTACAGCAGCAGAAGACCACGCCGGGTGCCACTCCTTTCAGCTAAGAACAGGAAACTGAGGCTACAATTTGCACAAGCTCATCGAAATTGGACAATAGAAGATTGGAAAAACGTTGCCTGGTCTGATGAGTCTCGATTTCTGCTGCGACATTCGGATGGTAGGGTCAGAATTTGGCGTCAACAACATGAAAGCATGGATCCATCCTGCCTTGTATCAATGGTTCAGGCTGGTGGTGGTGGTGTAATGGTGTGGGGAATATTTTCTTGGCACTCTTTGGGCCCCTTGGTACCAATTGAGCATCGTTGCAACGCTACAGCCTACCTGAGTATTGTTGCTGACCATGTCCATCCCTTTATGACCACAATGTACCCAACTTCTGATGGCTACTTTCAGCAGGATAATGCGCCATGTCATAAAGCTGGAATCATCTCAGACTGGTTTCTTGAACATGACAATGAGTTCACTGTACTCAAATGGCCTCCACAGTCACCAGATCTCAATCCAATAGAGCATCTTTGGGATGTGGTGGAACGGGAGATTCGCATCATGGATGTGCAGCCGACAAATCTGCGCCAACTGTGTGATGCCATCATGTCAATATGGACCAAACTGTCTGAGGCATGCTTCCAGCACCTTGTTGAATCTATGCCACGAAGAATTGAGGCAGTTCTGAAGGCAAAAGGGGGTCCAACCCGTTACTAGCATGGTGTACCTAATAAAGTGGCCGGTGAGTGTATATATATATATATATATATATATATATATATATATATATATATATACAGTATATACTGTATATAATACTATTTTGTGAAAAGCATTTTTTTGTTAGTTCAATTAGCCATTATTTATTTCATCTTTCAGCGACCCATATCTGTACAATCCGGCAGGATATTTCCTGTGGCAGGATCACCTTTTGTACAGTCCGGCAAGTTAATTCTTGTGGCAGGACTGATTTCTCTGGTTATACCCAGCACCCGTGAATAACGGAGGTTGGGATTATAATGTTTTGGTTTGTCTGGACATACGCGGGTTGCGTTGAAATTCAGAAAGTTCAGACACGTAAGAAACAGAGCAAGAAGGACAGAGAAAAAAACAACGCAGTTACAGTTAGAGAGGGGCACCACAGAAATGTGGTTTATGGAAACAAAGAAACGGAGAGATAAGCAGGAGACAGGCAAGCAGAGAAATGAACAGGCAAAGAAAGACAGGGAACATTGTGCACAACAGCAATGTTTATACTCTGTTGGGGACCCCTTTCCCCCTCCCGACGAACGCGACCGTCCGGTTGCCCCCCCCCCCAATCCTACTAACCCTTTTATGGCAGCATTGTATCCAGTGCTGCCTCAGCCCTCTTGTCCTGTGCATATACCAGAGGATGATGGCCTTGCAGAGGGGGGTCACTAGGAGCTGGATGCCCTTAACGCCCTGTCAATTCACGGTGCCGCAACATCAGGGTCATGTAGTAGAGCCAAAACCAAACCTCCCTAGGTGATAGCGCCCAAGGTGGAAGTAATGGGCCCAACTGGTCCTCAAGCTGTGTTCCAACCCTGGGCACCAGAGGATATACCTAAGTTTGCATCGACACTCCCACTGTTGGAAAATGACCCACAATACTTCTGCGAGCAGTTGGTAGCATTTTGCAAGACCTACTGACCCACCTTCCATGAGCTTAGAAGAATTATGGCACAAAAGTGTACCCCCACCAATATGGCAAAGCTGATGCCTCTGATGACTGAGGACGTCAGACCAACAGATCTCACGTGGGGAGGTGGCGGTGATGGAAGCAACAAAGACTACAGAGAGGCTCTCGAGCACCTCGTGAGGGCCATAATTCGGGAATGAACAAAGTGCACAGACTTGGACAAGGTGTCAAACTGCAAACAAAAGGATGATGAAACACCTGGGGATTATTTCCATAGACTGAGAAAGGTCTTCAATGGGACAGCAGCCATCCAATGCCCTGACAATTGCATAACGGACACGGGACCATATGGCACACATCTGAATATGTGGTTCATTGCAGGCCTCCTTCCTAGTCTGGCTGCAGATATGAAGCAGACATGCATAGGATGGCAAACTCAGACATCACAGGAGATTCTACGCCATACAGAACATCATCATGGAAAGGCTGAGAGCTCTACAAAGAAGACCAAGGCTAAAGAGGATAACCTGGAGAAAGAACTCCTGACCATGGTCAAATGGGTCCCTACTTCACCACCATCAGGACCTGTAGTCAGTCCAAATCAATGCCGTTATTGTGGAGAAGAAGGACATTGGGTGAAAGAATGCCCACAGCTCTCCAGCTGCAACTAATGTAAACAAGGTGGACATTGGGCAGAGGACTGCCCAGTGAAGCCCAGAAATACCTTCCGTGGCAGAGGAAGGGGCAGAGGCAATTTTCAGGGTGGAGGAAGCCAGGCCTGGCAGCAGCGCACCACACCACAGCCACAGCGCCATTCACAAGCACAAGACCAGGGGCTGATACAACAGCAGCAACAGTGATGCCAGACAGATAAGACTGGTACATGCGCGTTGCCCTCATTCTCACCCCCAGCAGACGCAGTACATGAGCTTGCTAATAAAAAACCCGCTGCAGCCACACATACACACACATGCCACCACACTGATGTTCATGCCACCTTAGCCAAGCATTCAACCTCTGACTTTGGGGATCTGCCTATTTTGCCAGTAAAAATTTCAGGGAAGCTGATAGATTTTATGGTAGATTCTGGGGCAACTAACTCAGTTTTGTTGCCGTCATCAGGACTAATGATTTCCCCGCTGTCACCAAAATAACCGGCCTCTGGGACCCGGCCTCGCCACTGTCTGTGCCTCCCTCATCGAGACCACAGGCGCATAGAACATCTAAGTTAAGTACAATTGCTTGCATCTTAATCAATGCTACCAGCATGACAATGATGAAATTAACTGAATATAACAATATTATGCTGTCACTTAATAATGCCTAATCACTGAAGGCTTTGTGTACACATTACATTACATGATTCAAAGCACAGAAGAGGTTGGTGATTACTGTGTTTGTGCATGTGATTTGCCAGAGTCTACTGACTGTCAAACACAGGTTTTGGTAATCCTATGTCATATTGTTGCTTTGTTTCAATAACACTAAACTCACTTTTTAATAAATGGCATGTGCAATCTTATTTATATTTTGATCCTCAGTCTGTCCATGTAGAAGAAAGGAAAAAAGAAATAATAGCTTGTTTTGCTGTAAGGATTGCAGAACACAGCAAGATGACAATGAAATTTTTATATTATCAGGAGATGGTAAATTTATGAACAGAAAAGACAGAAATAACACAGGTTTTCTGCCAAAATGGAGAATGGGAATTTAATTTCAATGGTAAACTCGGATGAAAACTGGAACATTAGTACAATCAATTTATTAGGTGATAAAATTTGCACTCCTGTTGATGTAAATACTGACGTAAGGACGGGGAAGCCGTGAGGTTTCCCAAAATTTTTCTTTGCAGGATGGCACCGAGATTTGATCTTTGTGGGAGATATGAGGGGGCTGGACAGTGTGTGGGTGACAGGCTCATTCGATGGAGGGGTTGACAGTGGCCACAGGGGAAAGGACCTCTCAGTTGACAAGCATTTTTTGAAGCTAAGTAGAACAAATGACATTGCAAATGACATAAAGCATAACAATTTGAATGACTTTGACTTTAAAAATGTAGTGTTCATATGATTTCACACTGCAAGATATATCTGACACATTGCAATGATGCCACTCACCACATAATGGTGTGACAATATCACATTTCAGAAATGTGACAGTAATAAGGAATGTGTTTTCTGTGTTCCCGGTGCTTAGCCATGGCCAAGCTGGGCCTTGGGACTACAGTCCACCCCATAATTTACCAAGGAATATATAAAATAAGGCATTCCTTGTACAAAATTAAGCCAAATTCTAATTAGGCAATATGTCCACCTTTCCATTCACTGAAGGAGTATGACAGAACATTTCACAAGGATTCACTTACACAAATTCAACCTGTCTGTGTTCAATTGGACAGACAGATGTGATCTAAGTGACTAACAGAATGGTCACTCTAAATGCTTAATCACATCAAATCTGCACAGACAGCTATATTACTTTTTAACTAAATCAAGAGACGACACGCACAGAAGAAGCTATGACTATTGAAACCTCATTTTGAAGGAGCTACACTACTCATAAATTTTCATCTAAATTAATTGTGTGTAACACATAAAAAGTGGTGGCACGCTTCCTTCTAGTAAAAAGACACTACCCATCAAGCACATACTCTGTAACTTTGCTACATGTGCATCTCCATGCATCAAAAGGGAGGTACCAAAGAAATTAATTAGCAAAAAATAATTAGCAATCCTCAGAAAAATAGATAATACATACAAATGATCAATAAATGATTAACAATGAAGAGAAAAATTTAAATGAAACCGCTTGGTATTGAAATCACAACATTCAATAGGAAAAGTTAAGAGTTACCTCAATAAATTTCCAGATATTTAAGGAAATATCTGTAGATTATTGTAAAAGAAATATCATGTTTATAAGAAACAATGTAAACTGATAAGGAAGAAAGCCATGCAAATTTTTGAGAAAAGTTCCAAATGTCTAAGAAAAGTCCAACTTGTGCTGAATTTATGTTTACTGTGGGACTTAATTTAGAATCTACTACAAAGACAATACAGATTCTTACTCAATTAAGAGAGCAATGCTTTAGGGAGCTCAAAGCAAAATAATTTGATCTTCCCTGCATAAACCTAGTATTTTCAAAACCTTTGCATGGATCTCATTGAACTAAATAAGAGAGAAGGTAAAAATGTTTAGAAATTATTTACACACTTATTGAATATACAAAGGCTTTCCCCTACACTAATCTGAATATTGCTATGGGGACACTGAAACCCTTAACTGAAACAATATCAAGATTTAAAACAGCTGAAATGATTTACTTAGATAATGGAAATGGAATACACTTTGTAAATCAAATCATGTCACATTTAAGTGCAGTTCCTAAATTATTAGTACCAAACATTTACCTAGGAAACCATTTAGCTTACCATCAACAATCTACAGGATTAGTATAGCATACAAATAAGAAAAATAGGGAAATTGTGAATGGCAAACCCTATTATTGAAGCCATTTAACTTAGGTGATGAGGAAGGGTTTCTGGGTGATTATATGCAAAGAATACCAACTAACAGCAATGTCATCCATACTGCCCTTCCCAGGAGGGACCATGTAACGAAGGAACCGTGGGAGGTGCACCCATCTCTTGGGTAAACCAGGGGATCTGGTTATCACAGGAAACTGGACCAAAACTGCCTGGCAAGGACAGCACAAAGGTTATCCTGCTGACCTAAACAACTGCGGAAAAATAAGGACGTGGTGCTTGGGTGCATCTAATGTCAACTCCACTTGAAACCCTCAGCAAGAGACTGTTTAATATGTATTGTATACTTACTTGAAAAAAAAACCAAAAAAAAAAACCCAAATGACTGTTTAACTGTTTCTCTATGCAAGTGTCAGCTGATGGCGTTCACATCCAGTAACAACCTTTGCTAATAGAGAAACAGGCTGCTTGTTTATCATGACAAGGGAAAAAAATACAAGGGAAAGAAAAGTGTGGTTAGTGTTGTTACCTTATCATCCTCATCATCCTCTAGTAATACTTAATTTTGGTTAAGTTGTTCCATTGCTTATACACTGTAGATAATTGTTATGTTTGCTCCTTAATAACACTAACAGTTAGGCAAAATATTTTTATTGCTAAAATAATGCAGCTACTACGGGCTGTTTTTTTGTTTTTTGTTTTTTTTTAGAGAGGCTATATACAGAAATAACAGCAAACTTCAATTTGAATCACACCTGACACATCCCTCCACTGATTAGAAACATGATGACAATCCTTACTCTGTGAATACAAGGTTAATTTCATCAGGGAACTTCTCTTTTTGAAGTGGTGATGTCCCCTTTCCAACAGCTTAACACTCTTTGAGTACGCAACGGCTTGCAGTGCGTCTCTCCCCTGTACTGCTACCCTGCTTGACCAACGAAGCAAGCAAGTGTTATACCAAGGATCTACATTGTCAAAGGTCATTGAGTCATTGGGCGTATTCACATTTGGCCAGGACACTGGGCAGATCTGTGTACCCCGTTTTAGCAACTGACTGTACCCTCATCATGTCAGCAGGGCAGGTGGGCAGGGTGAAGAGAGATGCTTTACTATCACATGATGCCATTTATGAAGCATGAATGCAATTTCAGGTGGAAAGTACAGGAGTGGGGTTTTTGTTCATTATTTCTTTGAGTGAGAGTGGAAACAAAATACCTTAGGGATTAAAACACTTAATTGTAGACTACAATTATTTACAAAATTATAACAAAGGATAGAATGGTCCTTGATCGACTAATTACCACCCATAGGGGTGGTGACCCTATTATAGGAGATTATTGTTTTACTTCTATCCATGAAAATGATGCAAATGGTCATATTAATACCTCAGATACTCACAGAAGTTAGTGTTTCTCTTAATGGAGAAGTCTCATCATAAACTTGATAATGATTTTTATAACTTCAGATTTTTTTTTGTGAGTCCTTAATATGATGATGAGGATGTTTTTGAAGGTTGCAGTACAATTTAAGGCTGTTTCATATTATGTTCTTTGTTCTTATATGACACAGTCTAAAATTAATTTTAATCACTACATATGTTCACTCTTAATGACACATAACAGTATGTAAATTCTTACACATATCCTTATATTAACTCATTCACTTTATTTTACTACCACTTTTGTTATTTTCTTTTAATCCTGATGCTTTATTAAGCATCAAGGGGGAATATGATAGAAAAATTCCATATTATCTACATTATTATTGATATTAATAATGTTTATTATCGCCTTTCACCCGAAACAGGTATATCCACAGTTCCTTCCTTACTTCTCTCCGGTCTGCGTCGAGCCCGTCTTTTCTTGTGAGCTATCACTCTCTTTGTATTATGCGCCCTGCAAACTTTCCTCGTGAGGTTCTTCCATTCTGCTCTATCATGTACTACCAATTGCCATTGATCTAAAACATCGGCACACTTCAATGCATTTTTGCATGTGTCCTTAAAACGGAGTTTGGGTCAACCTACTTTGCGAGAACCATGAGCCAGCTCACAATACAGGAGTTCCTTCACCGGCCTATCATCATTCATTCGACAGACATGAGCTAACCAGCGCAGGCGACTCATTACAAGCTTGAGCTCAATGTCTTCGACGTGTGCCCGCCGCAGCACCTCCTCATTGGTACTTCACATTATCTGCTACATGCTAATTTTTTAAACTGCCTTGACTAGTACTACTCATTATTACTAGTAGTATTATTATTATTACTTATTACTACTTATTTTTCTACACTTATTGCACGTTTCTAGTCCTTTAGTTTTTTAGTTTATCCCTTTTTCTCATTATGTTTTTAATGTTGCAGCATGGCACCGAGACAAATTCCTAGTTTGTGTATCACATGAACAATGGCAATAAACCTGATTCTGATTCTGATTCTGATTCTGATTCTGATTCATTGCTGATGAAATCATCCCACTTGATGTTTAGTATCAGGCGAAGGTGACGCTGTTGGATTATGCGAAGCTGCCTGACTTCGTGTTGGTATAGGGTCCAGGTTTCGCTGCCATACATCAATATACATATTAATAATGTATTATTATTATTATTATTATTATTATTATTATTATTATTATTATTATTATTATTATTATTATTATTATTAATAATAATAATAATAATAATAATAATAATAATAATAATAATAATAATAATAATAATAAAGGAATATAATTAATAATATAATAATTAATTTATATAAATAGATAAAATAAATAAATAAAGCTGAATATTGTTATATTTGAGAAGTATCATACCTTTCATATGCCATGTCTAATGTTTATATGTGCATTTCATGTGGAATAAGTTCATATATTCTTGGCATGTTTCTGTGAGCAATTTCAGAGTGTTCAGACTGAAGATCAGTACATGCGTAAGGAATGATCTAAGCCACTCTTATAATCTCTTTGACATGTGCTGTTTCGGGTCACAGGAATGCACAGGAACTCCTCAGGCTGTATAGGTCAGCGTGTATAGATTAGTGGACATTCTGTTAGTTTTATGGACCTCCTTGACTCCAGAGTGTCTGTGACGTCTGCCCAGATAAGTTCAGTTATCAGGACTTTCTGTCTGTCCCTCTCCTTTCCTCCTCTCATCCTCGTTCTCCCCCTCCTTTCTCCTACCTATATATATATATATATATCAGACTTAGAAGAATGTAGGCTTTAGAGATTCTAGGTGTGTCTGAATGCCATGCTTTGTAATCTCTCCCTCAAAAAATGGTCATTTGAGGTAATAAATGTACTTAAATAGAATTTTCCACCTGGTTTTTTGACTTTGAATAATTTAAGCTCAAAATTATTCTAACGGAGTTCCTTTCTTTCCTTGGCATGGGCTCCTATTGTTGCTCTTTCATTCCTGATTTCTCATGCATTGAAAGACCAATGTGTGACATCATTCCATCAAAAGGTCCCTCACACTTTTCACTTGAATGGACACCTGCTGCTAATGACTTCTTTGATAATATGAAGAGGGCTCTCCTATCTCCTCACACTCTCTCTCTCCCTGACCCCTCTAAACCTTTTGTTCAGTTTAATGATGAGAAGTCTGGATGCATGACCTCTGTTCTCCTGCAACCTCATGGAGACAAACTTTGGCCTGTTGCATACTATTCATGCAAACTTGATTCTGTTGCTGCAGGCCTTCCACTGTGCCTCCATGCTGTGGCTGTGGCAGAAAGAGCTGTGGAAGCCTCACATGACATAGCCCTGTACTCTTCTCTTACTCTGTACGTTCCTCATGCAGTTGCTCTCCTCCTAATAGAGCAAAAGTCTTCCCATCTTTCCCATGCCAGGTGGTTCAGATATCACTCCACCCTCCTTGAGTCACCAAATCTCACTGTTAAATGCTGTGCTTAGTCAGTGAATCCGGCCTCACATCTTTCCACCCCCTCCTGTGAGGAGGACAATGATTGTGATCATGATTGCCTCTCATTGGTTCAACTAGTCACCACTCCTAGATCTGATCTTTTGGACACACCTCTGTCTAATCCTGACCTTGTTATTTATGTTGATGGCTCTGCTTCTGTTGACCCATCTGTGGGCCGTAATAAAGTCCGTTGGGCAGTCTTTGATGACCACTGCACACTACTGTCTGGCTCTTTGTCATCATATCTCTCCGCCCAGGCTGCTGAACTTGTTGCATTGGCTGAGGTGTGCACATATGCCTCTGGTAAATCTGTCACAATTTATACTGACTCTCATTATGACTTTGGTATTGTCCATGACTTTGGCGCCCTTTGGCGTGAACACAACTTCCTCACATCTGCAGACATGCCTGTAAAAAAAACTCTGTTTATGTCTCCAGGCTTTTTGAAGCTATTCGTCTTCCGTCTTCTGTAGCAGTATGTAAATGTACTGCTCACACTTCCTCCTTGGATTTGATCTCAAAAGGAAATGCTTGTGCAGATGCTGCCGCAAAGGCTGCAGCTCTGTCACTCACTGCTGTTCGTTTACCTTCTCCCCCCTCTTCTCAGTGTCCCCTCCCTTCACCTATCGATTCCCTCCTGTCCATGCAGTCTCTTTCCTCTCCACAGGAATGCCAAAAGTGGACAAAGAAAGGATGCTACAAAGACCAGGTTGGTGTCTGGAGAGGCCCAAAAGCCCTCCCTTGCCTCCCAGCTCACTTCTTCCCTCATTTTTCTAAGTTTACACATGGAAGAAGTCATGTGTCAAAAGAAGGGATGATATAACCACTTCATGCTAACTGGTTTACCACTGGTTTTACTCTTTATGCTGAAAATGTTTGCAAAAAATGTCTAATCTGTGCCACTTACAATGCTCACAGGCTCTCCAAACAGATTCCAGCTGCTGCTCCAGTTCCCACAGGTCCTTTCCAGCACCTGATGATGGATTTCATTGAACTCTCACCAGCAGAGGATAAAAAGTACTGTTTGGTAATGGTTGACATGTGGTCCTAATGGGTAGAAGCCTTTCCAGCTAAACATGCCACTAGCACAGTTGTGGCTAGGGCACTGCTGTCAGAAATCATTCCCAGATGGGGAATACCAGAGAAAATCTCCAGTGATAATGGTAGACATTTTGTTAATGAAGCTCTAACTGATTTGAGCCTTACACTGGGTTTTCACCTGAGAAAACACTGTGCCTACCACCCGCAGTCAGGTAGCGCTGTTGAGCATGAAAATGGCACTCTAAAAAACAAACTGGCAAAACTTGAAGATGAAACTGGCCTGCCCTGGACTAAGTGTCACCCATTAGCACTCATGTACATACGCATGCGAGTTAGAACGAAGCATAATTTGTCTCCATTTGAAATCCTGTTTGCCCGTCCCCCAGCTTTAGGTTTCTCTGTGGAAAAGAAACCTGCACCCCCACTAACCAAATCACATTTTGAAAATGCTATGCCAGCTTATTGTTCT
This sequence comes from Pholidichthys leucotaenia, assembly GCA_020510985.1. Lineage (NCBI taxonomy): Eukaryota > Metazoa > Chordata > Actinopteri > Cichliformes > Pholidichthyidae > Pholidichthys > Pholidichthys leucotaenia. Next base: position 260,108,402 of record CM035843.1, read on the forward strand.
GCTCTGTCCTGCCAATTGCAAAACATCTCTCAACAGGTGAAGGCTGTGTTGCCCAAATCTGCTGAGGGTGTTCTCCACAACAAAAGGCCCAGTGATTGGGTGATGATCAAAAGCTTCAAAAGAAAGAACTGGCATAGCAAACGGTGGTTGGGTTCCTACCAAGTCTTGCTGACGACATTCACGGCTGTGAAGATTGCAGAAAGGGCAACGTGGGTCCACGCAACACACTACAGAAAGGTCCCAGTGGTCAAGCCAGAAGAATCCAGACCAGATGAGGACGAGAAGCAGAAGTAAGTGATTAGCCACACTCACCACCCTACACTGTAGACTAGGATGAGAAGTAGCCAAGCTGTGTGAAGACAGAAGATTGCATAACACTGCACCTGACAGCCGTCACAAACAACCTGAGTGCACGCCGAACACTGCTCAGCAGAAACATGCAGCACACTTATACTGATACTGATATGACAAACAATTCAGACTCACAGCAGCATCAGGGTGCCGAAGAGGAATGCCACCAAAGATGCCAGCAGTGCCATCAGTTTTGGACCAAAACAGACATGGTGTGTATGTGCTTTCTTATCACCTTCCTGATTGGGGTAATCACATACCTATTGATGCACTGTTCTACCCCAACAATTAATCCTTTCCGGACAAGACGCGAGGAAAGCCACCTGGAGCTTAACTTTGACAATTATTCTACTTACACATATGACAATAATTCATGGTAACAGGAGGTGTGTTTGTCAGTCAGAAAAGCAAATGTGACTGGGTCTTGTTATGTCTGCACATACCTACCACATCACATTACTCACTCTGTGCCTATGATTCCCTATCCTCTAAACAGATCAGAAATGATGGGAGCATTGTTAGCACAGGCTGCAATTGAAAAGGTGGACTACAATGACACTGAATGTGATAAGGGGTTTACTGTTGAACTTGTGGGGAATACAACAGAATACCGTAAGTGGTTAAATGTCAGTGTAACAGATTTCGCTTTCCGCCAAGTCAGGGTTCACAATGTAACCTGCATAAACAAGAAGGCTCGGAAGCCTGTATTCACTGCCAACTCCACACTTTTGTTTTCACAAAACAAAAGTGTGGACACAGTTCTTACAGTGTCCAGTAACTTCTGTTCAAATCGTGTCAAGAGCAGAGAACGGACAAAAGCTGAGGCGGCTCTACTGAAAAAAAGACAAAGCGTGACACAAATCGGTATGTACACCCACTGCTGTCATCTAATTTAACAGTGTATATAATTATAAGGGTTAGGACAAGTCATACAAATGTTCTGTGTCTGCTAACTTCTTCAATATTCTTTTGAAATCAGACTGTTGTTTATCCCACTTGCTGTGTAAGTGCGGGACATATTAACAGCATACTCATAGAAAGTGTGAATTGTTGTGGAATAAAAACATTTGTAAAAACACCCAGGAACATTTCTTTTTTGATCATCCATCATCATCATCATCATCATCATAACAGTCTGTCGGGGCGACAATGACTGTTTCATTTAGGTCTGATCAGATTCCTCTGATCTTCGCCCTCTGCTGCCAGGAACTCCTGACCTTGTTAACCTGGGCGACGTCCAAGCCGGTATGAGTTGCTTTCTGACTGACCATATCATGAAACTGCTTGCAAAGTATTTGAGTACCGCTAGTTTTTGCCGAACTAGCGGCACATTCTTGGCAGATAGAGGTATTATCAGTGGCAAGGACAGGCCAAGACAAACTAACTCTAGTATCTGTTGCAGTGACTGACCAGATGATAGGTTTGTTTATCGCTGCTCTTTGTGTAGTGCATGCCACGATGCACCGACTGGCAAAAGTCCACCACAGACCTTGTGACAGTTGTTCTTATCTGCCAGGATGTCTAGTCTCACCCCGTGTAACTGGGAGTGGTCCACCACAGACCTGTGACAGATATTGTTTTTAGTTCTGCCAGGATGCCCAGTTTCACCCTCCACACCCTCTGAAGGGCGGGGTTGCCGGTTGAGTCGCCAACGGCCCGGCCCATGAGACAGATAGTTCTGGTTTTCATGGTTATCCGGTAGCAAGCAAACCAATGCCTGACCTGTTATTTAATAAGGGACGTAATTTTTAACAAATTTAAGAGTTTTTAAGGACACCCAGTAAACTCCTGTGCTGCATATTCTAGGCTGTTTTTTTTTTTTAGACAAGTCTCAACACACAGTATCTTCTTGGTTATAACTGATATAGCGTTCTAATGGAGACATCCAGATGGTTTGAAGAAGTAACATGCACATTTGTAAAGAGACCATAATGCAGGACAATTACACTGCTCCATCCATCACTAAAACCTTAAAATTGACCAAAAAAGAAAGGAAAAAAAAAACAACTTCTCTTGCAACAAAAACATTAAGGAATCTCTTGGAAAGAAAATCTTGGTATGTTTGACAAAGTTTTTAATTTACAAGAAAAAAGCTCATTGGAGGAAAAAGCCTGCAAGTTTTTGAGAGAAGTTTCAACTCTTCAAGAAAAGTTACAAATTTACAAGAAAAAGTCATATTTGAGGAAAAAATGTTGCACATTTATGACAGACACAAATGTAAATGGGAAAGTCAAATTTTTGAGACAAAAGCAGCAAATTTACAAGAAAGAAGTAGGAAATTTCAAAAAAGAAATTAATTTCACTCAAGTGAAACAGTAGTAAAAATGAAAGGATATACCAGAGTAAAACATTCGATCATGACCAAAGAATAAAGCGATGCATTAAGTGAATGAGATAAATACATGTAAATTATGCCTACATGCTATTATCATCCTGTGGTACATTTTATTTTGTGCAATAAAAAACTAATGAAAAAAATTAATACATGGTTATGTAATGATCTCTGTGTGTGCTCTGTTCTCCTGACTCACTCTCCCTCTGATTAGGCTCACTCGCTGCAGCCTTGTTCATCACCTGCTGTTAATCAGAGGTGGCCCTTTAAATTTGGCGCTCTCCCCTCACTCTGCCTGGTGATGTTATCCTGCACACGGCCATATCCTGCCCGAGCTCTGAGTCCTTGTATTATCCTGCCTTGCTAGTAGTGATGGGTCCATGAGGCGTCATGATGCATTTCGACACATTGCAAAACTGCAGTTTTGTAAACGGCTGCACGGTGGCACAGTGGTTTAGCACTGTGGCAGCACAGTTTACCCTCGGCCGGGGGATCGCGGGGATCATGAGACCGTGGGCTCGATCCCAGCCCCCGACCAACAGTGAGCTGTGTGGAGTTTGCATGTTCTCCCCGTGTTGCGTGGGTTTACTCCGGGATTTCTCCGGTTTCCTCCCGCATACCAAAAACATGTAGGTTTAGGGCGATCGCGCACGCAGCGACCGGCAGCCGGTGGCTTGTCACCAGACTGCAAACCAAATCTACCTATGGGTACAAATAAGTAACAAAAAAAACAACAAAAAAAAAACTGTATTGATACTGTGTTGATACTGTGTCACTGAATACTGACACCTGCTGGACCTTAAAAATCCCTACAGGCAACCTAGTTGACAGACTCAACTGACACTGATTTGATGACCTAGTATATACAATAATATACTGCTCCAAAAAATAAAGGGAACACTGTCCCTCAAACTGTCCACTTAGGAAGCAACACTGATTGACAATCAATTTCACATGCTGTTGTGTGATTTTGTTGTCAGCACATTCAACTATGTAAAGAACAAAGTATTTAATAAGAATATTTCATTCAAATCTAGGATGTTTAGTGTTCCCTTTATTTTTTTGAGCAGTATTTAATTTAAGTCATTGTATTTTATATTGTATTATTTCATATCTTCATTTTAATTTGAAATATCGTTGATATTTTTAGATACAGTCAATAAATAATGTGAACATGTATCGTAACGTGAAAATCTAAGTGAACGTGTTGTGAATGAGGATGCTTGTGGACTGGGATTTTTTTTTTTTTTTTTTTACAAATTTTTATTAAAAACAAAAAAGCTTTTCCAACGTTTTGAAATCGAGTCTGTTACGCTTTTTTGATACAACTTCTCCAGCTGTAGAAAACACCCGCTCACATGGCACAGATGAGGCTGGAGTGCAGAGAAATTGTAAGGAAAGCTGAAAGAGGTTTGGATAGATGGTCTTTTGGTTGTCCCAGTATCTCATAGGATCCTGGGACCTGGCAATATTGCCCTCTGCCAGGTATCTCTGCACCTCCTGGATGGCATCAGTTGTGGCACTTTTGGTCTGCCTGCCCACTTCAATGTTGAGATGTTGCCAAAGGTTATCTAAAAAACAACAAATTGGCATTTTAGTACATGATTTCCAAACAACAAACAAATAATGCTGAATAACATGCCTGAAGTGGGTGCAGACAGCTGTTGTGAAGATGGTCCCATCTAAATTGAGACTGTGCAATGCAAATTGAGGGCCGAATTTGGAGCGGTCTAGTGGATGCAATCATGTTTGGTGCTGCGTCAGTCACAAAACACTTTATTGGTTATGGCCCAGTCCTCCATCATGCCCCTTTTGACTTGGGCCAAATTGTCAGCAGCGTGACTTTGTGGAGAGTATTGCACTCCCAACACAGACGTACACAACTGCAAATTCTCATTAATGTAGTGACAGGTAAGAGCCAAGTAAGCCTCCATGTTCACACATGTCCACATGTCAGCTGTTATACTCACTGCCACAGCTTGCTGTACTTCCTTTTTCACTTGTTCCCGTTCCTCCTCGTACTTTTTGGCCACCATTTGTTTGATGGTCTGAAAATTACACCAAGTCAAACCAAAAGCAAATCCATATATTTAAATTTAAAGATTAAATAAATTGGATATATCAACTACTACTTTAGATAATTTCCACAAACCTTTCTGGTTGGCAAAACATATGAGGGCTGAAGGGCCTGAATCAGTTCCCTGAACCCTTCACTCTTCACAATGCTGAGGGGCTGGCAGTCCTTCACGATGAAATTGAGCACAGCTTCGTCCAGCATCTGCTTCCTGGAAGCTTGATGGTTAAAAATGAAGTAAAAAATAAATTAATAGGAATTAATTATCAATAAAGCAACTGTGAGTAAGTAGTAGAAGAGCTGTATACCTGAGTCTATCCTGGGTGTATCCGGGACTTCATTTTCATGCCTGGCCCTATAATGCCTCGACATTGAAGAGGTGCTTTTGTTTGAATATGACAGCTCTGTCGAACAAATGCGACATTTAACCTGCAGAAAATATGAAGAGTAAACTAAGAGTCACTTTCAAATGAATTTGAATTCAGATAAATCAAGTGGAAACTCTGAGAGGAACAGGATGAAACAACAAGGAAATTAAAACAAAGAAAATAGTATTTTAAAAATACAATTTTTAAATACCTTATTTTCCGACATCAGATCAAAATGGTCCCACACGGCGGAAACCTTTCTTTTTCCTTGAGGCTGCTCGTGCTCCATAATTTGTGATAAATTTGCACAAGGACCGTCCGCACCACATACGAGAGTCTTTGGGCAAATGCATCCCGTTGACAGATGCGCTTCCTTATAAACGCTGGCGCGTCAGTGTTTCGATGCGCTAGTGTCACATGACCGATACAGTACCTGTATCGGTCAAGTGACTTTCTTAAAGCGATACGCACCGACACGCACCAACACAGGGTTTCGCTCTATGAGCTTGACGCATGCGCCGACGCATCGGTGTTGCCGGACCCATCACTACTTGCTAGGATTTTGACCCTTTGCTCGTCCTTGACCCAGAGTCTGCCTTCTGTACTGGAGTTATCTGCCTGCCATAGTCTGATCTGCCATGCTTTGACCCCTGCCTGCCTCTGGACTTTGGAAATTACCTCTTAGATTGGATTTGGATGTTTTGGACTGTGCACACCTTCACCTCCCCAAGTAAGTCTATTTACCAACATTTGTCATCAAGCTCTTCACTCTCATTCCCCAGCATTCAGGCCTAGTCAGCCTGTCTCCTACAGTCCCCAGAAAACTCCCCTGAACCTCTTCCCTTGGTAACCTACTCTCCCAGCGTGGAGTTCCTTCACTTGCTCCCAGCCACTCTCCCCTGTGAAAGAGTGAGCACAAAAACTAACATTAAAACTTCATCATACTGTTCTTCAGTTATATTTACCTGTCCCTCTGCTCTCTCCTCATAGGGTTACCAAATCCTCGGGGAAAAAAACACCATTGCACATAATCTTGTGCAATTATTGAAATAAAGATTATTTTTTCACTTCAGTGGTAAAGAGTGTTCCCAGGGGGAAGAGAGTGGTGATTGGAGCAGACTTTAATGGACATGTAGGTGAAGGGAACTGGTGATGAGGAGGTTTCTGGGTAGGTATGGTTTTAAGGGGAGAAATGTGGAAGGGCAGATGGTTGTGGATTTTGCTAAAAGGATGGAAATGGCTATGGTGAACATATACTTTAAGAAGAGAGAGGAACACAGGGTGACTTACAAGAGTGGAGGAAGGTGCACACAGGTGGACTACATCTTATGCAGAAGGAGAAATCTGAAAGAGATGGGAGACTGCGAGGTGGTGGCAGGGGAGAATGTAGCTAGACAGCATTTATTTGATGGTAGTCTGTAGGATGACTCTGGAAAGCAAGAAGAGAAAAAGAGTGAAGGCAGAGCCAAAGATTAAGTGGGGGAAGCTACAGAAGGAAAAAGGTCTCACGGAGTTCAGGAAGGAGTTGATACAGGCTCTGGGTGGTAGGGAAGAATTACCAGATGACTGGGAAAGTACAGCACAAGTATTGAGGGAAATGGGTAAAAAGGTATGTGGTGTATCCTCTGGACAGAGGAAGGAAGACAAGGAGACTTGGTGGTGGAATAAGGAGGTATAGGGAAGTATTCAAAAGAAGAGGTTAGCAAAGAAAAAGTGGGATAGTCAGAGATGAAGAAGGTAGATAGGAATATTTGGAAGCTAGGTGATGGCAAAGGGAGGTGGCAAAGCAAAAGGCATATAGTGAGTTGTATGAAAGGCTGGACACTAAGGAAGGAGAAAAGGACTTGTATCGTTTGGCTAGGCAGAGAGATCAAACTGGAAAAGATGTGCAGCAGGTTAGGTTGATTAAGGACAGAAATGATAATGTACTAACAAATGACCAGAGCGTGTTGAGGAGGTGGAGGGAGTACTTTGAAGAGCTGATGAATGGATGGATTTTTTTTTTTTTTGTTACTTATTTGTACCCGTAGGTAGACTTGGTTTGCAGTCTGGTGACAAGCCACCGGCTGCTGGTCGCTGCGTGCGCCCTAAACCTACATGTTTTTGTTTTTTTTTTGGTGTGCGGGAGGAAACCGGAGAAATCCCGGAGTAAACCTGCGCAACACGGGGAGAACATGCAAACTCCACACAGCTCACTGTTGGTCGGGGGCTGGGATCGAACCCACGATCTCATGATCCCCGCGGTCCCCCGGCCGAGGGTAAAACTGTGCTGCTACAGTGCTAAACCACTGCGCCACCGTGCAGCCCAAGGAAATGGATGAAGGATGAAGGAAAGATGGTGAACAAAGAAGTACTGAGGATTAGCAAGGCAGAAGTGAGGGCAGCTTTGAAGAGGATGAAGAATGGAAAGGTGGTTGGTCCAGATGACATACCAGTTGAGATGTTTTGGAGAGCTGGCAGTGGACTGTTTAACAAGATTGTTTAACACAGTCTTGGAGAGTGAAAGGGTGCCTCAGGAGTGGAGAAGTGTTTTGGTACCAATTTTCAAGAACAAAGGTGATGCTCAGAGCTGTAGTAATGAAAGTACCAAGGTGCTGTGCCTCGGTGCCTGTGGCACGGTAGCATGGGTGGCTGTAAAAAAAAGTGGCACTCTGACCTCTACTGGCCAGGGATAGTTAATACAATCCTTTTTTTTTTTTTTCCTGTGACATTGACAGAAATGGTGAGTTAAATTTGTGTTTATTTGAAAAACAAACTGTTATTTTGAAATTCTGCCATATTAAAAGTTGAGAAAATATGATGATACAATGATACAAACCTTTAGTTCCACTTAATTTTGACTGGGTGAGCTGAAACAGAGAGGAAGACGGATACACACAGCCACAAACAGATGCACTAACGATTACTGTATGCCTTCATTTCACCGAGGCCTAACTACAGAGGCATAAAGTTGATGACCCACACTATGAAGATATGGGAAAGAGTCATTGAAACCAGGTTAAGAGGAGAGGTGACAATCAGTGAGCAGCAGTATGGTTTCATGCCAAGAAGGAGTACTAGCAAAGCGGATAATAGAAAAATTGTACAAAAAGTGGTAAAAGCATGAAACTTTGCATGTTCTTTCTTTATGGGTCAGTTGTTAAATTTATCTGATTGGCCACTTGAAAATCCAAGATGGCCACCATTTTTCAAGATGCCCACCAAAATGGCATTCAGAAAATGATTTTTGGTGTAAGAAGGTATGTAGTTGTTCAGTTTAGTTAATCTTGGTGTCAATTCTTATGTTTTTAAACATGTTGGATTCATCTATTCATATTCCATCCATCAATCCATCCATCCATCCATCCATCTTCTACCGCTTTTCCGGAGGTCCGGGTTGCGGAGGCAGCAGTTCAAGCAGAGAAGCCGACTTCCCTCTCCCCAGCCACCTGCTCCAGCTCTTCAGAGGGGATACCAAGGCGTTCCCAGACCAGCTGGGAGACATAGTCTCTCCACCGAGTCCTGGGTCTGCCCCAGGGTCTCCTCCCAGTGGGACGTGCCTGAAACACCTCAAGTGGGAGGCGTCCAGGAGGCATCCTAATCAGATGCCCATACCACCTCAACTGACTCCTTTCAATGTGGAGGAGCAGCGGTTCTACTCTGAGCCTCTCCCGGATGACTGAGCTCCTCACCCTATCTCTGAGGGTGAGTCCAGCAATCCTACGGAGAAAGCTCATTTCAGCCGCTTGTATCCGCGATCTCGTTCTTTCGGTCATTACCCAAAGCTTGTGACCATAGGTGAGAGTAGGAACGTAGATTGACTGGTAAATCGACAGCTTTGCCTTAGAACTAAGCTCCCTCTTCACCACAACAGACCGGTACAACGTCCGCATCACTGCAGATGCTGCTCCAATCCGTCTGTCGATCTCTCGCTCCATTCTCCCCTCACTCGTGAACAAGACCCCAAGATACTTAAACTCCTCCACTTGGGGCAGGAGCCTGTCCCCAACCCAGAGAGGACAATCCACCTTTTTCCGGCTGAGGACCATGGACTCGGACTTGGAGGTGCCGATTCTCATCCCAGCCGCTTCACACTCAGCAGCAAACCGTCCCAGCAAGAGCTGTAGGTCATTGCTGGATGAAGCCAACAGGACAACATCATCTGCAAACAACAGAGATGAGATCCTGTGGTCACCAAGCATGACACCCTCCATTCCCTGGCTGCACCTAGAAATCCTGTCCATAAAAATTATGAACAGGATCGGTGACAAAGGGCAGCCCTGGTGGAGTCCAACTCTCACTGGGAATGACTCCGACCGAGTGTTGGCAATACGAACCAAACTCTCACAATGGTCGTACAGAGACCGAATAGTTCATAACAACAAGCCCGATACCCCATACTCCCGAAGCACCCCCCACAAAAATCCACGAGGGACGTGGTCAAATGCCTTCTCCAAGTCCACAAAACACATGAAAACTGGTTGGGCAAACTCCCACGAACCCTCGAGAATTCTCGAGAGGGTAAAGAGCTGGTCCGATGTGCCATGGCCAGGACGAAAACCACATTGCTCCACCTGAATCCGAGGTTCGACCAACGGCCGGACTTTCCTCTCCAGTACCTTGGCATAGACCTTCCCAGGGAGGCTGAGGAGTGTGATCCCTCTAAAGTTGAAGCACACCCTTTGGTCCCCTTTTTTAAAGAGAGGAACCACCACCCCGGTTTGCCATGCCAAAGGCACTGCCCCCGACCTCCACGCAATGTTGCAGAGGTGTGTCAACCATGACAACCCAACAACATCTAGGGCCTTGAGGTACTCAGGGCGAATCTTGTCCACCCCCGGGGCCCGGCCACCAAGGAGATTTTTAACCACCTTGGTGACCTCAGCCCCTGTGATAGGCGAGTCATCCCCCTCGTCCCCAAACCCTGCTTCCACTGTGGAAGGCGTATCAGTGGGATTGAGGAGATCCTCGAAGTATTCCTTCCACCGCCCGACGATGTCCCCAGTCAAAGTCAACAGTGTCCCATCCGCACCATACACAGTGTGGACGGGGAGCTGCTTTCCCCTCCTGAGCCGCCGGACAGTTTGCCAGAATCTCTTTGAAGCCGACCGAAAGTCTTGTTCCATGGCCTCACCGAACTCCTCCCATACCCGGGTTTTTGCTTCAGCAACCACCCGAACTGCACTCCGCTTGGCCTGCCGGTACACCTCAGCTGCTTCGGGAGTCCCACAAGCCAACCAAGCTTGATAGGACTCCTTCTTCAGCTTAATGGTCCCCCTCACCACTGGTGTCCACCACTTGGTTCGGGGGTTGCCACCACGAGATGCACCGACCACCTTGCGGCCGTAGCTCTGGGCCGCCGCTTCAACAACAGAGGTGGAGAACATGGCCCATTCAGACTCCATGTCTCCAGACTCCCTCGGAATGTGGTTGAAGTTCTTCCGGAGGTGGGAGTTGAAGACCTCCCGGACAGGGACCTCATCCAGATGCTCCCAGCATACCCTCACTATACGTTTGGGTCTACCAGGTCTGAATGGCTTCCTCCCCTGCCATCGGATCCAACTCACCACCAGGTGGTGATCAGTTGACAGCTCTGCACCTCTCTTTACTTGGGTGTCCAAGACATACGGTCGCAGGTCTGATGATACAATAACAAAATCGATCATTGACCTGCGACCTAGGGTGTCCTGGTGCCAGTGATCCCAAGCTTTCTATTCATATTCTGAAACAAATAAACAACAATGGCTTACTCCTCTTCTGTGTCATATGATGTGCTGCCCATGTGGTGGAGACTGCATCAGCCACTTCATCAGTGAGTGATACTTCTTCCAACCAGGCATACTCCTCTTTCAAGTGTTACTGGATTAGCTCTGGCAATGATAATAGCTGGCATGCTATTGGGATTTTTTGTTATATAGGCTGGTTGGATATTGCTGAATGCTTCTGGAAGCTCAGGAACTGCCTTCACTCTTCTATCTCCATTAAGTCTGAGTGGGCCATGCTTCTCCCCAGCATGGCCAGGGGGTGGATGTTGGAAGATGGATACATTAGTTCCATGGGAGGATGTTTTGGCTTTAGTTGCAGTGGGATTTTGGTCGATGTTGTCTAATGCTGCAGTTGTGAACAGCTTCTTCCTCAAGGCTGGTGGACACACAACTCCATCTTCTACGTATTGGGTTACAACAGCTTCTCCAAACTGTCCCGATATTTCTAAGACTGTCATATGAAATGCTGAGCCCATTGTCATGAAGCATGTCAATCAGCTGTCTTTTCCTGGTCTTGGCAAACACAGAAATGCCAACATATACAGCAAAAGTTGTTTCATGGTCCTTGGAGTGTCTATGGACTTGTTTCTTCCCTGATTTTGGAAAAACAGTTGAACTGGAAGGGCTGTGACAAAGCAAGATCAGATTTCAATGCAAAATGTTCAATTTTGTCTGCACCATGTTTGATCATGCATACATATTGTGGAACTGACGAAGAAACGGCCTGTTCAATGCATCCTTCATGGAATGTATGACTGAACTTTGACTTGTGCTGAAGCATGTCTCGTCGTATCATTGCTGCAGCTTTGGCCAGATGGCTTGCTTCACCTTATTTAGCTTCTTTGCTTGCTTGTGCAAGGATTGTGCCTATGTCCTTCTCAAATGCCAGTATGACATCTCTACCTTGATCATAGGCCTGCAACTGGGGAATATGAACAGTGTTGGGAGTAATGTGTTAGAAAGTAACACGTTACTGTAACGCCACTACTTTTGCAGTAACGCACTGTGTAACGAAGTTCTTGTTTAAAAATTCAGTAATGCATTACAGTTACTGATATTTGATCAGATGCATTACTCGTGTTACTTATTTTATTAATATGGATAGATATTTTAGCACAAACAGACAATCATACAACTTGCAGTTGCTCATCAGCTGCCAACTGGGGATGAATACAGTTTCAGCGGCTATTGGCGGGACAACTGCTATCCTCAGCGCCTCAAGCCACTGGACGTTGTCATGGCAAAGGCAAGCAAATAAATAAGCAAATAAATATGAAATGACCCTATTTTAACTGATGTAGCCGTCACAGTCTCCTCCGCAGGTCCGTTTCCTGTCCTGGCCCAGTTCACATCACAACCCGGTAGGAAGAAATGCCATGACAGTGGTGACTTCTCAAATCGAGCCCTAATCACCTGCTGTCCAAGCGGTAAGTAGCCCCCAACAGCTCCTACCTCTGTGGTTAAACATGAATATTTTTTGACCAAGAAGCTCACATTTAATGTCCAGATTAAATGCATTTAAAGTTTTCTTATGTACAGAGAAAAAGTGACTGATTTGTTGCAGTAAAGAACAGCTTCTTCTAAGCAGTGAACTTTCATTTATCTGTGTTTTCTATTTTATTTTATCTCATTAATTTACATGCTGTTGTGATATGCAACAATTTTATGGAAGTAAATCCTCTAAATATGCATTTTTAATGAGCTGGTCTAGGGGTGTCAAACATGGGGCTTGTGGGCTAAAAACGGCCCACCAGGGGGTCCAAAATTTTCTGAGTTCACAGCTTTATTTCTAGTAAATGTCATCGTTTGAGCGCCGATCTCGTCTGCGCTCGGGTCATGCAGTATTTTCCTCCCATTCTGTATTTAATCCTGGTGGGCTCTGAGCTCTTATTCTGACAGCATCACTGCGGGGCTTCCGGCTGTAAGAGCCTAGCAGTACAGCTGGTTTTAATTCAGCTGATGACACCCTCATCAGTTCTGACATATGGCATAGAAATAGAAAATCTTGTAGTGTCTCCTCATAACCCTGTACTGTCAGACCATTGTCTGTTAACCTTTGATTTTACTATTTCTGACTATTTGGCTCCTAAAGAAAAATATTATTACAGTAGATGCCTCTCAGATGATGTTGTTACCAAATTTATGCAGATTGTTTCCTCTATGCCATGTGTCAACACAACGGAAATAAGCTATAGACAGCTTGATCCTTCTGTAATTGATAACATGGTGGATAGTGTTTCAGCTTCTCTGCATCAGACTCTAGACTTGATGGCCCCCTTAAAAAAGAAAAAGTCTAATCAGAGATTTCTAACTCCTTGGTTCAACACAGAAACTCGTAGCTTAAAACAGAAGACTCATCAATTAGAAAGAAAATGGCACTCCACTAATTTAGATGAAATCTATTTAGCTTGGAGAAATCATCTTTTAATTTATAAAAAATCTCTTAGAAAAGCTAGAACGAGTTATTACTCTCCATTAATAGAAGAGAACAAGAATAATCCTAGGTTTCTTTTCAGCACTGTAGCCAGATTGACAAAGAGTCGGGACTCTGTCAATCCTAGCATTCCCTTAGAGCTTACTAGTCAGGATTTTATGAACTTTTTCAATAATAAAATTTCATCCATCAGAGATAAAATCAATCAGATTCTTCCCACAGTTAACTTAAATACTGTAACTACTACAACTCCTTCAATTGATGTCTGTCTTGATGAGTTTACTCCAATCGACCTTTGTGAGTTAGACAAAATAGTTTCCTCATCCAAACCTTCAACTTGTCTTTTAGACCCTATTCCTACCAGGTTATTTAAAGAAGTCTTCCCACTTATTGATAGCTTTATTCTTCATATAATCAATTCTTCACTAACTTTAGGCCATGTACCGCAGGCTTTTAAAACGGCTGTAATTAAACCCTTACTCAAAAAGCCAATGCTAGATCCAGGAGCTTTAGCTAACTATAGACCAATCTCTAATCTCCCTTTCATTTCAAAAATCTTAGAAAGAGTTGTTGCTACGCAATTATTTGACCACCTGCAGGGAAATGGTTTACTTGAAGAGTTTCAATCTGGGTTTAGAATCCATCATAGTACTGAAACATCCTTAGCGAAGGTCACTAACGACTTCCTCATCGCATCTGATAATGGACTTGTTTCTGTACTTGTCCTTTTAGACCTTAGTGCAGCTTTTGATACTATCGATCATAATATTCTACTTGATAGATTAGAACACTATGTTGGACTTAATGGAACTTCTTTGCAGTGGTTTAGATCTTATTTATCTGATAGGTTCCAGTTTGTTCATGTAAATAATGAGTTTTCTTTCAACTCAAAGCTTAGTCACGGAGTTCCACAGGGATCTGTGCTAGGCCCTACTCTTTTTAGTTTATATATGCTTCCATTAGGCAACATTATTAGAAAGCACTGTATACATTTTCATTGTTATGCAGATGACACACAATTATACCTGTCAATGAAGCCAGATGATAGTAATCAATTAGCCATGTTAGAAGTCTGTCTTAAGGAAATCAAAGCTTGGATGACTTGTAATTTCCTGCTATTAAATTCAGATAAGACTGAAGTCATTCTTGTTGGTCCAAAAAACCTTAGAAATTCCTTTCCAAATCAAACTTTCAGTTTGGATGCGGTTACTGTTTCTCTTAATAGCTCTGTGAGGAACCTTGGAATTATTTTTGATCAAGATCTGTCCTTCAATTCACATATTAAATTTGTTTCTAAGACTGCCTTCTATCATTTGCGTAATATTGCCAAGATTAGGAGCATCTTGTCTCAGAATGATGCTGAGAAACTGATCCACGCTTTTGTTAGCTCGAGATTAGATTATTGTAATTCTTTATTATCAGGCTGTCCTAAAACATCTTTAAAAATTCTTCAGCTGATCCAAAATGCTGCAGCAAGAGTTTTAACAGCTCCTAGAAAGAGAGATCATATCTCTCCGGTTCTGGCCTCCCTTCATTGGCTTCCCATAGAGTTTAGAATTAAGTTTAAAATCCTTCGTCTTACTTACAAAGCTCTAAACAATCAGGCTCCTTTTTATTTAAAAGATCTGATACTACCGTATTATCCTAACAGAGCACTACGCTCCCAAAATGCAGGATTACTTGTAATACCTAGAATCTCCAAAAGTACAATGGGAGGCAGAGTCTTCAGTTATCAAGCTCCTCTCCTGTGGAACCAGCTGCCAATCTGGATTCGGGAGTCAGACTCGATCTCTGTTTTTAAGAATAGGGCTAAAACCTACCTTTTTGATATAGCCTACAATTAGGGAGGGATCATATGTTTCTGAACCCTCCCTTAGTTATGCTGCTAATAGGTTTAGTCAGCCGGGGGACCTCCAGTAATGCACTGGGCCTCACTCCTTTCCTCACTCTCAATGAAATATTTTTTTTTGCTGGTCATTAACATTTGTTTGTTCTCTCCCATAGATTGAGTCCCCATCGTGCTGTTTGCTCTCTACATGTCTGTTCTTTTCATCTTCTCTATCCCCTCACCCCCCAGCCAGTCGCAGCAGATGACTGCCCCTCCCTGAGCCTGGTTCTGCTGGAGGTTTCTTCCTGTTAAAAGGGAGTTTTTCCTCTCCACCTTCACCAAGTGCTTGCTCACAGGGGATCGCCTGATTGCTGGGGTCTTTCTGCAACTGTGGGGGTTCCCCCTACAGTTGATAGTGCTATGAGATGACTGTTGTTGTGAAATGGCGCTATATAAATAAAGTTGAATTGAATTGAATTGAATTGAATGGGTCGGCCGCCTGGGAGACTCCTTCGCCGGTTTGGCGTTCTGGGTCGGCCACCCGACAAACTGAACTCTCTGTTCAGCAACCTGGTCCGGCTGCCAGAGATACTGTTTCTCCGGGCCTGGGACTGGGTTAGGCCACCTGAACTCATCCTTGTTTCCCTGCCTGCGATCTGGACGCTAGATGTGGGTAGACCGCTTGAACTATTGTTTTTCTTTATTCCATTGTGCTCTGCTTGTCGTCATCCCTGTGTTTTTTTTCTCCTCTTCCCTCTCCCTAGAAATATTTGGGATGCGCTTGTATTTTGGTATATGAACTTTATTGAACTGTGTATTTCGCCACCTTGTAGCATGTGTGTGTTTTGGTTTTTTTTTTATCATTTTCCCCCTCTGTAGTCTGTATATGCGCTTTTGTCGCCCCCTGCCCATTTATTTGGATTTGTGAACTGTCTGTATCTTGCTGCTATTTAGCGTGATTTTGTGTTTTCCCTTCCTCTGGTTGAGAGACGCCTGTGTATTATGGTCGTTTAGCCTCATATCTGTTATTTGCATTCATTGTTCTGTCTTCTACCTGTGCATTATGGAGTATATTTGTGGATTTTGTTTCCTTGCTCTGTTGTGCACCATGTTCATATTTGTTCTGTATTGGCCCTTGTCATTTTTTTTTTCTTTCCCGGTCCCATTCCTTGGTGTTTTTTATTTTTTTTTTTTTTATTCCTTTCTTTTTGACTCTTGCCCTCCGAGCCTTTTCCCCTCCTCCCACCCTGGGTGGGATTTCGTAGCCTTCTGGATGGGGGGGAGGCTTGGATGTTACGTTTACGCCCAGAGTCCGTCCTTCGGGGGGGGGGGGGGTACTGTCGTGGTCTGAGTGCCGATCTCGTCAGCGCTTGGGTCATGCAGTATTTTCCTCCCATTCTGTATTTAGTCCTGGTGGGCTCTGAGCTCTTACTCTGACAGCGTCTCTGCAGAGCTTCCGACTGTCAGAGCCTAGCAGTACAGCTGGTTTTGATTCAGCTGATGACACCCTCATCAGATGATTAGTTATCTTGCCCTATTTAAGGGAGCAGCTCCTGTCACTCGGGGCTGCGACCTCGCCTTATCCAGACTGGGTTCCCTACGACCAAAGCCAGTTCCTTTCAGCGTTAGGTTCCGCCCTCGCTTTTAGTATGTAAGTGTTGTATCCTTGTCTCCCATCAGTCTTCCTAGTTCTCAGTTTATCGTATTGTATAGTGAAGCCTTTATTTGTGTTTTGCCCCACGAGGCTCATTATTTTGTAGTGTATGTCTTCCTTTAATAAATGTGCAAACTCTACAGCTGCCTATAGCATCTCATTAGTGGTCCGCGAGGACCGCTCCATGACAGTAAATTTCTGACTTTCTACTGATTACAATAGTTTTTGTAACTCAGTGACATTTTTTCTCTGTAAGATGAGACTTTTTCTCATCAGTTTTCTTTTTCTTCTCTTTTCTGATGAGAACAAGGGGCCATTGATCTTGCTGTGTGTGCAAGATGATTCAAGTATGCATTTAAAAGTAAAGTGAAAGTTACTTTTCTAAGTAACTAGTTACTTTAATTATGCAGTAAGTCAAAAGAAACTCAGTTACTTTTGAAAAGAAGTAACTAGTAACTGTAACTAGTTACTATTTTTTTAGTAACTTGCTCAACACTGAATATGAAAAAGCAGCTGCTCTAAGTCAAGTAGCATGAACATCTGAAGAATCAAGGTCCAGCTGGTCAAGTCTGTCTGTAGAGCTTGGCTAAGTCTGCAAGTCTTAAAATGGGTGGATCTTTTCTGGCAGCTTTCATCTCAGTGATATGTGTAGTGTTGTTTAATTTATAATTTTGATCAGGTATAAAGTTTATTTAATTTATACTTGAAAGGGTATGCGGGAATGGTAATTTGCCTCCCAGTTCACCCATACACAACAGAAAAACAATATATACCACTTGTTGGGGCACCAGCTCTCTCTCTTGTGAACAATTTATTAATAATTACGCTTTATACCAGTTTAGTCAGTCTCAAAATATTAGTAAATTTGATACTGGGGCTTCGAACAATCACAGAAATGGAAATAAATTACTCAACAACTTCTCTCATTTTACAGATTTATTTAAATGAAGCTGATTAACTGACATCACATTCAAATGATTTGTAAGCAGTGAAATGATCAACATTAACCATCACATTACTTGTAACTGGGATAATGAATAACCGATTGTGGACACATCTGTAACCATGGAACTTTGGCATGAATTTGGAAGAGCTGGAATGAAAAATTATGAATAATATTGGACGTGAATTTATGAAGAGAATTTTAACTAATTATAGAAATTCTGAATTATTCTATGAAAGGAAAAACGTAATTTTAATGAAAAGAGAAGATTAATCCCTTTTAATTCTGCATCGGGTCAGATTTTTGAATTATTTCCAAATTTTGGACAGGTAATTCAGCAGACCGAACAAGGAATATAGCTCACGTGAATCCCGTTTGAAGTTCTGTTGTTGAGATAATCCCGATATCTGTCAGCAGTTATTTGGGCAAAGTTCAGTCACAGGCTGATATTTTACGATGATGATGAGGCTTTTACGCTCCGCCAGTGGGGAGCTCTCGTCTGGACAATTTTCAAAGTCCACAGTCACAAGATTAAATTTTGACTGTATCAGTCACAGTTGGAGCTTAGGTCAGGCGATGGGAGGTTGCTTCTTCTCCTTCTTCGTTGGCAAGCGGCTTTCTTCCAGGGTCCGGAAAAACTTGGAATATAATAAAATAATCTGATCCGATTAGGAGAATTTTAGAGAGATTAAGATAAAAGTCGAGCAACAAAGACACATGTAGAGTTGGTTGAAATAGCTTCCAGTGTGAAGACAAATGGTCAGTCCTTTGAAAAAAAACAACAAAAAACACAAAGCACACGGTGGATTTAAGAAAAACGTTTAAAAGGAGAAAAAATAGAGAATGCCTAGGGACAGGAGTTTAACTCTGAATCAAGATTTGAGCTGAGGAAAGAGAGAATTAGTTCCCAGACATTTAAAGAAAAACATTAAAACTCACAGACGTTTACACAAACACGACAATGAAGGATCACACGAATCTGAATTGAAAAACTCTTTTCTGAAGGAGGGCATCTCCCTGCTACAGACTTAGCAAGTTTCGCCGAAGCTCTGATTGACATTAGCCTAAACCAATAGTTTTCCTTCGTGGATGGGTTTTATGAACTTTAGTCCAATCAGCAACCAGTCCTTTTTGTCACCAACCAATAGAATGAAAGAAGTTTTGACCCGCAGAAGCTGATCTGTGATTGGTGGAGCAAGTATATGACTTGGTACTTTTCACAGGATGACACCCATTTTAATACTGAAGATTCCTTAACATACTTATATATAAAGTTTAAGCAATTTCAGTGATTCATGCACTTTTATACTGGTACTTATAAATTAACATGCAATAATAAAATAAGATTTATTGAAGGATTATAACATTCATGCACACATTTAAAATCAAGGATTAATATAAATTCTTTCAAACCCATTATTGATCGTCCACACTGAACATCAGAGTCCATTTGCTTTTCCATGGTATCCTGAAAAAGAGAATAATCCAAAAATTGAGGGCTTTGTAAAAAGGCAGTCATTAGGGAATAAAGTTTAGCTGGTTAACTCCAACATGTCCCTGAGTTGCCAGAGGAGGGCAATGTTGAGCTGTGGATATTTTCTAGTGATCATATGATGCACTCAAAAATGTCTGTTTGTCACAGGGGTTTAGAAGATGTCAAACCATTTTATTAGCCAATAAAATGGTCTTGAGACAGAAAGTCCATTTATTTATGAGGTATACCCCATGAAGAATATATCCTCGCAACAGAACTCAACATGTGAAACATGTTGTTGTTCACAAACATGTGAAAAAATCCAGGACCAAGGGGAAAAAGCGTCACTCTGGAATGCAGTTGCAGGCATTAAGACCTTCGGTGAGAAGACTCTGCTTCTGTCCCTACACGGCCGTATATTTGAGTGGACTTTTGTTATAGCTGCAGTGAGCTTCAATATGTTAGGGGCTGATTTTCTGTGCTCACATGGTTTGTTGGTTGATCTTGCTAATAGGCGCCTGGTTAATGCACTTTTTATTCTATTCCCTGTGCAGCGCGAGTGACCCCGCCCACAGCACAAGCCAACGTCACAATGGCAGGTGGTAAGTTTCACACACTAATCACTCAGTTCCCAGCACTCACGGTTCCCACATTTTTAGCAGCTGTCGCTAAACACGGAGTGGAACATTTTATTACTACCACCGGACCGCCCGTTTTTGCAAAAGCTCGGCACTTGGATGCAGCTAAACTGTCCATAGCGCGCGAGGAGTTCGCCAACCTGGAAAAGTTGGGCATCATCAGGCATTCGAAAAGCCCATGGGCTTCCCCGCTGCACATGGTCCCCAAAGCTGACGGCTCGTGGCGTCCTTGCGGAGATTTCCGCAGGTTAAACAACGCTACGGCACACGACCGCTACCCAATCCCGCATATCCAAGATTTTTCCGTTCATTTGGCGGGGGCGCGCATTTTTTCTAAGATAGACTTGGTCCGCGGGTACCATCAAGTCCCAGTACGCGGGCAATGTTGAGCTGTGGATATTTTCTAGTGATCATATGATGCACTCAAAAATGTCTGTTTGTCACAGGGGTTTAGAAGATGTCAAACCATTTTATTAGCCAATAAAATGGTCTTGAGACAGAAAGTCCATTTATTTATGAAGTAAACTAATCCGTTCCTTGCACGAGATGAGATTCTTATCTCTCGTACCTCTTTACAAAGGAATGTGTTCTGCACAGTGCTCCCGAGATGAAAAAGCAATTCTTGACTAGCCTGTTCCTGGGTGAGACAATGTCTTTAAGATGAAGAGTAGTTTTATTGAGGAGAGCCAAGGAGATGATGCCACATAAGTGACTAGCTCCGAGAATGCATTCGGGTCTCCTTCCTTGTCCGTTTGATATAGTGATTGAAGTTTCTTTTGTTTTTAGGCATTCAAATGACTTTGTTCTTGGTGGTACAAATTTGCCAGGCAGTGGGGGTGATAAGGGATAAGGAGCTGTACTTATATAGTGCTTTTTCTAGTCTCAAAGACCACTCAAAGCGCTTCACTAGTACTGACCCTCTATTCTAAGGGCCTATAGGAGACAGATATCTAGGGACAATCTTAGAACAACACAATTAACCTAACATGCATGTCTTATATCAAGTCTTGTGCCACAGCATCTCCTGCACTCAATTTGGCAAGAAGATTTCTATCACCAAGTGTCCTTGCACAATCATTCAGTCTCTTACCCAGTTTCATTGTCACTGCATGTCTGATATCTCCCAAAGCTTCTTTTTCACATAGAAAACATTCTGATTTTGTGCTCTTGGAAACCTTTTGTTGTATCTTGCTACTGCTGCTCTCCTCTGTAGTTTCTACAGGCGCTGACCTTTTCTGGGCTCTCTGTAATTTTGTGGAGTTGAACAGCAGCCTGCTCTCTCGCGATACTGTGCCTTGTTTTTTTCTCATGTTTTTTTTTTTTTTTTCTATTCCATCGCCTTCAAGTCTTCCAAGATCAGGATTGACTGGCATTGCATTTTTTGAATGAAACTGTGGAAAATTCCTTGCCAAGGTGCTGTAGCCATAGCATCCATTTTTGACTGGATTTGTTTGTGAGGATTTAAGATCTTTATCCTTGTCTTGCTGGTAAAGGCAACACTTGCCCCAGTCAGTGTGTCATGATTTCACTTTTGTAGTCATTTTCAGATTCAGGGCTTCCTTCCTGCCCTTCAGAGAGAACGGTCGCTTTTTCTTCTGCTCCCTCTTTCACCCTCCTTCACCCTCCCTAACTGAGAATCCCAGCTTGCTGTCTTGTCTGCGTCGCTGTTCTTCTGGCTGAATCTTGATCCAAATGAAAAAAATGGATTTGGTGAGCGGCTTTAATAAAATTAACAACTTTTTATATAAATTCGGGCCAGGGGGAGCCCCTATGGAGAGACCCATGGATTGGAACACATGTGTCTGCATGATTCGTCTGATCTATCTGGTTTGGCACGATCACAGGATTTTCTGCAGATTGGCTCTGGAGTTTTCCTGGTGTATCGAAAATTTAACTAGAAGAGCTAATCAAAGCGGTCCCGGCGTAGCTGCTTCTTCAACAATTCGATCAGATGGGGGAGAGCACTAACTAACGGCAAGACTAACATGGAAATTACCGTCTGGCATGCACTGTAGAGGGATGGACTCTGCCGGACATGCTTCCCATGTTTAGAAGGGAAACATCTGAAGTCGTTTTGGTGCCCTCCAGGAATGGATTTAAAGCCTATGTATGGAAATTATGAACACAGGATTGCAAGAGCTGTAAATTCTATGCTCTGAGTGATCTATGTTATCAGACCTTGAATTTGGTGCCCTGTTGACCATTTTCCTCCTGGATTAAGACAAAACAGAAGATTGTGCTTCTCTTCATAAACATTCTGGTGTGCTGCTTGAACTCTCAAGACAGTGACTGGCTCAGGAAATTTCCATCTGCCATGCCTCAAGGACATGCTTCAGAGTTTCAAACACTAAGACATAACATCTCGGCTGGGAGAGATTGCTGCCTCTAGTAACTGATAAACACCCACCTGCATTCAACATACACAAACACACTGATTCACATATACTGAATTACACCCATCCATTCAGTGATCCTCTCTGACTTTGGTTTTGTTGTCTGCTAAATGTGCATTGAGGGTTTTTTTTTCCTGCAATCAAAATTTCGCTCACTTACTGAGCGTTATTTTGATAAACATGTTTTTTTCTCTCGCCTACTGTGTCATATCCCCTCCCTTTTTTTCCCCCTTTTTTTTATCACCACTATGACTGGCGCCTAGCGGCTGCCCCAGCCTTGGATGTGCTCTGCAGAGCGTGCCCAAATGCCAAGTCACATTTCGTTACCTTGTATTCATACATGTGTAATGACAATAAAGTTGAATCTCATCTCATCTCATTCAGGGCTGAGGGGTTATCCTTTTACCACCCTGTGTGATAGGCACTTTTTTGTATGGGATACAGCTAGGTTCCTGCATCTTGCCATACACCTCGCCCGATTGTTCATCCAGTGTCATTGGTCCCATGCGATCTGTACACCATCCAGATAGCTTAAGCCCTGCTATCCTTGGCTTGGCTCTCCCGTGCTGGCATACCCTGTCAATTCAAGCATGGCTGATTAACTATCAGGCAAGTCAAACAGCATTTGGGATACTAAGTAACAAACAGCTCCTTAGTTGACACTGAACCCCATGCTGGGTTACACAGCAGTGATGTCACCAGTGTGCCCTGGTAGTGCAAAAAGGAAAAAAAAAAAAAATCATGGAACAAGGCATGTTCCTTCACATACAGAGGCCTCTGCATGCTACCCTTATCTAGTTAAGCCCACGAGCCAATATGGTTTACCAGGCTGTTGCTGTCTAAAGTTGCAACTTCTTGGAGCCATAGGTGAGAGCTGGGCCAGTGATGAGGACCAGTGACAGTAGTCCATCAAAGGCATGTGGCTGACTTCTGAAACAAAGGTACTACATCTACCACTAAGCCCCTATACCCCATGCAATAAGCAGGTAATACTCTAAACAATTATGTGTAAAAGCCATGCACTTAGCAAAATAAAACTACAATCATCAAAAAAAATAGAATAAATATCCATCTGAGAGTGTCACGAATGAAAATATTAGTTCCAGCATATTCACAAACATATGGATTGACACCAGAATCACTAAAATAGATGAACTAGGTCCATTTCTTTGTGGGAAGTCAATGGCTGTGTCTCATTTCAGGTGTTGCAGCCTCATAGACCGCGGCCCTGGAGGCCAGAGCACTCAAAGGTCGGGTAGGCTGCGTCTAAAGGCTGATTTATGGCTGTCAAATGAAACAGTCTAGTCTTTGAAGGACATATGTTTGCATGACAATGTACTACCCTGTTGCCTAGCAACCATGACAGCGTCAGTTGAGGGATTTTTTTTTGCTGACATTTTTGACAGAGAATTTTAGTTTTATCTTTTTTTATTATTGTATTTTCTTTACCTTTTACTTGAGAATATTCACCAGACAGAAAGAGGACCATGACAGATAAAATAAGACTAACTCATGTTAAAGTCCATCCATCCAGCCATCTTCTTCCGCTTAATCCTTTTTTTGGGTCACGGGGGGCTGGAGCCTATCCCAGCATCTTTGGGCGAGAGGCAGGGTACACCCTTGACAGACCGCCAGTCCATTGCAGGGCCAACACAGAGAGACAGACAACCATTCACTCTCACAGTCTTACCTAAGGACAATTTAGAATCCCCAGTTGATGCCAGTTAACCTAACTTGCATTTTTTTGGCATGTGGGAGGAAACCAGAGAAATCCCGAAGTAAACCCATGCAGACATGGGAAAAACATGAAAACTCCACACAGATCACTGTTGGTTAGGGGCTGGGATCGAATCCAGGATCCCCTGGCCAAGGGTGAATTGCTGTGCTGCCGCAGTGCTGACCACTCCACCATTGCGCTGCCCATGTTAAAGTCAGCAGGTGAAATTAAGGTAAATTAAAACCACAAAACAGATAAATTAATTTTTAATACTTTAAATATGTATACCAGCTAGAGTGAACTCTAAAATATATTCTTAATTACATGACCAGTAGAAAATATAACAGTTTACTGTTATCATTTGTGACCATTATGTAGGTAAATAATTAGATGTTCTGCCTTGTATCAGTTCTGACATTTAATTTTAATGCTCTAAAGCAGACCAGTCCTGTACTGTAGGATGATGACCCTCAATGATTTTCAGCAGCAGAAGAACAGATTCCATCTTCAGCTTCATCTCAGTTGTACCGGTGCATCTCAGTAAATTAGAAAATTATGGATTGGTCATTTAATTTTAAAAGCGATAATCACCATCATCAATATTAAATCAGGTTTAAAATGTTTCACTCTGTGTGTAATAAATATATGAAAGTCTCTTTTAGAATTAGCTTGCAAAAACTCATCTTTCAAAAAACTACTTCACTGAAATGCAGTTTTTCAAACTATTAACAGTAAACATGGAATATTTTTATTTAGCTTGTTTTTAGCAGTTTGCAAAAAAAAAAAAAAAACTCTTGTGGTTATTTCAGTCAAATATCAGTTTTATAAATCTTGAGTCCAGCCAGTTCTCTTCACAGCTGACCCTCGGTTCCTGCAGCCACTGTGGACCTCAGAAATAAACAAGAAAAGGAAAAATATCAGAAAAATCTGATTATCACTTAAGATGTGATGGACATTTTTAAGATCAGCATAATAAAATTATTAGATGTTCTGTCCCTCCTCAGCTTCATAAACTGCTCCGTTTTCTCTAAAACTAACGTGAGGTGTTTTGTTTTTTAATAGCACCACATAAGCAAATAAATAACATCAACTTCCCGATGTCTCTACAGGACTTTAAAAGTTATCTTAAAGCAAGTTATTTCAACCACGTCATACTGTATGTTTATATTAGTTAAACTGACATTAATGGGGAAAAAAAGGTTTGACTTCAGAAAAAGTAACAGTTCAACATGTTTAATACATTAAGCAAAGCATATGGCACATCAGGAAAAAATGTCACCTAACATGAGCTTAAATAATCAGTTGTTGCTGTTTTCTGGATTATTGTTTTTACATTCAAACTGCTGCATAATTCAAGCAAAAAAAAAAAAAAAAAAAAAAAAAACTTACTTTGAACCATTTCTTACTTCGTTCTGCTTATGCCTGAGACTAGAAAAAAAAGCCAGGCTGAGCCAAGCACTGAATGCTGGGATATATTAAGGTCACAAGGATCCTCTTCATGTATCCATTTTTGGGGTTTTGAAGGCTACATTTGTAGGCCACATGTGAAGGAGCCCACAGAATGGGACAGCCTTGGACGCAGCACAGTATCTGGCCTAGAAATGTGCACTTGGAGGACGCAGAACCTGAATTGAGACACAGATAATATCTTGGGGCCATGTTGGTGGCCAGCTTGAAAAATGGGTGCCATCTTGGATTTTCAAGTGGCCAATCGGGTAATTTTGATAAGTAATCCTTAGAGACTTGCCATACCAAAATTAGTGCTTGAACCACCATTTACATATTTTTTTATATAAAAAATTACTTTATCTGCCCCACTATACTACAGATGCAATGTTTGCTCCAAAGGTGCGTTCACACCAAACGCGAGCAGGCGGATTTTTCGCACAGCACGATTACATTATAAATCAATGTAAACACACCAACAGACAAATAGTGAGATGCAGACAGACAAAGTTGTCTTTAAAACTTCTGCAGCTGTGTTCAACCTGCTGTGGAAATTCCCAGAATAAAGTCATGCTTAGGTTTATATTATCCGACTGGAGGCTCACCTGAAAATGTTATCTCAAGCCTCCAAAACTTCACAGATAATGGGTGTTTACGTTGCTAGCTTGCTAGGACATCCATGGCCGGAAACTGTGGGTAAATAACTCCAAAATCCCGATTCAGCTGAAGAGTTCCCGGTTCTCCTGTCTCCCGGTGAGTGAGTTTCATTTTCTAACTAGTTTACTCTGCAATGGTGATAATTTTACTCCAATGAAAGCAGAATATCAAAGCTAGCTAGCAGCTAGCTAGCATACGCGAACACGAGACTACGCAGATTTGCACATACGTCTTCCCATTCACTTTGTATGGATTCGCGCCACCCATTTGTGTTTGGTGTGAACACACCTTTAGAGTGTTGATGGAAAAATATAGAGAAGGTCAGAAGGAGCTGCACTGTGTCTTTGTGGATCTAGAGAAAGCATATGATAGGGTGCCAAGAGAGGAAGTGTGGTACTGTATGAGAAAGTTAGGAGTGGCAGACAAGTATGTAAGGGTGGTGCAGGACATGTATGAGGACAGTGAGATGGTGGTGAGGTGTGCTGTAGGAGTGACAGATGGATTCAAGGTGGGAGTGGGATTACATCAAGGATCAGCTCTGAGCCCCTTCTTGTTTGCCATAGTGATGGACATGCTGACAGATGAAGTCAGACAGGAATCTCCGTGGACCATAATGTTTGCAGATGACGTTGTGATCTGCAGTTAGAGTAAGGAGCAGGTCGAAGAAAACCTGGAAAAGTGGAGATATGCTCTGGAGAGAAGAGAAATGAGTCAGTAGAAGCAAGACAGAATACATGAGCGTGAATGGGGGGGGGGGTGCAACGGTGAAGATGGAAGGAGTAGAGGTAGTGAAAGTTGATGAGTTTACATACCTGGGGTCAACCATCCAAAGCAATGGAAAATGTACGAGAGGTGAAAAAGAGTTCAGGGAGGGTGGAGTGGGTGGAGACGAGTGTCAGGGGTGATTTGGGACAAAGATAACAGCTAGAGTGAAAGGGAAAATTTACAAGATGGTAGTGAGACCTGCTATGATGTATGGTTTGGAGATGGTGGCACTAACAAAAAGACAGGAGGGGGAGCTGGAGGTGGTAGAGTTGAAGGTGCTAAGATTCTCACTGGGGGTGACTAGAAGGGACAGGATTAGAAATGAGTATATCAGAGGGACAGCTCAGGTTGAGTGGTTTTGAGACAATGTAAGAGTCAAGGCTGAGATAGTTTGGACATCTGCAGAGGAGTGATAGTGGATATATTGGACAAAGGATGTTGAAGATGGAGTTGCCAGGCAGGAGGAAAAGAGGAAGACCACAGAAGATTCATGGATGTAGTGAAGGAGGACATGGAGAGGGTTGGTGTTGCAGAGGAAGATGCAAGGGTAGGGTGAGATGGAGGCAGATGATCCGCTGTGGTAGCCCCTAAAGGGAGAAGCCGGAAGAAGTTTCAGTTCAATTATTTCCTCCCATGTCTGCTTTTGGGTCATGTCACACACTTAACAGTTTAATGCTTTATATACTGAGAATGAAGGAATGCCGGAGCAATAAATCTCCCTGAATGCTACACAAAAACAACACATTACTTATGTTTGAAAACATTAGCTTTTTAAGTCATGCTGACACATGACATTATATAATGCCAACATTGTCACATGTAGAGTGCTGTCCGGGAAAGGGACCAATTGTATGGAAGGCCATCCCATTCAAAACATTGCCACGATGTGAAGTTACATTTCTGGAGAGACACATCAGGTCAACATAAGCCATATATTCATTGCAGCCCAGCTGAACTCTGGGCAGAGCAGAGGTTGGTCAGCAGATCCTTTATCACTGTTGTAGTATCATCAGGACTAAAGACTGTACAGTATGTCTTATTCACCGGGTATTGCTGCTAGTAAGCTATATTCTCGACAAACTTGCTGATGTTGGCCCGACGTATGTGTACTGTTAGTGTTTAGGAGCCACTATTTTTGTAATGGGGAAAAGTTCAAATTGTTTAAAATAAACTTAAAAAATCTCCCAGACAAACCAAAAAAATACAACAATAAACTTGGGCCATTGTCTTGAGATGAAAAAAAGAGATAGAGTAAAGATTTCATCAGCCTCCCTATGAACATTGCAACTTTAACAGAAAAAAGAAGCAAAGTTATGATGAAAAATGAAGCAAATTTCTAAGAAAGTTGCATGTTTGTAAGAAAAAAAGTCATATTTATGAGAAAAGTTGCACATTTACGAGAAAACAGTTGCAAGTTTAAGAGAAAAAAATTGAAGGTAATTCTAATTGTACCCCCAAAATGTTGAGGGTAAACTTGGAGCTTGAGGGTGCCTGTTGCATTCGCATCCTCTGATTTATAGCCAGAAATGGCTCTCCTTACTCTTCAAGTTATGAGATT
Source organism: Pholidichthys leucotaenia (assembly GCA_020510985.1). Lineage (NCBI taxonomy): Eukaryota > Metazoa > Chordata > Actinopteri > Cichliformes > Pholidichthyidae > Pholidichthys > Pholidichthys leucotaenia. The sequence goes on from CM035843.1 coordinate 260,136,778, forward strand.
AGATTTAATGCACTTTCCTGTCCTGATGGCAGGTTTATTCAACACATAATCAGAGCTCTTTAGTAAATGTGTCATCTATAACTGGTTGTGTTGTGTTGATCATTACATTTACTACTTGTATGAGGTTAACTCCTAGGAGGTTTACTAAGGTTTGCTAATATATATATATATATATATATACTGTATATATATACTGTATATATATTAGATCAACTTTCAATGACATCATTCCACTCAAAGTGTTAAAGACCACAGAATTTAAGGCAAATCATAATTCTGCATCACCAAGGCCACTCTCAAAGGGAAATCTGTGAACAAACTGTGATAGTGAAACTGTTACAATGAAATTTAAAGAACTGTGAGAAGTTAAGGGGGAAAAGAGTGAGAGGCCGAGAAAACTCAAATCTGATTAGAATCTCTTCAGAGTTTCTTCTGAAAGACTATACAAAGTTTAGGACGTGGCTCAGTATCTGGCAGCTTTATCAGGAAGAAGCAAAATTGACATTTCTTCGGCCCTAAGAAGTTTGATCAGGAAGGGTGTTTTTTTTTTTGTTTGTTTTTTTTCAGCATGACGGTCACGTGAAACTAGAAGAGCACTGACATGTTTCAACAAGCAGGACCTAAAGGAACAGAAACCACAACAGTTCAGCAGGCAAGGTACAAGGTAAGTACTTTCATTTACAATAATGGTAATACTTTTGCAGGGACTGGAGCCCAGTGGAGGGGGAAGAGAAAGGAGATGTTATCACGGTCAATGCTGGCAATGTACTTATGTTGAGAATGTAACAGGGGAGAGAGGGCAATAATTGCATATTTGCTTGCAGGTGGCAAACCAGGGAGAAAGGGAGCCGAGGCTGCAGGCAGGGTGGTGGTAGCTCCAAAGCAGGAGGTGGACAGGGGTTCCCAGGCCTGGGGGAGGGAGAAACTTCGAAAGGGGGGAGAGCAAGGTGAGGATAAATTGGAAACGCTGCTTGACATACAGGCTGAAGCTGATCCAGGAGGGTGAGCGTCCAATCTCCACAGGACAACTGAGACCGGGGAGGCAAGCGGGCTGAGGAGAAGGGGCAGAGAGGTCCAGAGAGATGCCAAGGCAGGTGCGTACATGGGCTTGCGTAGTTTCAGTGATGCTGAAGGTCAGGGCTGGGGCTGGGTCGTGAGCGAGCAGGAACACACACAGGGCGAAGCAAGAAAACAGTTCTAACAACAGCAGGTGATCTCGTGACAGCAAAGGTTGTGGTGAGGAGACAGTCCCACAGTGGAATAATGCCAGTTCACCCCTTAAGTAGAGTGGAGCCCGACCGCTGCACAGCTAAAGCAAATAGGAGACAATCAGTGATGGTGTGTGTGTTTGCTCACCACAGGCCATGACAAGCACTCAGAGACTGCATACGTCTGCCAAGGCTCCTTCCGTCCCTCATGGGTCACCTCCAAAATGTAATGGGCTCATGTGTAGGCAAAGACCCACTTCTGGTGAAAATGCATCAAAACCTTTCAAGTAGTTTTGGTGTATTGTTGCTAACACAGTGTGAGAGGATAAGAGCCTTAGGGGAGGTATGCATTCTCAGATCATCATCAAAATGTAATGGGTTCCTCTCTAGCCCAAGGACCACCATTGGTGAAAATTACATCCAAATCCATCCAGTAGTTTTTGTGTAATCCTGCTGCACAAATACAGACAAGGCCCTTAGTGGAGGTATGCACTCTCAGATCATCACCAAAATCGAATAGGTTCATTCTTAGGCCAAGGGCCACCTTTGGTGAAAATTTCACCCAAATCTGTCCAGTAGTTGTAATGATGTGGACAGGGTTAGAACCTGTCAATGCCTTATGTTCAGTTTTTGGACTATCTTTTTTGCCATTCATCATTATAATTTCTGTATGGATTCTTATTTTTACAGTACCCTTTGTTTACTTCCGGTTAGCGTGGCATCTCAAGTGTTAGCCTCATCTTCTCACGTTGTAATTTGTCACAGCTGTCCCTCATTTTCCCAATCACTGTTTCTTCTATATATGCTGGCCACTGACATTAATCCCCGCAGCGTTCTTATGTTAGCATCACGTTTCTTTCACCACACTGTTTGGATTTATTGTTGCCATTTTTCACTCCACGTTATCTCGCTTGTTGTTGCTTTTTATTTTTGCCCACGAGCAGGGTTTATTGTATTTTCTGTAATAAATATCCACAATTAGAAGTCTGGCGTTTAGGCCCTTTATTCAGTGCTCTGAAGGAGCAAACGTTATGGCAGTAGTTTTTACATAATCTTGCTGACAGACAAACAAGGTAACTAAAACCAACATGGATGAAAACATTACCTCCTTGGCAGAGGTAATCATTCAGTATTTGAAGAGGAAAAAAATGCTGATGAAATGCTGACAGTAGTGGACTGGCCTGGAGTCCTTACTATAGAGACAGTACAGGATCACCTGGACAGAGAATGAAATAAGACAGCCTCAATCTCTGAGAAATGCTGAGAGAGCCTTGGTGTTCTGTAGTGTAGCACAAAAGGATTCTAAGGGTTAAGGAAAGTCACAGAAAATCAGTTCCACTGATTCCATTTTAATCTAAAGAAGCAGGTTTTTTTTTCCCCTGAAATGTTTGTTAGGTTAATTGGCATCAAAACTGGGGATTCTAAATTGTCCTTAGATATGACTGTGAGAGTGAATGTTTGTCTCTCTGTGTTGGCCCTGCGATGGACTGGTGATCTGTCCAGGGTGTACCCTGCCTCTCGCCCAAAGATGCTGGGATAGGCTCCAGCCCCTCCGCAACCAGAAAACGATTAAGCGGAAGAAGATGGATGGGTTTCTGTTTTTTTTATAGGGCAGGGAATATTTTTCGATTAATGTGGACTAATTAACGCATTGGAAAAAAAAAAAATGAAGCAGTTGGGTCACTCCCTGAAGTGATGTAGCAGTGTTTTTCAACCAGGGTGCCCTAGTACATCCAAGATTTTGTGGGAAATTAAGATAAGATGAGATAAGCCTTTATTAGTCCCACAATGGGGAAATTCCAGGATTGCAGCAGCAAAGGGATAGCAGCACTCAGAGCAATAGCAAATAAGATAATATAAGAACTGGTTAGCCAAAGCAGTAAAAAAATATACAGTACATACTATGTACACCGTTATATACATAGTGCAGAAGCATTGCAGCTAGATGGTATCAACAGCACTACAGTAAACTAAAATATAAATATGGACCCAGACAGTATATTTAACATTTGAATGAACAGTGTTGTTGCCACCCTCGATAATAATTGTAATTGTCTAAGTTGCGTATTGGAGGGGACGATCTCTATTGTGCAAAGTTGTGACGTTTAATACGGATTCTATGAGCAGCGCCGGTTAGATTCTAAAGTCTGATAGCCATAGGTAGGAAGGACCTGCGGAACCTCTCCCTCAAGCACGTAGGATGGCACAGCCTACCACTAAATGAGCTCCTCTGTGCCTTCAGCATGTTCCGCATGGAGTGGGACTCGGACTCCTGCAGAGATGACAGCTTAGCCACCATCCTCCTCTTTCCCATCTCCTCCACTGGGTCAAGGTGTCGCTCCAGAACAGAGCTTGCATTTTTGACCAGCCTGTTCAGTCTCTTCCTGTCAGCTGCCATGATGCCGCTGCTCCAGTAGACCACTCCAAATGTGATGGCTGATGCCACCACCGAATTGTACAAGGTCTTCAGGAGTGCCCCTCACACTTCAAAAGACCTAAGTCTCCTCAGGAGGAACAGCCTGCGCTGCCCCTTCTTATAGAGTGTGTTGGTGTTGTGTGACCAGTCTGGTTTATTGTTCAGCTGAACATCCAGGTACTTGTAAGATGTCACCATCTCAAGGCCTGTTCCCTGGATGTTTATCAGTGCTGTGGGGGGGTTGTACATGGCTGCGGCAGTCCACCACCAGTTTTTTGGTTTTATTTGCATTGATCTGGAGGCAGTTCAGCAGACACCAGTCCACAAAGTCCTGGATAAGTCCTCTGTACTCCATGTCATCCCCATCGGAGATGAGGCCAATGATCGCAGAGTCATCAGAGAACTTCTGTAGATGGCAGTGGGGTGTGTTATGTGAAAAGTCAGCAGTGCAGAGGGTGAGCAGGAATGGAGCCAGAATTGTTCCCTGGTGGGCCCCCGTACTGCAGATGATGGTGTCAGACACACAGTCCTGGGTTCTCACAAACTGTGGTCGGTCAATGAGGTTGTCCAGGATCCACGATAATAGGTGCTGGTCCACCCTGCGCACAGCAGCTTGTCCATCAGGATCACTGGTTGGATGGTGTTGAAAGCACTGGAGAAATCAAAGAACATGATAAGATAAGCCTTTATTAGTCCCACAATGGGGAAATTCCAGGATTGCAACAGCACAGGGATAGCAACACTCAGAGCAACAACCAGAAGGCAAGAGAAAAAGAGCAGCGAGTATACATATGTACACACACACACACACATATATATATATAGACACAGTGCGGAGCATTGTAGCTAGATAGAATAGATATATAAATGCACTACCGTTCAAAAGTTTGGGGTCACTTAGAAATTTCCTTATTTTTGAAAGAAAAGCACTTTTTTTCAATGAAGATAACTTTAAACTAATCAGAAATACACTCTATACATTGCTAATGTGGTAAATGACTATTCTAGCTGCAAATGTCTGGTTTTTGGTGCAATATCTACATAGGTGTATAGAGGCCCATTTCCAGCAACTATCACTCCAGTGTTCTAATGGTACAATGTGTTTGCTCATTGCGTCAGAAGGCTAATGGATGATTAGAAAACCCTTGTGCAATCATGTTAGGTCTGCAATGCTGTAATTGCTGCAAATGGAGGATTCTTTGACAAAAGCAAAGTTTGAATGAAAAAATTATTTCAAATACAAATCATTATTTCTAACCTTGTCAATGTCTTGACTATATTTTCTATTCATTTTACAACTCATAGTGGTAAATAAGTGTGACTTTTCATGAAAAACAATAATTGTCTGGGTGACCCCAAACTTTTGAACGGTAGTGTATATAAACAGTGCGGAGTATTGTAGCTAGATGGAATGAATATGTGAATATATAAACACACAGTGCGGAGCATTGTAACTAGATGGAATAAGTATATGAATATATAAACACATAGTGCGGAGCATTGTAGCTAGATGGAATGAAACAGCAATACCGTCTACTTAGTTATCCTACATGGTATGATTATGTACCCATACATATTCTCACCCTCCATAGTGACCGGTATTTTCCTAGTTGTATACCGGAGGGGACCATTGTGTAAGTCTATTGCGTCTTTTGCATTCAATACTATTAGGATGTCACGTCTTTTTTGTTATCTCTGCGAGCAGCCCTGCTTAGGTTGTACAGTCTGACAGCCGTAGATAGGAAGGACCTGCGAAACCTCTCGATTGTGCACCTAGGATGATGTAGTCTGCTGCTAAATGAGCTCCTCAGTGCATTCAGTATGTCCTGTATAGGGTGGAACTCGGACTCCAGCAGAGATGACAGTTTAGCCACCATCCTTCTCTCTCCCCCATCTCCTCCACTGGGGAGGAGATGGGGGAGAGAGAAGGCGCTGCCCCGGGACAGAGCTAGCTTTCTTGATCAGTTTGTTCAGTCTCTTCCTATCGGCTGCTGTAATGCCACTGCCCCAGCAGACCACTCCAAAAGTGATGGCTGATGTCACCACCGTATCATAGAATGACTTCAGCAGTGCCCCTTGTACACCAAAAGACCTAAGTCTCCTCAGTAGGAACAGCCTGCGCTGTCCCTTCTTGTAGAGTGTGTCGGTATTGTGTGACCAGTCTAGTTTATTGTTCAGATGAACACCCAGGTACTTGTAGGATGTCACCATCTCGATGTCTGTTCCCTGTATATTTACTGGTGCTGTGAGGGGTTGTCCTTGCCTGCGGCAGTCCACCACCAGCTCCTTAGTTTTCCTTGCATTGATCTGGAGGCAGTTCCGATGGCACCAGTCCACAAAGTCCTGGATAAGCCCTCTGTACTCAGCTTCATCTCCGTTGGAGATGAGGCCAACAATCACAGAGTCGTCAGAGAACTTCTGTAGATGGCAGTGTGTTGTGTTGTGTGAGAAGTCCGTAGTATAAAGGGTGAACAGGAAGGGAGCCAAAACCGTTCCCTGGGGGCCCCCGTGCTACCGATGATCATGTCGGACACACAGTCCCGGGTTCTCACAAACTGAGGCCGGTTTGTGAGGTAGTCCAGGATCCATGATGACAGGTGCTGGTCCACCCCTGCGCACAGTAGCTTGTCCTTCAGGATCATTGGTTGGATGGTGTTGAAAGCACTGGAGAAGTCAAAGAACATGATCCTCACCGCATTCCCGGGCTTCTCCAGGTTGGACTTAACCGTGAAGGAGGAAGATCACCGCATACTCCACCCCAATACCATGCTGGTAGGCGAACTGGAGTGGATCCATCGCTGGTCCCACCAGGGGGCGGAGGTGAGCAAGGAGCAGTCTCTCCAGGGTCTTCATCATGTGGGATGTCAGGGCCACTGGTCTGTAGCTGTTCAGATCTTTGGGGTGGGAAGTCTTTGGTACAGGTACCACACAAGATGTTTTCCACAGCTGTGGTACCCTCCCCAGCTTCAGGCTCAGATTGAAGATGTACTCCACAATCCCACACAGCTGGTCTGCACAGGACTTGGAGCTTTGCGCTGATGCCGTCCGGTCCTGACGCCTTCCTCGCCTTGATCTTCCTCAGCTCCGTCCTCACCTGGGTCTTAGTCAGGGTCAGGTTGGGGGGCTGTGTGCTGGGAGTTGGGGGGTGTTGGTGGAGTGGGGAGTGGGCAGCAGGACTTGATGTCTTCAGAGGCAGCAGTGGTTGTTGTGCAGGTGGGGGGGAGGGCGGTTGGTCAAACCTATTGAAAAACAGGTTCAGATTGTTCGCCCACTCCCTGCCCCCCGTGGCCTGGGGAGAGGTATTCTGGAGCCCAGAGATGGTTTTAAGGTTTCTCCAGACCCCGCTGATGTCACTCTGTTGCAGCTTGTCCTCCATCTTCTTCCTGAAGCTGTCCTTGCCTTCTCTGATCTTTCTTCTCAGCACCCTCTGTACGGACTTCAGCATCTCCCTGTTCCCCGACCCGAAGATCCTCTTCTTCTCTCTCAGAAGTGTTTTTATCTCAGGGTTGATCCAGGGTTTGTTGTTTGAGCAACACCGTATGGTCTTGGTGGGAACGGTGTTGTCCACACAGAAGCTGATGTAGTCCGTGTTGGTGTGAGTGAGGCCATCGATGTCCTCACCATGTGGATCGCAGAGCTGCTCCCAGGCGGTGGTTTCAAAACAGCCCTTGATCCTCACAGTGCTTCCAGGTGGGACAGGGAACGCTGTGCGACAGGGCTATTCAATTACAAAATCAGCTGGGCCACAATCTGAAATCAAGACATGTATCTGGGCCGCACATGTTCAGCGATCTGTTGAATATGATAAATTTCAAACCAACACAGATCAATATGATGAAACCTATACGCTTTTTATTCATTGTCTTGGTTTTAAATGTGTGCTTGGCACATGACAAAGGCACATCAAAGTGTATAAAAACACAATAACAGTGCTGGAGTTGAGTAGAACTTTAAGTAGTAGACATTTTTCCTCTTGAACAACAATTAAATTAATACAGTGGGGGGATACAATTCTGTAAACCATTTTGGTCACAGCTTACTCAGGCATATCTCAAAATGCATAAAAACTCAGTGTGCACAGTTAGTAGCATTAACATTTAATTTCCTTTAGAAATAAAATATACTACATCCTGGTCATAACTGACCTTGGCACATCACAAAATGCCTTTAGCTGATTAAAAAATGAATTGCCAAATACTTCAGTGCACAAACCCTTCAAGAAAAGATTGATAACGTTAACCAACATTGCACATCCACTATTGTGGTTTGTTTTGTTTTAAATCACCACATGTGAGTAGGAACCCCTTTATAACTACACATTCCAATACACACACATATCAGTCCAGGCAGGGTTAAACCAATGTTTTTAATCAATTTTATGCTTCAGAGTTGACAATGACATGTTGCAAGTTGCCTTCACACCAAGCGTGAATGGGTGAATTTTTCACACGGCGCCATTACACTCAATGTAAACACAAAAATAGACATGAATTCACCATCTGAGTGAGTTGCAGACAGGCAAAGTTGCCTTTATAACTTCTGCAGCTGTGTTCAACCTGCTGTTGAAATCCAAAAAAATAACGTGCTTAGGTTTATCCGATGGGACTTCACCTGAAAAAGTTGTCCCTACCTCCAAAACTTCACGATGATAGTTTACGTTGCTAGCCTTGTTAACACGTCCGTGGCAGGAGTCTGTGGGTAAATAATGACATCCTGATTCAGCTGAAGAGCTCCTAGTCCTTCTTTCTCCAGGTGAGTGAAAGTCTCACTTTCAAACTAGTTTACTCTCCAATGTTGATACTTTTACTCCGTTGACGGCAGAATCTCAAAGCTAGTGCTATCCCTTGAAGGCGTATGCATGATTTTACGTGTGCTCGCCTCTTTCCATTAACTTTGTATGCATTCACGCCGCCCGTTCATGTTTGGTATCTTCCCACTCGCACCGTTAGCCACAGTCATAGAGCCCACACTTCAAAACAAATGCGCTGCATTGTGGCTTGACAGTTGCTAGGTTACGCAGAGTGTTGCATTTACGGTCTGTAGTAATTAATGGATTTCTGCAATTTTGTGAAAAGTCTTGGCCTTTGCTTCTCTGGCTTGGCCACAAACTGTGCCTGGGCCTCTTGGAGGTTGGTTCTGGGCCGCATGTAGCTGTTCAGGTCCTTGGGGTGTGGAGTCTTTGGCACGGGTACCACACAGGATGTTTTCAACTGCTGTGGTACCCTCCCTAGTTTCAGGCTCAGGCTGAAGATGTGCTCAATGATCCTGCACAGCTGGTCTGCACAGGACTTGAGGAGTCTTGAGCTTACGCAATCCAAACCTACAGCCTTCCTTGCCTTGATCTTCTTCTGCTCAGCTCTCACCTGGGTCTTGGTGAGGGACAGACTGGGGCAGGGGGGCTGTGTGCTGAGGAGTGGGGGTGAGTCTGTGATGGGAAAATGGCATGGGATGTGCATTGAGAGCTGGGGGATGTGGGGGTGGGGTGGAGGGAGGGCAGTAAACTGCGGGACTAGATGAAGGTGGAGGCAGCAGGGGTTGGTGGGCAGGCGGAGAAGAGGGTGGTTGGTCAAACCTATTAAAGAACAGGTTCAGGTCCTTCATCCACTCCCTACCCCCCACGGCCTTGGAGGTATTCTGGGGCCCAGAGATGGTTTTGAGGCCTCTCCAGACCCCGCTGAATCACTCTACTTCAGCTTGTCCTCCATCTTCTTCCTGTAACTGTCCTTCCCCTCGCTAATCTTCCTCCTTAGCGCCCTCTGTACGGACTTTAGCTCCTCCGTGTTTCCCGACCTGAAGATCCTTTTCTTCTCCTTCAGCAGTGTCTTTTTCTCAGGATTGATCCAGGGTTTGTTGTTTGAGAAACACCGTATGGCCTTGGTGGGAACAATGTTCTCCACACAGAAGTTGATGTAAATTGTGATCGTGTGTGTGAGGCCGTTGATGTCCTCACTAGTGGATCCCAGAGCTGCTCCCACACAGTGGATTCAAAACAGTCCAGAGTGTCCTCCGCCTACTTGGACCATATCTTCACTGTGTGGGTAACAAGCAGTTGTCTGTGTACCAGGGGTTTGTACACAGGCAGGTGGTGAACCAGCTTGTGATCAGATCTTCCAAGGGGGTAAGCGGTGATGAGGTGTAGGCCTCCTTGGTGTTTGCATGAAATAAGTCCAGTGTTTTAATGTCTCTGGTGTGGCATGTAACATACTGGGTGAAAGTGGGCAGAGCGGAGAATAGGGAAGCATGGTTAAAGTCTTCAGAGATGAGCTGGAGAGCATTGGGTGCTGTCTGCAGCCTGCTGGTGGATGATGTCACATGCTGCCTCAGCACTTGTGGAGGGGGGGTACATAAATTGCAATCACGATGACATGCGAGATCTCTCTGGGGAGGTATGTCGATCGCATGCTAACAGCTAGCAACTCAAAGTCCAATTTATTTTGATTTATTAATTGGTCAAAAAAATTGCAAATAATTTGCCGCTGTTGTGCATGGGTTCTGTGGAACAAAAACCTGAACATACCAGGGCACTCTGATTGGAAAAACACTGGTATAGGCAGCGGTGAACAGTTTTTCCCCATCAGCTGGCTCAGCTTAAAACAAGTATAGGTCTTTCAGTGCTTAAATTCACACCACACTAAACTGATCCTCTGGTACTCAGGGTAAACTCATTCTGAATGCAGAAACCCCACTTAAAGTACACACACACACACACACACACACACACACACACACCTGATGTCATGTTATTGATTGGGGCTGCTCACTCAAAAGTATGAAGAGTTTCTGTCAAAGTGAGCCTAGAAAAACACACACTCTAATATACAGTAAATAAAATCTTGTAACTCACCATTGTTTAAGGAGCGCTGGGAATCTATTAAGAATTGCTCAGTATGTTTGTACTTTTAAGGGCTGAGATGATTAAAAGTTGCTGAAAAATACATCAGCTTCATTGTTTCTTCATTGTAATTTTGGTGATTAAAATTATAGAAAATGTGCAGCTAGTTAACCCCTTGCACTCCGGTCAATTTCCCTAAAAAAGCCAAAAATTAACGTGCCCAAATTAAATCAAAAGCTGTTCTTCAACCCTTTGCAGCATCTTCATGGGGTTGGTCTCATATAAAGGAAAACACTTTGAATTTTTTGGCAAAACAGTCATAATCTCTCTAAATGCTCCGGCCACTGAGTTACAGTCATCTAAACATAGTGAACTTGAAGAAAATAAATTTGGCCTGGGTGTTTTTTTGGATACAAATGCTTGCAAATAACACACAGCTTCAGATCCGGGCTGGAAAATGCAACAGAAATGTAGAACCAAGTGTTATCCAGCTGAGGTCCAAATTTTGTAACAATACCACAAAAAATGAATATATTACACAGCTTTGTTCTCAGGTAGTTCCCAGGCATTTTGGAACTGTGCCAAATTGTGTCAAATGGCACAGTTTGGAAAAACGTCTAACTTTTGAATGCTTCAGTGTAGAAGCTTCATTTTGGGCTCTAATGAAAGGTCACACTCAGGGCTGTGTCTGTGTGTGTGTGTGGGGGGGGGGTTATCCCCCCCCTTGCTACAGAGGATGGACATTGGCCATCGCTACACAACGGATTAGCCTCAAGTGGCGATGTGGGACAGCAGCGCAGTCACCGCGGCTCCCCCCCCCCCTCGCTACAGAAGAATAGCGGGGGTGGGGGGCGGCGTTCATGGTCTGGACGCGCCGAACAACCCCTTGTACCGCGGCGCACGAACTTCAGACTTCGTGCGCCGCACAGTTGTAATTTACCGATCGGTCAAAAGTCATTTTGATTACAATTTTCAGGAATAAAGAATAATTTAGCTTATAACACCTTACCTCTTCACAGCAGTGTCCTGGCGAACTTCTCTTCCCCATTGTCAGACGAACGTAACGCTGGTCCGCTCGTGGTTCTGGTCTCGCGACCCGATCAAAACATAATTCCATTATTGCGGTTTTGTGCTTCCATGATTGCAGTTTTTGGCGAACGATTTTTCAAAACAAATAACAGTAGTAATTAAAAAAAGGCTGGCGAAGGCATGTGTGTCACTCAGCCTTCGTCGTCAGCCTCCGTCGGTCTATGACCATGGAAGAAATCACAACGTCTACTCTGCTGGAACAAAAACAAAATAAGCACTGCCTGTGGCCGAACATGCCGATGCGCGAATGGCACTCCCTGTCACAGAGGTTGCATTTGTGGATGGTCTCCGTGCTGCTGAGTCTGTGGGGTTCTTCCTGCGGGTCCTTTTTTTGATTCGCTGCAGCAGTCAGTCTTCACCCAGCCTTAAAAAAAACAGCTTGTGAACTTCTCTGCTTCAATTGGCTCACTGCATTCACAGCGTTGGGAGGCGGGTCCTTCTTGCTAGGTTTTCAGTCATTGGTTCTTCAAGGTTTCAGAAGCCCAATTCAAGGCTCTTATTAGTCGAATGAGAGGTCAATCAGATGAACTAATCTGTTTGCGACTGTGTCTGCAGCTTTTATTTTCAGTGCGCGCTTGGACGCCATACACCACCTACATCACAATCTCCATCATGCGTCCTAGAGCGCACGAGGGCACTCTCGTGTGCCCTAGGACGCAGAGACTTGCCCGTCCGCGGTACAATGGAGTGCAAGAGGTTAATTGTTTTAACCAGTTCCCAGCTAATAGATTTTAAATACTGTATATATAGTACATCTGGAAAGTATTCACAGTGCTTCATTTTTCCCACATTTTATGTTACAGCTTTATTCCAAAATGGAATAATTTTTTTCCTCAAAATTCGACACACAATACCCCATAATGACAAGATGATTTATTTTATTTTTTTTTTGCAATTTTTGCAAATTTATTAAAAATAAAAAACTAAGAATTCACATCCTTTGCATAAGTATTCACAGCCTTTGCTCAATTCTTTGTTGATACACCTTTGGCAGCAATTACAGCCTCAAATCTTTTTGAATATGATGCCACAAGCTTGGCACACCTATCTTTTGGCAGTTTTGCCTATTCTTCTTTGCAGCACCTCTCAAGCTCCATCAGGTTGGATGGGAAGCATCGATGCAAAGCCATTTTCAGATTTCTCAAGAGATGTTCAATTGGATTCAAGTCTGGGCTCTGGTTGGGCCACTCAAAGACATTCAGAGTTGTCCTGAAGCCACTCCTTTGATATCTTGAATGTGTGCTTGGGGTCGTTGTCCTGCTTAAAGATGAACCGTCGCCATAGTCTGAGGTCAAGAGCGCTCTGGATCAGGTTTTCATCCAGGATGTCTCTGTACATTGCTGAATTCATCTTTCCCTCAATCCTGATTAGTCTCTCAGTCCCTGCTGCTGAAAAACATCCCCACAGCATGATGCTGCCACCACCATGCTTCACGGTAGGGATGGTATTGGCCTGGTGATGAGCGTTGCCTGGTTTCCTTTGTCTCATCAGACCAGATAATTTTGTTTCTCATGGTCTGAGAGTCCTTCAGGTCTCTTTTGGCAAACTCCAAGCGGGCTGCCATATGCCTTTTACTAAGGAGTGGGTTCCATCTGGCCACTCTACCATACAGGCCTGATTGGTGGATTGCTGAAGAGATGGTTGTCCTTCTGGAAGGTTCTCTCTCCACAGAGGAATGCTGGAGCTCTGACAGAGTGACCATTGGGTTAAGATAAGATAAGCCTTTATTAGTCCCACAATGGGAAAATTCCAGGATTGCAACAGCACAGGGATAGCAACACCCAGAGCAACAATCAGAAGGCAAGAAAAAAAAAAAAAAAAAACAAGAGCAGCGAGTATACATATGTACATATAAATATATAGACACACAGTGCGGAGCATTGTAGCTAGATGGAATAAATATATAAACGCACACAGTGCGGAGCATTGTTATTATTAGGGTTATTGGTCATCTCCCTGACTAAGGCCCTTCTCCCTCAGTCGTTCTGTTTAGATGGCCGGCCAGCTCCAGGAAGAAAACCCCTGGGGGATCAACCAGAACAATGGACTATTGTTTTTACATCCCTGGATTAAGGAGAAGACGTCCGGGCGCCAGTTGGTCAGGCTAATCATATGTACTGACTGATATGTATATCAATATGCTAATGTGCCATGCATTCTCTCTGTTTGTATAACATGTATAAAAGAGCTTGCTATACATGCCAGCACGGACAACACAGCACAGCACAGTAGACCACTGTAGCGCACAGCGCTACAAGTGCGTCTCATTTTGATGGAGGAAATAAAACTCTGCAACCTTCCAGCTCGTCATATCACACCTGATTAAATTCCTCCACAAAGTATGTGCCTTTCCAAATCACGTCCAATCAACTGAATTTATCGCAGATTAACTCCAATTAACCTGTAGAAACATCTCAATGATGATCAGTGGAAACAGGATCCACCTGAGCTCAATTTTGAGCTACATGGCAAAGGCTGTGTATACTTATGTACATGTGTGTTCTTAGTATTTTATTTTTTTTTTCCACAATATCTTTATTGAACCTTTTTTTTTTTTTAAACAAACATGATACAAACAATCAAACACTAACACTAAAGTACTACAAAAAAAAATGCACTAAAAACACCAACAACCACCAACAAAATCAAGTCTTCAACAATGCTCCTCTGTTTAGTCTAGACAATCCAATACATAAGTATACATATTATGTTCACCAGTTTGGAATTTACAAGGTCCACACACATCATTCACCTTCTTCTTCAAGAGTTATGTTTAAATTTTTTACATAATCAATAAAAGGTCTCCATATATTCTCAAACACAATTTCCTTTGATTTCAGTATATATGTTATTCTTTCTAATGGAAGGTTTGTTAACATCTGTCTTAACCACTGAGTCACATCTGGTCTATGAGTCTTTTTCCATAATAGTGTAATACATTTTTTGGCATTAAGCAAACTGAGGTCTATGAATGTTCTTTCACTTTTATTAAAATTATGCTTTTCTGGGTACAGACCCAACAAAAACAGTTTAGGATTCAATATGATTTGTTTTGAGATTATTTTTTCAATTGTTACCCTCACCTCTTCCCAAAACATTCTTATTAATCTACATTCCCATAAACAATGAAATAGGGTTCCTTTACTTTCCATGCATTTTGTGCATGTATCTGGTATATTCTTGTTATATCTATTTAACTCCTCCGGTGTAACATACATCCGCATTAACCATTTGAAATGTATCAATTTAAGGCGTACATTTATTGATTTGGTTTGAGCTTCTGTACAAGCCAATTCCCATTGTTCCTCTGAAATTTCAGTTTGCAGATCTTCTTTCCAGTAGTTTAATCTTTTCAGTGAATTTTCACTTGAAGATAGTGTCAATGAGTTATAAAACTCTGAAATAATACCCTTTCTTTTACTATCTTTCATCATCATTTTTTCCAAGGATGAATAAATAGGTCGAGTGAGAGCTTTATTTTGATTTGATCGAATAAAGTTTCTAAGTTGAAGATATTTAAAAAAATGTGTTCTATTGAGATTAAATTTGATCCTCAGTTCTTCAAAAGACATTATGTTATCTGCACATGGCAAATATAAATCCTGAATCTTTTGTATCCCTTTTAAATTCCATACTTTAAATACAGCGTCCGCTCTCCCTGGTTTAAAATATTGATTACCCCATATTGGACTAAATTGTGACAATAACTGTGGTTCTTTTAAATAGTTTTTAGCTTCACACCATATTTTGATCATATGCTTTACAAATGGATTTTTAACTTGTTTTTGTAATTTTTTTGCCGAATCTGAGTATATGAATATGGGAAGAGGTAAAGGTAAATTGTAGGATTCCATTTCAGTCCAGTGAGGGAGATCATCTGATGAAAAATAATATGTCATAGACCTCAGTTGTGCCGACCAATAATACAACATAAAATTTGGACATTTCAGACCTCCACGATCAAATGGTAAATATAATAAAGACAGACGTAATCTAGCTCTCCTGTTGTTCCATATAAATTCCACTAACTTTTTTTTTATTCTTGAGAATAGATCTAAAGGTGGTGGTAAGGGAATGTATTGAAATAAATAAAGTATTTTAGGTAAAATATTACTTTTAAGTATATTGATTCTCCCGATCATCGACATTGGTAGTGACATCCATCTCTGAGTTAACTCATTAATATCTGACATTAAGGCTTCATAGTTGACACTGGCGACTGATTCTAGCTTAGGCACAATTTGGATTCCTAAATATTTAAACTGATTTACAACATTGAATTGATTTACCTCAGGGGCTGGGTAATTTCTCTGGGTCTCATTTAGCATTAATATTGAAGATTTAGTTTTATTTATTTTATATCCTGATATTTCCCCAACATTCTTTATTAAATTCAACAAGGTTGGAATTGATTTTTTTAGATTCGACATAAACAAAATTATGTCATCGGCGTACAGGGAGATTTTATGTTCTGTTGGTCCAACTTTAATTCCATATATTTGTGAATGTAAACGTATCGCTAAAGGTTCAATTGCCATAGTAAACAGTAAAGGTGAAAGTGGACAGCCTTGTCGACATCCTCTATTGATTTTTATTGGTTTTGAAATATTGTTATTTGTTAGGATTTCTGCTGTAGCATTATTGTATATTATTTGAACCCATTTTATGAAATTATTTCCAAGTCCAAACCTTTGTAGGACTTCAAAAAGAAAGGGCCATTCAACTCTATCAAAGGCCTTTTCGGCGTCCAGTGATAGGAGAGCTGTATCCGGTGCTTCTTTATTAAAATAAATAATATTAAATAGTCTTCTTACATTATGGAAGCCTTGTCTACCCTTTATAAAGCCATTCTGATCTCGATTAATAATATTTGGTAAAATTTCTTGTATTTGTCTTGCTAAAATTTTACAGATTATCTTAAGGTCGGCGTTTAATAGGCTTATTGGTCTCATATTTTCACATTTATTAGAGGGCTTACCTGGTTTTGGCAGCAGTATAATTAAGGCATTATTTATGTATGATGGTAAATTATTATTTTGAAATGCTTCTAAAACCATTTCCAAAAAAGGTTTTATTAATTTATTCTTAAATTTTTTATAAAGGTCAACTGGAAGACCATCTGGTCCTGCACTTTTTCCTGATTTCATATTATCAATGGCTAGCCCAACTTCTTCTTGACTAATTTTAGACTCCAATATCTCCCTGTTTTCATTTGGAATACACGGTATAGATAGTTCGTTCAAAAACCCATTTAGTTTTGTTAAATCAGATTCATTTTTGGTATCATATAATTTTTCATAGTAATCTCTAAAGGCTCTGTTAATTTCTAAAGGATCTATAACTACCTGTCCATTACTTATAATACTGGTAATTGGTGTTTTAATTTCTAATTGTTTAATCTGCCATGCTAATAATTTTCCTGATTTTTCACCTTGTTCATAAAAAGATTGTTTCAATCTTAGAAGACTCGAGGCAGCTCTATTCGCTGATTTTTTGTCGTATTCAGCTCTCAAAATCAGTAATTCATTATCCAACCTTGGGTCACTTCCTGCATACACTTTTTCCTGAAGACTTTTTATTTTATGTTCCAATTTAGCTCTCTCCTCTCGAGTCTTCTTAGATTTTGATCCTGTATAACTAATAATATGTCCCCTAATAAAAGCTTTGAAAGCCTCCCACTTTACACATGCTGATGTTTGTGTAGTATTGATGTCAAAGAACTCGTCTATCTGTTTTTCTATATACTTGACAAATTCCTCATCCTGAAGCCATTTATGCTGAAATTGCCACCTACCTGATTCCTTCGTCAATTTTTTATCTACATATATTAGACAACAGGGTGCATGATCAGAGATCACAATGTTATCATAAAAGCAGTTTTGAATCTTGGACCTTAATTCTGTGGAAATCAAAAAATAATCAATACGTGAGAATGTCTTGTAGGTACTGGAATAACAAGAATAGGCTTTAACTTGTGGTTTCATTTCTCTCCATATATCTAACAATCTCAATTCTTTCATAAAATGATTAATAGTCATCCTACATCCATTGTGCGTACAATCCAGTCCTGTTGATCTATCTATACCTGGATTCAATGTACAATTAAAATCCCCTGCTATTATATGTTGCCCTGTAAGTGATGATAAGATAAGAAATAAATTAGCAAAGAACTTTTGATCATCTTTGATCAAAAATATCACAGTAGATGCCTCTCAGATGATGCTGTTTCCAAATTTATGCAGATTGTTTCCTCTATGCCATGTGTCAACACAACGGAAATAAGCTATAGACAGCTTGCTCCTTCTGTAATTGATAACATGGTGGATAGTGTTTCAGCTTCTCTGCATCAGGCTCTAGACTTGGTGGCCCCCTTAAAAAAGAAAAAGTCTAATCAGAGATTTTTAACTCCTTGGTTCAACACAGAAACTCGTAGCTTAAAACAGAAGACTCGTCAATTAGAAAGAAAATGGCGCTCTACTAATTTAGATGAAATCTACTTAGCTTGGAGAAATCATCTTTTAATTTATAAAAAATCTCTTAGAAAAGCTAGAACGAGTTATTACTCTGCATTAATAGAAGAGAACAAGAATAATCCCAGGTTTCTTTTCAGTACTGTAGCCAGGTTGACAAAGAGTCAGGACTCTGTCAATCCTAGCATCCCCTTAGAGCTTACTAGTCAGGACTTTATGAACTTTTTCAATAATAAAATTTCATCCATCAGAGATAAAATCAATCAGATTCTTCCCACAGTTAACTTAAATACTGTAACTACTACAACTCCTTCTATTGATGTCTGTCTTGATGAGTTTACTCCAATCAACCTTTGTGAGTTAGACAAAATAGTTTCCTCATCCAAACCTTCAACTTGTCTTTTAGACCCTATTCCTACCAGGTTATTTAAAGAAGTCTTCCCACTTATTGGTAGCTTTATTCTTCATATAATCAATTCTTCATTAACTTTAGGCCATGTACCACAGGCTTTTAAAACGGCTGTAATTAAACCCTTAATCAAAAAGCCAACGCTAGATCCAGGAGATTTAGCTAACTATAGACCAATCTCTAATCTCCCTTTCATTTCAAAAATCTTAGAAAGAGTTGTTGCTACGCAATTATTTGACCACCTGCAGGGAAATGGTTTATTTGAGGAGTTTCAATCTGGGTTTAGAATCCATCATAGCACTGAAACAGCCTTAGCGAAGGTCACTAACGACCTCCTCATTGCATCTGATAATGGACTAGTTTCTGTACTTGTCCTTTTAGATCTTAGTGCAGCTTTTGATACTATTGATCATAATATTCTACTTGATAGATTAGAACACTATGTTGGACTTAATGGAACTTCGTTGCAGTGGTTTAGATCTTATTTATCTGATAGGTTCCAGTTTGTTCATGTAAATGATGAGTTTTCTCTCAGCTCAAAGCTTAGTCATGGAGTTCCACAGGGATCTGTGCTTGGCCCTACTCTTTTTAGTTTATATATGCTTCCGTTAGGCAACATTATTAGAAAGCACTGTATACATTTTCACTGTTATGCAGATGACACACAATTATACCTGTCAATGAAGCCAGATGATACTAATCAATTAGCCAAGTTAGAAGCCTGTCTTAAGGAAATCAAAGTTTGGATGACTTGTAATTTCCTGCTATTAAATTCAGATAAGACTGAAGTCATTCTTGTTGGTCCAAAAAACCTTAGAAATTCCTTTCCAAATCAAACTTTCAGTTTGGATGCAGTTACTCTTTCTCTTAATAGCTCTGTGAGGAACCTTGGAGTTATTTTTGATCAGGATTTGTCCTTCAATTCACATATTAAATTTGTTTCTAAGACTGCCTTCTATCATTTGCGTAATATTGCCAAGATTAGGAGCATCTTGTCTCAGAGTGATGCTGAGAAGCTGATCCACGCTTTTGTTAGCTCGAGATTAGATTATTGTAATTCTTTATTATCAGGCTGTCCTAAAACATCTTTAAAAAGTCTTCAGCTGATCCAAAATGCTGCAGCAAGAGTTTTAACAGGTACTAGAAAGAGAGATCATATCTCTCCGGTTCTGGCCTCTCTTCATTGGCTTCCCATAGAGTTTAGAATTAAGTTTAAAATCCTTCTTCTTACTTACAAAGCTCTAAACAATCAGGCTCCTTTTTATTTAAAAGATCTGATACTACCGTATCATCCTAACAGAGCACTACGCTCCCAAAATGCAGGTTTACTTGTAATACCTAGAATCTCCAAAAGTACAATGGGAGGCAGAGCCTTTAGTTATCAAGCTCCTCTCCTGTGGAATCAGCTGCCAAACTGGATTCGGGAGTCAGACTCGATCTCTGTTTTTAAGAATAGGGCTAAAACCTACCTTTTTGATATAGCCTACAATTAGGGAGGGATCATGTGTTTCTGAACCCTCCCTTAGTTATGCTGCTAATAGGTTTAGTCAGCCGGGGGACCTTCAGTAATGCACTGGGCCTCACTCCTTTCCTCACTCTCTATGAAATATATTTTTTTTTTTGCTGGTCATTAACATTTGTTTGTTCTCTCCCATAGATTGAGTCCCCATCGTGCTGTTTGCTCTCTACATGTCTGTTCTTTTCTTCTTCTCTGTCCCCTCACCCCCCAGCCAGTCGCAGCAGATGACTGCCCCTCCCTGAGCCTGGTTCTGCTGGAGGTTTCTTCCTGTTAAAAGGGAGTTTTTCCTCTCCACCGTCGCCAAGTGCTTGCTCACAGGGGATCGCCTGATTGCTGGGGTCTTTCTGCAACTGTGGGGGTCCTCCCTACAGTTGATAGTGCTATGAGATGACTGTTGTTGTGAAATGGCGCTATATAAATAAAGTTGAATTGAATTGAATCATCTATATTGGGACCATATAAGTTCACAAGATTTATATTTTCTAATAGCAAAGAACCTTGAATGATTACATATCTTCCAAATTTGTCTCCAATTACATTTTTCACTTGAAAAGGAACTGATTTATGTATGAGAGTCATAACTCCCCTGGCCCGGGATGAGAATGATGAGGTGAAGACACTTCCTTGCCATCTACTCCTAATTCTTTTTATATCCTCCTCTATTAAATGAGTTTCTTGTAAAAACACAATTTTTGAACCCATGTCTTTTATTTTATTCATAACTTGTTTAAGTTTTTTTTAAATTTTGTAGACCTCTGCAATTCCATGAAGTTAAATTAAGATTAACACTTTGGTTTATGATCAATAGAGAGTTTGGGATTACCTTGCAGTGTAAACATGCTCATACAGAGAAGCAAAAACATGAGTGGTTGAACATTCATCCTACAAACTACACACAAACAAATTTCCCCTTCCCACACTTGTGGCAAACCCCCCAAAATCAAAAGAAAAATTCCGTCTCCCGATATAGCCATCGACCGCTCCACACCCACGGGGAGCAGCCTAAGCCACTCCTTCTTCATCCTCCCAATCACCCTAACTCTACTGCTTTTAATGACGTAACATTAACTCTCCTCTGTAGTTTTCCAACTTAACTCCAAAATTTTTAACAACTTTGTACATCATAGTTTTTTTTTTGTTTGTTTTGTTTTTGTTGTTTTTTTAAAATATATAATACAATCTATATTTTGTAAACTTACTATTTACTTCAAGTCAGTCAGATGCCTGTGCAAATGCTTAATTATTCTACCTTATATTTTGTTCATGCTTAGCTCCCACCAGTCTCTTCTTCTTCTTTGATCTTCTTGATGAACTCCTGCGCCTCCTCTGGGGTCTTGAAGATGTGGGTTCTGCCCTCATACGTGGTCAGCAGTCTCGCAGGATAGATTACACCATGATGAATCCCAAGGTTGCGCAGCTCCTTACGTATGGGATCAAACTGCTTCCTCAATTGTTGGATTCCTGTGGCCAAATCTGGGTAGAACCGCACCTGCTGGTCCTGGTGTTTAATCTCTCCTTTAGCTCGTGCAGCGTTGAAGATCTTCATCCTGTCTCTGTTGCTAAGAAACTTCATAATTAAGGTCCTCGGCGGTCCCTTATCTCTCCGTGGGCCAATATGATGTGCATTTTCCAGAACCACTGCTGATCGCAACTCCTCGCTGCCCAGCACCTCCGGGATCCACTTTTCCAGAAAGGAACATACGTCCCGACCTTCTGATTCCTCTGGAAGACCCACCAGCCTCAAGTTATTCTGTCTCGACCGAGATTCCAAATCCAAAATATTATTTTCCAGACATTTTTTTTTTTTTCCAAAGTGCGCACCTTTAATTGAAGACGGGTGACGTCATCTTCAGCACTAGTGAGACGGAGCTCCATCTGCGCCGTTCGTTCTACACAGTCACCCAATTCCTTTCTTATTCCTTCCAACGCTGTCATAATCCCATCAAATCTGGAGGAAAAGTCCGCTCTCATTGAACTCATGGCAGCCATCAGCGCATCTGCGCTGCTCCCCGCAGACATCGCACCGTTGCCAGCCTCCTCCGCCATATATGGAGTTTTATTTGCTGCGTCACAGACCTGAAAGTCCGTTAATTTGGACTGTTTCGGCGGCTCGCTTTTTCCTTTACCTGGTTTTCCAGCCTTAGGCTTCGCCGACATATCCTCACCCAGACGCTAGGATACGTTCTGTCCCAAATGAGAGAGTTATTTGCCGATTTTTTTCTCCAGGAGCAGAGCAGAGTGAGACACGTCCGTCTTACGTGGCAGCCATAACCGGAAGTCCAGTATTTTATTTTTAATAAATTTGCAAAACTCTCAAACTTTTATCACATTATCATTATGGGGTATTGTGTGTAGAATTTTGCCAAAAAATGAATTTAATCCATGGAATAAGGCTGTAACATAAAATGTGGAAAAAGTGAAGTGCTGTGAATACTTTCTGGATGCACTGTATACAGTGGTGTGAAAAAGTGTTGGCCCCTTTCTGAGTTCTCTCTTTTTGTCATGCTTAAATGTTTCAGATCAAACAAATTTTAATATTAGACAAAAATAACAAACACAAAATGCAGTTTTAAAATGAAGGTGTAAAAAAAAAAAAAAAATCCAAACCTACATGGCCCTGTGTGGAGGTGATCCTCAAAAGCTAAACATGTTGTGATCCAAAGAAATTCAGCAACAAATGAGAAACAAAGTAACTGAGATCTATCAGTCTCGAAAAGGTTATAAAGCCATTTCTGAAGCTCTGGGACTCCAGCGAACCACAGTGAAAGCCATTATACACAAATGGCGAAAACGGAACAGTGGTGAACCTTCCTAGGAGTGGCTGGCCAACCAAAATTACTCCAAGAGTGCAGCAACGACTCATCCAAGAGATCACAACAGAAACCACAACAGCATCCAAAGAACTGTAGGCCTCACTTGCCTCAATTAAGGTCAGTGTTCATGACTCCACCATAAGAGACAGGGTAAAAATGACCTGCATGGCAGAGTTCCAAGACGAAAACCACTGCTGAGCAAAAAGAACATAAAAGCTTGTCTCAGTTTTACCGGAAAACATCTTGATGATCCCCAAGACTTTTGGGAAAATACTTTGTGGACTGACGAGACAAAAGTTGAACTTTTTGGAAGGTCTGTGTCCCATTACATCCAGCGTAAAAGTAACAGCATTTCAGAAAAGGAACATCATACCAGCAAATTGCTCCTGGTGGGTCTGGAAGCGCCATGTTAGGCAGCATGCCACCATCAGTGTGTGAATGTGTGCGTGAATGGGTGGATAGCAGGATCTGTAAAGCGCTTTGGTCATCAAGAGATGAGAATAAAAAGCGCTATATAAGTGAATACCATTTACCATTTACCATTTACCAGCAGTAAAATATGGTGGTGGTAGTGTGGTGGTCTGGGGCTGTTTTGCTGCTTCAGGACCTGGAAGACTTGCTATGGTAAATGGAACCATGAATTCTGTTGTCTACCAAAAAATTCTGAAGAAGAATGTCCAGCCATTTGTTCGTGACCTCAAGCTGACGCGCACTTGGGTTCTGCAGCAAGACAATGATCCAAAAGAACAGTATATGTACCACCTTCCATCAAACTGCTTTTGACAGGTTTATGATCCCTAGCCCCGCCTATTCCCCCATGTCCGCCCCTTTCCATGCACCTCCCCCACTGTCCCACTACCCCTCGACCACCCCACCCCTTCTTTTTCACGTGTATGATTGTTTTATGTATTATCATTATGAATTTCATTTTATTTATCTACTTAAATTGATTCTTGTACTGATGTAACATGTTGAAATTAATCATTCATTCATCCTGATGGATGATATTTGAGGTTTAAACTTTTTCCATCGGGACTCAGCCAATGAGCGGTGAGGGAGGGTTTGACAGGTTGTCGAATGATGCGCTAGAGGAGTACCCTACGGTTAACCAATGAAACTGCACTGCGGCGCGTATGAAAATTGGATCATTAAATAAAATCAGAAAATTAAACGATGAAAAAAGAGAGAACTCAACACGAGTGTGGGTGCATCTAATCAGCGAGACACCTGCCTACAGATTTTGGTGCACACTGGTCGAGGATTAAGTGGGGAAAGAAGAGGATTGTCTGAGTTGCATCCAGACCCCTGTGGCCGACAGCACCTCCCTCAACTAATTCCGCCCTCTGATTTAAAAGACGACCAATGGTGTTTGTCAAGTGGCCCTCACTCTTGTAAGGTTTGTCCAGCACTTTCCCCCACTTGAACGGGATGCTTGCTTCAGAAGATAGAACTGGAAATCACTCAGTGACCAAGACTCCGCTTTTCCTTTTCTTTCCTTTTGTTTTTGAAAAGTCATCAAGGCCAAGCACAGCCAAGCACAGCAAAGCACAGGTGAAAAACCTTTAAATACAACACAAATAGAGGGTCAAGGAAAATGTAACCCAAGAACCCATAATAAATCAACATAACCCAAAATCAAATACTCAATTTTTAAATTCCTAAAACCCAATCTTGAAATAAGTAGAAAATACTCATATCTGAAGCACCCCAAATACTAAATACATCTTAAAACACTGTTCTGTAATGATTTTTAACCTTACAACTTTAGCATCTTTTAACTTTTAAACTCTTAAAATACACTCCATTTTAACTATACTTTTAAACCCACATGATTTTATAAATACATGACATTTTAACTCACATTTCAAACACATGATTTTTTTAATACATCACATTTAACCTAAACTTGATCAAATGACTTTCCAAATGCAGCTACAAAGACACATATCACAAATGGATGCTCACTGGCTCCTTCTTCCTTGCTTGAAACGAGCTTTAGTCCTGCAGTCTTTTCCAAAGTCCAAGTTCTCCAACCATTTCGCTCACACACTGCTTACTCTCCACTGCCCTGTGAGTAACTACCTCCAAGCTCCCACCAGATCATTCCCAGCTGGTGCAATCAACCAACTGCTCTCAGGCTGGGAAGCACACCCAGACCTAAAGCACCCAGGCAGAGAGGGTGTGGCCTGCAGCTCAGCTCAACAGTGTTCTAGAGGCAGGTTAATCCCCAACCCCAGTCAGGGGTCAACCCGAAGTAGGAGAAAACAATGCATTGGCGATCCAGAGGATTCGGGTGAACTGGGATAAATTGAACTGTGCAAAAAGTAAGCCTTCAAATGTGCAGTTTTGCACTCACTTCCCTCCTTTTTTCCTTAATCAAACAACCCAATAATGACAAAAAAATGTTACAATTAAACAACTGTAAAAAAAAAAAAAAAACAAAAAAAAACCTTTTATCTGTATGCTTGTGATGATTAGTTTATTTTGTAGGGATTCTAGGAAATTTAACATTTCTCCTGTAAAAGCATTTTATATTTTCCATTTTTTGGCAATTAGTTTATTTTGTGCTGATACTAGGGAATTTAACATTTCTCCTATAAAAGCATTTTTTTATTTTTCATTTTGTTACATCTTTTCAAATGACCATACAACAGCGTTCTAAGGATTGTTTGGATGAAACAATTCTATAAAACATCCCACAACTTGCATGTGATGTCTACTAACAGCTGAATTATTTTTATTCAATCAAACCTTTTACCATCTGTTGTGATCTGAAAGTTTTTTCATAGCTTCTGGTGTTTTATAACCAGTGTTGGGCAAGTTACTAAAAAACAGTAACTAGTTACAGTTACTAGTTACTTCTTTTCAAAAGTAACTGAGTTACTTTTGAGTTACAGCATGATTAAAGTAACTAGTTTACTTGGAAAAGTAACTAGTTGGAAAAGTAACTTTCACGTTACTTTTAAATGCATACTTAAATCATTTTGCACACATAGCAAGATCAAGGGCCTCTTGTTCTCATCAGAAAAAAGAAGAAAAAGAAAACTGATGAGTCTTATCTTACAGAGAAAAAAAATGTCTCAGATTTACACAAACTATTGTTATCAGTAGAAAGCCAGAAATTTACTAGAAATAAAGCTGTAAATTCAGAGAAAATTTTGGACCCCCTGGTGGGCCATTTTTGGCCCACGAGCCATATGTTTGACACCCCTGGACCAGCCCATTAAAAATGCATTTTTTAGAGGATTTACTTCCATGAAATTGTTGCATATCACAACAGCATGTAAATGAATGAGAGAACAAAATAGAAAGCAAAGATAAATGAAAGTTCACCGCTTACAGGAAGCTGTTTTTTACTGCAGCAAATCAGTCACTTCTCTGTGTGTAAGAAAACTTTAAATGCATTTAATGCGGACATTAAATAAGATAAGATAAGATAAGATAAGATAAGCCTTTATTAGTCCCACAATGGGGAAATTCCAGGATTGCAACAGCACAGGGATAGCAACACTCAGAGCAACAATCAGAAGGCAAGAGAAAAACAAAAGCAGTGAGTATACCTATGTAAATATAAATATAAATATACCGTATATATATATATATATATATATATATATATATATATATATAGAGAGAGAGAGAGAGAGAGAGAGAGAGAGAGAGAGAGAGAGAGAGACAGAGTGTGGAGCATTGTAGCTAGATGGAATAAATATATGAGTATATAAACACACAGTGCGGAGTATTGTAGCTCGATGGAATGAATATGTGAATATATAAACACACAGTGCGGAGCATTGTAGCTAGATGGAATAAATATGTAGATATATAAACACACAGTGCAGAGCATTGTAGCTAGATGGAATAAATATGTAAATATATAAACACACAGTGCGGAGCATTGTAGCTAGATGGAATAATATGTAGATATATAAACACACACAGTGTGGAGCATTGTTGCTAGATGGAATAATATGTAAATATATAAACACACACAGTGTGGAGCATTGTAGCTAGATGGAATAAATACATGAATATATAAACACAGTGCAGAGCATTGTAGCTAGATGGAATAAATATGTAGATATATAAACACACAGTGCAGAGCATTGTAGCTAGATGGAATAAATATATAAATATATAAACACACACAGTGTGGAACATTGTTGCTAGATGGAATAAATATATAAATATATATATAAACACACAGTGCGGAGCATTGTAGCTAGATGGAATAAATATGTAAATGTATAAACACACACAGTGCGGCGCATTGTAGCTAGATGGTTAAATATGTAAATATATAAACACACACAGCGTGGAGCATTGTTGCTAGATGGAATAAATATATAAATATATAAACACACACAGTGCGGAGCATTGTAACTAGATGGAATGAAACAGCACAACCGTCTACTTAGTTATCCTACATGGTATGATTATGTACCCATACATATTGTCACCCTCCATAGCGACCGGTATTTTCCTAGTTGTATACCGGAGGGGACCATTGTGTAAGTCTATTGCGTCTTTTGCATTCAATACTATTAGGTTGTCACGTCTTTTTGCTATCTCTACGAGCAGCCCTGTTTAGGTTGTACAGTCTGGCAGCCGTAGGTAGGAAGTACCTGCAAAACCTCTCGGTTGTGCACCTAGGATGATGTAGTCTGCTGCTAAATGAGCTCCTCAGTGCATTCAGTATGTCCTGCATAGGGTGGAACTCGGACTCCAGCAGAGATGACAGTTTAGCCACCATCCTTCTCTCTCCCATCTCCTCCACTGGGTCAAGGTGCTGCCCCAGGACAAAGCTAGCTTTCTTGATCAGTTTGTTCAGTCTCTTCCTATCGGCTGCTGTAATGTCACTGCCCCAGCAGACCACTCCAAAAGTGATGTCTGATGCCACCACCGTGTCATAGAATGTCTTCAGCAGCGCCCCTTGTACACCAAAAGACCTAAGTCTCCTCAGTAGGAACAGCCTGCGCTGTCCCTTCTTGTAGAGTGCGTCAGTATTGTGTGACCAGTCTAGTTTATTGTTCAGATGAACACCCAGGTACTTATAGGATGTCACCATCTCGATGTCTGTTCCCTGTATATTTACTGGTGCTGTGAGGGGTTGTCCTTGCCTGCGGCAGTCCACCACCAGCTCCTTAGTTTTCCTCGCGTTGATCTGGAGGCAGTTCTGATGGCACCAGTCCACGAAGTCCTGGATAAGTCCTCTGTACTCAGCTTCATCTCCATTGGAGATGAGGCCAACGATCGCAGAGTCGTCAGAGAACTTCTTTAGATGGCAGTGTGTTGTGTTGTGTGAGAAGTCCGCAGTATAAAGGGTGAACAGGAAGGGAGCCAAAATGCGAGCTTCTTGCTCAAAAAATACTCATGTTTGACCACAGAGGTAGGAGCTGTTAGGGGCTACTTACCACGGACAACAGATGATCAGGGCTTGATATGAGAAGTCGCCACCACCACAGCATTTCTTCCTACCGGGTTGTGATGTGAACTGGGGCAGGATATGAAATGGACCCGTGGAGGAGACGGCTGCATCAGTTACGGTTGGGTCAGTTTAGATTTGCTTATTCATTTGCTTGCCTTTGTCTTTGGCATGACAACCTCCAGTGGCTTGAAGCAGCAGGTGGCACTGGGGATGGCAGTCTATCCAATAGCCACCCAAACTGTGTATTCCTCCCCAATTGGCAGCTGATGAGGGGGGTGTCTAGCAACTGCAAGTTGTATGATCGTCTATTTGCGCTAAAATGTCTATCCATATTAATAAAATGAGTAACTCAAGTAATGCATCTGATCAAATTTCAGTAACTGTAATGCATTACTGAATTTTTAAACAGTAATTTCGTTACACAGCACGTTACTGCAAAAGTAGTAGCATTTACTCTCAACACTGTTTATAGTAACTTCAAGGCGGACTTTTTTTATTCTGTCAAACCTTTTACCATTTGTTGTGATCTGAAAAAAAGTTTTTTTCATAGCTTCTGGTGTTTTATAACTTTAAGGCAGACTCTTTTTTTCAACCACTCATGACAAATTCAAACCAGAATTTGCAGAGAGTTTTGGCTGTCTGTGCATCTGCGTGTTCTTTACCATGCCATATGACTTGAGCTTTTTTACAGGGTGGGTAATTGAAAAAAAACAACATTTTAAATCATGGATGCTTTTTTTTTGATGACTACAAAACATGTTCACATCTCCCTCAATCATACATTGAAAAAAAAAACTTATTAAATCAGTCTACAGTTTTGTTTTGTTTTTTTGTTTGTTTGTTTGTTTTTATACATTCAAACTCCTCTTCCTAGTGTTCTGTCCACCTTATGTTCAAAGCTTATGTCAAAATTTGGCAGATGGTCACATCAGTGCATGGGCCTTAAATGATGCCTCCATTTTGTCTGGCCACCAGTGTTTGATGTGCGCACGCGCGCACACACACACACACACACAGAGTTCAGTTGTTTTAGCTCCCAACACATACGTGTTGTCTTTAAAAAAAACTTTCCTCTGTGTCATGTCCCATACTGACTGTAGAAATCCTAATCTATTTTCACTACAGGAGCAAGCGTTTTTGTTTTTTTTTAGACACATTTATCAACTTTCTAATCATTCAAAAACATTTTTCACACTGAATTATTGACACAACAACTCACTAGGAGCTTTATACTTTCAGTAAAAACTTAGATGCAACACAACTTTTGCAGAATGTTACTTTTTTCAAACATACAAAATTATTCCAGTTACAGTAATCAAATGACTAATAATCAAAGATTTACGCTTTTCAAAACTTTATCATTTACAAATTGAGAAGTTTGCTACAATTTAACAAAAATGATTTTCATTATTGACACAACAAGTCACAGAAGCATTATACTTTCAACAAAACTTAAATGCAACTTTGCAGCATACTATTTTTTTCATTTATATTCACACAAACCTGCTTTGGCATGATTAATGTGCTTCAACCGTTTATTTTTTTGAAAAGTCTAAATAAGTATTTGAATGCCGGAATTACAAAAAAAAAAAAAAAAAATCCAACCAATGCTTTTCAAAATCTACCTGAAAATCTTGCCTAAATCCAAATGAAATTGTTCACTTTTTTGAAAAAGGTCAATTTAATTTGTGGTGACATTCCACCTCATATATAAGCATTTTGTATTTTCCGCAGAATATTCTGTGTTACACAAGCATTTTTTTTAAATTACCGCCCTATGCAGAGGTGTACTGTTGATTCAAAGTCAGGCAATAATTTGAAAAATTTCACCCCCAAGCATTTGAAAAAGAACTGGTTATGCTTAAAACATGGTTTGATTTAAAAAAAAAAAAAAAAAAGTAATCTTCTAAATTTGGAGAAAACAAAGTTTATGATATTTGGAAATAAAAATAAGCTTCTCTTCTTCCTCCACTGCCATACTGTTGAAAATGCAATATGTTTGTATTTCCTTTTAAGGCCAGAGTTAATCATTGTAGTATTTTGTATCTGACTGGTCCTTGTATAGCCATCCTGGCCAATCAGGTTTCAGTTTGTATAGTAGTTAGTTTCAGTGTGCAACGTCTCTTTGCAGTGAGCAGAAACATTTCCTCTGATGTACTGGGGCTGAGTGTGTGTGAATGATAAGAAGTTAGTTTGTTTTATAGTTTCTTCGAGTCTCATCTATTTATCACTTATAATTTGTAGAGTTCACCAAAAATTTGTAGATTATTTCCCCTGTATAAAGCCTGGTGTGCTAGCTGTTACATGTTCAGTGTGTGTTATATATCTAGATACATCTAAGTTAGTTATATACCCATAGACCATGTTAATATGTTAAGGATATTTTGTGATGAGTGATTGAGTTCATTATTGATTTAGCGTGTAGGATCGCATTGGATTTAACCCTCTGAGTGTGTATGTTGCCAAACTGCGACATACACCCTAGTGGTCAAGAGTGGTAAATATTTTTTGTCAATAAAATAGTTCAGATTTCCAAGGTTATAACTTGAAAGTGGTAAGAGATAATGGCTTACTATCAATTAGAAAGATGTAAAATATGATCCAAAGTTTCAGATAGGAATAAATTTATGCATCTAATTTGCATAATGT
This sequence comes from Pholidichthys leucotaenia, assembly GCA_020510985.1. Taxonomy (NCBI): domain Eukaryota; kingdom Metazoa; phylum Chordata; class Actinopteri; order Cichliformes; family Pholidichthyidae; genus Pholidichthys; species Pholidichthys leucotaenia. Next base: position 260,167,611 of record CM035843.1, read on the forward strand.
TGCAGCACCTCTTTAAATTCCATAACTCAGTCAAAACTGCACTTTGGACGTATTTACACAAAAAATGGTTCAGTCTTTTGACACTGTTCTTTGTACAGAGGTACCTCATCTTATCTTCAAAGTAAATGAACAAGAAATCAGTACATTTAAAAAAAAACCCAGAAATTTCTCACTTACTTTTGACAAAGTCAGAGTGAGAAGGCAGGTGCAGTGCCGCGCTCTGTCACTAGGGGCATGCAAATTCTTACACTCAAAGGGTTAACTGCATTGGGCTCCGGAGGAGTGACTGTGGCCATTTGTGATTCTGGGGTGCCCTCTACTGGTGATAGCCATATAGCAGTAAGAACGCTATATTGAGCCCATATCTTTATTTGTTCATTCTTTTTGTTTGTGTATTTGTTCCAGACCACACTTCAACTCAGCCATTAAAGATTTAAGAAAACCTTTAAGTTGTCATCCTTTACCGGATGCCCATGGTGGCTGTAAATTTTGAACCTCTAATATCTTTACAACATTTTATGGTGCTGAAACCCAGGGTCACAGCTGCCACATTAGAGAGATGTCCTGGACCCTTCCTGAAACTGCAATGGCGCATGAAAAACAGGACACTAGACCTAGAAGACAGATTTGTCTCCCACACTTCTTAGAGGACTTTAGTGTTTAATATCCCAGTGAGCCAAGAATGAAATCTTATCACAGTGAGCCACATGATAAATATGAATATAGAGAACGTATGATGAGTCCTCTTACCACTCAAGCTCATTACCCATCTGTACGTCACTGTGAGCACATCTTTGAGGGATCTGCCAAGATGACACCCCTCCCAATCCTTGATTTTGAAAGACACAAGAAATAGAGATGTGCAACAGTTACCCCGAGATGATGAGGTTCTTGTTGCTATAAAGGAGATATGGCAGAAGAATCGTCAACTTCAAAAAAATGTTATGTCTCACAGAGGTAATAAATAAACTCCAGCAACAGCCTCCTCTTCACCCTGCTAACATACAAAAAGAGCCCCCCCCTCTTTCTGATTCAGGATCAGATATCATATTTGGGATGGAAAAGAGAGAGTCAGATAAAGTAGACGAGGACCAACAGAAGTGATAATGACCCTACTTATCCAGAACCCCCTGCACTTTGGAGACAAACATCCTTAACCACTTTACAAGTGCACACTCAAGAGAATGATACACGGTGCAGCATCCAACAAATAAATCAGGGTGTGGAGACAATGGACATCCTGGATAGAGGACCTCCTGATGTCCAGAGTTTTGCTCAACCACAACCCCTGTAAAATGCAACACATCTTGATTTAAGGCATCCTCCTTATGCTCTCCACAGTGCACCTTATTCAAACCAGAATCAACACCACTACACCCCAAGACCTACTGAACGAGAGAGGATATATAGAGGGCCAAAGCCAACAATTCCTCATTTCACACATGATGATCCCAGAGAATTCTCTAGACTGAAAATAGCCTTTAGATAATCTTCTTCCAAGTGACGCAACAGAACGATTTAAATATCAGATTCTGGTTGATCATCTGCACCTTGAGGATGCATTACTGATTGCTGACTCATATAATGTAGTTACTCACCCTTTCCCTACAGTGACACAACGGCAGCCCTCACTGCTTAGTATGGCCAATCCCACCAGCTGGGTTTGAGAAGAATTGCAGAGCTAATGGAAGGAGCGAGCATTAAGGATGGTGACTCTTTATCCTTCCGCAGATTTACTCTGAAGGTACATACTCTTGTGGGGATGCTGGATCAATTAGGCAAATTGGGCAAATTGAACTGAACTGTGGATCCCAAGTGAGAAGACTCACCTCAAAGTTGCCACAGTCTCTGAGAGCTGACTTCCGTCGATATGGCCCGAGTTTGACCAATGACGTGCACTGACCTCTGCAGTAATGCAGTCCTTGTGGAGACCTCTCTGGCACCACCACCACATTTTGACAAAGGACTAAACTTCGCAATTTAGAAAGTTTCTAAGACAATCAGCCACAGCTGCACTGGCCTTTAATGGCTGTCACTTCAGATTTAGCCATTTTTGTAAATTTAAACCAAAACAACAAATGTAACTCTCTTAAAATCTATAAAGTGGTTAAAAATCCTTCTGCTTGAAGAATTGTGTTGCCGACACATTTTGGCTCCAAAAAAACCCACAAACTGAATTCTGAAAATATCCATTTAACTAGTATAAGCTTTAAACAACTAAAAATGAACATTAACGGATCAACATTTTGGCTCTTCCTAAAGGTACTTCTGTCTGTGTATTTATCAACTTAAAATACTCTGATTCTATGTGCACTGTTTAATAATAAAGTTATGTACTCCACATGAAAATGCAAAAGATATAAAATACTGAATAACCAACTGGTGTGTTGTAAGCAAGTGTTGATAAAATATTGTGCGATCACTTGCTTTTCTAAAATACATACTGAAATCACATTTACCATTTTAACTGGATCACTCTGCCAATCAGTGTTTATTCCTTCCTGCTTTTTGGTAGAAAGTTTAGCAACCTATGTCTACCAGATTCAGCACACACAGACCTCTGTCATTACACCTAAGAATCAACACAACTCTACAGTTAAAAACAACGATAAAGAACAAACTAAGGCTAACCTACAGCATCATGTCCCAGTTACTATGGACTTTTTAAAAGAATTTGATACATAGATCATACCATTTTACCATCTAAATTAGAAAAATATGAAAATATTAAAAGAAAACAACACGTTCAGTTTTCAGGTATAAAATCCACCTGTTTACACACTGAAATGCAGGCTGGCACAATATTCTACCCTCAGACATAAACTTTTTAGCTCAGGCAATAACTTGAAAGTTTTACCACCAAACATTGAAAGTGAAAGGGTTTGGCTTAAAACATGGTTTGATTTAAAAAAAAAAAAAAAAAAGGTAATCTTAAATTTGAAGAAAACAAAGTTGATATTTGGAAATAAAAATAAGTTTCTTTTTCTTCCTCCTTTTTTTTACTCATGCACTGACATACAAACAAAAAAATAAAAGATTTTTTTTTTTATGTTGTAACACTCTTCTGTAAAAAGTGTGTTCAAGAATTGGACAGTTAACACAAAACCTTATAAAATACATCAGAGGATTGAAAATCACACGAGAAGTGTTATTTCTCTTATGCTTAAACTTATGCCTTATGCTTAAGGCACATTCAACTTTCTTCAAATGTTTATTTGCAAAATGTCTGCCATTGTCTTGTGACCGAATTTGACAGCCCATTATTAGTGTCCTGAAGTGAAATAAAGAGAGACGATTCTGCCAGCTGTATAACCTTTATTTCTCTGTATACAGGAGAAGAGTGGAGAAGAGACAAAATCTGCTCTCATTGTTCTGCTCTTGTCAGCAGTTTGGCTACCTTTATAGTATTCCTCTCTAACCCAAATATGGTAGCAGCCTTGGAGATAAGACCCAAAAACACACTGTTGGAGCACGCGACTCACAAGAATGTGATCTGACCTTACTTGACAATCTTAAGTTATTTTCTACAAGACTCACCCACTCCCCTACTCACTGAGAACATTCCGTACAGAGGAGAGATAAAACATGCATGCTGAGCATAAATTCATTGTGATTCACCTCCCACACTATGCACTGAATATGTAGACACTACATTACTGAGTATGTCATCTAAATAAATCATTACACAACAGGTTAATATATGAGCAACAATTTCCCACTACAATAAAAGATGTGAATGATAAATGGTGAATTTCTACCACATTTCCCTTCTCTTGATCACAAATGATCACTAAAAAATGTACAAGACAGTCAAAGCAAAGACACCAGTGAAAGTACACTGTAACAGGTTTAAACTAACATGTCATCAGCCATGACATAGAAATTAGCATGTGTGGAGGGTCACAAAGAAGCTGTTTTTGAGGGTGTAAGCACTCGATGTGGAGCAAGAAAAACAGGGAAGCATTCACCTACAACATGTGAACTATGTATCAAGGGAATTGGTAACACAGTTTCCATAATCATCGTGGAAGGGAAGTTGAAACATGTCCAAAGCAGTATAATTTAGAGCTTAACAGTCAGAAGCATTTGCGGGCATATAGTGTAGCATATTGGTGACAAATAACTTCAAAATCATATGCCTGATAAGGGGAAGAATACAACAGCTACAGAATAGAAGCGTCACTACTACCAAGAGCAGTATTAAGCCGACAAGCAAATTCTGCCAACCCCCACTAAAAAGCCAGTCATACAAACCTCCCCCCTGAATATGGTCATGAAGGGAAGCATCACGAAGCACAGTTAGATTCTGTATGGCCTGGGAGATAAGGTCACCATCCTCATCATGGGGAGGAATGTATGTGCAGCAAGAAGAGCCCACAACTGCACACACACCTCTCTCTGAGGCCGTGAGCTGGTCCAGGACCATTCGGTCTTGGAGCTCCATAAGCCATAGAGCATGCAACTCGGCTTTAACTCCTTCCAAGGCCTGAAGGGTAGAATTCGCGAATAGGCCAATAATCCTGTAATCCAAAGTCTCCATACGTAACATAACCTTCCCTACACCTAACCAAGGGAAAAGCGACAGGGTGACTTTCTGAGAATCTGTCCACAATTTGTGGTCTTTAGGAACATCTGTTCCCCAAATAGAGTCATGGATGGGCAGTGTTTGGTGTTTGGTCCTTCGCACTGATGTGAGGTTAGCAGTGACAAGGAAAGAGTGGCCTGCAGCCTGAATCGGCGCACAGCGCCCCACCCACCCAGCAGGCAGATCCTGAAAGACATAGGAGCCACATAACCATAAAAAGTCTGACTGGGGCATGACGCCTAAATCATCTGATGCGGTAAAGTATGGTTTACATGTGGCATACGGCGCAGCTTGGGACTGATTAAAAGCGCCAGTGGAATTTGCCATGCACAGGGAGCTGATATTACTACAATGCCACTTTGGTATCCGGCCCATCTTATAGACGGTCGAGGAGAAGGTAAAGTTATTAGCATAGCACTGAAATTTTGCATGAAGGGGTATAAAAACAGAGCCATAGAGTGGCACATTTCTTGTGCTGTTCAACCTAAGCAATTTGGTGAAATTGTGGCCAGTATAGCTGGGTATCTGGGGCAACCCGCCACCAGTTTTGCTTCGCATTGAAATATTTAGTATGCCAGGAGACAAGTACAGTATGTCTGGAAAGAGATCGGTGTTGTTAATGGGCAGTGGCACAATGCTTGGGTTAGCTGCAGCTATGGGCATCTTAGTGCACACATAGCAGCTAGTGGCATTTTCAGTTTTTGCCAAAAGTTTCTCCCCCACCCAGGAGAAAACAAATAAGCATTCAAAATCCATCTAGAATTAGGGTCAACCTGTGCTCTTTTGCTCACTATGGGGTTCTCTTGTGTTGGTAAGAAAAAATAACATATTAGGAGATCCAGCTGCGGCTGGTGCAGTCTTTGTCCTGATGTCTCTGTGGGGTCTGTGCTTCGACAGCCTGCTGTGGCAAAGGATGGACGATGTCCTGGTCATCCATGTCTGGTGGCACTCTGGCAGGGGAACCTAACAGTATGTCTCCCCTCTTATCATGTGTGCCCCATCTGTTTCTCTATTGCAAACGTTACGCTGGATACCAGAGGCACTGTCAGTAAACCTTTGCACAGGTAAACAGGTGGGCACCTGTTGTCAAAAGGTGTTACTTGGTCATCTTCATCTCATCCAGATCTACAACGTAGGATGGTGGTCGTAGCTGACCACTTCTCTTCTGCTTCTCATCCGTGTCTTGTCTAGGTTCTTCTGGCTTGACTTCCGGGATCTTCTTGCAGTGCGTTGCGTGGATCCACGTCGCCCTTTCCGTGATCTTCACAGCCGTAAATGTCATCAGAAGGACCTGGTATGGACCCAACCACCGTTTACTGTGCCAGTCCTTCCGTTTGAAGCTTTTGATGACCACCCAGTCACCGGGTTTGATGTCGTGCAGGACTCCCTCTGCTGGCCTAAGCAGGGCAGCCTTTACCTGCTGTGAAATGTTTTGAAGTTGGCAGGACAGTACAGAGCAATAAGATAACATGGCATTTTCAAAATGTGAAGTAGTTAGTGGAGGTGCAGGTCTCTTTTCTATGGAGAAACCTAGAGCTGGGGGTCGAACAAACAGAATCTCAAAAGGTGACGTTATATTTCTTCCTGACTCACATGCACATGTACATGAGTGCTAATGGGAGGCACTTAGTCCAGGGTAAGCCAGTTTCATCTTCAAGATTGGCAAGTTTATTTTTCAGAGTGTCATTTTTACGCTTGATGGCACCACCTGATTGTGGGTGGTAGGCACAGTGTTTTCTCAAGTCAAAGCCCAATGTGATGCTCAAATTAGTCAATGCTTCATTTACAAAATGCTTACCGTTGTCACTGGAAATTTTCTCTGATATTCCCCTTCTGGGAATAATTTCTGATAATACTCCAGCCACAACAGTGCTTGTTGCATGTTTGGCTGGAAAGGCCTCTGCCCATTTGGACCACATGTCACCCATTACCAAACAGTACTCTTTACCCTCAGCTGGGGTGAGCTCAATGAAGTCCATGCTGAAAAGGTCCTGCAGGAGGCGGATGGGCTGCTGGAACCTGTTTGGGAACCCTGTGGGCATTATTAGTGGCACAGATTAGACACTTTTTGCAAAAACTGTCAGCATATACAGTGAAACCAGTAGTGAACCAATTTGCATGCAGTGGTTGTATCATCCCTTCTCTTGACACATGGTCTTTCCCATGAGTCAATTTAACAAAATGATGGAAGAAATGAGCTGGTAAACAGGGGGGGGGGGGCATTTTGGGCCCCTCCACACACCAGCCTAGTCTTTGTAGCATCCTTTCTCTGTCCACTTCTGACGTTCCTGTGGGGAGGAAAGAGACTGCATGGTAAGAAGTGAGTCAACAGGACAGGGGGTTTGGTTAGTAAGAGGGCAGACACACGAAGGGAAGAAGGGGTCATGACATGGGCTGCAGCAAGAGACAGGGCTGCAGCTTTAGCCATAGCATCAGCACGTGCGTTACCCTTGGACACAGGGTCAGAAGACAAAGTGTGGGCTGTGCATTTGCACACCGCCACAGATAAAGGAAGGAGAATAGCTTCCAGCAGGCGTGACACATATACAGAATTTTTTTTTTCCCCACCGGTGAGCCTGCAGAGGTAAGGAAGTTACGTTCACACCAAAGGGCACCAAAGTCATGCACCACTTCAAAGTGACCGATTGCCCAGTAGCATAAGTGCATGCCTCTGCCAAGGCAACTAATTCAGCAGCCCGTGCAGAGAGGTGAGATGGCAAAGAGCAAGAAAGCAATGTGCAATGGTCATTACAGACAGCTCAACTCACTTTGTTGCGGCCTACAGAAGGGTCAACAGATGCAGAGTCGTCAACATAAAGGACAAGGTTAGCGTTGGGAAGTGGAGTGTCAGAAAGGTCAGGTCTAGGAGAGGTGACAGAGTCAACCAAGAATAAACAGTCATGGTCACAGAGTGAGTCAGCATCACACTGTGGAAGAGGAAGGTATGAAAAATCAGGAATGAAAGAGCAGCAATGAGATGTCATGTCAAAGAAAGAAAGGAGCTCCTTTTAGTTTTAGACCTGGCCATGTGACAAATAGCATCTACACATTTGGGAGAGAGATTTTCCCTGAGCCAATATTCGATGACCCAAAGAGATTACCACAGGTTTTACATGTTTACAAAACTGTAGTTTGGGCTTGGAGGCTTTGTGGCCTTCATCAGCCAAATGGCAGAGAAGTTTGATGGAGTCTGTTTGACACTATGATTCATTAGGTGCACACAGCAAGAGGTCATCAACATACTGAATTAGGACAGAACCGTCTGTGAGTATTAATGAGCTTAATGAGTCTTTTAAAGCAGCATTATAGATAGTAGGGCTTTCATAATAATATCCTTGAGCTAACCTGGTGAAAGTGTAGAGTTCCCCATTAAACTGGAATGTAAACCCAGAACAGATTCAAAATCTGGAGTGATGCCATCACGTGTCTCTGGTCTGAGTGGGTATTGTGAGCATTTGGGTCTGAAATCAGACTTTGGTGTGATTACCACTGGAGGGCAGTTTTTTTATAAGCCCTACATCGTATTTGTGTGCAGCCCACAGAGATGATGGAACACATGAGAGCATGTGATCTTCCTGCGTCTGTACAGAGGGCATAATAACAGGTTTCATCCATCTGTACTACCTGTTAGCATCCAGCATTTGGATGAAATGCTCACAGGGAAGTGAAACTGTATACTCTGCACGAAACATTTGCAGAGAGGGGGAGAATAAAACTGTGGTGAGGCCGGCATAGGGAAGTTGTGGGGATGGGACCCAATCGTCAGTGTGTTGAGCAGCGAGGGCTTGTGCGCCCATGTCATGCCACGCTGAGGATGGGGTTTTCGTGAGTGAAATATCTGGGTGGCTGTGTGGAACTGAGACTATGGTAGACATGTGTGGTGTCAGTGCAATCAAAAGAAAGCAGAAGTTATCCGCCCATACGATATGTGTTGTTTGCAGTAGTGTGGGTTGAACTTTTAACCATTGTTTTTCATATGCTGTGTCAGGGCCCTGTGAAAGGTATGATGTGCAATGTGTCCTGTGTGGTGGCATGGAAACTGTGGCATGTGGTGAAAGTGTCTTTCCCATTTCAATCAAATGGGAGCTTCACTCTTCATCTGTCAGTGCCCATTCATAAATGTACAGCTGAGATGTTACTTTAGCAAAAGTCGAGCTGGGTGTTTCAATTTGAGTTCCCTGCGGGGTGCAGGTGAGAGAGAGTGATAAACTGTGCATCAAATCTCGACCTAACAGGCTGAAAAGGCACTGAGGAGAAAACAGGAAGTCATGACTAAAAGTATTTTCCATCTACCACACATGACAATGGTTCAGTGAAAAATTCATGTGTGAAACCACCACTTGCCACTTGCGATGTGAGTGAGCGGGAAGTAAGAGGGGCCTTCAACCCAGAGGCTGAAGACAATACTGAATTAGTAGCCCCAGAGTCTACCGTAAAATCTATCAACTTCCCTGAAACTTCTACTGGCAGAATTGGCAAATCTTTGAAATTGGAAGTTGAATACCTAACTAAAGTGGTGTGCACATCTTTATGATGGTATGTGTGTGTATGTGTTGCTGCATCAGATTTTTATTAGCAAGTTCATGTACGGCATCTGCTGGGGGTGAAAATAAAGAAGGCACGCATGCACCAGTCTTATCTGCCTGACATCACTGTAGCTGCTGTTGTATCAGCCCTTGACCTTGTGCTTGTGAATGGGGGTGGGGTGGCTGTGGTATGTTGCGCTGCTGCCAGGACCGACATCCTCCACGCTGAAAATTGCCCCTGTCTCTTCCTCTGCCTTGGAAGGTATGTCTGGGTTTTTTCGGGCAGTCTCTCACCCAGTGTCCTTCTTGTTTACAGTAGGTGCACCTGGAGAGCTGTGGGCATTCCCTCACCCAATGCATGTGTTCTTTACACCAGGGGCCAAACTGGGAAAAAGGCCTGCCATAAACTACATGTCGAGGTGTGTTCCATATGCCCCTGTATCTGTCATGTAGTCTTCGGGGCAGGGACTGGCTGCCGCTCCATTAAAACCTTCCTCAGCCGGTGAAAATAGTCACCTGGTGATTCGTCGTCCTTCTGCTTGTAGTTCGCCACTTTGCTCAGATCCGAGCATTTTCTACACTCGGTGATGATGGCCTCCATCAGTTTAAAGAGACCGTTCTTGTAATCTTCATTGTGTGTGTCTGACGATGTGCCCCAGTCCTTGTGATCCGGTCGAACATCTTTTTCAAACAAAGGCACCAACTTTGCCATATTTGTTGGGGTACATTTTTGCGCCATAATCCATCGAAGCTCATGGAAAGTGGGCCGATAAGTTCGACAGAACGCATCCAACTGTTCACAAAAATACAGTGGGTCATTCTCCAACTGTGGGAGTGTCGCTGCAAACTTTGGTATGTCCTTCGGTGCCCATGGTCTGAACACAGCTTTGGGTCCATCCCGCCCCATAACCTCTACAATTGGCATAGTGGTAAGAGGGTCTGGTTGAGGTTTGATGTCCCCTTGCCTTTTATCTGCTGCTGGTTGGCCAAGGTCCCAACAATTCCTCAAGTTCCCATTGTCCCTTATGCTTCATAGCACCTGACAGTGTCTTCTGTTCAGACTGGATGTGCTTCAGTTTGGGGGGAGACGTATCATTTACAAACATCTTCTGTGTTGGGGGAGGCGCATCATCTTCAGGTGTGAGTGAAAACGGCCCAGGCAGAGCTGGATACAATGCTGCAGTAAAAGGGTTAATGGGAGGGGAAGTGGAAGGACCGGACGGTCGCACTTGTAGGGAGGGGGAATGGGATCCCCAACAGAGTGCAAAAATTGTTTTTGTATACTATGTGTATTTTCCCTGTTCTTCTTTTTATCTTTCATTTTGTAATTTATGCTGCTCTTGCTTATCTCTACGGGTCTTTGCTTCTGTCAGCCACATCTCAGCCGCACCCTTTTCTAACTGCAACTGCGTCAGCTTTCCTCTGTCATTCTTACTTTGTTTCCTAAGTGTCTGTACCTTCTGAATTTCACCATTGATCTTATCTCTCAAGGCGATAATAACCTCTGTTGAGAATGACCCCCCCAGAGGAAATTCAGCTTGGCAGATCCACTCCTCAATAAATTCAATAAATTCCACACTTTCAGGACCATTATTGTCAGTCATAAATTTCACCTTTGGGCCGCTCATGCCGGAGAGACACTGTTTAGGTCCTGACTCGCAGGACCCCATTACTGACCAATATGACCGCCAAACACCACCAAACGTCTTAAGTTCATGCCTAACGCATCCTTATCTTGACCGCTGGTCACCCCAGGTGTCCCTAGGCATGTCCCAACGCGTCTCACTGTGACTTCAGACTATGTCCCCAAACCTGTTTATAACAGGTACTGTACACCGTCTTCAATTTAGTCCTGCCACAAGATCAACTCGCCGGACCCCAGAATTTGTCCTACCATAGGACTTTAACCCGCTGGGCATGCACAGATATTGGTCCAGTGAGGTGAATTACACAACTGACAATTTACCAATACAATTAGCATAAAGGGCCCAATAAATTTTATTTACTTTAACTTTAGGAGACTTGTAAAATGGATTCTTCTGGATAGTGTGTCACCCCTTCACCACCTCTGCACTCCCATCGCCAAACTGGGCGGAAAGAGCCGAACTCCATCCGGGGTGATCAGCCTGCGTCGACAGACGAAGAGTGGTGATCAACTATTCCACTTCTGACACCAAGAATGTGACCGAATTTTACAGCCCATTATTGGTGTCCTGAAGTGAAATAAAGAGAGATGATTCTGCCAGCTGGAAAATCTTTATTTCTCTGTATACAGGAGAAGAGTGGAGAAGAGACAAAATCTGCTCTCACTGTTCTGCTCTTGTCAGCAGTTTGGCTACCTTTATAGTATTCCTCTCTAACCCAAATATGGTAGCAGCCTTGGAGATAAGACCCAAAAACACACTGTCAGAGCACGCGACTCACAAGAATGTGATTTGACCTTACTTGACAATCTTATCAGTTTTTTTCTACAAGGCTCACCCACTCCCCTACTCACTGAGAACATTCCATACAGAGGAGAGATAAAACATGCATGCTGAGCATAAATTCATTATGATTCACCTCTCACACTATGCACTGAATATGTAGACACTACATTACTGAGTATGTTGCCTAAATCAATCATTACACAACAGGTTAATATATGAGCAACAATTTCCCACTACAATAAAAGATGTAAATAATAAGTGGTGAATTTCTAACACAGTCTGATCTGATCACTCTTGGAAACCCATGCCTAGGAATCACTTCCTCTGTTAGCCATTTAATCACTCCCTTTGCATTTTCTGTTTTACATGCTTTAGCCTCAACCCATCTTGAAAATGTGTCCACACACCAACAAATATCTGTAGCCTCTGCATCTGTTTTCTGTGCCCATCTCAATAAAATCAATCACAATGTCTTTCCATGGCCCTTCAGGGGCTGGGAAAGCTCCCATAGAAGCCTTTAACGTGCGTTTGGGATTGAACTTCTGGCATGCTTCACATTCAGAAACAACTAGTTCTGCAACCTCGGCCAAATGTGGATGCCGCCAATGTGCTTCAGTTAAAGCAGAGATTTTTGTCTTTGAGACATGGCCTTTCAAGTGTGTTTCTCTACACAACAACAACACCTCGGCTGAAGTAGTCCATTGCAATGGTGATGTGAGATTTGTGTGTCCTGCTTCCTTAAGAAGGTTGCACAGGGGTTGAATGAGCACAGTGTAATTTGGGACAAAATTTCTGTTGTATCTGGTAATGTCATAAACCTCCCTGTGCGCTTTTCCACAGCGCATGGAGGAAGAGAAGGATATATGAGGATTTACGCGCAGGGTTCACAGAACACAGATGTATTGACATAGACAGATGGAAAAATAAAGACTTACAGAAATGAAACAGTTGTGCACATAATGGCTGACACTAATAACGTGCAGTGGGCAGACCGCTGCGCACCATGGCCACAAAAACTAACAAGACAAAAATACTCGGGTACACTCAGAGTTCTTAAGGATGCTCGACTGGCATGGGAGAAGAGCCGGGCAGCAGTGCCCGATCGTAGCAGTTGTGCTGCCAGAGGAAACACTACAGACAAGCATTGCAGCACAACTACAAACAGAAACACAGAGAAGCTCTTACTCACCATGCAGGAACAGTCCGAGTCGTCAAAGTCAGACCGTGAGCACACACACAAATAATCCTTTGGGATGCGATGGTTAGATGGCAGAGAACAGCCACCTAACGCGTATAATGGTCCAGCGGCATTTGTCTAGCAAATAGCTGCTTAAATACAAACACCGCTGGCCTTACAAATTGGGCACACCTGGGCGAGGCGCGGGAAAGATAATTACCGGGACTGGGAACAGCTGATGGAATTCAGAGGGAGAGCGAGGGTGCGTGGCTGGACTGACAGACTGTCAGCAGCGTGGGAGAAAGTACAGTAGGTCACTGATGCTGGCTAACAGCTGCCGGTCAGGCAGTGGCTATGGGTATGGAAATAAGTACAAGAATCCACAAAAATGCACATAAACAGTAGAACCAAAACCCACAGAGAGATCAGGGCTGAGCTGGAGGAAAGCCAAGCCGGCTCAGCTCCTGACAGGTAAGACCCAAGAATGACATAATTTCCCTGACAGTGTGCGGTTTAGGGTGTGAGAGAATTGATGGCCTTTGTGATGGAGACACCATGGAATCACCAGATGTGATTAGCCTGCCCAAATAATGAACTCTGGAGAGACAACACTGTACCTTTTTGCGGCTTAGTTTGTAGCCTTTCTGGTAAAGATGTTTCAAGAGGGTCTCCGTGGCTGAAAGCACAGAGGCAGCAGTAGGGCCTGCTAATAACAGATCATCAACATACTGCAACAACAATATGGAGGGGGCAGGAAGAAATCCTGCAAATGTTGATGCAGTACGTGATTTAAAATAGCTGGTCAGTCAACAAAACCTTGTGGTAGTCTGCTGTATGTGTATTGCTGACCCTGATAAGTGAATGCAAAAAGAGTCCTGCTGTCTGTATGTAGTAGAATGCTGAAAAAACCATTAGAAATGTCCACCACAGTAAAAAAAAAAAAAAAAAAATCTGTGCTGTGGTGTAATGCTATTCAGAAGCAAATACGGATTTGGAACAGTGTAATTCGTAGGAACCACCACAGAATTGACAGATCTTAGGTCATTGACAATCCTGTAGTCTGTTTTGCCAAGCTTCCCTACAGGAAGAATTGGTGTGTTCCATGGAGACTGTGTTGGCACTAGAACCCCTGCCTGAAGAAGACCCTGTATTGTTTTTGCTATGCCTATCTCCTTCTCTTTTATGAGAGGATACTGTGCTCACCATATTGGTTGAGTATCTGTTTTCAGTGAGATGTTGACTGGTGAACAGGTAATCAGACCAACATCTACAAAGCCGTCTGACCATAGAGAAGGGGGCAGAGATTCCAGAAGTGCACCAGAATCTGGATGATCAGTGTTTTCTCTGCAATGTGTTCTTTCTAGGTGCAATGTTTGTGGAGTGGCTTGAATTGTGACATTGCATGAGATGCGATAGGAATCATCAGATGGTGAGTAATGTAGGTCCCTACATTGTGTGACAACCCAGTCAGTCAACTTAAGACAGTTTTTCACCATTGGTCCCAGTGCCCTTGCCTCCTCCCCTGTGGACACTTCCAGTGTGACATGGGGTGCAGCAGTGTCCAAAAGGGCACACAGAAGCAACAAGTCCTTGTCCAAATAAACTGCAGCAGCAACTCCTTGTGGACCCACATTAATGTCCTTGCACACCAAGTCCTGTACCCCCACCAAAGTCTGCCACTGATCATCATACAGTTCCTGATCCTCATGTGAATAATTCATTGTGCAGCAGAGTAGATCGTGTGTGTGTGTGTGTGTGTGTGTGTGGTGGTGGTGGTGGTGGTGGTGGTGGGGGGGGGGGTCATAAGGTTGAACAGAGTCAATCCAAGGGGCCCATGCAATATATTTGTCTACCAGTTGATTTTTGTCAAGGCTCACATCATTCAGCTGTAGCCACCACACAGTTGCAAAAGAGGTTTGATCTTCTTCTCTGTCTGCTTCCTGTATTTGCAACTGTGGAGCATTTAGGGAAGTAGACAAATCTGATGTACACCGGGCATAGTCCCATCGGGCAGACACACAACAGTTCCGGTAGAAGCAAAATAGATGTGTGCCCTCACTTTCAACAACACATCTCTTCCCAAGAGATTTACAGGACAGTCTGGTGAATAGAGAAAAGAGTGGACAAAATCCAGTCCAGCCAATGAACTGTTCAATGGTACTGAAAAAGGGAGACATTTTGGGATCCCAGAGATGTCAACCACTGATGTATAGTTAGTGGACAGGGGTAGAGAAATTAATATTGATGAAAAGCAAGCCCCGTGTCCACCATAACTTCATAAGTCTTGTCTCCCACCATTGGAGCCGAAAGTGCTCCCCCTTCAATGTTACTGTCTAGTCATTGTGTACTAGGCATCATGCTGTGGTTGGGAGCCATGCGTGATTGCTGAGGCAGCTGTGTCTGCTGCAGCTGATCTGGCCACACCCCGGGTGCTGGAGGTGGGATGGATGCATAATTTGTCCAGACACTTCCTCTGCCAGTAGATGGAGCTCTACAACCACGAGCCCAATGGCACATATCACCAGGTGGGCCTGATGGTCTCATGCCTCCTCTGTATGCACCTCTACATGCCCTCTTTGTGATGGACATCAATACCATTGTTGTTGGGGTGCCAACACAAAGGGCTCAGCAGGGACAGGACCAATAATGACCTGAGGGGTTGCCACTGTAATGGCTGGAGCCTGTAAAGTATTCTTTTGTTTTTTGTCTTTACTCACCACATCCCTAGCTGTTTCAGCTGAGCTTTTACCATCTGATTAGATACATAAATCTGCTGTTTCTGTCTCTTTTCCATCTTGTTTTTTGTTGTATTGCCTCACATAGTGATGCACATGAGACAGCCATTCTGCACAGGGGCGGGTGTTTAAACACACCACCCCCTCCAGAGCGGCCCTAACAGGTCGTGGTGATGAGGTCTGTACAACATAGCGAAATACCGCCTGTGTAGCTGCATTTTCCCCAGTCATGTCAGTCCAAAGTGGCAAACACCAATCCACATAGGCTCCTGCTTCCTCTCCTTTTTTCATGGGAATATCTGTTAGTTTAGCACTAGTGAGATCTACAGAGAACATCCCTCTCATTACTGCAAAAACTGTGTTGTCTGAATGGAGCCTCATCAGGCTCATTTGTTGTGCCAGCCTCTTCTCTATGCTTTTGAGCATAGAAGCTGAGGTGTGAGTAGCCACTATTCTCCTGATATCTGCCAAACACAAACGGCAACTAACTGTGGTCTTCTGCATGGCTCTGATCCATGGAGATGCTCCCGTGGACAGTGGAGGCAATGTGTCACAAATGCCTTTGAGGTTCTTCAAGGACCATTCTGAATATTGTGCCACCCCAGTTTCAGTAGCTATCATGGGCATGTGCTTATAATTTACCTTAGGTATAGCTCCTACTTGTAAATGCCTGCACTGAGGTGCCTTTTCGGTCAGATTTGATATTGTTGAGCCATGATCATCATATTTCCATTGTTTTTGTGTGCCTGTAGGTGCATTTTTGTCTGTGTAATCAGTAATTTTCTTAGGGGTGTTTCCCCCAGAAACAGATAAATTTTGTAGACTAGCTCTAGCCTCTGCTAAATATCTTTGTAATTTGTTCATTGCAGTCCCTAAATCATCCCTCTCCCTTCCTGTTTCCAGTTTTGGTGACGGGGTGTAGGTGGCAGCTATCCCCAATTTGCTAAGGGAGTCCTCCTCTTCTACCTCCTGACTGTCATAAGGGTGATTGTGCTGACCTAGTGACTCTGCAGGTGTTAATTGGTAAATAATTTTTAGTACTGTGTCAGCAGCCTTTTTGCTGTCTGCTATGGTCAGCATTGTCCTCATGTAAAGTACTTTTCTGTAACAAATGTAGTAAGGGGCATTTTTTTTGTTGGAGAGCATGTTTACACACTCTGCATATTGACTTGACTGTGACACACAAGAGGCTGGGGGGGGGGGCTGAAGCAGCTGTTGGAGGAGAAGCAACTTCCTCCTAATGAGGTGGTTTCTCACTATCCTCTTTTTGCTTAACCTGCTGTAAGGTCACCTTCCCAGAATCATTTACAACTACCTGTCCTTCTTTCAATGTTGCCACAAGTTTAGGAATGTAACACACAGCCCTGGTCTTTTTCTTCTCTGTTTCCTGCAACTTGTTCTTAATTTTTCCAAATTTGGGATTTCCTGCCTTAACATAATTTTCCTCTGCAGTAAGATAACTATGCACAATTATCTGCAGAATGTCTACCAGCTTGGTTGACTGAGGCATGGTTTTTTCTAACCCTGGAAAAAACCCTTGACTCTGCATGTCACCCACCCACTGCTGAAACCTTCTGACTTCCTTTTTTGTTTCTGCTAAATCCGTCTGCCTCTCAATAGCCTTTTCTGTCTTCTCACGTATTTCCTTCACAGTAAAAAAAAAAAAAAAAAAAAGGTTTTAACAATGCCATAGTTATCAGGTTCTCTATACAAACTATGGGAACAAAAAGTTAGTAAATATTTACAATCCCTAGGGTCCAAACTCCAGATCCCAGAATTCCTTTCTACAATTCTGGCCACATCAGGCTTATATTTGGATATTGTTGATGCCAAGCGGGTGTGGCCAACTCAGAATTATAGTGGAAAACAGGATCTTTTTTTTCTGGTGGACCAAAAAAAAAAAAAAATTACATTCCCTAGGGGCTTTTGCCTTTATTTTCTAACCCTCACAATACACTGCTTCTTATTCCAGACAACCAGAAATGGGAATTCGGGATCAGGGCTAGTCCCTTTCACCCTACACCCCTCTTTATGTGTCTTAAATTGGGATATAAGAGGTTAACCCCCCACTCATTTATCCCCACAAGATTTACAGAGGCAACACAGTGTCTACATACACGATATGCACAATTTCTGCAGAAGTTGTTGTGTAATTTATGTGTCTGTCCCTGCCGCTCAATACTATGGGCCTTTTAAAGCAGTTTAACTATTATAACAGAAGCTATTTACCTTGGCTCGTGTCTGATAACCAATACCATTGATACCTTTTTATGGAGATTGGTCCAACTGATTTTATCAAACTGGCCAAACACAGTTATTCACTATTTGTTGGTACTTAAGTTTCTTGTATTGTGCCGTATATTCCTTATATTTGTTATGATGACACAATTCACTCACTATTTGTTTTTTTCTTAACATTCTCAAGCTGTGTCATATATTCCTTAAATGCCCATTATTTCCATTCATATATTACTTAATTGTTGTTTGTAATTGATATTCTTGTAATATATCGTACTTTATTTATATATTATGCAATCGTTGTGTGTAATTGACATTCTTGTAATATATAGTACATCTTTTCTGTGTTGCTCCCGGACCAGAAGCTATATGTAGCTATATGTAAGCCACACTTAAAGCGACTGATTGGAGTGTACTACAACATGTGGTCTGCGCTGATCTGAAAACAAACGATGTGCATCACCAACAGACAGAGGTGGAAGACGAGTCTGGTACAAAAGACAAACAGACCCAGACACCTGTGCAGGTGAAAAAAGAACAACAACCGCCATTCATTACCAGGACAGTGTTGGTTAGTAGTGTGTGGGAGATAAAGGCTTCACCATCTGGGAGGTGGCACTTCCGTGCCACTCATCAGGTGTCAATGGGTGACCTGCCATCCGATGATTTGTCTTGCAGTATTTCAATTCTGAATGCAGTGTGTTCCATACAATGCTACATCTGCCTACAACAGTGTGAGTCAAAATGGTTGATGAGAAAGGTGAAAAGCTCAAAGCCCTCTTCATTTCCAGTCGTACCACAAGAGATGTGGTAATGGTGAAAAAAAACCTAGCTTTCGCAGATGACACCACTTCCACGACCTCCCACAACTAACCCTGCCCTCCGATTTTAAAAGAAGACCACCAACCACCCATTTTTACCTAAACCAAAATGGAGGCAACCCTGTGTGTGACTCTTCAACAGTGTTTTGAACAAGACCATTATGAAAAATTATTGAGCAAGGATGACCGCCCGGCTTCACAAACATGCTCCCTTGATGCCGAGGGCCCTCCTCAACTGTCTTCACCTACCTTCCCTTCTGCAATGGAGCAGATCTGTTCTATGGATGCTGAAGAATACACCACTGACCCTCCACATGGTTCTCCCTCTACAGGCCTCGATGTGGTTTTTGAGGAAGATGACCCGATATACATGGTGGATCATCTACCTCCTGTGTTTCTGGACATAATAAAATTTGGGTTGATAACATTTCTCGATGTTACCATCAACAAATACAGAGAAGAAATATGCGACTGTTGTCGGATCAACCACTTCGTTCAAAACCACCATGATTGCCCGGTGGAGTCCAAGTATTTCTTTCTGGCTCACTTTAAAGAGATCACAAAAAGACTGTGGAACAGGCGCTTCTTTGGAGCGCTCCAGAGACTGACCGAATTAAACTACTTGTCTACTTTTATACCAACGTACGTCAAAATTACAGAGGCTTTCCTTCATGAACTTAGATAAACACCATGCATCACCCCCAAGATTTCTGAGATTTCAGAAACGCTGTTTGCGGGCAATGAGAAGATGGCTCCTCATTTGGAAAGAGTTGGGGAATATTGGCAGGGTTGTCTGGATGGTGAGAACTTTCTGGGAGGAGGATTTTGTGGGCAATTCTGACGAGGATTTTGTGGGTGATTCTGACGACGAGGAGAGTTGTGATATGGACTGTGATTCAGACCTGGATATCAATTCTGGTGCAGAGTCTGAAAAAACTGACACGGAAACGTAATAATTTTTTTTTTTTAATTAAATTTGCATGTTTTACTTAAACTATCTTTGTTTCACAACAGACAGCTAGGATGAAACAAAAAGAGGGTCATAAATCTCAACATGTATCCCTGTATAATTTGCTTTTAGGTAGTGTTCACTTGATTGCATGGAGAATGATGTGTGTATGTGTGAATGGTGTGTAGATGTGTATAAAAAATGTGTTTTGTGCAGCATTGTAACAAGAGTTTTACAGAAACATTTTTGCAATATTGGAGGGGGTTTTTTTGTCTAACCTTTGCTGTGATTGTAAGAACAAAATAAATCTGTTCCATTTACTCAAGTATAGATTACTTCTTTTTTTCATCCAAATTACCGAAAAAATGGATAAATAGTTGAGAGTTTTGTTGTTCCTTAGGCCTTGTCTTTTATTATGCTGCAAAAATGCTACTTACACCCTATAGGGTGGATCTTGTTGGTGTTGAACTGAACCGCTGAATTTCAGCAAATGCCTTGTGACTCAGATTTTCATTGTTGATGATATTGATTGAAAAATTAAAAAAAAAAAAAAAAAAAAAAAAAAAAAAACCAGGGTCTTAACCTTTTGAGTGTGTCTGTCGCCGAATTGCGACATAACCCCTAGTGGTCAAGAGTGGTAAATATTTTTTGTCAGTAAAATAGTTCAGATTTCCAAGGCTATAACTTGAAAGTGGTAAGAGATAATGGCTTACTGTCAATTAGAAAGATGTAAAATATGATCCAAAGTTTCAGACAGGAATAAATTTATGCATCTAATTTGCATAATGTCGCAGCACCTCTTTAAATTCCATAACTCAGTCAAAACTGGACTTTGGACATATTTAAACAAAGAATAGTTCAGTCTTTTGACACAGTTTTTTGTACAGAGGTACCTCATCATCTTATCTTCAAAGTATATGAACAAGAAATCAGTACAATAAAAAAAAAAATAATTCTCATTTACTTTTGACAAAGGGGGGCTGGTTGGCTGGCTGGCTGGCATGGTTGCTGCGTTTTCACCAATCATGGTCCATATTTTGCATTCTGTCAGTCAATTAAAGTCTGTACCACATCTACAAAGTCTTATGATTATCCCACATAAATTTTGCTTGTATCCCACGGCTATTTTCCACGTACAAAGCCGAAAAAGTGATGGTGACCGATCATGGCCATATTAGCTTTCTGGACTAAATGCTACAAACAGGAAAAAGAAATGAGTTCTTCTTCTTTGGTGTATTATGGGTCATCCACTGAGTCCTCCAACGGATGTCTGCCACCTTTTGAAACTGGAAAATCAGTACAATTCAGTACAAATCTCCAATGCAGGCCCCAATACAGGCAATCATATGAGTGACACAACAGGTGCAGTGCTGCACTCTGCCACTAGGGGGCACGCAAAATTCTCACACTCAAAGGGTTAATGTTTAATTTGGGGATATAGCCACTCTAAAAGGGCTAGCAAACCAGTTACAAGATGTTCGAAAAGTAAATCAGAGTCAAGTCCACCTAGAGGAAAAGAAAAATCATTTGTCTACAATGAATCTGTTATACAAAAATGGGTTCGTGAAATGTTTTACTGTTACTATGACAAAAAAAGTTGTGTGGAAAGAATAAACTAAATCAAAAGTTACTAATCAAGTAATATTCTGGGGTACTTGTGTTTTTTCACATAACACATTACATGTAATACGTTAATCACATTGAAGTAACTTTGTTTAACATAGTTTCATTTGATTCAGGTTTATCTTCATATAGCATTAAAAACAGAGTTTTTTGTTAACAGAAAAGCATAATTGTGTATGGCACAACATGGACGGCGTTATGCTAAATTCATCAAACATCATCATTATGTATGTTGTGCAACAAAAAATAGGCTAAAATTATTTTTCTTGTACTCCCACTACAAAATATAGGGTTAGGGTGTTTGTACAAAAACTGCAACCACAATAAAAACAGGGTGTTTACAAGCTTCTGTTAGGTGTTTAATAAAACAAATGTTTAGTACAAATGCACTGACGTGTTATGGAAATAAGGGAGTTAAAAACTCTTTTCTTCAATCATGTAAATGTACTTCACAAGTGTGCTTTGCAGATTAAACACAAGTCAGTAAAATGGCCTTATGCAAAAAGGAGTGTACATATAACGAAACTAGTTTCTAGCACTTGTTGAGGCTAAATATTATACCAAACACGATCTGGTAAGAAATCAAGCAGAAGATCTAGTTGCTTCTCAGCTGAATTCTTTATTGTGCTCTCAAGGGTTCTTGAACATGCTGCAGGCAGAGTGCAAAAGAACATAGAACTCATCCTCACATCTCATTACATACACACAGAAATCAGGACGTTAACAGAGCATAAAACAGGATGAAATGGCTAGGGACAAAGGTGACCTCAGCTTGATCTAAGGTCAAGTCATTTCCTTATCTGCAATGTTTCCTGTTTAACTGCTGGGCAGGAAGGAAAGAAGATCACTGTTAATTTTTACAACCTGCATTCTCAACCTGAGCAGAATTAACCCTTAAATTTAACTGAGCCAAGATAAGATCAACCTTCATCAGTCCCCAAAGGAGGAAATTACAATTACGGCTAGGATACACGTCCAATCAACAAAGTTTTAGTTTTGTTATTTTTGTTGTTTGCAAATCAGTTTAGGCTAAAATGCTTCTGTACAACTAAACAAAATGTTGTTTTTTTTTGTTTTTTTTTGTAATTCCTTCAAACAAATACTTGTTTCAAAGTTTGTTTTTGAAGCTAGTGAACATTTTTAACCACATTAATCATGCTGAAGCAAGTTTGTATGAAAATAACAAAGCAGGTGAGTGAAATATATACAAGAAATGTGTCAGTTTCAATTTGTGGAAAAATTGTTCCACAAATTTTTGTCAGCAGAAAAAGCATAATCGTGTATGACGCAACATATACAACATTATGCTAAATTCATCAAACATGAGCACCAATATACCAAAGGGTGTTTTGTTTGTACAAAAACATCTAAAAACTCCAACCACATCTAAAAACTCAAACCATAAGGTGTTTAATAAACAAATGTTTAGTACAAATGTACTAACTTAGATGGTTCACTTAAAGAGAAAACAACGTTGGAGAGAAGACGCTTACTAGAAAAAAAAAAGAACATTCCATCCATCCATCTTCTTCCGCTTAATCCTTTTCGGGTCGCGGGGGGGGGGGGTGGAGCCTATCCCAGCATCTTTGGGCGAGAGGCAGGGTACACCCTGGAAAGATCGCCAGTCCATCGCAGGGCCAACACAGAGAGACAGACAACCATTCACTCTCACAGTCATACCTAAGGGCAACTTAGAATCCCCAGTTTGATGCCAATTAACCTAACTTGCATGTTTTTGGCATGTGGGAGGAAACCAGAGAAATCTCGGAGTAAACCCACGCAGACACTGGGAGAACATGCAAACTCCACACAGATCACATTGTGAAAACAAATCCATTTCATCCTCTGAACCCATCACCTCATTGTGTCCATAGCTAATACCATGAGCAGTATCTCCCCACGATCAAAGGACTCAGTACTCCCCTACTTGTCATAGAGTTGCCTCAGGAGTATTTGCCTTGAGTTCTGGGAAAAGGAGGGACAATCAAAATCTGTTCTTTTCAAAAAATAAATATTAAATAAATAATGGAAAGATTTTTTTAACTACCCTCAAATTTTGGATTTGGTAAAATTACTCTTAAAAAAACTTTGTGAACCGTGTATATAGTAGCTGTATAGGTGACTAACAAAAGGACAGCGTATTGTACAACAATGTATGAGTCAATATCACTTAAGGAAAATGTTTTGTCCGTATTTGCTGGTGATACAAAAGAAACCTCTCAGGATAGCAATTTAGATCATCATTCAGACAGCAGTCAGAGGTTTTCTGTACTCCAAAACAGTAGGAGGTTGTTAGCAAATAGACCGGGTGAGCTGTACCTGACTCATACTGCCTTGAATTTGTTGCAACTGCCGCATTCGACCAGGAAAAGCGTGTTTATAAAAACAGTTTGTGCCATAATGACATCTCCCACAGCCTTCATCAAAGTATTGGCACAGTTTTCTGCTAAAAGAAGACCGAACATCAGACTTGCCTTCAGTTATCAAGCTCCTTTCCTGTGGAACCAGTTACCAATCTGGATTCAGGAGTCAGACTCAATCTCTGTTTTTAAGAATAGTGTAAAAACCTTCCTTTTCGATATAGCCTAAATTAGGAGGGATCATGTGTCTCTAAACCCTCCCTTAGTTATGCTGCTAATAGATCTAGACAGTCGGGGGGCCTCCAATAATGTACTAGGCTTCTCCTCTTTAATGTTTGCTCTCTATATGTCTGTTCTTCTCACCTTCTCTATCCCCTCACCCCCCAGCCAGTCGCAGCAGATGACTGCCCCTCCCTGAGCCTGGTTCTGCTAGAGGTTTCTTCCTGTTAAAAGGGAGTTTTTCCTCTCCACCGTCACCAAGCGCTTGCTCACAGGGGATCGCCTGATTGCTGGAGTCTTTCTGCAATTGTGGGGGTTCCCCTACATTTGAAAGTGCTATAAGATGACTGTTGTGAAATAGCGCTATATAAATAAAGTTGAATTGAATTGAATTGAACTACATCATGGGAGAGACTGTGTGTGTGTGTGTGTGTGTGTGTGTGTGTGTGTGTGTGTGTGTGTGTGTGTGTGAGTGAGTGAGTGAGTGAACATCAAACACTGGTGGCCAGACAAAGTGAAGGTGTTGTTTAAGGCCCATGCTTTGATGTGACCATCTGCCAAATTTTGACTTAAGCTTTGAACATAAGGTGGACAGAACACTAGGGAGGGGAGTTTGAATGTTAAAAAAAACTGTAGACTGATTTAATAAGTTTTTTTTTTTTTTAAATGTACGATTGAGGGAGATGTGAAAATATTTTGTAGTCATCAAAAAAAAAAAAATCCATGATTTAATTTTTCTTTTTCAATTACCCACCCTGTAAAAAAGCTCAAGTCATATGGGATGGTAAAGAACATGCAGATGCACAGACAGCCAAAACTCTGCAAATTCTTGTTTAATTTTGTTGTGAGTGATTGAAAAAAAGTCTGCCTTAAAGTTATAAAACACCAGAAGCTATGAAAAACTTTTTTTCAGATCACAACAGATGGTAAAAGGTTTGACTGAATAAAAAAAAGTCTGACTTAAAGTTATAAAACACCAGAAGCTATGAAAAGCTTTTTTTCAGATCACAACAGATGGTAAAAGGTTTGATTGAATAAAAAGAGTCTGCCTTGAAGTTATAAAACACCAGAAGCTATGACAAAACTTTTTTTTCAGATCATGACAGATGGTAAAAAGGTTTGATTGAATAAAAATAATTTAATTGTTAGTAAAGCTCATGTATAAGTTGTGGGATGTTTTACAGAATTGTTTCATACAGACAATCCTTAGAACGCTGTTGTATGGTCATTTAAAAAATGTAACACAAAATGAAAAATATAAAATGCTTTTACAGGAGAAATGTTAAATTTCCTAATATCAGCACAAAATAAACTCTAATCACCAAAAAATGGAAAATATAAAATGCTTTTATAGGAGAAATGTTAAATTTCATAGTATCACCACAAAATAAACTCTAATTGGCACAAGCATAAAGATAAAAGTTTTTTTTAAAGTTGTTAAACTCAAACTTTTTTGTCATTATTGGGTTGTTTGATTAAGGAAAAAAGGAGGGAAGTGGGTGCGAAAATGCAAGTTTGAAGGCTTACTTTTTGCACAGTTCAATCTATCCCAGTTCGTCTGAAGACCTCTGGATCGCGAATGGCTTTGTTTTTTCCTACATTGGCTTGACACCTGACTGGGGTTGGGGATTAGCTCACCTCTAGAATGCCATTAGCTAGGCCATAGGGTTTGTCTCCATTTTGGTTTGGGCAAAATAGGTGGTTGGGCGGTCTTCTTTTAAATCGGAGGGTGGGGTTAGTTGTGGGAGGTGCTGTCGGCCATAGCGGTCTGGATGCAGCTCAGACAATCCTCTTTTTTCCCCACTTAATCCTCGATCAGTCTGCACCAAAAGCTGTAGGCAGGTGTCTCGCTGATTAGATGCACCCACTAACCCGCACTTGTGGTGATTTTTTTTTCTCCTTTTCATTGTTTAATTTTCTGATTTTATTTAATGATCCAATTTTAGTACATGCTGTGGTGTAGTTTCATCGGTTAACTGTAGGGTGCGCCTCTAACTCATCATTGGACAACCCATCAAACCCTCCCTCGCCACTCACTGCTTGATCAAAAAGCTTATAAACCTCAAATGTCATCCATCAGTTTGAATGAATGAATGATTTATTTGAACATGTCTCCCGAGCCATCAATGAGACTCTGCAGGCAGCTGTGAGTTCATACATTTATTAAATAAAGACAGAATGACAAAATAATAAGCCTTGTGGGGCAAAACTCAAATAAAGACAGGACACTTACCTATGATCAGCGAGGACGGAACCTGAACGCTGGGAAGAACTGACTTCGGGGTTAGGGAAGCCAGACTGCAAGGCAGGCAAGGTCGCAGCCCTGAGCAAACAGAGCTGCTCCCTTAAATAGGGCTGAATAGATTAATCAGCTGATGAAGGGTCATCAGCTGATTGGAATCAGGCTGTTCAGCGGGACTCCACTGATAGCCGGAAGCCCCGCCGAGACGCTGTCATAATAAACGTCTAGAAGCACGCCAGAGGAGAGAACGGAGAGCTACCACACAGCCCGAGTGCCGACAGAGTCAGCACACGAACCATGACAGTTGCCCTCATTCCCGACGCGGATTCTAGATGCGGTGTAACATCGGGATCCCCCCAACTGGGAGGCCAACAAGACCACCCCACAGAGGGAGGAGGGGGAAAAAAGGACGAGGAGGGCTAGATCCTGACGACAAGGGTGAAGACAGAAAATACCATCAGGAGACACTACAGAGCATGGAAAAACACAAAAAACACTCCATAATGCACAAATAGACAGAATACTAGCCACAAATAAGGGACAACTAAGCCTACAGGCCACAACCAGAAAACCTGGGTCGAAAGACCAAGATACACAGTTCCAGGGAAAAAAAAAACACATATCATCCCCCAACAGAGGAATGGAGGGAGAGAAAAAAAACACACTAGATAACATTGAAACCCTACAGTTTAAATCTATACAAATAAACTGTTACAGGCAACGAATGGACATCTCCCAGCCTCTGGAAAGAATAATCACAACAGAGGGAGGAAGAAAAACACACGCTAGGGGGGGCGGTGAGATACACAGTTCATTAATAAAACACCAGCACATCTCAAAAGGTTACAGAAGCAAAGAAAAAAAAAAAACCCAGGGATGATGGCAGGCTGAGCACCACGGCACAAAAGCCAATAGTTCGGGGGGCCGCCCTGCATCTAGCGTCCACATCGCTGGCAGGGGGAAAAGGAACAGTTCGGGTGGCCTACCCCAGTCCTAGGCCAGGAAACACCGTTCCTCTGGCGGCCGGGCCAGATCGCCGAACAAAAGGATAAGTTTGTCGGGTGGCCAATTCAGAACGCCAAACGGGCGAGGCAGTCCTCCAGGTGGCATCACTCAGCCACCAGGACCGCAGGGGAGAAATTGAAGACGGCCTCCCTGGAGAGAGGGAAGACGAGGGAGAGTCGGGCCGAATATTGAGAACCCCAATGGCCCCCGGTGGAGATGAGTTGGGGGAAGGTTGATGGGCCAGTCCAGTGTCAGGCGGCAGAGGATCTGCAGCTCCCTCACCGACCTCGAACCGAACCGGCGCTGCGCCCCTGCTGAACCCCGATCGGGTTGGCGCGGCACCCACGACAGACCCCAATTGGGCCGGAGCAGTACCCGCGATGGACCCCGATTGGTCATGGCTGCACCCCGCATCGGACCCTGAGTGGGTCTCGGCTGCACCCATGTCAGACCCCGATTGGGTCTCGGTTGCACCCACGTCGGACCCTGATTGGGTCAATGCCGCACCCGCGATGGACCCCGACTGGGTTGGCCCAGCACCAGGAATGACCTCCAAACCCAAACCCGGAACCTCCAGCACAGCCACCGGGATTGGCTCCGTACCTGTGACCCTGGGAGAAGGCTCAGGAGAAGAAGAAGAACAAGGATCAGGATCACCAGTAGCGACAGAGCCCAGTGAGACAAGCTCGGATGCAGCGGACGGCTGCACCTGGCTCGTCTCCCCGAGAGACAGGCAAAAATGTTCTAGAATAGATAGAAGGAAGACAAAATAGAGCACTTTCCTGCACTCGAGTTCTGTCGCCGTCCAGGACTTCGACGATCCGGGTTCCGAAGGCAGAAGGACGTCCTCTGGCTCCCACTCGGCTACGGCGGGCCCCGCAGCCGGCATGATGATGTCCACAGCCTGAGGACCCTCCAACGCTGATGACCACACCGACGACCCACATGACATGGCGGCAGGAGGTCCTTGACCTGCTGCGTCGGACCGCTCTTCTGTGGAGACCCGGGGATGCTTCATCGTCGGCGCAGGCTCCAAACTGCAGTCCGCTCTCCTCCTCTGCCCATGACGTGGCTGCAGGGCTGGAACCAGGCTATCCAGGGCCGCAGGCTCCCTCCTCATCCGGAGGCGTAGGCCTGGCGCTGTGGAACACTCAGGGGAAGGAGACACAACGGTAGCAGGTCCATTACTAATTACTGCAGCAGGTGGAGGGAGTTCATGGGACTGTGAACCCCAAACTCCGCCCCCAGGAATCAAGCAAGGCAATTCATCCAATGTGGGAACAGAATGAAAAGCTACTTGCCTGATCTGTAGAGGCCCGATGGAACCCGCTGCAGTGGACTTCGTTCCTCCCTTTCCCCGCTGGATGGTGACGGAGGGCCCCCTGGAAGGACGAGGAGGATCCGCTCGCAATAGACCCACGACGGGCGTCGCCGAAGCAGGACTCCCAGTACTCACAGCAGCCAAGGAAGATGTTGAGGAGGAGGGGATGACAGCCGAGGCGATCCGGGCACGAGGAGCTGATGGAACAGCAGGAAGAGATGACCTGGGGGGAGAGGCTGCGGGAATTCCCTCCAGACGAGACGTAGAAGAGGCAGCTGTCTGAGAGGTAGTCTTTCCGATGACCCGGAACAGGATCCGGACGGGGTTCTTGCTGATGCTTACTGTTAGCAGTGTGACGACGGTTACCGGCAGAGGGCGAGGCGAAGGAGAGGTTCGGGAAATGCCGCTCCTGCACAGAAACAGAAGCAAGCAGGTCAGTGTACTCTGGATAGCCACTTAACGCCGGATTCCTCTCCACCAGCCTGACTGCCGCCATCACATGCTTTATAATCTGCGTAGGGTGAACGGCGGAGCGAGCTGCAGCCACTCAGTCCCAGATGGAAACAGCTGTCAGTTGTAACTGCTCCGGGGGAATACCGACTGACGTTTCACTCCTTCGGCGATCACCCCGGGCGGTGCGAACTCCTGGCCTGGAACGGGGACAGGAATGGGATCCCGAAGTGAAGAGCGAGGATGCCTCTTCTTCGGCTTCCTGCCGGAGTTTCCCTCCAGCCCATGGAGTCTCTCCCAGTGCGCAGAGATGTCTGCCTTCCTCACCGTGACTTCCGGGTGGTTGGAGTAGCGAGGAAGGTGATTAATGATGTCCTCAGCGAGGTCCAGGTGCCGGCGTACATCGCTGGGAGTGTCGTAGAGGCCAGCAGTGAAGATAGTTCCATCAATATAGTCCAGGGCCTCCACCGGCTCGTAGCCCAGGCTCTGAGCGCGGCTCCTGCATGACAACATACTCTCCCAGCACGCCGGTACTTAGACAGGGGAAACAACAAGTCCAATTAAACAAACTTACGGCCACTGGCGTCTCTTTGGGCTGCGACCTACTGTTATGGATGGCCCTCACGAGCCATCAGTGAGATGCTGCAGGCAGCCGTGAGTTCGTATGTTTATTAAATAAAGACAGAATGACAAAATATTAAGCCTTGTGGGGAAAAACACAAATAAAGACAAGACACTTACCTATGATCAGCGAGGACGGAACCTGAACGCTGGGAAGAACTGACTTCGGGGTTAGGGAAGCCAGACTGGAAGGCAGGGGAGGTCACAGCCCTGAGCAAACAGAGCTGCTCCCTTAAATAGGGCTGAATAGATTAAAGATTAATTAATTAATGAATAGCTTGGAATCAGGCTGTTCAGCGGGACTCCACTGACAGCCGGAAGCCCCGCCGAGACGCTGTCATAATAAACGTCTAGAAGCGCGCCAGAGGAGAGAACGGAGAGCTACCGCACAGCCTGAGTGCCGACAGATTCAGCACACGAACCATGACAGTTACATCAGTACAAAAATCAATTTAAATAGATAAATAAATAAACTGAAATTCATAATGATAATACATAAAACACAATCATTATATACATGGGAATGGAGGGGTGGGTGGGCGAGGGGTGGGGGGAGGGGCAGGGGAAGGGGCAGGGGTGTGGGTGAGGAAAGGAACAGGTGCGGGGTGTGTGGGCGGGGTTTGGGTGGGGCGTGGGCAGGGCTAGGGGGTTATAAACCTGTCAAACGCAGTTTGTTGGAAGGTGGTACACATACTCTTCTTCCAAAACACACCAGCAAGTCCACCTCTGAATGACTTAAGAAAATCAAAATGAAGACTTTAGAGTGGCCTAGTCAAAGTCCTGTCCTGAATCCGATTAGGATGCTGTGGCATGACCTTCAAAAGGTGGTTCATGCTTGAAAACCCTTCAGTGTGGGTGAATTACAGCAATTCTGCAAAGATGAGTGGGCCAAAATTCCTCCACAGTGCTGTAAAAGACTCATTGCCAGTTATCGCAAACACTTGATTACAGTTGTTGCTGCTAAGGGTGGCCCAACCAGTTATAAGGTTTAGGGGGCAATCACTTTATCACACAGGGCCATGTAGGTTTAGATTTTTTTTCCCTTAATAATAAACACCTTTATTTAAAAACTGCATTTTTTGTTTACTTGTGTTTTCTTTGTCTAATATTTAAATTTGTTTGATGATATGAAAAATTTAAGTGTGACAAACATACAAAAAAAAAAGAGAAATCAGAAAGGGGGAAAACACTTCTTCACACCACTGTATTTATTTTGTTTCTTTGTTGCATTGTTACGAACAGAAAGAGAAAGTGGCTTGTCACATAATTAATATTGCGTTTTCATTCACATCAACGGGACCATCAGGTTCAGGTTCAGGTTACTTTATTTGTACCCATAGGTAGATTTGTTTTGCAGTCAGGTGACATCCATATTTACAAACCACAATTACATTCAACATGAACACAAACACAGGCACACATGTAGCTGACTATAAACATGATAAAAGTACTCAAGGCTCCACCAATCAGGACATAAGACAAAGAGATAAGAGAAAAAACAAACAAACAAAAAACAACCAACAAGGCGATAAGAGAGAAGGGTCATATTAAAAAGTTAAAGACTAGTCAAAGAGGTTAAAAACTCAAAAGTCTAAAACTCAATAAAAGATTTAGAACCCAAATAAAAAACCTACAAAAATAAGTAAATATAAAATAAAATGAATAAATAGGTAACTAAATTATGTGCAATTTATTCTTACATCTTGTTCAACTCTTTAACAGTAGCAGGAACAAAGCTGTTTTTGTAGTGCTGGGTTTTACTTTTTGGGACAGCAAACCTCCGTCTGGAGGGAAGAAGCTGAAAGTGGCAGTGCAAAGGGTGGGAGTCATCGTTTAAAATGGAGGTAGCAATCCTCTGCACCTGTCTGGTGTTCAGGGATGTCAGGCTCAGTTGTGACTCACCAAGCAAACGACTGGACCATCTAACTACCTGATCCAAGGATTTCCTCTGTTTCAGTTTTATCTGACCAAACCATGACACTAAAGAAAAGGATAAAACAGATTCAATAAAAGCCCGATAAAACATTGTCATTAAGGTTTGGTCAATTTGGAAGCGTGCAAGTTTCCTTAAACAATGCAAATGTTGCTGACCCTTTTTGCACACCCTTTCACAGTTCTCTTCAAAGTTTAAATTACTATCAATAATCGTCCCAAAATATTTGTAGGATTGTACACATTCAGTGGTCTGGCCTTTTAGTACAGTGACTTCGTGCCTGGGAGTTTTCCTCCTATAGTCAATAATCATGTCTTTAGTTTTTGTCGTATTCAGCTGCAGGGAGGAATCCTCACACCAGTGAACAAAATCATCAACTACTGGGCCGTGGCCACTCTCACCATCCTGGAGGAGACTGACAACAACTGAATCATCAGCATACTTTATAATGTGTCTGTTGTCATGTCTGCTCCAACACATGTTTGTGTACAGGATGAAGAGTAGTGGTGACAACACACACCCCTGCGGCGAGCCAGCAGAAGAACACTTTTGGTCAGACAATGTACCATTGACTCTTACTCTCTGTGTCCTGTTGGTTAAAAAATACAGAATCCAACCCACCAGATTATTACTCAAATCAAATTGTTGCAGGAGTCCACAAATAAAAGCCTGGCATGTGTCCCATTAAAATCCAGATGTTCAAAAAGCACGTTAAACGGAGTGATAGTGGCATCCTCCACTCCTCTGTGAGGCCTATAGGCAAACTGCAAAGGATCCAATGCATGCTTAGTCTGCTTTAGGACCTCAAATCTGACCAGTTTTTCTAAAATTTTCATTAAAATTGAAGTCAAAGCAACTGGTCTAAAATCATTTACCGTTTTAGGACAGCTGGATTTTGGAACGGGGACAACCACAGCATCTTTCCAGATCTTAGGCACATGTTGTGTCTGTAAGGACTTATTGAAAATGTAGTGAAATGCAGGACTCAGTTCATGTGCACAGGACTTTACCAAGCGCCCACATATATTATCAGGGCCCTGACTTTTGTTCACGTTTACAGCACAGAACGCTCTTTTAACATCCTGCACCTTAATATTAAAGTGCTGATGGTCTTTGAGTTTCTGTTTCAAATCATGGGTTTCTGTGCTAAAATCAAAGGAGTCAAAACGACCTTAAAAACAATTAAGAGCATTAACCAGCTCTGTGTCTGAATTAAAACCATCTAAAAACACACGATTACTGCCCTCTGTGCTCTGAAGGCCTGCAATAGTTTTCATACTGGCCCAGGCTGAACCAAGTTTCTTTGTTGCCATCCTGCTTTCCGACTCTGATTTATAATTCTGTTTTGCTCTTAAAATTTCGGACTTCAGCTCTTTTGTGGCAAACTGTAGCTCATAAACAACCCCCGTTTAAAGGCAAGTGCTTTCCTCTGTAAGCAGGATTTACTGTAACTGATTTTGTAACCCATGGCTTGTTGTTGAGATATATTTTGACACGTTTACGTGGAACGATCATGTCTCTACAGAAAGCCATGTATGAGCATGTCACGTCCACTAAACAGTCCAAATCATCTCCGCAGGACAGTGTGAACACCTCCCAGTCCGTACAGTTAAAGCATTCCTGGAGGCAGTGCACTGAATCCTCTGTCCACACGTCTATGTCTCTGGTCTTCACCTTGTCTCTTCTGAGAGCAGTTTTATATGTGGGCAGCAAATGTACACAGTTGTGATCTGAGGATCCTAAAGGAGGAAGGGAAAGAGATTTATAGGCCCTCCCTATGGATCCATAGCACAGGTCCAATGTCTTTTTTCACCTGGTTGGGCAGGAGACATACTGATAAAAGTTTTTAAGAGTCTTCTTTAAAGAAACATGGTTAAAATCCCCAAGAATAAAATTTGGAGCCTCTGGGGAAATCGACTGCAACCGCTGGACCACATCAAAGACAGTGCTGGAGGCGGAGGCAGCATCCGCTCTCAGGTGAATGTACACTGTCATTATGAAAAGTTGGGGGAACTCGCGGGGCAGATAAAAGGGGCGTAGTGACACGGACAGCAGCTCCACATCTGGTGTACAGATGCGCTCTCTGACCGAGACAGATGTACAGTACTGTTTATTAAGATATAAACATACGCCGCCCCCCTGACGTTTCCCCGTTACCTCTTCCTGCAGATCCGAGCGAAGTGGGGCTCCAAAGCCGTCAATCCACAGGTCCGCATCCCGGTCATGCGCCGTAAGCCACGTCTCCGTGTAAGCCATGACACAGCAGTTCTTGAAATCCTTCTGATATCGTACAGTCCCTTGAATTTCATCAACTTTATTTCTCAGGGATTGTACGTTCCCCATAATAATGGAAGGAAGAGGAATGCGGTTAAGCTGACGCCTCCTCAGGTTTAATCTAACGCCCCTACGCTTTCCTCCTCTTGTCTCTCTTTTCATCGCTGTGTCCATGAAAATCTCTTAAAATAAAGTCCGGCAGTTGCGGCACAGACTCAAACACAGATGCTGCATTATCCATGTTTAAATGCAGTAACATGTCTCTGGAATACTGCGTTCTTCCCGGCATGAACGCGATCGCGCTTACCTCCAAGACAAAGAGCTGGTAGGAAAGAAATGACAGTGCAAAAACAAGAAGGAAATCCATACTGATGGAACCAGAGAGCTCTTCGTTATATAGTCCACAAACATTCAAGGGCAAAAACAACACAGATAATTACGTTGAAACACATTAAAGTGCATAAAAACAGAGACACAGACGTCAAATTTTATTCACCCGCTGCCGGTCGCTGCGTGCCCATGCCCCAGTCTTTCACCAGTCATAGTGAAAGAAGTGTAATACTCAAAACAAAAGATCTTTGTCTTAATTAAATATGAGGGCTGATATTTCCTTTATCAACATTTACACTGACTGAAAGTGTATGTGCTCTCAAAATTAAAAGCCTTAAACTATTTTCTCTGTCAGCTTCTTACCAACTTCCAGAGCCAAAAGAAAAAAAATCTTCCCATATCACACACAGAAAGATAACTGCCTCACCCACCCACTGTACTTGGTTTACAGCATAAAGTAGGATGTAGCTTCATGTCTCAGAATTGATTCTGTCAGGACGTGGTCTGCGTCCCATGTCCTCACCTTGATTTATAATTTATATTCCTTGTCTCCAGGACACAGGTCCCAGCCCTCGTTCTCTCTTTAAATAATCTCCAATTATAAACTCTATGGCTAATTGTCTGACAGCTTTTAGTTGCCTTAATTCATACATGTTTATCAATTTAATTACAAGTTTTAAATCATATTGACTTAAATAACAATATTGTATGATTTAAGGCCTTTGCGGACAACAATTATTCTGATTAATAAGTCACTGCTAGTTTTGCTCTGTCACCTGTGTGTTTCAAGCTAGAGTCTTCAAAAGTACCAACATCGATTTCTCATATACAGCTTTTACCACACTCACTCACGTACCATCATAACTGCATGGGATATAAAGCAGAATTGGGCTGTAGCCGTGTCATTGGCTTCACCTCCAGTTTTTTTTTTAACTGGACCTCTTTTTGAACTATTTTAGTGCTGTTTCAAACAATAACAGCCATCTGTGAATTCTGTGTTTCAGCTTTGGTGAGTTGAATGCATGTATTGTATTCATCACTAAATTGATTTTTTTTTTTTTGCAAACTTCTACAGTTTGAAAATGTTGCATTGACTCTTACCTCTAGTTATAGTAACCTGGTGGTAATGCCCCAAATCAAAGTTGCTCCAAGGTAAAGTACTAATGCACCATTACATCACAGCCAGAGGCAAATCTGAACCACTCATGGAATGAGACCTACTAAGACCAGGGCAGACTCTAATGGCTCTTTTCCATAGTCACAGTTCTTTTTTACTTGTTTCGATTCTCCACTACTTCTTTCTCCCTGGGTTGTTGACCCACTACAACCCTGTAAAGCTGCGTAAACTCTGTAGTGGGCGGGATTGAGGCGGCCCCATACTCTGCTGACGTCATCTCCGGCGACCGACGTCTTCACAACAAAGAAAATGGTGCGATTACGAGCGAAGGATTTCCATGTTGCGGTCTCTCTCTGGCTTTTGAACACAATGAATGTTTTTAAGCGGAGAAGAGATTTTTACAGGAGAAGACGACGTGCATTGAGAGAACACACGTTGGAGCAGTACCAGAGACTCGTTGTTGCCATTGGGGGAATATGAAG
The DNA here is from genome assembly GCA_020510985.1 of Pholidichthys leucotaenia. Taxonomy (NCBI): domain Eukaryota; kingdom Metazoa; phylum Chordata; class Actinopteri; order Cichliformes; family Pholidichthyidae; genus Pholidichthys; species Pholidichthys leucotaenia. The sequence goes on from CM035843.1 coordinate 260,203,048, forward strand.
CAGAGAGCTTAATTACCCAGCATATCCAGGCACATCAAGCACACGAGGAAAAGTTTTTGGTAATTTAATGCTTTCTATTGTCATTTAATCATCATGTCATTGTTGTGTACAGCATTTTGATGTCGCCAGGTTATCAGTATTAATATGTATGCTGTGTGTGTGTTCTAGTTGGCTGCGTTGTTGCAAAATCAACGCTGCAGACCATGGACCTGGGCAGTAAACCGTAGCTCGCAGTGGTGGGAGAATGTTGTCCCCAGCTTCTCAAGCACACAGTGGTTGCAGAACTTCCTTATAACTTATATGAAGAACTTATATGTGGATACTTGTTATATTTCCAATTAATCGTAGCCCTATTTTACGTACAAAATAATTTAAATTACTTTAAAAAAAAGCCAATTCAACTGTAGTAAAATTCTTGTTTTTGTGTATCATTTTCCCATTGATAGTTCTTTTTAAGGGATATGTGTTCAGGGATGGGAAATTACACGCTAAAACACCGTAGAAAATGACTGCAGAAAAATGCAGCAGCTGAACAACTCCTTTTTGGTTTGATTGAATTGCCAATTGACCTTGGAATTATATGTGGAAACTTGTTATATTTCCAGTTAATCCTAGCCCACTTTTACTTACAAAATAACTTTAAAAATTTTAAAGAAAGGCAATCCAACTGTAGCACCATTTTGCATGTTGAGTGTCATTTGAGTATCATTTTCCCATCTCTTGATATTTATAAGGCATATGTGTTCAGGGATGGGTAATTACACGTCAAAACACCTTAGAAAAATGACTACAACCAACTCACTTTTGGTTTCCACTAGAAAGAATAACATACATACTGAAATCAAAGGAAATGTGTTTGAGAATATATGGAGACCTTTCATTGATTATGTAAATTAAGTAAACATAACTTCTGAAGAAGGTGAATGATATGTGTGGACCTTGCAAATTCCAAGCTGGTGAATGTATATTATGTATTCTAATGTAATAGATTACCTAAACAGAGAAACATTGTTGACTTGTTTTTGTTAATGGTTTCTGTTTAACCTTTTTTTGTCATTTTATTGTTTAGTTTTTAAATTACTTTTGTGTTAGTGTCTGACTGTGTGTGCTGTTTGTAAAAAAAAAAAAAAGGTTCAATAAAAATATTGTGGGAAAAAAATTGCTCTGATCTGCGTGAAAATCCTGGACTGTTGAGACATCATGGACGTACCTGCTTCAGCTGCACTGAGTCTGAGATGTTGTCATAGCAAAAAATGATCAGCTGACAACTCGATCGCCAGGTTAATAACTATATTAGCCACAAAATGTATATTCAAAAGTAAACATTACTGAGTTTGGTATAATAAGATGTATTTGACAGTTATGATGCATTTTAGGCAAAACAAACTTGATCTAGCATTAAAAGCAATTAAAATAATGCAGTCATCAAGGTTACATGGAAAATGCTTGATTTACTCGATACATATACTGTAGAAATATACAGTATATTCTCTGCATCAACAATGTACTATACATGCATTCATGTAGTATTGCACTGACAAACCTCTGAAGTTTTTGCAGAGGTCTCTTTTTTATATGTGAAGGTTACCACCATGTGACATAAATGTCTTAAAAATGAGTCATTATTTTCAAGGTCACCCATTAATGGTTTGTACTATTGACTCTTTTCCCACAAGTGTATTAAAAGACAAAAATAGAAATCATGATGCAAACACATAAGTCACTAAATTGTTTATTACAATCAGCAGCAAATTCCAGATTATTCAGAATGTGCCAAACTCAACTGTAAGACTGGGTCACTCAGCAGCTGGGATGTGGCAGCTCACACTGTCTCAGATCAGCAGATCTTAGGCCTGCATCTCTGTAAATAGTGACGCAAGGTCCAGTTTGGGGTGGAACGATCGTTTCCCTCTTGCCTAGACAAAAGACAGAAATGTGTGGAGGTTAAATAAATGAAGTTTAAAACATATTTGGGAAATACACTTGTTACTAAAAGCCAGTGGTGGAATGTGAATGAATGAATCTTTATTTCGGATAGTTTTAAAGAAAATAACAATAATATAACAAAGGGGGAAAAAATTTAATAAGGTCGAATTAAACAATAACTACCTCTGATTACACAGTTCAACATAGGTTATCTGAAATGGGTGATGGCTGAAGATGCAGCTTATATTGCCCACCCATATTCCATCCAATGAATTTCAAAAGAAAAAACCAAACCAGCAGCGCTTCCAATTCCAATGTGACAATAAGTACTTCGTTGTTGTATTTAACCACAATTTTTCATAATAGCTGCACTGATGTAAAGACGATTTTACAAGGGCTGGGTTGCATTTAAAGTCATCTGCTTTTACTGTGGCCTCAGGCAATCAGAATGAATTAATATATTCAGTGGAATGGAATCTAGTACTTTAAACTGAAGGTGTGCATCACAAGATTAAGGGAGTCGCTCAGTCAAAATTGGAGTTTTTATCAATAAAAGTTTGTCTGGAATGTAAAAGTGTCTCTTCTTGCACTGGCTTCAAGTGTGGGTGGTGTTTTGTACTTGCATTGCTAACATATAAAAGGAAGCACGACAATGGGTCTCAAATATTTTGTAATGTGTCCTGTTACTGCATGACTTTATTGATGATAGAGTATAAACTACACATATAAACTAAACTATATGATGACTGAACAAACTGCCATTCCCCAAAAGATACAGTTATGAACATAACTCACAAAGGATCACACAAGTGATCTGACAAATACATTAAGAAGTGGTTTATTTTACAGTTGATGCGCCAGTCTTTTTCAGTTATTCTGTAATTAATACTCACACAATCAAATAAATCTCAGTTCAGTCCCTTTTACATTAAGTGGAAATTGTGCTAATTTGGTTTTGACACTTACCTATAAAAGCAAAGGATTTCAGTACTTTCCACAGTGGCAACGTCCGGTGTTGAGCGGCTGATTCCTCTGCCTTAGACGAACAATAGAAATGGTTGGTGTTATTTTTTCAAGCAAGTTCAACACTTATACAGGCACATCTCAAAAATTAGATATCATGAAGAAAGTTCAATATTTTGTCACTCATTTCAGAAAGTGAAACCCCATATATAGATTCCATTACAGGGACAGTGATATATTGAAAGTGTTTATTTTAATATTGATGATTATGGCTACAGCCCATATTAACCAACACCTACATCGGCCCACATTTCTATTTAAAAACTATTTTTAAAGTTAATGTAATATTCTAATTTTTTGCCAAATGGAATTTGGGGTTTTCAGGGGCTATAAGCCATAAATCACCCAAATTAAAATAAATAAATGCTTGAAATATATCATGGTCTGTGTAATGAATGATATAATATATGGATTTCTCTTTCTGACGCTTTAGAAAATTATATGAATGACTTTATAAATCACTGGTTTGAAAAAGCCCTTTTATATTGTTGAGATTTCGGCTCCTGTGAGCTCACCAGTATCCACTCTAAACAGGGAAGCTAACCCTGGCATGTGGAAACACATTCTAGCATTAAATTGCACACAATTTAATGCAAAACAAAAACCAGGACTATAACCAGGATTGATATATTTCATCGTATTGCTCTTACAAGCAAATGTTTAGGAGAAAACAAGCGTGAATCAACAGTGGGTATTATCTAGCTACTAGCCAAAACTCGTTAGCTAAAACGAGTTAGCCAGCAAAAAACGGCATTAAATTGCACACAATTTAATGCGCAGCACCAAGTGCAATACAAAACAAAAACCAGACTATAACCAGATTGATATATTTCATCTTTTGTTCTCACAAGCGAATATTTAGGAGAAAACAAGCGCGAATCAACAGTTGGTATTATCTAGCTACTAGCCAAAATTCGTTAGCTACAACGAGTTAGCCAGCACAGAACACGGCTGTATGGCTCAAAAGTGAGCTTACCACCAACAGGATAAATAAGCAAACAGATGCACAATATTACAAATCACTCACCATGGATGGTTTCTCTTCAACTTCGTTATTCAGCTTGTCAGTAGTACGGTTCTATTCTGCGCAGTTCATCTGTAGGGTCCGGATCACTCTTCTGACTGTGGATCTGCAGCAAGCAGAGAAAACCCCACACCTCTTCGTTGGACCACGGTGTAGATTTCCGCAAAACCACCTACAACGCTGTCTCTATTCATATCGTATTCACGTCCGGGTGACCGATTACAAATGGCGGTCGTGCTTGCTTCAAACAGACCAACTGAAAACAGACGCTCTTCGTCTGTGACGTTACGCGCTGACCAATCAGGCCGGCTTAGCAGTCGTATTGACCGAAAAATCACACCTCGCTTTTTCTCGCTTGTGTCCCCCTGCCCCTAAACTGGGCACAGAGAAAGTCGTATCGGTTAAGAGCGTGTAGGGTACTGTGGAAAGAGCGAGAAACTGAGTAAAGTAAAGAGTAAGTAAAGCTGGACTTCCGGTTATGGCTGCCACGGAGGACGGACGTGTCGCTTCCTCTGGCTCTGCTCCTGGAGAAAAAAAATCGGCAAATAACTCTCTCATTTGGGACAGAACGATCCCAGCATTTGGGGCGTGATAGGTCGGCGAAGCCTAAGGCTGGAAAACCAGGAAAAGGAAAAAGCGAGCCGCCGAAACAGTCCTAATTAACGGACTTTCAGGTCTGTGGACGCAGCAAACAAAACTCCAATATGGCGGAGGAGGCTGGCGGCGGGTGCGATGTTTTGCGGGGAGAGGGCGCAGATGCGCTGATGGCTGCCATGAGTTCAATGAGAGCGGACTTTTTCCTCTAGATTTGATGGGATTATGACAGCGTTGGAAGGAATAAGAAAGGAATTGGGTGACTGTGTAGAACGAACGGCGCAGATGGAGCTCCGTCTCGCTAGTGCTGAAGATGACGTCACCCGTCTTCAATTAAAGGTGCGCACTTTGGAAAAAAAAAATAAATCTCTGGAAGATAATATTTTGGATTTGGAATCTCGGTCGAGACAGAATAATTTGAGGCTGGTGGGTCTTCCAGAGGAATCAGAAGGTCGGGACGTATGTTCCTTTCTGGAAAAGTGGATTCCGGAGGTGCTGGGCAGCGAGGAGTTGCAATCAGCAGTGGTTCTGGAAAAAGCACATCGTATTGGCCCACGGAGAGATAAGGGACCGCCGAGGACCTTAATTATGAAGTTTCTTAGCAACAGAGACAGGATGAAGATCTTCAACGCTGCACGTGCTAAAGGAGAGATTAAACACCAGGACCAGCAGGTGCGGTTCTACCCAGATTTGGCCACAGGAATCCAGCAATTGAGGAAGGCAGTTTGATCCCATACTAAGGAGCTGCGCAACCTTGGGATTCGTCATGTGTATATCTATCCTGTGAGACTGCTGGACCCACGTATGAGGGCAGGAACCCACATTTTCAAGACCCCAGAGGAGGCGCAGGAGTTCATCAAGAAGATCAAAGAAGAAGAAGAGACTGGGTGGGAGCTAAGCATGACAAAATATAAGGTAGGAATAATTAAGCATTTGCACAGGGCATTTGACTGACTTGAAGTAAATAGTAAGTTTACAAAATATAGATTTATATATATTAAAAAACAAAACAAAAACAACAACAACAAAAAAAAAACTATGAGTTACTAAGTTGTTAAAAATTTTGAGTTAAGTTGGGAAAGCTACAGAAGAGAGTTAATTTTACGTCATTAAAACAGTAGAGGTTGGGGGTGATTTGGAGGATGAAGAAGGAGTGGCTTAGGCTGTTCCCCGTGGGTGTGGAACGGTCGATGGCTTATATCGGGAGACTGAATTTTTCTTTTGATTTTGGGGGTTTGCCACAAGTGTGGGAAGGGGAAATTTGTTTGTGTGTAGTTTGTAGGATGAATGGTCAACCACTCATGTTTTTGCTTCTCTGTATGTGCATGTTTACACTGCAAGGTAATCCTAAACTCTCTATTGAACATGGACCAAAGTGTTAATCTTAATTTAACTTCATGGAATTGCAGAGTCTACAAAATTTAAAAAAAAACTTAAACAAGTATGAATAAAATAAAGGACATGGGTTCAAGAATTGTGTTTTTACAAGAAACTCATCTGATAGAGGAGGATGTTAAAAGAATTAGGAGTAGATGGCAGGGAAGTGTATTCACCTTCTTCATTTTCATCCCGAGCCAGGGGAGTTATGACTCTCATATACATAAATCAGATTCCTTTCAGTGAAAATGTATTTGGAGACAAATTTGGAAGATATGTAATCATTCAAGGTCTTTGCTATTAGAAAATATAAATCTTGTGAACTTATATGGTCCCAATATAGATGATCAGAAGTTCTTTGCTAATTTATTTCTCATCTTATCATCACTTACAGGGCAACATATAATAGCAGGGGATTTTAATTGTACATTGAATCCAGGTGTGGATAGATCAACAGGACTGGATTGTACGCACATTGGATGTAGGATGACTATTAATCATTTTATGAAAGAATTGAGATTGTTAGATATATGGAGAGAAATGAAACCACAAGTTAAAGCCTATTCTTGTTATTCCAGTACCTACAAGACATTCTCACGTATTGATTATTTTTTGATTTCCACAGAATTAAGGTCCAAGATTCAAAACTGCTTTTATGATAACATCGTGATTTCTGATCATGCACCCTGTTGTCTAATATATGTAGATAAAAAATTGACAAAGGAATCAGGTAGATGGCAATTTCAGCATAAATGGCTTCAGGATGAGGAATTTGTCAAGTATATAGAAAAACAGATAGACGAGTTCTTTGACATCAATACTACACAAACATCAGCATGTGTAAAGTGGGAGGCTTTCAAAGCTTTTATTAGGGGACATATTATTAGTTATACAGGATCAAAATCTAAGAAGACTCGAGAGGAGAGAGCTAAATTGGAACATAAAATAAAAAGTCTTCAGGAAAAAGTGTATGCAGGAAGTGACCCAAGGTTGGAGAATGAATTACTGATTTTGAGAGCTGAATACGACAAAAAATCAGCGAATAGAGCTGCCTCGAGTCTTCTAAGATTGAAACAATCTTTTTATGAACAAGGTGAAAAATCAGGAAAATTATTAGCATGGCAGATTAAACAATTGGAAATTAAAACACCAATTACCAGTATTATAAGTAATGGACAGGTAGTTATAGATCCTTTAGAAATTAATAGAGCCTTTAGAGAGTACTATGAAAAATTATATGATACCAAAAATGAACCTGATTTAACAAAACTAAATGGGTTTTTGAACGAACTATCTATACCGTGTATTCCAAATGATAAACAGGAGAGTATTGGAGTCTAAAATTAGTCAAGAAGAAGTTGGGCTAGCCATTGATAATATGAAATCAGGAAAAAGTGCAGGACCAGATGGTCTTCCAGTTGACCTTTATAAAAAATTTAAGAATAAATTAATAAAACCTTTTTTGGAAATGGTTTTAGAAGCATTTCAAAATAATAATTTACCATCATACATAAATAATGCCTTAATTATACTGCTGCCAAAACCAGGTAAGCCCTCTAATAAATGTGAAAATATGAGACCAATAAGCCTATTAAACGCCGACCTTAAGATAATCTGTAAAATTTTAGCAAGACGATTACAAGAAATTTTACCAAATATTATTAATCGAGATCAGAATGGCTTTATAAAGGGTAGACAAGGCTTCCATAATGTAAGAAGACTATTTAATATTATTTATTTTAATAAAGAAGCACCGGATACAGCTCTCCTATCATTGGACGCCGAAAAGGCCTTTGATAGAGTTGAATGGCCCTTTCTTTTTGAAGTCCTACAAAGGTTTGGACTTGGAAATAATTTCATAAAATGGGTTCAAATATATACAATAATGCTACAGCAGAAATCCTAACAAATAACAATATTTCAAAACCAATAAAATCAATAGAGGATGTCGACAAGGCTGTCCACTTTCACCTTTACTGTTTACTATGGCAATTGAACCTTTAGCGATAGCGATATGTTTACCTTCACAAATATATGGAATTAAAGTTGGACCAACTGAACATAAAATCTCCCCTGTACGCCGATGATATATTTTGGTTTATGTCGAATCTAAAAAAATCAATTCCAACCTTTGTTGAATTTAATAAAGAAGTTTGGGGAAATATCAGGATATAAAATAAATAAAACTAAATCTTCAATATTAATGCTAAATGAGACCCAGAGAAATTACCCAGCCCCTGAGGTAAATCAATTCAATGTTGTAAATCAGTTTAAATATTAGAATCCAAATTATGCCTAAGCTAGAATCAAGGGTCACCAGTGTCAACTATGAAGCCTTAATGTCAGATATCAATGAGTTAACTCAGAGATGGATGTCACTATCAATGTCGATGATCGGGAGAATCAATATACTTAAAAGTAATATTTTTACCTAAAATACTTTATTTATTTCAATACATTCCCTATCACCACCTTTAGATCTTTTCTCAAGAATAAAAAAACTGTTAGGTGGAATTTTATGGAACAACAGGAGGGCTAGATTACGTTTGTCTTTATTATATTTACCATTTGATCGTGGAGGTCTGAAATGTCCAAATTTTATGTTGTATTATTGGTCGGCACAACTGAGGTCTATGACATATTATTTTTCATCAAATGATCTCCCTCACTGGACTGAAATGGAATCATACAATTTACCTTTACCTCTTCCCATATTCATATACTCAGATTCGGCAAAAAAATTACAAAAACAAGTTAAAAATCCATTTGTAAAGCATATGATCAAAATATGGTGTGAAGCTAAAAACTATTTAAAAGAACCACAGTTATTGTCACAATTTAGTCCAATATGGGGTAATCAATATTTTAAACCAGGGAGAGCGGACGCTGTATTTAAAGTATGGAATTTAAAAGGGATACAAAAGATTCAGGATTTATATTTGCCATGTGCAGACAATATAATGTCTTTTGAAGAGCTGAGGATCAAATTTAATCTCAATAGAACACATTTTTTTAAATATCTTCAACTTAGAAACTTTATTCGATCAAATCAAAATAAAGCTCTCACTCGACCTATTTATTCATCCTTGAAAAAATGATGATGAAAGATAGTAAAAGAAAGGGTATTATTTCAGAGTTTATAACTCATTGACACTATCTTCAAGTGAAAATTCACTGAAAAGATTAAACTACTGGAAAGAAGATCTGCAAAATTGAAATTTCAGAGGAACAATGGGAATTGGCTTGTACAGAAGCTCAAACCAAATCAATAAATGCACGCCTTAAATTGATACATTTCAAATGGTTAATGCGGATGTATGTTCAGCACCAGAGGAGTTAAATAGATATAACAAAAATATACCAGATACATGCACAAAATGCATGGAAAGTAAAGGAACCCTATTTCATTGTTTATGGGAATGTAGATTAATAAGAATGTTTTGGGAGGTGGTGAAGGGTAACAATTTGAAAAAATAATCTCAAAACAAATCATATTGAATCCTAAACTGTTTTTGTTGGGTCTGTACCCAGAAAAGCATAATTTCAATAAAAGTGAAAGAACATTCATAGACCTCAGATTGCTTAATGCCAAAAAATGTATTGCACTATATGGAAAAAGACTCATAGACCAGATGTGACTCAGTGGTTAAGACAGATGTTAACAAACCTTCCATTAGAAAGAATAACATATATACTGAAATCAAAGGAAATTGTGTTTGAGAATATATGGAGACCTTTTATTGATTATGTATAAAATTTAAACATAACTCTTGAAGAAGAAGGTGAATGATGTGTGTGGACCTTGTAAATTCCAAACTGGTGACATAATATGTATACTAATGTATTGGATTGTCTAGACTAAACAGAGGGAGCATTGTTGAAGACTTGATTTTGTTTGTTGGTTGTTGGTGTTTTTAGGTATTTTTTTTTTGTAGTACTTTAGTGTTAGTGTTAGATTGTTTGTATCATGTTTGTTAAAAAAAAAAAGGTTCAATAAAGATATGTGGGAAAAAAAAAAAGTAAGTAAAGCTAAGGTGATACTTGTGGAAAAGTGCCTTAAGTGGCAAGGTTGGGGGTTGCACATCAGGAGATGGTATCAACACACACATGCCTCCACACAGCCACACCAGGGGGGTATTCCAGAAAGCAGGGTTAACATAGCCTGAAATAAACCCTGAACTCAGGGTTATGTGAACCTGCCAGAACTTACTCCGAGTTTCCTGTTTCCAGACCAAGAAGCTGGTTTGATCAACTCAGAGTTGATTGACTGTGAAAGCATGCGTGTTCACGACAAACCTACTAAGACAGCATGTGTTGAACACAGAGACCACAAGTAGTGGAGGAAAAGAGAGAGATTTATTTCTTTGAGGAAGAGGTTTCAAGGAAAAAAAAAATACAGAAAAGAGCGACATCAGCCAATGATATAGGGAAGCTGAACTGCATAGAACTACTGACTGCATGAAGTGAGTGTTCTGGATTTTTTGGATTTGCAAAATGCTCAAAGTCTTCTTAGTGACATAAGTACAAGCGCACACTCTGCTGTGAGTTCAAGCCCCAGCTTGGATATCCTTTGGGGTCAAATTTATTTTCACATAAAAAATAAATATTTAGAATAATGTAACAAATCAAGTGCATTGCAAGGCAGTAGGCTATTTTACAACACATTATCATAACAGTCAGATATAATGGATTTTGTTATAAAGATTTTTTCATATAATTTGTACCTTTTTCATAAATTTGCAGCTTTTTGTGTAAATTTGAATGCCTTTTTTTTGTAATTTTGTTTTTTTTTTATAGTAAATATGGAATTTTTCCACGTAATTTGAAATAATTTTCCCCAAAGACATTTGTTGCAGATTTCTTTGTAAATCTAAATTTTTTGTTCATAAATTTGCAATTTTTGTCACATGAATTTGAAGGTTTTTTTTTTTTTTAATTATTTCTAAATTTATTCATGCAGTTTTGTGAACTTTTTTTTGTGAACCTTTCTGGAAATGTAGTAAATTAGAATTAGCATAGTTAAAATTGAGTAGTTTGAGTGAAGGAGCAAATATCCAAACACCAAATTAAAAGAAGGAATCCCACTGTCATGAACAGATATCCAGATAAAAGAGTATTTGGGTACTGCCCTGGTTGTAGGAGCCAAACTGTGATTTTGTTTTGAATTTTGTCACATAATTGTTTGCTATTTCCAGTCAGTGGCACAGGGGAGGGTGCGATTTTGCTTATTTCTTTCACCTGTGCACCTGCATGAATTTAATGGCTGATGGATGGGTGAAATGGGCTCAGATATTTTCTGTTGAGCATTCATTTTTATTTTTATTTTGTTAGTTTTGTTGCACTCTTTTTGGTTCAACTTTTTTTTTTTTTTGATTATGTTGTCTTAGTCCCATTTGTCGGCCATGTGTTTTAATAAACAGCAGAAATGAACTATTTGGATGTGGGCTGGATTTTTTTTTACAAACACATCAAGGAGACAAGACCAAATCAGTCTCCAAGTGGCTTTTGGTAGATTAAAGTCACTATAACCTAGTCAACACAAACTAGTCGCATCCAGGACGCGATGACAATGGACCTTTGGATGTCGGAGTATTTTTGAATGAATGGATATTGTTAGAATCGGCACTGCACTCCCACCTTGATTCCTTGGAAATCTGCTGACTGCATCCATGGAGACAACCAGTTTGACAGCTGCACATCACAGCTGACAGAAGCAGTAGGCCTGCTTGTGTTTTATCATTCTGTGTTATGTGATAGAACGCAGATTGTTTGTTTAAGGCTCCGCTTGTCCAGTGGGGGCTTTACTTTTGGCTTGTGATATGTGTGCTCCGTAGGAATGGTCAGTGGAATTTTGGGCTGTTTTGACTGCTTTGTAGCTGCAGTTACTGAAGTGAAAGTAATTTTCACTAATAAGTTGGAGCTGTTGAGCTCTTTTTGCCGTACTGTGCATACTGGAAAATAATAAAGGAGTGCCGGAAAAGAGGTGGGTTAAGGTTACAGCCAAGGCTTTGATTCAAAAAATAGAAAACCTACAAAAGGAACGTCAATCAATTGTGAGAAAAATTAAAGGGACTACGCCTGAAATTAAAGAGTTGATGAAAAATGATGAAAATGCAAAAGATGTTCATCTTAACTTGCTTTAATACCAGAAGAGGAACAGGAAACACAAAGTGAATGGTTTGGATGCATAACACAGCACACTGTAGATTTTGCAGAGGATGTTCAACAGTGGCTTTCTGAAACTAACAGGCCCTTTCTGCAAACTGTTAATGTGTTTGGTGATTTACCAACTGCTGCAAAAATCATAAAATTGTCCTGCTTTACCTGAGGATCCACCTGCTGAAGAGAATAAAAATCTTCTCCCTGATATTCAGAGGATAGTTCCTTCATCCAATGCAGTTAATGCATCATCTGACATACAAGATGAAATACAACTTGGCGACAATGTGTCAAATGTTGGTAGCAGAAGAAGCAAAAGAGGTTCCACTGGTACAGGCTCCAGAGCTTCAAGTACATCATCTGCACGCATAAAGGCAGAGGTTGAAGTTGCTGCTTGAATTGTGTGCCAAAAAAATGCTTAAGGCTAAGCATGCTTTAGAAGAGCAGGAGGAACAACTAAGGAAGAAAAAGGAGAAATTTGAGATGGAAACGAACATTGCTGCTACAGTAGCTAAAATGAGAGTGCTCAGAGCATCAAAGAGATCCAGCGTGAAAAGCAATTTGTCCAAAATTTCAGATGGTATGGAATCCTTTTTGACAAGGGTCAAAAGGAAAAGAAAGCTCTCACTATCAAAGCTGATTCTTTTGTCCCTCAATTACCACCTCACAAGATCTCCCAAATCCCAACATTGTCAGTTCACAAATAATGCCTTCTGGTAGTGCTGTAAATCAACATCCACAACTTACCACTACCTCCACAATATTTCAGACCATCACCAGCGATCAAACTCAGGTGACATCTCATGGTACATCTCCCGTTTCACACAATAATAGCAATGGTGAGCAGAGCAATTTATTTTTCATAATGGAAAAGCAAAATGAATTCACTGCTTTATTAATTCAGCAACAGTGTGTCTCTTCTATGCCCAAGAAAGAGATTCCGGTTTTTGATGGTGATCCATTGTAATATCATATGTTTGTGAAGTTTTTTGACAATGCCATTGAAATTAAAAATGCAAATCCCACAGACTGTCTTTATTATCTTCAACAGTAAACGAGAGGTCAACCAAGAGAACTTGTCAGAAGTTGCTTGCATATGGTCTCGGAAAGAGGATTCCATAAGGCTAAATCACTATTGAAAGAGCATTTTGGGAATGAGCTAAGATTGCTGCAGCTTATATGGAGAAAGGGCTTTCATGGTCGCCAGTAAAACCTGATGACACAAAGGCTCTTCAGACATACAGTACACTCTATTTCTAAGAGGATGCTGTAATGCCATGGAAGACATCAGTTACATGAATAAGCTTAACATGCCTACTAACATGCTATTGATTGTTATAAAACTACCCTACAGGCTGAGGGATAAATGGAGAACAATAGTCTGTGATTTTCAAGAGAATGACAAAAGAGCTACATCTAAAGACATGATCAATTTTCTTGAAAAGCAGGTGAGGATTGCAACTGATCCAATATTTGGAGATATCCGGGACACTCCTGCTGTGAACAAAGAGTTAAAAAGACGTAAATCACAACCTAGCCAAAGGATAAGAGGAAGCACATTTGCAACCATTGTTGCACGTGCAGAAAGGAAAAATGAAATAGGAACACAGAAAAATAAGACTTTGGTGAATCCTGTTAAGAAATGTTTGTTCTGTGAAGGTGGACATTATTTGGATGTGTGTTCGCAGCTGGAGATGAGGATACACAACGGGATCGCTTTTCTGAAAGAAAATGGAGTATGCTTTGGTTGTATGTGTACAGGGCACATCAGCAAAGACTGTAGAAAGCGACTCACCTGCACCATATGCAGCTTAAAGCATCCACAAATGCTACATATCCACCAGAAGAAAAGGGAAGTGGAAAAGGAGCAAACAAACAAAAGAACAGCAAGTGAAAATAGAATTATCACCTCATTTCAGACACGTAGACTCACTGGGGCTGGTGGAGAGAATTGTAAACTCTCGACAGTTCCTGTTCAAGTAAAGGTCAAGAAAGGACATTAGATTTTAAACACGTATGCATTTCTTGACCCAGGCAGTACTTGTCATGATCAGGTGAGCGTGCGCTCCCCTTCCCTTCATGCGAGGCTTTCCCCGGCTCCGCAGGTAATCATTGCACCTGCGTGAGTGGGCGTACCTGCTGCTTCTTCTCTGCCAGTGCTGAAAAGGACCAGTTTGTGAACACTCCAGCACTGGCTCGTTGGGTATACTGCCTAAACAGCAAGTAAGTCTATGTCTCACTTTCTGAGGAACTTTAATTTAATTCCTCTTCTCCTCTTTTTTCCTCCAGGTTTCTGCCATCTTCATGGTGCGCTCACCTGCCCCATTATCTTCATCACCACTTCAGCTGCCTTATTCCACCTGATCAGACACCTCACCCAGCTCCACTCCTGCTCAGTGCCATGTGACTGGACAGAACAATCACGCCGGTTCCGTGTCATTATATAAGATAAATTGCGGTGGAATAAAAGTGAAATTGAGGTGGAGTGATCAGAGCTCCTGACCAAGGACGGATAATTTTTTCACACATAAGGAGTTGTTCAGAACTCCTTATAAGAACTCCTTATACAAAGATATAGAGTGATGATAATCAAGTCAGTGGCGGTAATGCACCTGTAAGCTGGTTGCCAACTGCCAATCAAATCTAAAAGAAGTATATCCCTACAAGTGTCCTCTCAATTGTTTTGCCTTTTCCCTGCTGGGTTCATCTGCCGGGCTTGCTGCTTACCCCATGTGAGTATTGTTCTATTTTCCCCTTATCCTATCTCCCTCCTCAACTGATCAGCTGTCGTCTTCCTTTACAGGCTGAGTCCTCCTCTGGCGAGTTGCGTCTTTCTTTAACTGTGCTCTCTTTTGGATCAATAAATTGTGATTATGCAGCTTCTCTGTGTCGTTTGAGTGATTTCTCTGGTGTTGTTCCCTGCACATGAGCTGATCATTCTTCAAACATGACAGAATGAGCCAGCCATAGTGCACGCTCAGCGGGAGTGGCACCAGTGGAACATTCCGCTTTAGACCATCTCGATGCCACAGAGAGGCAGGTGGCCAAGCTCATGCAGCAGCTGCAGACAATTACGCAGCAGCTGAGCACGGTCGCCGAGCATTTGGCACATATGTCTCGTCCGGGTTCTACCCTCCCACCTGTTGCCCCAGTTTCTTCCACCGTGCGCAGAACCACCTCCGTTCCCTCACCTGCCCCGTACATGGGGGAGGTAGGGAAATGCAAGGGGTTCCTTTGCCATGTTCGGCTTTATTTGGACCAGGTGGGCGGGGAATATCCGGACCCTCCTGCTGCGTGACCAAACCCTCAGCTTGGCCCAGTTCATTCTCGACAGTCTGGAGGGTCCTAGTTATTCTTCTGATAAATTTGTAAGTGAATTTGTCCTCGCTTTCGACCGAACAGAGAGTGAGGGCAACATCATAAGCCGGCTCATGTCTCTCCGCCAGGGGAGTCGGTCTGCCATCAACTACTTTGTGGAGTTTCGGGTCACCGCGGCGGACTCTGGCTGGAACGACGTTGCATTAAGCAGCGTCTTCCTCCGTGGTTTAAACAAAAACCTCTGCGACGACCTAGCGGTTCATGTTGTTCCCTCCTCCCTGGGCGGTCTCATTGATCAGGCCGTCAGTTTAGACAACCGATATCACGAGCGTGCAAGAGAGCGCAAGGCCTCCTCCGGCCCGCCAATTTCGCACACGCCTCTCTTGGCTACTGACACAGGTGGAACTGACTCTTCCTCCAAATCTATGGTGCTCGGCCGAGCCCATGTGGCTCAAGAGAAGCGCCAGCAGTGGAGAAGAGCTGGTGCATGCATGTACTGTGGCTCTATGGAGCACACAATGTCTAAGTGCCACCTGAAGGCAAAAAGATGTAGCCCGTCAGTAGCCATGGGGGGTCTGATGGGCGGGAATTCTTTTCATCCCCCAGGTAGCTTCTCCATTTCGGCCCTCATCCAGTTGCTGGGGGGTCGAGAGGAGAGTCATGGCATTAGTGGATTCAGGGGTAGAGCAAAATTTTGTTTCCTCACAGCTCGTGCGGGAAGTAGGCATCCCCACAACCAAAGTGCCAACGCTTCTTAAAGTCACGACCTTATCGGGCGGTAACATAGTTTCCGTTACCGAAAGCACGGCGCCGGTTTCCATCCTCCTTTCTGGGAACCACAGGGCAACACTATCGTTCCTCATTCTCTCTAAATCGTCTCACCCGGTGGTTCTAGGGTTCCCGTGGCTCTGGAAGCATAACCCCATTATTAATTGGGAACATAATTCCATTTCTTCCTGGAACCCCTTTTGTTTGGCATCCTGTGTCAGCTCGGTTGAGTGTTGACCGTCGCTGCCCATCTCCTCCCCTCCGGTTGAGCCGCTGGACCTCAGTCTCGTACCCAAGATCTATCACGTTCTCCGTGAGGTCTTTGGCAAGTCAAGAGCGCTTTCTTTGCCTCCTCATCACTCTTACAACTGTGCCATAGACCTCCTCCTGGGTGCGATGCTGCCGTCCAGTTGGCTATACAAAATTTCTGGGCCAGAGAGGGAGGCTGTGGAGAGCTACATCAAAGACTCCTTGAATGCCGGCCTCATTCGGCCCTCCTCAGCCCCTCTTGGGACAGGATTCTTTTTCATCGGGAAGAAGGACAGATCCCTGTGTCCGTGCATAGACTACCATGAACTAAATCCCATAACAGTTAAAGACAAATATCCTCTGCCCCGATCAACTCCGCATTCGAGCTCCTTCAGCACATGTGAGTATTCACTAAATTGGATTTGCGTAATGCCTACCATCTGGTTCGCATTCACGAGGGAGACGAAATGAACGGCCTTTAACCTTTTAACTGTCCACGTTTTCACGCACCCCTAGCGGTGCAGCACCGCAACTGCACCTGTCAACTGAATCTTGACATCCCTTTAACTCCCCAGCTGTACCAGTACTTGTACTGATCATGCCAGTTCAGAAGGTGGCAGGCACGCGTTGGAGGACTCATGGCTGACACGGAATACAGCAAAGAAGAAATCCTCATTATTATTCTTCCTTTTCTTGCTTTGAGCTCACAAGACCAATATGGCCACCATGATCATCATTGATCGTCACAGAAAACTGCATCATACAGGAAAAATAGTCACGTAATACAAACGAAATTCATGTGGGATAATCATGAGTTTGTAGATGTAGTAGAGAGTATAAGTGACTGACAAAATGCAAAACAACGACCACAATAGGCGAAAACAGACCGACCACACTAGCAAGCGAGCCCCCCCCCCCCCCCGCCACCAGTAAGTAATGAATTTATTTGTTTTGTTTTTTTACATTGTACTGATTTTCTGGTTCATATACTTTGAAGATAACATTAAAAAAAAAAACCCATACCCCTGTAGACAAAACGGTGTAAAAAAAAAATGAATCATTCTTTGTGTAAATATGTCCAAAGTTCAATTTTGATTGAGTTATGTAATTTATATAGCTGCTACAGCATTATGCAAATTGGATGCATAAATTTAGTCCTATCTGAAACTTTGGATCATATTCTACATCTTTCTAATTGATGATGATGATGATGATGATGATGAATGAATGAAATTATTTCGGATAGTACAGTACAGGTTAGAAGAAACTGAATAATATAACAACAAGGTCAAATTAGACAAAGACTCCTCTGATTATACAATTCCACGTAAGTTATCCGAAATGGGTGATGGCTAAAGCCGCAGCTTATATTGCCCACCCATATTCCATCCAGGAATTCAAAATAGAAAAAAGAGAAAACAGTCAAGAGCGATTACAATTCAAAACAAAGCTAAGACAAAATGTGACTGAGAGAAAAAAAGAAAACTAAGCTAGGCTAAGTTAAGCGGTTACTATTCAAAAACAAATCTAAGACAAAATGTGACAGAGTTAAAAAAGAGAAAAAAAAAACTAAGCTACAACACAACACAGGCTGGATATGTCAATCCTTATGTGAGTTTACATGTCGTCTTGTAAATATGTTTGGAGTATTTCTTCCTTTAGTTTTTGTTTAAATTGTCCAAGCGTTGTACATGATTTTAATTCAGGTCCAAAATCGTTCCATAATCTGACTCCTTGCACTGAAATACAGTGTTGCTTGGTGGTTGTTCTCACTGTAGGCTTTTGAAATATACATGTCCCTCTGAAGTGATATCGTTTCTCCCTTGTTTGGAACAACTTTTGGATATTTGCGGTCAGTGATAAATTCTTCACTTTGAACATTATTATTGCAGTTTTAAAGTCAACCAGATCTTTCAACTTGAGAGTTTTTTGTTTAAGAAAAAGTAGGTTTGTTGGTTCCCTGTAAGCTGCTTTGTTTATTATTCTAATAGCTCTCTTTTGAAGCATAAAGAGTGGATATATGTTTGTTTTATATGTATTTCCCCATACTTCATTACAATATGTCATGTATGGGAGTATTAATGAATGATACAAGGTGTATAGTGTGGGTTGATTCAGCAAATATTTCACTCTGTGTAATATTGCAATTGATTTGGATACTTTACCTTTAATATAATTAATATGTGACTTCCAACACAGTTTGTTATCAATTATTACTCCAAGAAATTTAGTTTCAGATACCCTTTCAATTTCTACACCATTTACACTGAGTTTGGGTACTGGGTTGCTGTGATGGTTGTAAAAGACTATAAATTGTGTCTTACTTAAATTGAGCATTAATTTGTTTGAATCAAACCACAGTTTAAGCTTTCCTAATTCCTTTCCGAGTGTATCCAGAAGTTGTTCCAAATTGTTTCCACTGCATAACAGATTAGTGTCATCGGCAAACAATATTAAGTCCATTTTTTCTGAAACTTTACATATATCGTTTATATACATATTGAATAATAATGGTCCCAAAACTGAACCCTGTGGGACTCCACAGGTGACTTTCAGTAACTGTGAGTTTTTGTTGCTAACACATACATACTGATATCTATTCTTTAAGTAACTACTTAACCAGGACAGTGCTACCCCTCTAATACCACAATTTTGTAGTTTCTTTAATAATAAATTGTGATCTACTGTATCAAATTCTTTTTTAAGATCCAGGAATACTCCAACTGAATACTCTTTATTTTCAATGGCTGTTGATATTTTTTTCTGTAAATTCCATTAGGGCATATGCAGTTGTCCTCTTGTGTCTGAACCCATATTGCTGCTCACACAATAAATCATTCTTCAGTATGAAGTTGTCAATTCTCTCATAGAATATTTTTTTCAAGTATCTTGGAAAATTGCGGTAATAGTGAAATTGGTCTATAGTTTGAGAGTTCCCCTCTGTCGCCCGTCTTGTATATCGGAATTACTTTAGCTATTTTCATTGCATTGGGAAATATACCTGATTGGAGAAACAGGTTACAGATATACGTCAGTGGTTTTACTATGCATTCGATAACAGTTTTGACTAATAGCATGTCAATACCATCACAGTCCGTAGATGTTTTACTTTTGAACGATTTAACAATTTCAATGACCTCTCTTTCGTCTGTGTTCTTTATGAAGATGGAATCTTTTACAGCAGTGTTATTGCATATTGTATCGCCTGTAGGCACCGTAGTGGGTATTTCTCGGGCCAGATTAGGTCCAATTTTAACAAAAAAATTATTAAATTCATCTGCAGGTGAAGCTATATTCACACTCTGAGTCGTTTTATTATTTTTTGGAATATTAGTTGGGTTGCTTGTATTTCTTTTATTTCCAAGGATACTGTTGAGCGTTGTCCATGTATTTTTAATATTGTCTTTGTTTTTCTCCAGTTCTTTACTGTAATAGTCTCTTTTACTACATCTTATTATATATGTTAACTTATTTTTGTATGTTTTATACCGCTGCTCTGCTTCTTTTGTCCTTTTCTTTAGGAAAGCTTTATATAATATTTTTTTTTCTTTTTACACGCCTTTTGTAGTCCTTTGGTTAACCATGGCTTATCAGCAAATTTGTGTTTAAGCTTTTTTTTTTTTACTAATGGGCAGTTTTTTTTCATAAAGAGTGGTTACAATGTTTATAAATGTGTCATAGGCTTCATTTACATCTGATACATAGACTTCTGTCCAGTCTTGCTTCAGCAAGTCCTCTTTAAGAGAATTGATTGCATTTGGTGATTTGTATCTGAACGATTTTGAAATTTTTTCTGCGTTGGGCCCCGTGTGGCCATGAATAAGTGCGAAGGTTGGCAAGTGGTCACTTATATCATTTATCAATAATCCACTTTCTATTTTCTTATTGATAACATTGACAAACAGGTTGTCAATAAGTGTAGCAGAGTGAACTGTGATTCTACTGGGATGTGTTATTGTGGGATATAGACTCATGCTGTACATAGAGTTCATGAACTCTGTAACTACATTTTGTTGATGTGGATTTAGTAAATCAATATTGAAATCTCCACAAATTGCTACCATTTTCTTACTAGTTATATTATTGTACAGCTCGACTAATTTATCTCTGAATGTCTCAATGCAAGTTCCCGGCGTTCTATATATACAACTTATGATTAGATTTTTTGTTTTGTCTAGGTCAATCTCGACAGTGACCCATTCCAAGATCCCTGGTAGTGCAAAGGACATTTCATTTACAAGCTTACACCTATACAGGTCATCAATATACAGTGCAACACCACCACCCTTTTTTTGAGTTCTGTTAATATAAAACATCTGATATCCCTCTATTGCCATCAGGGGAGCCTGTTCTTCATTAAGCCAGGTTTCAGAGACTGCAATAGCTGTGAATTTTCTGTCTAGCTGTTTTAAATAGTCCTTAATCTGTGGAAAGTTTTTGTTAAGACTTCTGCTGTTTAAGTGTATTATTGACAGTTTACCATCTAATTGCACTTGACTTTTGACTTGCTTTTCAGTGTAATATTCACAGTGGTTATGAATATTATTGAAAAAGTGGTTATCAGGATCAATATCATTCTCCATCTCTTGTGGTTTATGTTCAGCATAGTGGCATATTTTCAGAGTTTGAGTTTCCTCACTCTGTGTCAGATGACTTCCTCCAGCTGGGGATAATTGATGTCTACTCGAGTCGGTCATAAGTTTTTGTTTATTTTGCTTATTTTTTTTTAAAGTACTTTAGCATGGTGTATCAAAAGAACTATTCTTATCGTGTGTATGAATATGGATTATCATTGACTCATAATTTTCTTGATCAGTGTTCATCTGTATTTATTTAAGTCAGTAGCATCTCTGATCATTATACTCCTTGCTTGCTCTGGTGTTCCATTTAGTTTAATCCAAATTCTACAATTGACAGTAAGCCATTATCTCTTGCAACTTTAAAGTTATAGCCTTTCAAATCTGAACTATTTTCTTGACAAAAAATCATTACCACTCTTGACCACTAGGGGTTATGTCGCCATACGGAGACTGGGACAGTTAATGGGTTAAAACACACTTGGGTCAATTTGAGTACCTTGTGATGCCTTTTGGGCTCATCAGTGCCCCCGCTGTCCTCCAGCGTATGATCAATAATATCCTCTGCGATATAGTAAATCAATTTGTTTTTGTCTACCTTGACGACATTTTGATTTTCTCCCACACACCAGAGGAGCACGCAGTCCATGTAAGGGCTGTGTTACAACGGCTCCTGGAAAACCAGCTCTTTGTTAAAGCCGAGAAGTGCAAGTTTTCCACCCGCTCCACTTCTTTCCTCAGTTTCATAGTAGCTGAGGTGGAACTGAGGGCCGACCTGACTAAGGTGAAGGCTGTGCTGGATTGGCCTATGCTCCACTCCCTCAAGGAGCTCCAACGCTTCTTGGGGTTTGCAAATTTTTTATTGCCGTTTCATTAGAAACTACAGTGGGGTAGCACAGCCTCTGACCCGGCTGATTTTGGTCAAGGTGCCCTTCACCTGTTCCGAGGTAGCTGAATGGGCCTTTTCCAAATTGAAGGACCTGTTGTCTAACACCCCCATCTTGGCCCAGGTCGACCCTCAGCTCCAGTTTAATCTTGAGGTGGATGCTTCTGATTCAGGGGTGGGCACTGTCTTATCACAGCCCTCAGCCTCCCATTAGAAGCTCCGCCCATGCACGTATTTCTCTTGGCTGCTCACGTTGGCCGAGAGGAATTATGGCGTAGGGAACCAAGAGCTCCTGGCCATTAAATTGTCCGTCGAGGAGTGGAGGCACTGGCTGGAGGGAGCAGTCCATCCTGTCATAGTGTGGACCGACCACAAAAATTTAGAATACCTCCGGTCGGCCCACAGACTCAACGCCAGGCAGGCCCGCTGGGCCTTATTCTTCACTAGATTTAATCTTACTATCACTTATGGCCCTTTTCCACTAGCCCCACTCGGCCTTACTCGACTCGACTCACCATTACTCGTTTTGGCCTTGGTTGTGTTTCCATTGTAGCTGGGTACAGCTGGGGTGGGTGGGATTTTTTTTACAGTAAGGCGGCACCACACTCCCATGACGCAAAACACGCAACCCAAGAAAAACATAACATGGCGGCTGTACAAGGCGACTCCTTGGTCTGTGGCTTTTTGTCACCATAAATGCCAAAAAGGACCGCCAGACAAGGGTACAGGCAGCGAGATGAAACACTCTGGAATAGTACTGCAGCTTCTGGGAGAGCCGAAGACGTGAAGATACAAACTGTATGAGACATTATTTTCAAAGTCACCGATAAATGGTTTGTACTGTTGACTCTTTTCCCACCAGTGTCTTAACAGACAAAATAGAAAATTATGATGCAAACACATAAGTCACTAAATTGTTTATTACAATCAGCAGCAAATTCCAGATTATTCAGAATGTGCAAAATTCAAACTAAAAAAAAAACAAAAAAACTTAGAATGGGTCACACACGCCGGCCACGCCGCCTCACTGAGAAGCTGGTCCCGGTTCAGCAGATCTTTAGGCTTGCATCTCTGTAAATAGTAAGGCAAGGTCCAGTTTGGGTGGATCGTTTCCCTCTTGCCTAGACAAAAGACAGAAATGGGTGGTGGTTATTTAAAGCAAGTTTAAAACATATTTGGGAAATACACTTGTTGCTAAAAGGCAATGGTGGAGTGTGAATGAATGAATGAATGAATCTTTATTTCGGATAGATTAAAAGTAAAGATTAAAAGGAAAATAGAATAGAAAATAGAATAATATAACAAAGGGGAAAAAAATCTAACAAGGTCAAATTAAACAATAACCCCTCTGATTATACAGCTCAACATAGGTTATCTGAAATGGGTGATGGCTGAAGCTGCAGCTTATATTGCCCACCCATATTCCATCCAAGAATTCAAAAGAAAAACAAAACAGGAGCGATTACAATTCCAGTGTGACAATAAAGTACTTTGTTGTTGTATTTAACCACAATTTTCATGTAGCTGCACTTCAGTAAAGTAGATTTTACAAGGGCTGGGTTACATTTAAAATCATCTGTTTTTACTGTGGCCTCAGCAATCAGAATAAATTAATACATTCACTTGAATGGAATATAGTACTTTAACTGAAGGTGTGCATCACCGAGTGCGGAGTCGCTCAGTCAAAATGTGGAATTTTTAAATCAATAAAAGTTTAGCCACCACTTTGTCACCGCTGTGTCTCTTCTTGCCCTGGCTTCAAGTGAGGGCAGTGTTTTGTACTTTTATTGCTAAAATATAAAAGGTAGCACTACAATGGGTCTCAAATATTTGTAATGTGTCCTGTTACTGCATGAGTTTATGATGATAGACTATAAAATACACATATAAACTAAATTATATTGATGACTGAACAACTGCCATTCCCCAAAGTGCAACATACAGTTATGAATATAACTCACAAAGGATCACACAAGTGATTTGACAAAAAAATAAATACATTAACAAGCGGTTTATTTTACAGTTGATGTGCCAGTCATTTTCAATTATTCTGTAATTAATATTCACACAATCAAATAAATCTCAGTTCAGTCCCTTTTATATTAAGTGGAAATTGTGTTGCTTTAGTTTTGGCACGGTATCCATAAAAGCAAAGGATTTCAGTACTTTCCACAGTGGCAAGGTCCGTTGTGGGGTGGCTGCTTTTCCTTTCCTCTTGCCTAGACCAAGGACAGAAATGGATGGTGGTTAGTTAAAGCAAGTTCAAAACATATACAGGCACATCTCAAAATTTAGAATATAATGAAAAAGTTCAATATTTTTGTCACTCATTTCAGAAAGTGAAACAGATATATAGATTCATTATAGGGACAGTGATATATTGCAAGTGTTTATTTTAATTTTGATGATTATGGCTACAGCCCATATTAACCAACACTTCAGCTGCCAACATTTCTATTTAAAAAACTATTTTTTAAAATTAATTTTATGTAATATTCTAATTTTTTGCCAAATTGAATTTGGGGTTTTCAGGGGCTGTAAGCCATAATCATCCAAATTAAAATAAATAAAAGCTTGAAATATATCACTGTGTAATGAATCTATATAATATATGGATTTCATTTTCTGAAATGAGTGACAAAAAATATTGAACTTTTTCATGACATTCTAATTTTTGGAGATGTACCTGTGTTAAGGAAATACACTTGTGAAAGTCAGTGGTGGGATGTGACAAAAATGCTTCATTTCCCTGACCAGTGAGAACCTCAGGATCCACTCTGTACATGCACAAGTACATTATTATTCCAGGGATTTATGGTGGAACAGAAACAGCACGAAAACACTGTTCCAACACTTTTTTTGGAAAATCCACAGAATAGGTGTGTGGGTCTATTCTGACGCTTTAGAAAATTATATGAATTACTTTATAAATCACTGGTTTGAAAATGCACTTGAATATGTTGAGATTTCATATCCTGGGGTCCACTTGACCTGTATCCACAATATAAACACTGAGGGCGGCTAAACCCTGGCATGTGGAAACAGAGTCTAGAAAGAAATTACACACAACTTAATGCACAGCGCCAAAGTGCAACACGTACACAAACCAGGACTTTAACCAGGATTAACATATTTCATCGTTTTGCTCTCACAAGCGAATACTTCGGACAAAGCAAGCGGGAATCAGCAGAGTTGGCTACTAGCTAGCTAGCTACTAGCTAACACTCGTTAGCCAGGACAGGATGGCGCTGTATCGCTCAAAAAAGTGAGCTTACCACCAAAAGGATAAATAAGCGAACAGATGCACAATATTACAAATCACTCACCATCGATGGTTCTCTCACGTTCGTCTTCAGCTTGTCCGTAGTCCGTTTCTATGCTGGGCTGCATCTGTAACAGGGCGGGTCGCTCCTCTCACTGTGGATCTGCCACCAAGTACAGAAAACTCCGCACTTCTTCTTTGGACCATGGTGTAGATTTCTGCAAAACCTACAACGCCATCTGTATTAATATCGTATTTACTCGGTGACCGAGTTAGTCCGTGAAATATTGCAAATGGTGGTCATGTAGATTCCACAGAAGACGGACGCTTTTGTGATGTTACCCCCTGACCAATCAGTGGCTCGCAGTCTGTTGACGTCACATCTCGGCTCGACTCAGCACGGTTGTACCCTGGCCTCGAATAGGTACAAAAATAGGACCTGTTAACCGGTGCTGGGTATAATGGAAAAGGCTACAAACGCGGGCTGAGGCGTACCGTGTAAGGCCAATTGGGGCTAGTGGAAAAGGGGCTTTACAGACCTGGCTCCCGTAATGTCAAACCGGACGCTCTCTCCCACCAGTTTAGTCCCAACCCCCCAGCCCCTCATCCCCTCCACCAACCCCTTATCTCGCCCTCATGCATCCTTGGGGCTCTTACCTGGGAAATTGAGCAGAGGGTCCAGCAGGCTCAATCCACTGAACCCAGGCCCAAGGGGGACCCCGACAACCGTCTGTTTGTTCCCGCTGGCCTCCGCAGTTATGTCATCTGGTGGGGCCACACCAGCCATTTTGCCTGCCACTCTGGAGTCTCCTGGACTATTAATCTTATCCAGTGGGTGTTCTGGTGGCCCACCCTGCGAACGGACATCCAGGACTACATCAAGGCTTGCCAAATCTGCACCCGTAACAAGTCCAACTCCTCGACCCTGCTGGCCTCCTCCACCCACTACCCATCCCCAGTCAACCTTGGTCCCACATCTCCTTGGACTTTATTACTGGACTTCCCCCCTCACAAGGCAACTCTGTTATTCTCAACTTCGTGAATCGTTTTTCCAAGGCGATCCATCTGGTGCCCCTCCCCAAATTACACTCCGCCTCTGAGACTGCCAACCTTTTAACCACCCATGTCATCCGGCTGCACAGCCTCCCCCTGGACATTGTGTCTGACCAGGGTCCACAATTTACCTCCCAGGTCTGAAGATCTTTCTGCTGCCCCTTAGGAACCACAGTCAGCCTTACATCCGGGTACCATCCCCAAAGCAATGGGCAGGCTGAGCGCACCAACCAATCCCTGGAGGCCACCCTAAGGTGTGTAGCAGCCTGCAACCCATCCTCATAGAGCACCCATCTGACCTGGGTGGAGTACTCACATAACTCTGCAGTCTCAGCATCTACCAGACTGACTCCTTTCGAGGCCTCCATGGGGTACCCCCCACACACACACACACACCGTTGCCTATGGCGAAGAGAGAGGTTGCTGTACCATCAGTGGGAACTCAAGCATGTTGCTGCCGCCACCTTTGGAAGGCCACCCGGGCTGCTCTTCTTCGCTCTGCCAAACAAAATCACCAGTATGCAGACCGCAGGCGGGTCCCTGCGCCCAAATACTCTGTTGGGCAGCGCGTATGGCTGTTGGTGGACCAGGTGCCCCTTAAGACAGAGTCCTGGAAACTTTCCCCGTGCTGCCTGGGCCCGTTCCCGATCTCCCGGGTCATTAATGACATCACGGTCCGCCTGTAGCTCAGTATTCACCCCACCTTTCATGTCTCCAAAATCAAGCCCCTCTCCACCAGCCCTCACTGCCCCCCCCCCCCCCAGAAGCTGCCTTCTCCCCCTCGGGTCCTCGACTGCCAGACCACCTACACAGTCCAGAGGATTCTGGACGTCCGCCGTCGGGGCCGAGGGCTACAGTACCTAATCTACTGGAAGGGCTATGGCCCCGAGGAAAGGTCATGAATTCCAGGTTCCAACTTCCACGACAAGGAGATGGTCCGGGCCTTTCACAAGGCACACCCCAACAAACCTAGTGGACCACCAGGAGATGCCCATCGGGGGGGGGCACTGTCATGATCAGGTGAGCGCGCACTCCCCCTCCTTTCCTGCGAGGCTTTCCCCGGCTCCGCAGGTAATCATCTCACCTGCGTGAGTGGACACACCTGCTGCCTCTTCTCTGCCAGCGCTGAAAAGGACAAGTTTGTGAACGCTCCAGCTCTGGCTCATTGGGTATACTGCCTAAACAGCAAGTAAGTCTGTGTCTCACTCTCTGATAAACTTTAATTTAATTCCTCTTCTCCTCTTTTTTCCTCCAGGTTGCTGCCATCTTCGTGGTGCGTCTCCGGGGTTCGTTGTGTGCTCACCTTCCCCATCATCTTCATCACCACTTCAGCTGCCTTATTCCACCTAGTCAGACACCTCACCCAGCTCCACTCCTATATCCCTACCAGCATCCTCTCCACTGGTTCACCTTTTCTCTGCTGGGTTCAGCTGCCGGGCTCGCTGCTCACCCCACGTGAGTATTATCCTATTTTCCCCTTATCCTATCTCCCTCTTCAACTAATCAGCTCTCGTCTCCCTTTACAGGCTGAGTCCTCCTTTGGTGAGTGGTGTCTTTCCTTAACTGTGCCCTCTTTTGGATCAATAAATTGTGATTATGCAGCTTCTCTGTGTAGTTTGAGTGATTTCTCTGGTGGCTCTGTTGGCGCCACGAGATGGCTTCTGTTGTGATGTGGCGCAGTATAAATAAAGCTGAATTGAATTGAACTGAATTGAATTGGTGTTGTTCCCTGCATGTGAGCTCATCATTCTTCAAACATGAGGGTACTGCTTCATTTCGCACTCTTGGCTTGGTGAATTAGTTAAATCTACATGGAAAGAAATCTAGTATGCTGTTGAGAACAATGGGTCAAAACAAGGTTGTGGAAACCAGCATGGTGTCTGACTTGGAGGTTGCAGGATTAGATGATAATGAATTTTGTGAACTTCCATCTGTATATACCCAAAGAACTATGACTGTTCATAAAGGAAATATCCCACACTAAAATGATATCCATTATTGGTCTTATTTGTGGAAGGTCAGCTTACCCACCACTGACTCTGATATTGAGCTGTTGATTGGTTCCGATGCATCAAGGGTTCTGGAACCATTGGATGTAATCCAGAGCATAGGAGATAAACATTATGCAGTTAGAACCAGGCTTGGATGGACAGTTAACGGACCTTTAGGAGGAAAGGAAGATGACTGCCAAGATCAAAGTGGCAAGTGTTAACATGATTTCCGTTATGACACTTTATCAACTGTGGGAACAGGAATTTAAAGTTGACTTCCCAGAGTGTCTTAACCGTTTGACTGTGAGTGGCGCCAGTGTGTGCCTGTCAGCTTATCAATCAAAACAAAGCCGGTACCGCTAAATAGAGTCAGAGATGTACCAACCTTTTAACACTGTCACCATGGGTTGAGATGCCGTCTCGGCACTCAGCCCATGTTTTCCCTCATCCCTGCTTCCCATTGAGCAGCGTCTCAGCTGGCCCCCAGCTGGCAGCATTATGGACGGCTGGGGCCAATTAGTCTTCATCAGCTGGGGCGCTGCCAATGAGGATAAATAGGAGCAGCCTCGATGACTCGGGGCTGCGACATAAACACATTGCTAAGCTGAAGCCCCTTCGTCTGGTGTCAGCTTATACTCCTCTTGCAGCATTCCTGTGTTTGTATCCCGCTGTGAGGATGTACGTCTTGCTACCCCCATGTCCGGTACGAGCTGCTTACCTCTGCGCTGTGCAACCTGTGAGTGTACGTCTGCATGAGTATCTGTGCTCTCCTCATCCCTTCCCCTTTACCCTGAATAAAATATCACGACTCACTGGCTTGTCCCTGGCTCTGATTGCCTGGCTCCCTAGAGCCGGATACGACAGTATGTCGTAGCCAGAAGAGTTGCCGGCGGCCGTGAGTCGCTGTGGAAATGTACCTTTCTGTCCGGGTGTCAGCGCTGCTAGCATGCCGTTTCCCAGGAGTCACTTCCGGCGCCAGGGCGACGAGCTGAGGTCCATCTCGGAGGCTGTCGACGGGACGCTCTTCACCCTGCACGACGCCTCCAACGCGAGACGCTGGCATCCGGGCCGTGCTGAGGAACTCCTGGACTGTCACCCTCACTCTCTGTACCATCTGGAGGACAGTGCCAGGATAGACGCTGCAGGTACACAGCGAGAGAAGCTCCACGGGGTGGATGGAAATCCCGGCAGGGAGTCGAAGTGGGCGACGTCTTTCCCCGCTTCGGAGTCCTGTTCCTGCCGCTATTCCAGTCCGGGAGTTCGCGCCAACCAGAGGACTTCCCCCGACCTGCGCCACATCACTCGGGATTCCCTTCAAGGAGCCGCAGCTGACAGCAGTTATGTCCGGGGTCGAGTGGCTGTCGCGAGCTCTACTGTGTTTCCTGTCACCACCTTCAGGCATGTGGCAGCGGCAGTGAGGTTGATGGAGAGGACTTCAGGGCTACGAAGCTTTCCCGTGCTCGGCGCCTTCCTCGCCTCGATCTCCAATCTGGAATCCTGGGTTTCCCCCTCGCTTCGTTCCCCGGGAATAGCCGCCATCACATCGCCGAGTCACCTCTGCACGAACCTCGTCCGGATCCAGTTCTGAGCCATCGTCAGGACAGTTCCTCCCACGCAGCTGTCACCTCTTCGCCTCGTCTGTGTGGAGATTCTACAGCCCCGTTCCCTGAGCCTCATTTCCCCGCTGTCATTCCTGGACATTCGGGCTGGCTCACCCCGGCTGTTTTCCCCTCCTCCTCGACGCGCTTCCTGACTGCTGTGTGTGCCTGGAATTCCGGCCTGGTGAGCTCTCTGCTGGAGACAACGCGAGCGATCCTCAGACGAACTCCCGGGGGGGTCCTCCGTTATCGCCGGGCGGGGAGAGGAAGAAGCAGAATCCACTACAGCAGGCGATACTCAACCTCCAGGGGGCAGGCAAGTCATTGTTTTTTCACACCTGCTTAATGATTTGCTCTGTCACATCCCTGGAGGAGAAGTTCAGGGTTCGCAGCTCCCTGAACTCTCCCCACCTGCTGTAACTTGTATTCCTAATCCCGCATCCTCTGTGTCTCTCTCCGCCGAGCGGTCCCCGGCTCCGGGTCAACGTGGTGGGATATGGAGAGGGCCTGTGGTTCCGCAGCTACATTGCGGACGGAGGAGGGGGACTGACTGCTGCGTGGAGTCTACGCCGACGATTGAGCGTCCCCGGGTCTCCACGGAGGAGCGGTTCGGTCCAGCGGGACGAGATTCTTCTGGCTTCACGCCGAGTGGATCGTCGGCGGGGTTACCTGAGCTGGAGGGATCTCAAGCTGCGCTGACCATCGTGCTGGCTGCGGGGCCCGACGCGGCTAGATGGGAGCCTGACAACGACCTCCTGACGACGGATCCTGGATCTTCGCAGTCCTGGACGGCGTCAGAACCCGAGATCAGGTGAGTGCTCTCCTTTCTTTTCTCTCTTTTTATCCTCGAGCACTTCAGCCTATCTCCAGGGGAGACGAGCAGGGTGCAGCCGTCCGCTGCGTCTGAGCTCGTCTCGCTGGGTTCTGGCGCTGCCGGTGATCCTGATCCCGGTTCTGTTTTCTCTTCTGAGCCTTCTTCCAGGGTCACCGGCAAGGAATTGCTGTTCCTCGTGGTGCTGGAGGGTCCGGGTTCAACGTTGGAGGTCGGTTCTGGTGCAGTATTCAACGTGGGTTCGCCCGAGACCCAGTCGGGGTCCAACGTGGGTTCGCCTGAGGCCCAATCGGGGTCCGACGTGGGTGCTGCCCCAGTATTGTCCAGGTCCGGTGAGGAGGTGGCCGTTTTCCTGCGGCCTGACGCCCGCCGCCCTCGTCATCGGCTCTCCCCTGAGCCTCTTCCACTGGGATCCGCTCTGATCCTTCGCCCGTCTCAACGGTCCTGGTGGTTGAGTGGTGCGGGGCGACGACCCGACCCACAGAACTTTCGGTTCGGTGATCTGGTTCCCCCCACTGGTCTGTGTTTCCCTCTGGGCAGCCTGGTTCGGCTGCCGGTGGACTGGATTCCTGGGATCTGGGTCCAGAGTTCGCCGTCCGAACACTTCTCTTTCCCTGATTCGCCAGCTGGACAATGGGCGGGGAGATCTCCGGAGCCATCTCGGCCATTTTTGGACTCTGCCTGCCATTCACCTCGGGTGTCACTTTTTCTTTTGTTATTAAGGTCACTCGGGTGTAATGTGTTGTCCTGTTGGTGGATTCGTTTTTATAGTGCTGTGTTTTCCATCGCTCATGCTCAGCATTTTACTTTTTGTGCCATGTTTTTAGCCTCGTTTTTTGTATTGTAGAGTTATGTTTTGTTTTCCGTAACACCATGCTCTGCAGTTATCCATTTATTCCAGTCACTTTCATTTCTTTAGGTGACTGGGTATTTATATATTCGTGTGTGTGGGTTTTTCTTTACCTGCACTCAGTATTTCTTTTTTGTCCTGTTGGTTCATTATAGAGTCATGTGCCTTGTTTTCCGTAACACCATGCTCTATAATTGTAATTTGTTCCAGTCACCCTCACTTTTCTTGGTGACTGTGTGTGTATGTACTTAAATTAGCGCTGTATATAGGTTCCCCTTTATTTAACCGTACTCAGCATTTTTTGCCCTGTACCTTTTTGGTGGTTCTTTTTTTCCTTGCTCTGGGTCACGCATGGTTGGTACTCTCTGGGTAGTATGTAACCGGCGTGCTGACCCAGTTCTTCTCCCCATCTGTACCTGGGTTAATTATTCTGTTTTGTCAGTATTGTATTTGGGTTTTTCTTTCCCGCTACCCTACATTGCCCCATTGGTGTTGTCCTTCCCTTGGCTTCTTCCCCTCCGGTCCGCCTCCCTTCCTCCCACCCTAGGTGGGGGGGGGGGGGGGGCTGGGATGTTCCTGGTCGTTCAGGAGCCCGACCTTGAGGGAGGGGCTCTGTCACCATGGGTTGAGATGCCGTCTCGGCACTCAGCCCATGTTTTCCCTCATCCCTGCTTCCCATTGAGCAGCGTCTCAGCTGGCCCCCAGCTGGCAGCATTATGGACGGCTGGGGCCAATTAGTCTTCATCAGCTGGGGCGCTGCCAATGAGGATAAATAGGAACAGCCTCGATGACTCGGGGCTGCGACATAAACACATTGCTAAGCTGAAGCCCCTTCGTCTGGTGTCAGCTTATACTCCTCTTGCAGCATTCCTGTGTTTGTATCCCGCTGTGAGGATGTACGTCTTGCTACCCCCACGTCCGGTACGAGCTGCTTACCTCTGCGCTGTGCAACCTGTGAGTGTACGTCTGCATGAGTATCTGTGCTCTCCTCATCCCTTCCCCTTTACCCTGAATAAAATATCACGACTCACTGGCTTGTCCCTGGCTCTGATTGCCCGGCTCCCTAGAGCCGGATACGACAAACACCAAAAGATGGCAGACAGGTATAGCTTTTCGCTTACCACGAAAACTGGATATGATGCAATACAACTAGTGGTTCAAATTTCCATTTGCAGAGGGACCCCTCTCATTCTGTCATTTGTCGGGGACGAGACAAGATGGTGAGAAAAATACTCACTACTGAAGAGGTTTTAGCTCTGGTGTGGGCCGCTCCTGGGTCAGATGAAGAGATTATCACAAGTTCGTCTTCTGAAGAAGTGTCCAGCTCAGATTATGTGCCTTCGGACAATGGCGCAAGCAGTTCTGGTGAAAGTGGAGACGGGCGTTGTGCGCGAGAGACTGGAGGTGCTTTTTTTGAGTCCATCCGAGCCCAAAATGGCACAGGAGCATCATCTGTAGAATGTTCTGCTTTGCCGAACCATGGCCGTGGGGTGAAGAGGCCCAGAACAGTTCGTGGACGACGTTTGAGTGGGCCAGAGCACACAGCATGCAGTGTTTCCCGGCATGCGCCATTTGCGCGCCGTGGAAGAACAACCACGGGCAGTTGAGATCCAACAGAAGGTTTGGACAATGATGCCTGGGGGCTTTGTGCAAATGAAGAAGCTTATCAGCCATGGCTCAAACCATTTCAAGAGCCAGTTGGATATCGTGGAGAGGTGGATATGGCATCTGCATGCCCCATTGACTTTTTGTCACTGTTTTGGACAGCGGACTTCTGGAGGATTCTCACCGACGAAACAAACAGGTACATATTGTGGCATAAACTGTGTTTTATTCGCTTTATTTTTATAATTTTGACAATGAATGTAAGTTGTAGCATTTTCAGGTTACAGCTGATTACAGGTAGTAACAGTTGTTGCAAAGTTTGCTTGGCACAATGCGCAAGTGTGAATGCCATAAAGCAAATGTAATCACCGCATGCAAAAGTAATCAACACATGCAAGGTTACAGCTGTTGCAAAGTTTGCTTGGCACAATGTGCAAGTGTGATCACCATAAGAAAAGGTAATCACCACATGCAAATGTTATGACCACATGCAAGGGTAGAGCTGTTGCAGAGTTTGATTGGCACAATGTGTGATCACCATATACAAATGTGATAACCATATCCAAGTTTGATCACATTATACCAAATGCATGGAGGAAATTTGCTCATTGACATAGTTTGGTTCATTTGCTACGTATATTTGGCACTTTCTTGCCAACACTCATGAACATCCAGATTGTGTAGTGTGATCTGATCACAGTCGTCACCATGGTTGTCGCCAGATGTGCTTCAGGTGCGCTCAGTGTGGGGTAGGTCTGTGTGCTACACCTTGCTTTGAGAGATACCACACGCTCAAGAACTTCAAACAGTGCCACCTTGATAGATGAGAGCAGATTGGAGTACACTGCTACTTGGGGTGGGGGGGGGGCGAGGAATGTAAATATGGCTGCCATTGTGCTGTTGTTGT
Organism: Pholidichthys leucotaenia; assembly: GCA_020510985.1. Classification (NCBI taxonomy): domain Eukaryota; kingdom Metazoa; phylum Chordata; class Actinopteri; order Cichliformes; family Pholidichthyidae; genus Pholidichthys; species Pholidichthys leucotaenia. Next base: position 260,237,047 of record CM035843.1, read on the forward strand.
TCACTTTTTTACACTTTTTTTTTTACAGTTTTTACTGACAAAATGACCAAAAACATAAAAAAAAAAATTGGCTTCGTGGATCGGCATGGTCAAATTATATGTCACATTTCTAGTATTTTTTTTTTTACCAGTTTTTTACTAGTGTGCGTTTTGATTATACTGATTTTCTGTATATAGTTGTAGGATAGGATGACCAAAAACCACATCATTGCCAGGTGTTATGTACACTGATGAATAAAATTTCTGAAATCACAACCTTTTCTGTCATGTGCAACATTTTTTCGATTGGCACTGTGCCTCTAACTTTGACCATTCTGAAGGTATTGTCTTATGAACATTTCATTGTCACAGTATACAAATTAGTTCCTATTATGCAAAATGCATGGATGCAAGCTCACCAGTCATAAACTTTGGTTCATCTGCAACATTTTTCCAAATGGCACTGTCTAACTTTGGCCATTCTGAAGGTATTGTGTTTTTGAACATTTCATTGTCGCAATATGCAAATTAGGCCCCATTATGCAAAATGCATGGTTGCAAGTTCACCAGTCATAAACTTTGGTTCACCTGCAACATTTTTCCAATTGGCACTGTGCCTCTAACTTTGACCATTCTGAAGGTATTGTCATTTGAAATTTTGAGGTCAAACTTTGCATTTTCCTGCCGTATATTCCGCTCAGACAACGGGTTAAGGAGAACCACGAAGTCTCAAAGGAAGACCATCAGTTCACAGATTTTGTTTCAAAGTCTATAAAGTTAGTATATTGGATACTATTTTATTGGTCTACCTTTGAAACACCCAGAAATATACATGCCTGACAACAGAAGTGTTGCTGAACAATGTGTGTTGACCTTAAAAGGAAGATTCAAAAGAGATCACTCTTTTCACTCTAGTTACACCAACCTCATGTCAGACATGATATCCAAAAGGTATACCGAAAAGGTACCAGATGATGCCGTAAAACAAAATGATGGAAGGAAATGGTACTTGCCACATTATGGTGTCTCACACCCAAGGAAGAAAAAGCTCAGAGTGGTGTTTGAGTGTGGAGCAACATTCCAGGGACTTTTTCTAAACTCTAAGCTTTTACAAGGACCAGATTTGACCAGCACATTGATAGGAGTCTTGGCTAGATTCTGTAAGGAACCTGTAGTCATCACTGCGGATATTGAGGCAATGTTTCAGCAAGAAGAGGTACCAATTGGTGATCGTGACCTATTGCGGTTCCTCTGGTGGCCTCAAGGGGACTATACTCAGATCATGGTGGAATATTGAATTGTGCCAACTTTGCTTTGAGGAAGCGTGCTGAGGACAACATGGAGGAATTTAAATCGTAAACGGTAAACAACATCATGAACAACTTCTATGTAGATGATTGCCTCACCTCAGCAGCATCAGAAAAGGAAGCAATCTCTCTCTATCATGAACTAAGTTCACTGTGCTCCAGGGGAGGCTTTGTACTCACCAAATGGATGAGTAACTGTCGCCACATGTTAGCAGCTATACCTGAAGCAAATAGAGCAAAGGAAATGAATCTGGATCTAGATAATGATGATCTTCCTGTTGAAAGAGTTTTGGGTGTACAATGGTATGCACAGTCTGTTTTCAAGTTTAAAATAATGTTGAAGGACCGACCTCTCATGAGGAAAGAGATTCTTTCAACAGTCAGTTCTGTATGCGACCCACTGGGAATGTTGTCACCAGTCATCCTAACTGCAAAGAAAATCCTGCAAGACTTGTGTCGGCAGAGGGACGATTTGGTACCAGACTCCACTGGACAAGAATGGATCAGTTGGGTTCAGAATTTTCTTAAGATGGAGAACTTCAAGGTTGACAGATGCTATAAACCAAAAACCTTCGGCACAGTTTCATCTGCTCAGTTACATCTTTTACAGATGCCTGTGAGGATGGGTTCTGAACTGTCACTTATCTGTTGGTCAACAACAAACATGGCCAAACCCATTGAGGATTTGTGATGGGGAAAGCACGAGCGGCTCCATCAAAACTAGTGACTATTCCTTGAATGGAGCTTACTGCGCCTGTGATGGGTAATAGAATAGACACAATGTTGAGAAAGAAGCTGCACATGGAACTTCTGGATTCTGTGTTTTGGACTGATAACACTTCAGTTTTTAAATACATCAATTATAGCACAACCCATTTCAGAACTTTTGTTGCCAACAGAGTTTGTGAAATCACCAAAGTTTCAAGCGCATCTCAATGGACATAGTTGACACAAATAATAATCCAGCAGACATAACTTTGAGAGGTTTTACTGTTGAATCTTTTCTGACGAGAGAAACATGGGTATTTTGACCTCAGTTTCTTCTCCAAACTCAGGAATACTGGCCTCAGAATCCTGCCAGATTGAATGAACTATCATCAAAGGACTCTGAAGTCAAAACTACAACTGTCAATGCTGTTCAAATTGTGTCTGAAGACAAAGATCCAACAACTCATCTTATTGACTACTTTTCATCATGGATTTGCTTGAAAAGGGCTGTAGCATGAATGCTCAGGCTCAAGAAACTGCTTTTGTCCAAGAGTAAAAAGAAAAAACAGAATGACCTTGCTAAGCTTCACTCAGGTGAAACCTATCAAAGGACTCTATTACCAAAGGAGATGGCAAGTGTTGAGCGTGATAAAACCTATGGTCTCACAGTTGAGGAGCTGGCTGCTGCTGAAATGGAAATTATCCGCTTTTGTCAGGGACGAAAATTTGCAGAAGAAAAAGTTGCCTGAAAAGGGGACTTAAAGGCCAAATGTCACGTAATTTTTTTTTTCTAAATGACAACGAATTTAGATAAAATACACATAGCTTAAACCAAATATTCATACCGGAGACCATATCACCCACCTGTATTTACATAATTGCACAAAATACACCAGGTGAAGGCCCCACCTTGCTTGCTGGCTTGTGACAGCCAGTCCAGACCACACCCATGTTTTTAGACATCACCAGTTGTACCCTGGCTGCCCTGCCTATCCACATTCACACTTATCAACATTGGACAATCATGACGGAAAGTGACAGCGATTGTGAACAAATTAGTTTAGTTTTGTCTCTTTTTTTTTGTCAGTGGTTCAGACAGTGACAGAGGCATAGAACCTTACCGGTTCGAGCCGTCCGAGACGGAATCAGATGCTTTGTCTGATGACAACAGTTCCAACGATGACCAGAGAGCAGAACCAGTGGAAAATGTCATTGAACTGGACATTAATCGCCTCCAGAATTGCAAAGCCGGAGGGGGTCTGTCGAGGGCGCCCCATAAATATTGATTTTTCGGAAGCCATTATTATTACAGTGGAGGAGAGCCGCTGCTGTCAAGAAATTGACCAGATCAATATGAAAATGGAGGCGCATACCTGTCAAGGGAGACGTTTTCGCCGTATTTTGGTGCCAAGCGTGGCTGTGGGGGACGGCGCAGTGGTTTGGGACACTTTTCTGGGAAATGTTTTAAATGTAGTTCGTGTTGTTATTGTCAAATATTTTAAGGAAAATACGGGGAAAATGCAATTTTAGCAAAAACAGGCATATTGCCATTTCTGTACGCCCAAAAGAAAAAATATACTGGAAAAAAAAACTGAGTGTCTTGAGGAGCAGTCCTGTGTGTGATCACTCACAGCTGGGGTGGGCTGATCGCTCAGCGGGAGCTATTCGCACTACTGTTCGAAGTGTGGAGTCACTCATTAGTTTAATTGTCTGGGCGGGCTGATCGCTCAGCGGGAGCAATTCTCACTACCATGAGAAGTCATTAGGACAATGGTTTAACACGTTGAGCTGTGCAGCGGTTGCGGAACAGACAGAGATCCCAGAGAGGTGTGCCTTGTTGCTCCGCCGTTGCTTATAGCCGCTTTTTACGGTGTTGAAGTACGGCGAAAACGTCTCACTTGACAGGTAAGAAAACATTTCCCAGAGAAGTGTCCCTTATTACCCAGCTGTCCCTGATAGTCCCGTTTTAAGGTATGGGTGAAATATCCAATTTTTTCTTTCTTGTTGCTCACTTCAACCTTCCAGTCTCCATATAAACAATCAATTGAAATACCCCAAGCATCAAACTAGGGTACAATCGATTTCGTCACTTCCGCCTTCTTCCCCAGGCGATTCCAGGGGCCGTGTCAGGCCAAGCGCAGCAGTTTTAAATTAACGAATATTCCGTTGTTACTGAAGCATATGCACCAAGACCCGAACGGATCGGTTCCCTTTTATATCTAGTTTCAAGATATTTAAAGTACCCTGTTACGTGACATTTGGCCTTTAACATTAAGAAATCCAGCCATATTCACAAACTGAATACCAAATTGGATGAGGGTGTATTGAGAGTTGGTGGACGGCTGAGTAGAGCAACTATGCCAGATGAGATGAAGCATCCCATCATCCTCGCAAAATGCCTGCATATTTCTGACCTCATTCTACAACATGTCCATGAAGAGGTGGGTCATGGTGGTTGTAACCACATGCTATCAAGACTGCGGCAGAAGTACTGGATTTATGGTGAACATAACCTAGTCAGAGTAGGTTATGTTCATAGCCTTTGTTACCATAGTTACAAACATACTCTTGACATAATTCTGGACCCAGGGGACAAAAGACAGACTCGAGGGAAATGCAATTATCCTTTTATTAGCTAACCATGTCTCGTGAATGTGTGCGTGTATGTACAGTGTCATGTGTGCAGTGTAGGACTCGTGCAGAGAAAGAGCTGGATGCCATTCGGCCTGGCAACCCTTTGGAGACAAAGCAGAGATATTAGCTCTGCACCGGGGCAAAAAGGCGTAATAATGATGACAGCTTACTTTTACAGATGGTGATGGTGAGCTCAGGTTGGCCTTGAGGGCGACAGCCAGGGAGACAGCATCTGGCTCTGTGCAGGGATGAGTGCGGGTTACCCTGATGCAGGAGTGGAGCTGAACCGCCGCCGGGGAGAGAGGATCCACCGCCAGGGAGATCAACCTGTGCACAGGGGAGATGAACTTGACAAGGTAAGTCAATATAGCTTACGTGCGGTGAAGAGTTGGTCTAGGATTTAGATGATGAGCCAGGATGTGGCTGCTGACGAGAGACGTGTCCTCTGGAGTTTGACAGACGGCTCCGTGCTGAATCACAGGCAGGTCTGGCTTTTGAAGCCCGCTGATGATTGGCAGCAGGTGTGCATGCAGATGAGGTTGATGATGGCCCTGCGGGCACCATGACAGTACTCCCCCCTCTAGATGTGCCTCCTGGCACCTGCCCTATCCTACCCGGGTGCGTCTGGTGGAAGTCCCTGATGAGTTGTTTGTCGAGCATGAATGATGGACGTACCCAGGACCTCCACTCGGGGCCGTACCCCTCCCAGTCCACCATGTATTGCAGGCCGCGACCCCGGCGGCAAACGTCCAGGATGGAATTGACTCCCCACGCCAGGTCGCCATCTATCACCACTGGTGGAGGTGGAGCCTTGGGAGGCGGACAAAGGGAGCTGGACCACACGGGTTTCACCTGTGAGACATGGAAGGTCGGACAGATGCGGGGGGGGGGGGAGCTAGGCGAAAAGCCACAGGGTTAACCACACGAATAATGGGGAAGGGCCCAATAAAACGCTGGGCCAGCTTCCGCCTCTCAGCCTTCAACTTAATATTTCGTGTAGACAGCCATACCTGCTGACCCACCTTGTACTCGGGCGCTGGTCTTCTACGGCGGTTAGCCGTCCTGGTGTTATGTTTAGTGGTCTGAAGGAGAACTTTGCGGGTGGTGGTACACAGCTGGCGGCAGCGCCTCACATGAGCGCGGACAGAAGGCATCGCCACTTCCTTCTCCTCCTCAGGAAACAGTGGGGGGTCATATCCTAAGGAGGCCCTGAAGGGAGACATACCAATCGCCGAGGAAACCGTGGAATTATGGGCGTACTTGATCCACGGCAGGTGGCTGCTCCAAGAAGATGGACTGGAGGCGATGACGCAGTGCAGAGCGGCCTCCAGCTCTTGATTTGCCCTTTCGCACTGCCCATTGCTCTGCGGGTGGTATCCAGACGACAGGCTTACCGTTGACCCCAGTGCGTGACAGAATGCCCTCCAAACCTGGGACACGAATTGGGGCCCATGATCAGAGACGACATCAGTGGGGATCCCGTGGAGGCGTATGAAGTGCTGCACCAATAGGTCCGCTGTCTCCCGTGCCGTCGGCAGCCCCCGGAGGGGAGCAAAGTGGGCAGCCTTGGAGAATCGATCGACGATGTTAAGGACCGTGGTGAAGTGGTTGGATGGCTGGAGGCCCATCAGGAAATCCATGGCAATGTGGGACCAGGGATGGCTGGGGACCGGCAGGGGATGAAGGAGCCCGGCCGGTGGAGAAGAAGACGACTTCCTGGTGGCGCACTGAGCGCAGGCCCGGATGTATGCAGTGACGTCCTTTCACAGCCCCGGCCACCAAAACGACCTCTGGAGGAGTTCTACCGTGCGGGACACCCCAGGATGGCATGCAAATTTCGAGGCATGGGCCCACTGAATCACTTCACTCCAGACCGCTGGTGGGGACGAACAGCTGCTCCGACGGGCCACCTCCAGGATCGGGCTCTGCCTCCTGCGCCTTCACGACCTTCTCCCTGATGTCCCACGAGAGGGCGCCAATGACACAGGATGGTGGAAGGATGGTCTGCTCACGGTCCTCTGACACATCCGCTGAGAACTGCCTAGATAGGGCGTCCAGTTTGGCGTTCTTGGCCCCGGGGCAGTAGGTGATCGTAAAGTCGAACCGACCAAAGAACAAGGACCAGCGGGCCTGCCGGATGTTCAACCGCTTGGCGGTGCTCAGGTATTCCAAGTTTTTGTGGTTGGTCCAAACCACAAAAGGCTGGGCAGCCCCCTCCAACCAGTGGCGCCACTCCTCCAAGGCAAGCTTCACCACCAGGAGCTCCCTGTCGCCGATGTTGTCGGGCGTACCACCCTGTCTATTGGAGAGAGCTGAGAAAGCACTGCCCCCCACCCCGGAGTCCGATGCATCCACCTCGACCAAGCACTGGAGGGACGGGTCCACCTGCGTGAGGACGCGGGACGACGAGAAATCCCTCTTGAGGGCTCCGAACGCCGCTGCCTCCTCTTCTGTCCAGCGGAAAGGGACCTTCGGGGACGTGAGACAGGTCAGGGGGCGGGCAACCATGCTGTACCTGGGCACAAAGCGGTGATAAAAGTTGGCAAACCCCAGGAATTGCTGGAGTTGCTTCCTGGATGGGGGGGGGGGGCAATCCACCACTGCCTTGACCTTCACCGGATCGGGAAGAACCTGGTTGTGGGAGATAACAAAGCCGAGAAATGAGGTCTTGTTAGTGTGAAACTCACATTTCTCGTCAAATAAGTTCATTTTGTCTTCTTTTAATTATTTATCTTTGTTTATATGAAAGACAAAAAATTAAATAGAAAGATGTCTTTACCTTCTTTACATGTTTCAACTGCACTGCAGCCTTCATCAGAAGAGTCAGCTGATTGCTGCCAGGTGACATTTATCAGCTGATTTTCGTAGGCGGGGCCAGCTCAGCAGATCTGTCGGATCCACCGAGCCGGCCCCGCCTCCCGCCGTCAGATGGTCTCTGGAGAATGTGGTCCCAGGTGTGGGAAAGCATAAAGGCTCCCTCATCTCGGTTCATGGTGTCTTTTCCCCGCTTCCTGATCTCCATGGCCTCCTTGATCCAGCATTTGTGTCTGTTGCTCTCCGATCCAATAATTTTTGTGTTGTCCCAGTCCATGATGTGATTATTTCTTTTGCAGTGATCTGATATTGCTGATTTTAATGTTTCTTGTTCTGCCTTTTCTTTTTGTGATCTTGTGAGTCGTCCTTGTGTTTCCTTCTCACATTCCTTCTGGAATTCACCACAAGAAAAAAAGAACACCAGAAGGAATGTGAGAAGGAAACACAAGGACGACTCACAAGATCACAAAAAGAAAAGGCAGAACAAGAAACATTAAAATCAGCAATATCAGATCACTGCAAAAGAAATAATCACATCATGGACTGGAACAACACAAAAATTATTGGATCGGAGAGCAACAGACACAAACGCTGGATCAAGGAGGCCATGGAGATCAGGAAGCGGGGAAAAGACACCATGAACCGAGATGAGGGAGCCTTTATGCGTTCCCACACCTGGGACCACATTCTCCAGAGACCATCTGACGGCGGGAGGCGGGGCCAGCTCGGTGGATCCGACAGATCTGCTGAGCTGGCCCCGCCTACGAAAATCAGCTGATAAATGTCACCTGGCAGCAATCAGCTGACTCTTCTGACGAAGGCTGCAGTGCAGCTGAAACATGTAAAGAAGGTCAAGATATCTTTCTATTTTATTTTTTGTCTCACATTTCTCGGCCTTCACAAACAGCTTGTTCTGTAGGAGTCGTTGGAGGACCCGTCTCACATGCACCCGATGCTCCTCTAACGACCGGGAGAAGATGAGGATGTCATCTAAGTAGACGAAGACAAAGGTGCCCAGAAAATCCCGAAGAACGTCATTTATCAGGTGCTGGAAGACGGCTGGCGCGTTGGTCAACCCAAACGGCATCACGAGATATTCGAAATGGCCGCTTGGGGTCCCGAATCCCGTCTTCCATTCATCTCCCTCCTTAATCCGCACGAGATGGTAAGTGTTGTGGAGGTCGAGCTTGGTGAACCAAGAAGCCCCCTGGAGGGAGTCAAAAGCCGTGTCCATGAGGGGTAAGGTGTACTTATCCTTTACCGTGATGTCGTTGAGCCCCCTGAAACCGATACATGGCCACAGGGATCCATCCTTCTTGCCGACGAAGAAGAATCCTGCCCCCACCGCCGAGGAGGATGGACGAATAATGCCCGAGCTGAGTGACTCCTAAATGTATGTATCCATCGCCTCCCACTCCAGAGCTGACAAGCTGTATAGGCGGCTCAACGGCAGTGGGGCACCAGCCCAGAGGTTAATCGCACAGCCATAGGGACAGTGGGGGGGGGGGGGGAGTGACAGCACCTGTAACTTACTGAACACCGTCCCCAGATCATGGTATTCTGGTGGCACCTTGGATAGATCTGGAGGGGGGGGGGCACGGGGGGCCAAAGACACCACGTGTCTTTGGCCCCCCGTGACGCATGCTGCGGACTGCAGGCATGCACTAAGGCAGAACGAGCTCCAAGACGTGATGTTCCCTGTCCGCCAATCAAATGATGGATTATGGAGCCGCAGCCACGGGTAGCCCAGGATGACCGGGGACGTGGAGGAGGGCAGCACCAGCAGGCGTAGGTCCTCCCAATGGTTCCCAGAGACAATCACGGACACCGGGGCGATTTGCTGAGAGACAGTCACTAAGGGGGTTTTAGATAGGGCTATCAGTTTAAGTGGTGGCTGGAGAATATGACAGGGGAGCCCTAACCGGGTTGCCAGGTCTCCTGATATAAAACTCTGTTCAGCCCCCGAGTCAATCAGTGCATGAGTGGAGTATTCTGTGTGCTTGTGAATAAATCTGATGGGCACGAGGCAATTGGTGAGGGGTTTTGACTGAGACGCGTCCGGGAGTCCCCATACTGTGACGCACGGACCCCCTCTTTTGGCCGAAAGGTGCAACTCTCTACCTCGTGTTCACTACTACCACAATACATACACAGCCCTAACTCCCTGTGGCGCCGTTTCTCAGCTAGCGGAATTTTGGAGCGCCCGACTACCATATCCTCCTGCCCCTCACATGCTTCCGGTGAGGGCAGGGCCAACTGGGACGACTGTGAGGAGCGAAAAAACTGTGCGTCCAAGCGGCTGGAAGCTCTCCGCTCAGCTGCTCGTTCCCTCAGCCCGTTATCCAAACTTATGGTAAGAGAAATCAACTCTGTGAGTTTCTCTGGTTTATCCAACCTAGCTAGCTCGTCTCTGAGACTAGGACTTAGGCTACGGATAAAAATGTTGCACAATGAGGCATCCTCCCACCTGACCTCAGTTGCCACCACCCAGAAATCGACGGCGCAGTCCGCCACGGACCTACCGCCCTGTCGGAGGTTTAACAACCAGGTGGTAAGCACGCTATCCCAGTCGGAGTGATCAAACACCTCGTGAAAATCGGTAATGAACCATTGATATGTAAGATTAGCATAACTGGGCTTGGCCATAATGGCGTAAGCCCAAGCTAGCGCTCTAACCTCTAGCAAGTTAGCGACGTAGCCTATCCTGCTGTGATCAGTGGGAAAATCCCCTGGCACTCGCTGGAAAACCGTCTCACATTGAAGAATAAACCCACGGGCCTCCCTGAGCATACCGCTGAAGCGAGCGGGTGTGGGCATTGGCGTGAGACGGGCCGATGGAACCTGACTAGCCTGGCTAGGAGGGGGGCTAGCGGGGCCCAACGGGACTCCGGAAGCCAGAGAGAACGTCCGCTGTCCATCCAGACAATCCAACCGGCTGTTAATTAGGGTTAGCTGACTGAGGATAACATTTTGTTGGTACGCTAACTGTTGAACTCGAGCTTCTAAGGTGTTAAAGCGGCGTGCTAGCACGCTGTCCACTGGGTCGCTCTGACGGAGCCATACTGACATAATTCTGGACCCAGGGGACAAAAGACAGACTCGAGGGAAATGCAGTTATCCTGTTATTAGCTAACCGTGTCTTGTGAATGCGTGCGTGTATGTACAGTGTTGTGTGTGCAGTGTAGGACTTGTGCAGGGGAAGAGCTGGACGCCGTTCGGCCTGGCAACCCTATGGAGACAAAGCAGAGGTTTTAGCTCGGCACCGGGGCAAAAGGACGTAATAATGATGATAGCTTACTTTTGCAGATGGTGGTGGTGAGCTCAGGTTGGCCTTGAGGGCGACAGCCAGGGAGACAGCGTCTGGCTCTGCGCAGGGATAAGTGCGGGTTACCCTGATACAGGAGTGGAGCTAAACCGCCACCGGGGAGAGAGGATCCGCCGCCAGGGAGATCCACCTGTGCACAGGGGAGATGAACTTGACAAGGTAAGTCAATATAGCTTACATGCGGCGAAGCGTTGGTCTAGGATTTAGACTATGAGCCAGGATGTGGCTGCTGATGCGAGACGTGTCCTCTGGAGTTTGACAGATGGCTCTGTGCTGAATCACAGGCAGGTCTGGCTTTTGAAGCCCGCTGATGATTGGCAGCAGGTGTGCATGCAGCTGAGGTTGATGATGGCCCTGTGGGCACCATGACAACTCTGACTTTTTGGAACCAAATACTCAGAGTTACCACAAACTCTGAGTTAACTTTCCCAGGTAAGCCACTAAACCTGATTTCTGGAATACCCCCCAGGGTATGTACAACATGAGGAAATTAATCCACAAAGCCCAAACTTTCAGCGTCTGTGCATGGTCTAAGGGCCATGCTCATGTTTTGTCTTTTTTGTGATTCTCTGGTTATTATTAGTATCATTGTGTTCTTGTTTTGTATTTATTCCTGCCATAGTTTTGTATTGCTTGGTTATTATGTTTGAGTATTACACAACATGACAAAAATATTTTTTTTGTAAGTTGTCTGTGTTTTTTAAACTGATTTAAGACAATTTTGTGTCATGAATGGCTCTCGCGAGCCATTAAGGAGACGTTATAGTCAACCGATGAGTTTGCGTCTTTATTAACAAAGGACAAGAATACACAGGATGACAAAGTAATAAGCCTCGAAGGGCAAAACACGCACATAAACTCTGACACAGAACTCTACCTCGGGAGATTGGCTAGGGAAGGCAGCGAGGACAGAACCTAGGCTGAGCAGTTAGCACTTATGGGAGGATGAGGAACAGAGTCACAGAAGAAACCGGAGTTGGGCGTAGGAACTCCAGCTACGTACACTGAGATGCACGATGTCATAGGGTGTAGGTCGCAGCGAGGAGTAATCCTCAGCTGCTTCCTTAAATGGGGAACAAAACCCAATCAGGAAAAGGGGAAAGGTAATTAATGACAATATCATACAGCTGTCCCGGAGCAGCTGGGCTTTGACAGCCGGAAGTCTGCCGAGACGCTGTCAAGATAAAAGCCACGGAGGAGGCCATAAGACCAGACCCAGAATGGGGTAGAGCTGGAGAAATACCGGACCACCCGAGCACGGACAGAGTCAGCACTCGGATCGTAACAGTAGCTCCCCGTTCGCAAGGTGAATTCAAGGTGCTGTGTAACATCAAAGCCTCCCCCCCACCCAGAGGGTCAACCAGACCACCCCAGGGAGGGAGGTGGGGGGAAGGCCAGGCGGGCAAGAAGCAAGACATAAAGTCAGGGGGAGAGAGAAAAAAAAAAAACAACTCCAGAATACGGCAACCAGTACAGAAGCAAAATACAGAAGACGGCCCTCGAACAAACTACATAAATGGGGCCAAACAGAGGAACAAAGTAATCATCTGCCGTGCAGAACAAATGATAGCAACTTAACACAGTGAGCCAAATCTGATATCACCAGACATAAAAAAAAAACCATTCACTTCCTTAGAAGCAAAGCAATAACACTGGCATATTGCCCGCAAATTACCAGTAACATGTATACACAAAGCTGAGGGAAAAAGGTATAAATGGGAGCAAAGGAGCTGATGCATACATTTCCTCAGATACAATGTAGAACTGGGTGATTGAGACACACATATAAACACCTCTTGAAGAGTGTAGAGTCACTTAGAGTCAGTAACATTTACATCAATAATTAGCCCAAATTGGCTTCCTTATATGCGATCTCTGGGGAGAGGGATGACAGCAGGCAGAGCGCATTAGAGAAAAAACCCACAAGTTCAGGTGACCTGCCTGCATCTAGCGTCCAGATCACTAATGGGGGGAAGAGAATTAGTTTGGGCGGCCTACCCAGAATGCCAAATAGGCGAAGCAATGTCCCAGGCGGCCGACCCATGTCATTCCACCACCAGAACCGCTGGAGAGCACTCGGAGACGGCCTCCCTATGGAGAGGAAAAGCGAGGGAGGGCCGAACCAAAGACGGGAAGTCCCACCGGCCCCCGATGGACGGAAACGAGGAATGGACGAAAAACAGGGAGACAGTCCAGCTATGATCGGCGGAAGATCTGCAGCTCCACCGCCAAACTTCACCAGATTAGGCACAGTCCTCCCATCGGACCCCACGTGAGCCCAAGCTGCACCCACAATGGACCCAGATTGGATCGCGGCTGCACCCACGATGGACCCCAACTGGATCATGGCTGCACCCACGATGGACCCCGAATGGGTCGGAACAGCACTGGGAACAGCCTTCAACCCCGAACCCAGGTCCGCCCGAGCAGAGACTAGGACCGACTCATCACCGGTGACCCTGGGGGAAGGCTCAGGAGAGAGAAAAGGGCCAGGATCAGGATTACCGGTAGCAACAGAACCCGGCGAGACAGGCTCGGATGCAGCGGACGGCTGCAACCAGCTTGTCTCCCCGAGAGATAGGCAAAAATGCTCCAGAGAAGAAAGAAGGAAGACAAGGTAGAGCACTTGCCTGATCTCGGGTTCTGTCACCGTCCAGGACTTCAGCAATCCGGGCTCAGGACGAAGAAGGAAGTCCTCTGGCTCCCACTTGGCGACGGCAGGCCCAATAGCTGGCATGATGGTTTCCACAGCCTGAGGATCCTCCCGCGCTGACGACCACGCCGATGACCCGCACGGCGTGGGGGCAGGAGATCCTTGACCTGCTGGGTCGGACCGCTCCACCGTGGAGACCCGGGGGCGCAGGTTCCAAACGGCAGTCCGCCCATCTCCTCTGTCCGTGACGCGGCTGCGGGGCTGGAACCAGGCTCTCCAGGCCCACAGGCTCCCTCCTCGTCCGGTGGCATTGGTCTGGTGCCACAGGACGCTCAGGGGAAGGAGACACAAAGGTGGCAGGTTCTTCATTAATTTCTGCAGCAGGTGGAGGAAGCTTGGGGGGCTGTGAACCCCGAACTCCACCCCCAGGAATCAAACTAGGCAATCCACCCAATACAGGAAGAGAATGACTAGACACTTGCCTGATTCCCGGAGGGCTGATGGAACCCGCCGCAGTGGACTTGAGTCCTCCCTTCCCCCGCTGGATGGTGACAGAGGGCCCTCTGGGAAGACGAGGAGGAGCCGCTCGCGATGGGTCAAGGACAGGCCTTGCCGGAGCAGGACTCTTGGCACACACAGCAGCTGGGGAAGACGTCGAGGAGGAGGGGACGGCGGCTGAGCCGAACCGGGCACGATGAGCTGACAGGACAGCAGGGAAAGATGACCCGGGGGGGAGAGGCTGCGGGGGTGCCCTCCAGACGAAACGCAGGAGTGACAGCTGTCTGAGAGGTGGAGTCCTTGCGACGACCCAGAACTGGATCCGGACGGGGTTCTCGCTGAGTCTTGTTGGTGCGTGGGGACGACGTTCACTGGCTGATGGCGAGGCGAAGGTGAGGTCCGGGAATCACCACTCCTGTGCGGAAACAGAAGCGAGCAGCTCGGCATACTCAGGAAAGTCACTCAACTCTGGATTCCTCTCCACCAGCCTGACAGCCGCCGTCACATGCCTAATTATCTGCGTGGGGTGAACAGCCGAGTTAGCTGCCGCCACTCAGTCCCGGATGGAAGCAGCTGTGCATTGTAGCTTCTCCGGGGGATTCCCGAATGACGACACACTCCAACGGGGATCACCCCTGGGTGGTGCAAACTCCTGGACCAGAATGGAGACAGGAATGGGATCTGGACGTGAGGAGGGAGGATGCCTCCTCTTCGGCTTCCTGCCGGGGTTTCCCTCCAGCCCACGGAGTCTCTCCTGTTGCGCAGCGATGTCAGTCTTCCTCGCCGTAATTTCCAGGTGGTTGAAATAGCGGGGAAGGTGCATTATAATGTCCTCAGCAAGGTCCAGGTGTCGGCGTATATTGCTGGGGGTGTCGTAAAGCGTAGCGGTGAAAAGCATTCCATCAACATAGTCCAGAGCCTCCGCTAGCTCATAGCCCAGGCGCCAAACGCTGCGCCTGAAAGACGACATCCTCCCAACAAGCAGTCACCCAGACAGGGAAGAGCAAATGTCCAATTAGGCAGAACTCACCGGGACTGGCGTCTCAGTCTGGCTGCGACCTACTGTCATGAATGGCTCTCGCGAGCCATTAAGGAGACGCTATAGTCAACCGATGAGTTTGCGTCTTTATTAACAAAGGACAAGAATACACAGGATGACAAAGTAATAAGCCTCGAAGGGCAAAACACGCACATAAACTCTGACACAGAACTCTACCTAGGGAGATTGGCTAGGGAAGGCAGTTAGCACTTACGGGAGGATGAGGAACAGAGTCACAGAAGAAACTGGAGTTGGGCGTAGGGACTCCAGCTACGTATACTGAGGTGCACGATGTCATATGGTGCAGGTCGCAGTGAGGAGTAATCCTCAGCTGCTTCCTTAAATGGGGAACAGAACCCAATCAGGAAAAGGGGAAAGGTAAGTAATGACAATATCATACAGCTGTCCCGGAGCAGCTGGGCTTTGACAGCCGGAAGTCTGCCGAGACGCTGTCAAAATAAAAGCCTCGGAGGAGGCCATAATACCAGACCCAGAATGGGGTAGAACTGGAGATATACCGGACCACCCGAGCGTGGACAGAGTCAGCACTCGGATCGTAACATTTTGCACCACTGAATCCAAAAATGACATCCTTTTTTCTCAGTCAGGTTTTTATGTTAAGTTATAAACAGTTGTACAGCAGTTGTACAGGTGTACTGTAAATTGAATAATAGACATTGATAAAGGCAAGTACATGTATATTGAATGCTACATTATCATTGTTCAAAACTCAGAGAATTTCAAGAAATAAAAAAAATTGCATCATATAAAGCGAAAATACTTGTACATGTAAACAAAAACGTAAGAAAACATGTGGCCATAGTTCAAAAAAGTTGACCTGACTGAGCAAAACCAATGTGATTTTTGGATTCAGCACATCAAAATTGTCCTAAATCAGCTAAAAAAAACTTAGACAATAAATTTGGTGTTGACCAGTGTTATTATCCTGGTTCTAGTTATGTTTTTCATTTAGTATCTCTGCCTTGTCCTTTGTTCTGCATGTTTGTCATCCTTGTCACGGTCTCTGTTGTATTTCTGTCCTTGTCAGTCATATTCGGTTCTGGTTCATGTTTCGTATGTTCCTGGTTACCCTTTTGTCTCAGCGCCTCATGTTTCCTGTACCTGTAACCACTTCCCTGCTGTCTCTGATTGCCCCTCATTGTTTCCACTTGTTCAGTGTTGTTTTGGTTGCCCCTCGCCTATTGTAGTCTGTGTCAGTCCTAGTCTCTTGTGGCAGCATTTACGTTCCTTGTCAGTGCTCCAGTTTGTGTTCCTAGTTATCCTGTCAGTGAGTTCCTCGTGAATGATCGTTTCCTTACATTGCCCAGTATTTGCCTCATAGTTTTGTTTTCAGCCCATGTGCTGCTGTTTGTTTGTGTTTGAGTTTTTTCTTGTTTAATAAACTACCATCTTAGATAGATAGATAGATAGATGTACTTTTTTGATACCAAACTGGGAAATTACAGTGTAACAGCAGCATGACAGTAGACAACCAAACAACAGAAACACACACAGCATAAAAGACAACGGGATTACCCATGGAAAGTAAAACTACTAAAAAAGCTTATCTACATCATAGATGAATAGATGGTGACCCGTTAGATACATGAATCTTACCCGCGGTACAATGCAGGACTATCAGAGCAGAGTGAGATGTGAGGTACCAATTAGACTGTAAGGTGCGGTATAACAGCATTGTTATGACCAGAATACAACATCAGAGTGAGTTACTGTGCAGTGAAATGGTATGTGGCAGGTAAGATTTCCTGTACCTAACCGTTCGACAGCGAAGCTGTAACAGTCTGCTGGAGAAAGTTCTCCGCTGTCTGTCCAGTGTGTGGTGGAGGGGGTGATCCGGAATGTCCATGATGGATTGCAGTTTATTTAGTGTCTTCCTCTCCACCACAGTCTCAAAGCTCTCCGGACTCCGGCCTGAGACCAATTACAGAGCCAGCCCTATTGATAATCTTATCAAGTCTGTTAGTGTTGCTGGATCTGATACTGCTGTGGTGATCCGTGCTGTGTGTTTTCCCTGTTCACTAATTATCTTCCACAGCTGTGGTTGCATCCACACCTGCTCCTACTAATTAGGCTGCCTTTATTAGGAGTGGAGCCCTGCATTCCTGCACGGAGACGTCAATGCTCCAACAGGGTGAAAGAACTCCACGACTCGAGTTTACACTTCTCTTCAGCAGGGAGCTTCGCCTCTTCCATGTGCACAGGTGGACCAACCTCCAGGCGGACCTCTCCAGCTCCAGGCGGTGGACCGGATATCAGCCCGTGTGCCGGAGATCCCTCCCTTTCTCCAGCTCAGTAAGTGCCTCTACTTCCCTGGACTGACTCTCTCCTCTTTCCCCCTCAGGGGAGGTTTTCACCTGCACCCAGCACTGTAATTATCAGCACGGGCACCTCTTCACCTCAGCGGGACCCTGGTAACCTGGAAAAGGACAGAGCTGCTTTTCTGGGCTTCTGCTACTTCCCCTGCTCCATAAGATCATTAATTATTCGGCCAATTCAGTCTACTGTTGCAGACTGAATTGATTGAATCTCTCTGTAGGGTTGCCAGACCTCTCCCGCTCTGCACACACACACACTTCCACTCACATCCACTTTATCAATAAAGATCATTGTGATTCTAACTGAGTCTGTTGTCTGCTCTTGGGTTTTTGTGTAAACATGTCAGTACGTCTCCATCAGAAAACGCAGCAGACAGTGCTACTGCACAAAGACCTAACACCATGCAGGCTCGATTAGATCAGCTTACTTACCAACAGCAAGTGATCTTAAATCAATTAACTCAAATTAATTCTCGGCTTGACCAGCTTACCTTAGCATTGCCCTTCCAGACTGCTTCCAGGGGTTCGGCTGGGCCGCCGCATTCCACCTCTCCTCCTGTACAGCACACTCGGCTTACACCTATTCGCACACCTACCCGTTTTAACGGTAAGCTGGGGGAGGCTCGAGGGTTCTTATTCCAGTGTAGTCTTATGTTTCAACAGGTGCCCGAGGATTTTCCTACAAACCACAGTCAAATCAGTTATGTTGTTAATTTATTGGAGGGACGGGCCTTAGCCTGGACTTATGCTGTAATGGCCTGTCCCGACTATCCCAACTACACTTATGATCAATTTATTTCTGAGTTTACTGAGGTTTTTGATCATTCTGACCTGGATAATGTTCTCACCGCCTGTCTCCTTAACCTTCGGCAGGGGGTCAGGTCTGTAGTCGACTACTCGGTAGACTTCCGGGATGTTGTGGCGGAGGTGGGGTGGAAGGATGCCTCACTCTGCAGCATTTTTTCTCGCAGTCTCAGTCCGGGTCTCCGGGATGAATTGGCCCGTCTAGATAAACCCTCCTCATTATGTGAATTAATTTCCTTAGCCATCAGTATTGATAATCGGTTGAGGGAGCGGGCTAGCGAGCGCTGTTTTTCCAATCGCTCGGTCTCTCAGTCTCATCCTTCCCCTCAGTCGCATCACCCTGCCCTCCCTCCCTTTGAATCTCCTGAGGCCAAGAAGTCTATGCTGGTGGGCCGTTCTAAGTTACCCCTTGCGGAACGACAACGCCGCCGCGACCTCGGATTATGCAGGTATCGTGCCAGTGCCCATCACAAGGTCGCTTGCTATCCCAGTCAGCCAAAAGTGGGGGTCCGTTCGTCGCATTAGGGGGACTAATGGACGTAGTAAAAGCTAAAACCCTTACACGACTGATCTTACCTATTCATTTTCAACATGGTCACATTGAAATCTCCACGAAAGTTCTCATTGACTCAGGTGCTGAACAGAGCTTTATTTCTGAGAGTCTGGCAACTCCGCTGAAACTTCCCTGCCACAATCTGAAGACCCCATTGAAGTTGATTGCACTTTCCAACGTGCCTCTTACTACTGTGTCCAAGCAGACTGCCCCCGTCTCAGTATTGGTTTCAGGTAACCATCGGGAACATCTCAGTTTTTTTGTTTTACCTGTTACTGCCTCCCCTGTCATTTTGGGTTACCCCTGGCTTAGGCTCCATAATCCCGTTATTGATTGGCATGCAGGGAGGATCATTTCATGTTGTACCTTTTGTTTAAGTGCTTGTTTACAATCTGCAGCCTGTTTTCCCTCGGTGCCTATTTGTTCCCCGCCCACTCACCGGCCCGACCTCTCCTCGGTTCCCCCTGAGTACCATGACCTGGCTCCGGTATTCAGTAAAGTGAAGGCCCTCTCTCTACCCCCCCACCAGCCGTATGACTGCACCATTAACCTCCTGCCGGGAGCTCCTTTGCCATCTAGCCGACTTTATAGTCCTTCTGCCCCGGAGCGGGAGGCGATGGACAAATACATTAAGGGGTTCCTAAGCTCAGGCGTTATTAGGCCTTCTTCATCGGCGGTGGGGGTTGTTTTGGTTTTTTTTGTGGGTAAAAAGCATGGCTCCCTTCAACCCCGCATTGATTTTAGGGAGCTTAATAACATCACAGTGAAAGATAAGTACACTCTGCTTCTAATCAACTCTGCTTCTGACGCTCTTCATGTGGCCAGTCTTCACTAAACTGGAGCTACGCAATGCCTACCACCTGGTCCAGATTAAAGAGAGGGATGAGTGGAAGATGGGGTTCCGCATTCCTATTAGCAATTTTGAGTATTTGGTGATGCCATTTGGGCTTACCAACGCGCCGGCTGTGTTCCAGCAGCTCATCATCGATGTGCTGAGGGACTTTTTGGGTTCCTTTGTATTTGTGTACCTGGATGACATACTCATCTTTTCTTGTTCTTTTGAGGTGCATTGGGTGCACGTGAGAAGGGTTTTTCAGCGGCTGCTGGAGAATAAACTCTATGTCAAGGCGGAGAAATGTGAGTTCCATACGTCTTCCACGACCTTTCTGGGGTTTGTCATTGCCCACAAAGAGATCTGAGCGGACGCGGGTAAGGTAAAGGCAGTAGTGGAGTGGCCGGTTCCTTCTTCCCACAGGCAGCTGCAACAGTTTCTGGGATTTGCTAATTTCTATTGGTGCTTTATCCATAACTACAGTGTGGTTGCTCTGCCGCTCACCCATCTCACCTCCACTAAAGTTTCTTTTTGTTGGTCTGAAGAGGCTGAGGCGGCATTCTCTGAACTAAAATCTTGCTTCTCCTCTCCCCCTATCCTTGCCAAGGTGGACCCATCCCTGCAGTCCCAGGTGGAGGTGGATGCCTCGGACTCTGGGGTAGGGGCAGTCTTGTCTTAGCGTTCACCCTCCGACAACAAGGTCCGTTCTTGCGCCTTCTTCTCCCGACATCTGTCACTGGCTGAGAGGAATTGTGATGTGGGGAATCGAGAGTTACTTGCAGTCAAGCTGGCCTTGGAGAAGTGGCACCACTGGCTGGAAGGAGCTTCATTGCCATTCGTCATTTGGACTGACCATAAGAACCTGGAGTACCTCAGAACGGCTAAATGGCTGAACTTTAGACAAGCCTGCTGGTCCCTGTTCTTTGGCAGGTTTAATTTTACTATCACCTATCGCCCGGGATCCAAAAACACCAAACCTGACGCGCTCTCTAGGCCGTTCTCTCTCTCTGCAGGGTTGCCAGACCTCACCCCCTCTGCACACACACACTTTCACACACATCCACTTTATCAATGAAGACCATTGTGATTCTAATTGAGTCTGTTGTCTGCTCTTGGGTTTTCGTGTAAACATGTCAACTGCTACCCCAACAGACAGCAGCAAAGAAGATGGTGTTGCCAACAATGGTCTGGTAGAAAACCTCCAGCATCCTGCTGCACACGTTGAAGTATCTCAGCTTCCTCTGGAAATAGTCTGCTCATCCCCCTTCTTGTGTGCAGCATCGGTGTTGGATCTCCAGTCCAGCCCGTTGCTGATCATGACACCCAGTTAAGATAAGATAAGCCTTTATTAGTCCCACAATGGGGAAATTCCAGGATTGCAACAGCACAGGGATAGCAACACTCAGAGCATCAATCAGAAGGCAAGAGAAAAACAAGAGCAGCGAGTATACATATGTACATATAAATATAAATATATATATAGAGACACACAGTGCAGAGCATTGTAGCTAGATGGAATAAATATATAAATATATAAACACACAGTGCGGAGCATTGTAGCTAGATGGAATAAATATACGAGTATATAAACACACAGTGCGGAGCATTGTAGCTAGATGGAATAAATATATGAATATATAAACACACAGTGCGGAGCATTATAGCTAGATGGAATAAATATATAAATATATAAACACACACAGTGCGGAGCATTGTAGCTAGATGGAATAAATATGTAAATATATAAACACACACAGTGCGGAGCATTGTAGCTAGATGGAATAAATATGTAAATATATAAACACACAGCATGGAGCATTGTTGCTAGATGGAATAAATATATAAATATACTGTATAAACACACACAGTGCGGAGCATTGTAGCTAGATGGAATGAAACAGCACAACCGTCTACTTAGTTATCCTACATGGTATGATTATGTACCCATACATATTCTCACCCTCCATAGCGACCAGTATTTTCCTAGTTGTATACCGGAGGGGACCATTGTGTAAGTCTATTGCGTCTTTTGCATTCAGTACTATTAGGTTGTCACGTCTTTTTGCTATCTCTGCGAGCAGCCCTGCTTAGGTTGTACAGTCTGACAGCCGTAGGTAGGAAGGACCTGTGAAACCTCTCGGTTGTGCACCTAGGATGATGTAGTTTGCTGCTAAATGAGCTCCTCAGTGCATTCAGTATGTCCTGCATAGGGTGGAACTCGGGACTCCAGCAGAGATGACAGTTTAGCCACCATCCTTCTCTCTCCCATCTCCTCCAGTGAGTCAAGGCAATGCCCCAGGACAGAGCTAGCTTTCTTGATCAGTTTGTTCAGTCTCTTCCTATCGGCTGCTGTAATTTTTTTTTTTTTTTAGATTTAGTATACTTTATTGATCCCCAGAGGGGAAATTGAGGGTCATCCACCACCTGGATGGATGAAGCAGCCACGATACGACGCTATCCCTTAACCATTCACACACACATTCACACCTAGGGCCACTTTAGAGTCTCCAATTAACCTAACCTGCATGTTTTTGGCATGTTGGAGGAAACCGGAGAAATCCCGGGGTAAACCCACACATACACGGGGAGAACATGCAAACTCCACACAGATCACTGTTGGTCGGGGGCTGGGATCAAACCCACAATCCCCACGATCCCCCGGCCAAGGGTAAACTGTGCTGCCGCAGTGCTAACCACTGTGCCACCGTACAAGAAAAGTAATGCCACTGCCCCAGCGGACCACTCCAAAAGTGATGGCTGATGCCACCACCGTGTCATAGAATGACTTCAGCAGCGCCCCTTGTACACCAAAAGACCTGAGTCTCCTCAGTAGGAACAGCCTGCGCTGTCCCTTCTTGTAGAGTGCGTCAGTATTGTGTGACCAGTCTAGTTTACTGTTCAGATGAACACCCAGGTACTTATAGGATGTCACCATCTCGATGTCTGTTCCCTGTATATTTACTGGTGCTGTGAGGGGCTGCCCATGCCTGCGGCAGTCCACCACCAGCTCCTTAGTTTTCCTTGCGTTGATCTGGAGGCAGTTCCGATGGCACCAGTCCACAAAGTCCTGGTTATTTGTTATTATTTATTTGTTATTATTGTTATTATTTATTATTTATTATTTATAGTTATTTGTAGTCCTCAACCCCCCCCCCCCCAATCTGCAATGGCTGAGAAGGCGTCCTCTTCTTCCTGAAGTCAATCGCCATCTCTCTGGTCTTGCTGGCGTTCAGCCTCAGGTGATTCTGCTCTGTCCACTCCATAAATCTGTCTATCAGTGCCCTGTACTCCCCCTCCTCTTTCCCTCTTATTCACCCAACAACAGCTGAGTCGTCAGAGAATTTCTGCAGGTGGCATGACTTGGTGTTGTACTGAAAGTCAGTGGTGTATGAGGTGAAGAGAAAAGGAGAGAGCATAGTCCGCTGTGGAGCTCCCGTATCACTAACCAAGACATCAGACAAGACACTGCCCAGCCGGACAAACTGTGGCCTGCCTGTCAGGTAGTCAGTAATCCAGGAGATCACAGAGCTGTCTACCCCCATAACCCGCAGCGTCTCACCCAGCAGCAGTGGCTGGATGGTGTTGAAGGCACTGGAGAAATTAAAGAACGTGATTCTCACAGTGTGTCCTCTGCCATCCAGGTGAAGATAGGCTCATTGTAGCAGGTAGATGACAGCATCTTCAACTCTTAAATGGGGGTGATATGCAAACTGTAAAGGGTCCTGCCACGTCATCACCTGTGGCCTCAGGTGGGCTAAGACCAATCTCTCCAGGACCTTCATCACATGAAATGTGAGGGCAACTGGTCAATAGTCACTCAGGTCAGATGGAGATGACTTCTTGGGGACAGGAACCAGGCAGGACACCTTCCACAGCACCGGTACTCTCTCCAGACTCAGGCTCAGGTTGTACAGGCGTTTCAGTACCGAAGTTAGCTGGTTGGCACAGGTCCTCAGGATCCTGGCAGAGATGCCATCAGGGCCCACAGCCTTCAGAATCAGAATCAGAATCAGATTTATTGCCATTGTTCATGTAGTACACAAACTAGGAATTTGTCTCGGTGCAATGCTGCAACATTAAACATGGAGTAGCACTAAAGATAAAAATAAAAAACTATGCATGCAATAAAATGTAGAATATGAATGAGTAATACTAATCTATGCAATTTAAAATATATTAACAAGCAGCAGATATTGTGGAGTTCCCCATAGTGCAGTCGGTAGTGCAAATGAAAACAGTGATAATTATCTTGAGTCCGGTTGAGCTGCTGTACGTAGTGCACGAGAGTCTAATAAGTCACTTAGCCTGTTTTCCACTAGCCCAGCACACCTCGGTACGGCTCGATTCACTTCAGTACAGCTCGGAACGCTTCTGTCTCCATTAGCACAGTGTTGCGGGGCAGCAGCAGATTCTCAGCGAGGCGGGGCCACACTCCCCTGATGTTATGCACCGGACTGAGTCCTTATTTACACCAGACAAAAAATGGAGGATCCAAGGATTATTGCCTTGCACGCTCTGTGGTTTTATCTCACAATTAATTTTATCTCATAATTAAGCTGCAACAACACAAGTCACTTTTGTTTTGAATTAACTGCCAAATGACCTAGAAATAATGAGCTGAAACTTGTTTTTATTCGTATTAAATAATGAGACGGTGGCACACTGGACTACACCACATCCTAGGGCATTTTGGATGTACTGAATTAAAAAAATTCATGTTTTTCACCTTCAGGTCAACGTTTGGAACAACAGTATTATTATTTTCCGTTTAGATGATGCTACACTCCTTCTAAAGTATTGTAAATCTCTGAATTTGGAATGCCGATAGAACATTCAATTTACATATACTTGTACCTTTGACTTGGTGCTAATTTTTTATGATATTTCAATAAAAAGAACAGAAAGCGTACAAAAAGATTTCTTTTTTGGTCTAGTTAAAAATTACATTACCTTTACAATGGTTGACCCTCAGTATCATTTTGATCAGACTAGGCAATGGAATTTCTATGTAATTATACTGTTTTATAATTCAGTGTTATAACAGACAAACCACACTTTCCAAAACAATTCCATTTTATTATATACAAAATATTAAAATAAAAAAAAACTTTGCAACACAACATGAAGGTTAATCGACATTTTATACACGCCGACCACTGAGTGCTGAGGCTCGGTAGAATTAATCCGTCTCTGCCAGCTGTGGGTCAGGAAGGCTCGGTTGAATAATCCGTGCGGGCTGTCGCGGCGGACGTGTGGGATGATTCTACAAGGAAAATGCACACAATAAAATACAGCACGAAATATATACAGAAAAGACAATAGTTTTTAACAAGAATACATAAGCTTATTTCAGCGTATTGTTCACATGAATAATTACAATAAAAGCTTTAGTCCGCATTGTGCTGCAATGCGATCATCATCCACAAATGAACAGCTTTTTTATTGCATAAATAAACTGAGCGTCTTACCGAATATATTTGCGAAAAAATGCACAATAAAAAAAAATTAAAACTCACCTTTAAAGGACTCCGATGTCGAGACCTCCCGGTATATTTTTTCATTCCGGGCGGCTCCGTCTAACTCGCGCTGAATACGTTCGTCTGACAATGCAGTGAGCAGACACTGCAGCTCCTTACTGCTCCATGGAACACCCTTATTACGCGAAGCCATTTTTGATAGAGAATAAATGAAAAATAGCACAGCAATACACTGAAAAGGAACCGCCAACAGTGGTTGCGTGCTGAGTAGGTCGTGAAGATTTTTTTTTTTTTTTCAAAAACTTTATTGAGAAGGTCGTGAAGATTTGGTAGAAGAGGAGGAGGAGAGGGGCGGTTACAACCTGACCAATCAGCGCCGGTTACGACCTGACCAATCAGCGGTGACCAGTCTGTTAACGTCACAACACGGCACAGCTCAGCACTGCTGTACCCTGCCCTTCAGCGGGGCTGAGAATCACGGCTGTTAAACCATGTTGGGGCTTGTAGAAAAGCGTACAAAGCGTGCTGAGCCGTCCCGTGTCGCGCTAAAGCATGCTAGTGGAAAAGGCCCTTTAGTGTTCAGCAGTCTGATGGCAGAGGGGAAGAAGCTGTTCATGTAGCGGGAGGTTTTAGTCTGAATGGACCGAAGTCTTCTACCTGAGGGGAGGGGGCAAACAGTGCGTGTCCAGGGTGTGAAGGGTCAGCTATGATCCGACCTGCACACCTCCGGGTCCTGGAGATGTACAGGTCCTGGAGGGATGGAGGCTCGCAGCCGATCACCTTCTCAGCAGCGTGCACAACGCGCTGCAGTCTTAGTCTGTCCCTGGCGGTGGCTCCTGCGTACCACACGGTGATGGAGGTGGTGAGGATGGAGTCCATGATGGCCGTGTAGAACTGCACCAACATCTTGGTGGGTAGCTTGAGCTTCCTCAGCTGCCGCAGGAAGAACATCCTCTGCTGGGCCTTTTTGATGAGGGAGCTGATGGTCGGCTCCCACTTGAGGTCCCGGGTGATGGTGGTGCCCAGGAAGCGGAAGGAATCCGCAGTGGTGATGGGAGAGTCTGTGAGGGTAAGGGGGGGGCAGAGGGGCTGTGACTTTTCTGAAGTCCACGATCATCTCCACTATCTTCAGAGCGTTCAGCTGCAGGTTGTTGTGGCTGCACCAGAACGCCAGCCGGGCCACCTCTCTCCTGTAGACGGACTCGTCGCCGTTGGAGATGAGCCCGATGAGGGTGGTGTCGTCCGCAAACTTGATCAGCTTGACAGACTGGTGGCTGGAGGTGCAGGAGTTGGTGTACAGGGAGAAGAGCAGGGGGGAAAGTACACAGCCCTGGGGTGATCCAGTGCTGATGCTAACAGAGTCTGAGACAGTCTTTCCCAGATGCACATGCTGCCTCCGGTCCATCAGGAAGTCGGTGATCCACCTGCAGAGTGAGTCAGGCACGTTGAGCAGGGACAGCTTGTCCTGGAGCAGAGCGGGGCGGATGGTATTGAATGCAGAGCTGAAGTCCACAAACAGGATCCTGGCGTAGGTTCCCGGGGAGTCCAGGTGCTGCAGGATGGAGTGGAGGGCCAGGTTGACTGCGTCGTCCACAGACCTGTTGGCTCTGTAGGCAAACTGCAGCGGGTCCAGGAGGGGAGTGGTGATGGTTTTGAGGTGGGGCAGGACCAGGCGCTCAAAGGACTTCATGACTACAGAGGTGAGCGCTACAGGTCTGTAGTCGTTAAGTCCAGTGATCCGTGGCTTCTTGGGGACAGGGACGATGGTAGAGGTTTTGAGGCAGGTCGGCACGTGGCATGACTTCAGGGAGGTGTTAAAAATGTCTGTGAAGACAGGAGTCAGCTCCTCCGCACAGTGTCTCAGGGTGGAGGGAGACACGCCGTCCGGACCAGGGGCCTTGCGCGGGTTCAGTCTGGAGAACTGTCTGTGCACATCTGCTCACTGATAGCAAGGGCAGCGGGGGGAGAGGGGGGGGCCGCCTTTGATGAAGTGGGGACCATGGGGGCAGTGGCGCTGGGGGGAGGGGGGAGTTGGACACAGCTGACGAGGTGTCAAAACGGGCATAGTGTTGGGACAGTCTTTGACAAAGGGCTTTGTCATCCTGACCCTTAGAAGTCTGAGGCCGATAGTTGGTGATTTGCCTCAGTCCTCTCCACACAGAAGCAGAGTCGTTAGCAGTGAGCTGTTGCTGGAGTCTCTCAGAATACACAGATTTAGCTCTCCTCAGCTCTCTGCTAAACCGGTATTTGACCTCCCTGTAGCAGTCCCTGTCTCCACTTTTCAACGCTGCTTCCTTCTCCTTCCTGATCTGTCTGAGCTTAGCTGTGAACCAGGGCTTGTCGTTGGAGTAACTCACCCTGGTGCGCGATGGAAGAATGCTCTCCTCACAAAAGTGGATATATGATTTCACAGTGTCTGTGTATTCATCCAGATCATGCGTGGCTCCTTTAAACATGCCCCAGTCAGTTATTTCCAAGCAAGTGCTCAGCTCCTCCCCAGCTTCACTGGTCCATTTCTTCGTAGTGCTCACAACAGGTTTTGTGAGCTTCAGTCTCTGTCTGTATATGGGAATCAGGTGGACCATCACGTGATCAGATAGTCCGAGCGCAGCGCGGGGAACAGCGCGATACGTGTCCTTAACTGTAGTGTAACAGTGATCCAGCATGTTCTCTCCTCTGGTGGGGCATTTAATAAACTGTTTGTATTGGGGGAGTTCGTGGCTCAGGTTGCTCTGGTTAAAGTCGCCAACCACAATAACCAGAGAGTCCGGAAAAGTCTGCTACACTTGTTGAATGTGATCCACGAGCGCGCGCTGAGCCTCGCGCACGTCCGCGTCGGGCGGGACGTAAACAGCGGCCAGGATGAATGAAGCGAACTCACGCGGGGAATAAAATGGCTTGCAGTTGATGAATAAATATTCCAGAGCGGGAGAACACTGTTGGGAGATCACAGTTACATCGGAGCACCAGCTGCTGTTGATGTAGAAGCAGACTCCTCGGCCTGTGGTCTTGCCGGAGAGCCCCGAGTCTCGATCAGCACGAAACAGCTGAAATCCCTCGTGGAGGAGCGCGCTGTCCGGTATCTTTTCCTTGAGCCAGATCTCAGTAAAGCAGAGGGCACACAAGGTGGAGAGGTCCTTAAATTGCATCAGCAGTCTCAGTTCATCTACCTTGTTATAGAGAGAATTGACGTTGGACAGAAATATCCCAGGCAAAGCCGTGCGCGTACCTCTCCTGCGAAGCCGCACGAGAGCGCCCGCTCGTCTTCCTCTCTTTCGCCGTCTCACTTTTTGGGCTAAAAGGTGAACCAGATTGGCGGCAGGAGCCAAAAAAACTGGGAGTAGGTCCATGGGAGTGAAAGTCCTGATATTTAGTAGCTCTTCACGGGTGTAAGAGCAGGCAGACACACAATTGACGAACAAAAACAAACAAAACAAAGCGCAGCGAAGCGCCATGGCGACCACTGTGGGCGCCATCTTGGAGCATCCAGCTGTTTCTTAACCTGGTCTGTAGTCACAATGATGTGGGGTGGTGGGGCTGGTGTCCCCCAAGGAGGGTGAGGGGGGAGATGGAGAGAGGTGCTCCACACAAGGGTGGGGGGAGGTCTGGCTGTGTTGTGGGGGTGACAGGAGGGTGGGGGAGGGGTAAGTGGGGGCCTGGCTGTGTTGTGGGGGGGACAGACAGTGAGTTGAACCTATTAAAAAACAGATTCAGCTCATCGGCTCTCTCAAGGCTCTCAGATGTCCGTCTGTCTCTCCTCTTGCACCCAGTTATTTATTTCAATCCCATCTACACGTCCTTGGTATCGTTTTGTCTGAGTTTATCCTCCAACTTCCTCCTGTAATTGTCTTTACACCTCCTCAGCATCTCTCTCAGTTCATGCTGCACTCTCCTCAGTTTCTCCTTGTCTCCAGACCAAAAAGCTCTCTTCTTGTTGTTCAGAAGTGCTTTCAGGTCACTGGTGACCCATGGTTTGTTGTTGGGGAAACATTGTACGGTCTGAGCTGGTATGGTTGTGTCTTCACAGAATCTGATGTATTCTGTGGTGCAGTCAGTCATATTGTCTATGTCCACCCGATGTGAATCATAGAGTACGCCCCCAGTCTGTTGTCTTGAAACAGTCCTGTAATGCATCAGCAGCCTCCTGTGTCCACCTCCTCACAGTCTGTGTATAAACAGGCTGCCTTTGCACAAGGGGAATGTACTTGGGTGATAACATGACAGTGCAGTGATCCGATTTGCCAATGGGGGACAGAGCTGTGGCACTATATGCATCTGACATTGGAATACAGTAAATCCAGTGTTTTATTTTCTCTGGTGGGACAGTCAATAACTGGTGAAAGTTTGGTTGTGTTTTTCCTAGTGAGACATAATTAAAATCACCCATGATGGCCATAAATGTGTCAGGGTGCTTCTCCAGTAATGTGGCAGTAGTGTAGCTGATGATGTCACAGGCCACCGCTGCATCAGCTGATGGAGGGATGTAGACAATAATTACCAAGGCACACGTATATTCTCGCAGTATATAATAGGTTCTCATACTCACAGCCAGCAGTTCAATGTCTGGGCTGCAACGCTTTTCCTTCACATACAGTATCTCACAAAAGTGAGTACACCCCTCACATTTTTGTAAATATTTTATTATATCTTTTCATTGGACAACACTGAAGATATGACACTTTGATACAATGTAAAGTAGTCAGTGTACAACTTGTATAACAGTGTAAATTTGCTGTCCCCTCAAAATAACTCAAGACACAGCCATTAATGTCTAAACCGCTGGCAACAAAAGTGAGTACACCCTAAAGTGAAAATCTCCAAATTGTGCCCAATTAGCCATTTTCCCTCCCCGGTGTCATGTGACTCGTTAGTGTTACAAGGTCTCAGGTGTGAATGGGGAGCAGATGTGTTAAATTTGGTGTTATCGCTCTCACACTCTCTCATACTGATCACTGGAAGTTCAACATGGCACCTCATGGCAAAGAACTCTCTGAGGATCTGAAAAAAAGAAATGTTGCTCGACATAAAGATGGCCTAGGCTATAAGAAGATTGCCAACACCCTGAAACTGAGCTGCAGCACGGTGGCCAAGACCATACAGCGGTTTAACAGGACAGGTTCCACTCAGAACAGGCCTCACCATGGCTGACCAAAGAAGTTGAGTGCACGTGCTCAGTGACATATCCAGAGGTTGTCTTTTGAAAATAGATGTATGAGTGCTGCCTGTCAGAGTGTCAGCCTGTCAGTGCTCAGACCATACACCGCACACTGCATCAAATTGGTCTGCATGGCTGTCGTCCCAGAAGGAAGCCCCTTTTAAAGATGATGCACAAGAAAGCCCACAAATAGTTTGTTGAAGACAAGCAGACTAAAGGACATGGATTACTGGAACCATGACCTGTGGTCTGATGAGACCAAGATAAACTTATTTGGTTCAGATGGTGTCAAGCATTTGTGGCGGCAACCAGGTGAAGAGTACAAAGACAAGTGTGTCTTGCCTACAGTCAAGCATGGTGGTGGAAGTGTCATGGGTTGGGGCTGCATGAGTGCTGCTGGCACTGAGGAGCTACAGTTCATTGAGGGAACCATGAATGCCAACATGAACTGTGACATACTAAAACAGAGCATGATCCCCTCCCTTCTGAAACTGGGCTGAAGGGCAGTATTCCAACATGATAACAACCCCAAACACACCTCCAAGACAACCACTGCCTTGCTAAAGAAACTGAGGGTAAAGGTGATGGACTGGCCAGGCATGTCTCCAGACCTAACCCCTATTGAGCATCTGTGGGGCATCCTCAAACGGAAGGTGGAGGCAAGCAAGGTCTCTCACATCCATCAGCTCCGTGATGTTGTCATGGAGGAGTGGAAGAGGATTCCAGTGGCAACCTGTGTAGCTCTAGTGAACTCCATGCCCAAGAGAGTTAAGGCAGTGCTGGAAAATAATGGTGGTCACACAAAATATTGACACTTTGGGCACAATTTGGACATTTTCACTTAGGGGTGTACTCACTTTTGTTGCCAGCAGTTTAGACATTAATGGCTGTGTTGAGCTATTTTGAGGGGACAGCAAATTTACACTGTTATACAAGCCATACACTGACTACTTTACATTGCATCAAAGTGTCATATCTTCAATGTTGTCCCATGAAAAGATATAATAGAATATTTACAAAATGTGAGGGGTGTACTCACTTTTGGAGATACTGTAAATGTGTTCAGGATTACATCATCTTTCATTCACAAGAAGTGTCAATCCTCCTCCCGTCTTTTTCCCACTACTTACAATGTCCCTGTCCCACTGGATAGTCTTAAAGCCAGGTATCGCTATGTTAATATTCAGGATCTGTGAGTGTAACCACGTCTCTGTAAACACATGATACTACACTCACTCACCTTGCCACACTCATCTTGCACCTGATTTCTATCTACATTTGAGTCCTGTGCCTCCAAACCTTGACACAAACAAGAGAAAGGCACAATGATGAAGACAAAAAATAGCAGCAACCTCCTCCACGGTGACCAAACAAAGACAAAAAAACCCAAAACAAAACACAACCATGACCATCCGAGGGCCAAAGCACCACCCAGAAACCCACAGAGTCCATTGCTCCCAAAGATTAGTCGTCCCCAGTCACCGAAGATGGATTCGGCCTTACAAGCATGCAACCTTGGAAGTTGTAATTTTTGAACATCACACGTTGAGGTGGTTCTAAGTTACTGTATGAAAAAGATGCTTCCTAGTAGGCTCCTATTTAGAAGCAACTTGTTTAGTTTATATGATGCTGAGTTTAAGTAAGTCTGTAAAGCACATAAAGCCTTATTTGTGCTTCTTTCCTTCCATTTTAGCAATGTAAAAATATTACACTATGTTGGTCCAAATTATTTTTAATTACTGTACAGTTGTACACTGAATGCACTTTATTTTCACATGATCCCTGTGGACAGATTGGATTTATGTACATGTTTCCTCTTTCCCTAGTTGTGGCTGTTGTAAGGGCTGTCACAGGAAGAGTATCCTCCAAGCCTATTAAAAGGAAGTTTACAGTTCTGTTGAACATGTTACTAAAAATACATTTTTATTTTCCTTGGGGAATGTGTCTTTATATGCCAGTTAATCATCACTGTAAGTCAAAGGAGATGTAAATGGGTAGGAGAAATATGTTGCACGATGCCGGTGTTAGCATTGGAAATCAGCAAAATTACTTTAAAAAAATCGGCATATCAGTTATCAGCCAAAATTTTTTTTAATATTTTGCATCCTTTGAGGCAGATTTACTAACATGCTGCATCATTGCAAAACCCTGTTTTGGTGTTAAAAAACTACTGTTGAGATTTACTAAAGGGCGCTGTCACCATGGGATGAGACGCCGTCTCGGCGCTCAGCCCATGTCTCTTCTCATCCCTGCCTCTCATTGGGCAGTGTCTCAGCAGGCTCCCAGCTGTCAGTGTTACGGGACGGCTGGGGCCAATTAATCCTCATCAGCTGGGGCGCTGCTAATGAGAATAAAAAGGAGCAGCCTCGATCACTCGGGGCTGCGACTTAAAGCACTACAGGCTGAAACCCCTACGTCCGGCGTCAGCCCTCTACTCGTCTCGCAGTATTCTTGTGAGAGTTCCCTATTGTGAGTATTCATGCCTAGGTATCCTTATGTCTGGTGCCAGCCCGTTACTCCTGTGCCGTACTACTCGTGAGTGTAACCCTGTGTATGAGTAGCTGTGCTTTCGGTCAGCAAGACCGTGTTCCTAATCCCGTGTCCCTTATCCCTTATCCTTCATTTATAATAAAACATCTCAACTCACTGGCTCGCCCTCGGCTCTCATTGTGTGGCTCCCTAGATCCACACGTAACAGTAAGTCGCAGCCAGACGAGTTGCCGGCGGCCGTGAGTTTGTGGAATTGTACCTTCCTGTCCGGGTGTCAGTGTTGTTAGCATGCCGTCTCCCAGGAGTCATGTCCGACGCCAGGGCGACAAGCTGAGGTCCATCCCAGGGGCTGTCGACAGGACGCTCTTCACCCTGCACGACGCCTCCAACTCGAGACGCTGGCATCTGGGCCGTGCTGAGAATCTCCTGGACAGTCACCTCCACTCTTCTTTCCATCTCGAGGCCTGTGCCAGGAGTGACACCATTGCCACACAGCGAGAGAAGCTCCGCGGGTTGGATGGAAATCCCGGCAGGAAGCCGAAGCGGATGAGATGTCGCCCCCCGCTTCAGGATCCCGTTCCTGTCCCCATTCCAGCCCGGAAGCTCGCGCCACCCAGAGGGCTTCCTCCGTTCTGCACAACGTCACTCGGGATTCCCCCAACGGAGCTGCAGCTGACAGCTGTTAAAGTCCGGGACCGAGTGGCTGTTACGCGCTCCGCTGTGCATCCTTTTACCACCATCAGGCATGTGGCGGCGGTGGTGAGCTAGCACCGGGCGGCGGCCAAGTGCTAGCTAGCACTAGCTCCTCCCCGCTGTAACGTCTCCCGCTGCAAACCGTGGCTCCGTCCGCCGACCCGGGAGACCCCCGGGGCAATCCGTGCGTCCGTGATATATATACAGAGTGAAAGGTGTAGAAAGAAGAAGGAAGATAAAAAAAAGGCTGTTGCAACAGGCAGCCGACTCGTGTGGCGCCGCCGGTCCGGCGGAACCGGAACCGGAAAAAAAAAAAAAAAAACATTATTGAAAAAACATTATATGAATATCAACGGTCTCACAGAGATCAGTGTTATGCTGAACTGGACATCAGCCGGCAGGTTTTTTTTTTTTTTATTTCATTTGTTTATACTGTATATAGCCTACCTACTACATGAATTTATATCCATAAAGTAGGATACAATAGGAGCCCTTATACCTGCAGTGGACATACAGATGGTGTCAGCAGATAATG
This sequence comes from Pholidichthys leucotaenia, assembly GCA_020510985.1. Classification (NCBI taxonomy): domain Eukaryota; kingdom Metazoa; phylum Chordata; class Actinopteri; order Cichliformes; family Pholidichthyidae; genus Pholidichthys; species Pholidichthys leucotaenia. The sequence goes on from CM035843.1 coordinate 260,270,879, forward strand.
AATCTGTTTTTCTTTTCTGCGGAGGTTAGACTCAGACTGGAGTTTCCCTACCAGCTCTCTCTTGCTCTTGAAGCAAAATCTTCCACATTGCCAAGTTTCTTATTTTTTCTCGATCCATATTTCTATATTTACAGTATTTCTTTTTGCTGTGCATAAAATGGTTATTCAGTTCCCTCTTTTCTCTATTTCTCTCTCCCAGTTCAGGATACACAATATAGGAGGATAACAACAATGAGATTATTAACAAAAAGAGCACACAGATCCATAAAAACGTCCCCCGAAAATGCAACACCGTAACTCCATGGCATTAATAAAAAGCTGTGAACTGGGAGACCTGTAGATTTTGTTAAAACAAAGTTATTCACTTAATAAAACCCCAGAGTCTCCATCAGATCATCTTGATGGTTCTAATGTTAATAAAATAAACACGTTGGTTAAATAATCAATTTATTCATGAGTAGTCCTTTATTAAATTAGATATAAATGCTTCATTTATACATATTAAACAAAGAAGTCTGCCATGTTAAATGAAAATCTAAATTTTGAAATATAATGAACGAAAATAAACTATTTTAGTGAGGTCTGCGCTTAAACAAAAATTTTAAAAAGCTTTATATATTATGCTCCTCTGAACTGGCTGTGCCTGTGTTGATGACCCGCTTCCTCATCAGGTGTGCCTGTGTGCAATTTTGCGGTGCTCTTGGCAGGTGGGGGGCATTATTGAAATGAAGTGACTGCATCTGTGTTCGTAATTTTGTGTGTTGCTAGTAGAACACTGGCAAAAATTGGCCACTCCCTTAGGCGCTCTGTCTAATTTGCACACTCACTAATTTGCACTGCCTTAGTAAATCTGCCCCTTAGTTTTTACATTGGGAGCCAATCCAGGTACCCAAATTCACACAAAAAAGCACTGACAAGGTAAAATTTCAACAAGGTGCCCTCTTTAACATATGAAAATTAAATAATATACATTAAATGTAGTGCTAAATTACATTTAAACAAATGTAAAAAAAATATATAAAAATGATAGCAACCTGCAGCAGAGTCTGGTTTTCTCAGGAATATACAGAGATGAGGCACTACTTTTTCAGGGTTCACCTCACAGAAAATGAAATGCATTCTGCCTGCAGACCTGCATCTCTCTGGTTGGGCTGGCAGAAGTCTCAGCTATCCTGCGGGAGTGGATTTAGTTGGATTTTTAATTATCCGACTCTGATTTCTAAATTAGTTTTTTTTGTGCCAAAACTAATAATACCAATAGACAGCGATGGATCTATAGAGATTTGAATATGCTTATAAAGAGACAGATTGCATTCCATCCAAGCCACCAGAGATCACTCCCCTCACCCCCACCCCCGCGTGGGGGGCTATAAGCAAATAAAAACACTTGTAAGACAATTAAATGACACAATCAATCCAAGGTCTTAATTATTATTCTTTATAGCATGAGCCAGAGTATCACATTGATTCACATCTCAATGACACCCTCTTGAAATATTTTAGCAACCTGAATCGCTGAATTCAACACTACTCATGGCGCTGTAGAAAAAAAAGAAACATTTTTGCAATGACAAAGCTGTGAATTTACACAAAAAGCAAATATGCTCACAGGATATAGCAAAAATGCAGATGATGATTTTTTTTTAGAGACACTGGAGTTTGCAAGTGAAGCAGTATGTGGTTTCTTCAAATCACAGCAATAAGTCTTCCTCCGGGTGAAAGCCCACCCATCCGTCCTCCCACACACCAACTCACTGTCACAGCTGTCACGCACACCTAACACACACACACACACACACACACACACACACACACACACACACACACACACACACACACACACTCTCAGATTCCCAGACAAACCTTCATCCTTCATTTACTGCCACTGTTTCTGTCTGTGTCCCACTGTATAGCTGGACCGCGTCATCTAATATCACTAAATCTGACCATTGTACACCTCGAGGCTGCCTCCACCGGTGCTCTGAGGAGAAAATGGATGATTATAAGCCAAAAACAGTATACTGCAACCCTGCAGTTACTATGTAAGGTAGACAGATGAATATTTACTAATTTCACGTGCTGCAATGAGCCTGAAAAGTCTGCTTTGGATCTCCTGATGTGTTCCATTACTGGGTTTGAGTCTTTGCCCAGACACCCTGAATAAGCACATCCTCCCGCTCTCTTCTCAGGAGACTTAATTGTTGTTGGACGTTGTTTGTAATTCCTGCCAGGCTGCAGGAAAGTTTCCCTCTCTTGCAGGTTTTGTAACCTCCCACACAGCATGGTTTCTGCATGGTTATTCATGTCCCATCTGATTCATGACTATGGAAAAAGCTGATGGGACCAAAATAAGCACTATCTGAGGGGCGTCATCAGTCACAACACTTCCTTAGGGTCAGATTCACAAACAAAAATGTCCTGGCCATCCTTGCATCTTAAATTTGATTTTTTTTTTTTTTTTTTTGGCAGAGCATAAGTGGTATTTTGTACAAGGCTTAATTTGGTGAAACTTTACTGAACTTATTAATATGAATGATTATATAAGTAATAAAGTTATGCTGCCAAGAGGAAAACAATATTGACATTATTTGAGTGGTTACAGTCAACTTCCTGGTCCAGTACCCATAGCAAGAATGTGCACAGGTACGGGCTGTTGTTGCCCCAGCAACAGCCCATTTGCTAACTGTGTCTAAGCTTATTTTTTTCCCCAAACACTAAGACAAACCTGACACAAACATCTGTTCTGTAGCACTGAGAATAGGACATGAGTAAAGTTTTTTGTTCGTTTCACTGATATGAATGATGCAGTAGCCTCTACTTCCTCCATTTAAGAAGATAGTCCTGGTCAACTCACACACTTATCCTTTCACTGATTTGTCTACTTAAATGCAGATGTATTTACACTCGTCTCAGGAGGAAATAAAGGTGCATATGCTGTATGTGATATATATTTATTGCATTTAGTTTGTGTGCTTGAAAATTACAAGGTAAAAACAAAGTTTATAAATATCCGGTCTCATTACTGAGCCTGTCAGAAATGTATTGTTCCAACCCTGTGCAGCAGAAACTTCACAAAAAGGAATTCCACACTTGATACTGAAAAAGTGAAACAATATTATTTGTTATATAATATAATAATATATATATAATTAATAATTAATAATATATAATATAATATATATATATATATATTTATATATAAATAATATATAATATTATTTATTATATAAAAAAAATAAGCAAACAGAAAAGCTAAAAGGGGCTCCAGCCATGGAGGAAAGAGATCCACTGAAGAGGTGAGACTCTTACAGCCCACAAGTTTGGCCAGCTAAGATGCTCCAGTTTTAAGCTCTACCCCCTCAGCCTGTACAAAAACAAAAAGAACTTGGAGAAAACTGCCAACAAAAAAACACTAGGGCTGAGATAACTAGCTGCATGGTCTGACTGTGTAGGGACTGGAAACATCCATGCAACCAAAAACCACATCTGAAAGGTGACAACTCATTGTTCAGTCCACTTCCCAAAATACTGTCAGCTACAATTTAGAGCTCATGCCAGTCTTTCTCTTTGTTCATGAGGTTGACAGAGTTCCTTTCAGTTATATTATTGTCAACCCGATCTCACTAAAAAAATACGTATTAACGTTCATCAGAGCTTCTCTTTTAAACCAAGAAAGAGGGGCCTGAGCTGTATTAATCTGCTCTGGTGAATGCAAAATTGTAGATTTAATTCAAAACAACTGTCGGATATTTTCATTTTGAATCATTCTTTTAAAAGAATGACAGTGAATGAGGTTAAAATTGTAAAAAAAAAACAACAAAAAAACAAAAAACCTGTCATTATTAGATAATGAATATTGGGTTTGTGCGCTCATACCAGCTCTTCTCCGAGGTTGTGGTGACAGCTGTTTTCCCAGTAGGACAGACCGGTGATCCAGCTGCGGTCCGGTAGAGAACTGAATCATAAACTTAATTTTTTTTTTTTTTTTTGTCTGTAGTGAAAAACCCAACCAATGTCTCTGGTTGGGCTGGCAGAAGTCTTAGCTATCCTGCAGGAGTGAATTTAGTTGGATTTGTATTTAACTGTCCTCATTTAGCAGAAAACACCGACTGTGTTTTTTCATTAATCGGGACACGCGAGCACAAACGGACACGATATGATGATGCAATATGATGACTCAACACACAACAGTTTAGTGGACGAAATGTTTTCAAAGCCGTACCTTCCCTGGTTGCAGGCTCATGTTTAAGAGCTTCTGGAGGGGCCCAGCAAGTTGGTCGGCACAGACCTTCAGCAGCTGGGAGCACACACCATTTGGTCCTGCAGCCTTTCCTGGATTCAGCCTCCTCAGCTCCATCCTCACCTTATCCACTGTAAAGAACAGATCAGGTGGAGGAGTGCATGAAGCAATAGTATCAGAACAGCTACATTGCTCAGGGAAAACAGGGGAAGAACGATAGTGAGGGTGGGGGGATTGCTACTGGAGAGGTAGAGGGGGATGAAGATGGAACAAAGCTGGTGGATGAAGCCCTGGCCGCTGAATCAAACCTGTTATAAAACTGATTAAATTCATTGGCCATAGCCACATCACCTACAGTGGCCCAGCAGTTCAGTTTACAGCCAGTGATGGTTCTCATACCCCTCCACACCTCTCTTGCATTGTTATGCTGTAGTTTCTTCTCCACCTTCTTTTTATAGTCCTCTTTAGCCTTTCTTAGAGTCCTCCTTAATTCCTGTTGTACCAGCTTGTGCTTCTCCTTGTCACCATCCCTAAAAGCTACCTTTTTTTGATTAAGGAGCTGCTTGATGTCACAGGTGATCCAGGGTTCATTGTTTGAAAAACAGCACACAGTCTGTGCTGGTACAACCATGTCCCTGCAGAAGTTCACGTAGCTGGTAAAACAGTCAACCTTCCTTGTTGATATCAACCCCCCCCCCCCCCATTACTCTCTGTGTCCAGCAGAACGGGCTGCACGGTGGCGCAGTGGTTTAGCACTGTGGCAGCACAGTTTTACCCTCGGCCGGGGGATCGCGGGGATCATGAGATCATGGGTTCGATCCCAGCCCCCGACCAACAGTGAGCTGTGTGGAGTTTGCATGTTCTCCCCGTGTTGCGTGGGTTTACTCCGGGATTTCTCCGGTTTCCTCCCGCATACCAAAAACATGTAGGTTTCGGGCGCTCGCGCACGCAGCAACCAGCAGCCAGTGGCTTGTCACCAGACTGCAAACCAAGTCTACCTACGGGTACAAATAAGTAACAAAAAAAAAAAAGAACATCCCAGTCTGGACATTCATAGCAGGCTTTCAGAGTCTTTTTAGCCTCCAGTGACCACTTCCTAAATATCCAAGTGGTTACAGGATGCCTCTGAACATATGGTTTATAACAGGGCTGAAGATACACCAGGTTATGGTCTGATCTACCGACAGGTGGAAGGGCTGCAACAGTGTATGCCTGCTTAACATTTGGATACAACAGATCAAGTGCCTTCTCTCTTGTGGAGCAGTCAACATACTGTACAAATCCAGTTAGATGGGTGGAAGAGCTGACATGATTAAAATCTCAAGAAACCACAATGAATGCTTCAGGATGCTGGGTCTGCACTCTCGCAACAGCTCCATAGAAAACGTCACATGCTACGTTAGGCACAGAGCGTGGAGGGATGTAAACAATGGCAACATAGTGTGAGAATTCTCTTGGCACATAATATGGCTGTAAACTAACAGCCAAAAGTTCAACATCCTCACAACAGATTCTCTCCTTCACTGTGATGTGACCTGGATTACACCATCGATTGTTCAAATAAATAATCAGACCCCCACCTCTGATTTTTCCGCATGTTCTGGTGTCTCTGTCTGCATGGACTGTAGTGAAGCCAGAAACTTCAACGCAGGAATCCGTGATGCTGTCATTTATCCAGCTCTCCGTAAAGCACATCAAACTGCATTTCCCGTAAATTTGCTGTGTTTTCACAAGTGCCTCCAGCTTGTCACACTTATTAAGAAGGGAATTAACATTACCCATGATGATCGATTGTAGGGCTGGCTTGTATTTCTTCCTCCTAGCTGTTAGCCTAGCCTTCCATTTAGCTCCAGCCCTCCACCTGCGATATGTCTTCTTCAACTCCACAGGAACGGAGTGTTTAATTCCATATTTAGCAGTCAATCATAATCCAAGCAGAGCTGACCTTGTATAAACAGCTTTCACTGGTGCTCTAGTCATAATGAAACAAGAAAGAAACACCACTAAACAATAGTAGTTGTAGGAGCCACAGAGACGTGCTGCCACCACAGCAGTGCAAAGGTGAAGAAACTTTTTTGGATCATCTCCTCGGATCATTGCCCCACCGTCCTGCCTGCTACCTTGGGTCCTGCTTATAAAACTACATCTGCCTCCCAAGCAGATCCTGACAGTATGACACCAGCAAAAAGGGACTCAGCAGGTGCTGATTTTAGTGCACATCGCTTGGACAAGGAGGAGTGTTGGGCTGTTGGCTTAATTGAGGACTTTATCTTGGACACTTGCACTTCCTATACTTCCGAGGCAGCCCTGGGATTTCTGGATGGTGCGGCACAGGTAAGAGAGGCATACTCCAGCCTGCGGCACTACCCAGGGCTCACCGGGCTCCTCATCTCGGTTCTGAATCTACAACAAATGCTCCGGGGGCTGGTGAGAAGCTCACCCCCCTCGTCTGTACCTGTGCCAATGAAGAAGTGTCCCCTGGTGCAGACGCATTCAGCTTCTCGCCGCTCTCCAGCAACTGTAGCCTTGTCACGCCGTCCTCCAGCTCCAGCACCTTCACTTCACCGTCCGCCAGCTCCAGCCTCCGCTCCTCACTGTTCCCTGATGCCAGCTCCTCACTGCCTCCCAGCTACTTCTCACCAGACGAACTCTGCTGCCACATGAAGCAGTTCGCCTGGTTCCTTTTCAGCTGTCCCAGTGGCAGTAGAGTGGGATTCGGCGCCTCTCTCCTCACACCAAGTTCCGGTTTCCACTCTTACTCGTCGTTCATCCACCTCCACTTCAGCCCCTTGGAGTGTCCCAGCCCCGGAGGGCTCTCCAGCATTGGCTCCCATGGCAGCAGCACCACCAGCTCCCATGATGGCTGTTTCACTGGCTCCTGCAGCTGCTGCAGTGCCAGCTCCCACAACTGCTGTGTCTACGCCCACTACTGCGCCTCAGACTGCCTCATCCATTGTTCCTCCAGCGTCTTCAGGGGTGGTCATCGCCTCTTCAGCAAGAGTCACCAGGGTCCTCATCAGCAGAAGAGCAGGAGTTAAGGCAAGTCCTCTTTTTGTCTTTTTAACATCTATATTAAAGAGAATTTGTCTTGCTTCTGGCAGGGAGACACAGTTGCAGCTTCCATCTGCTTCTGAGCTCTCCCTACTGAGTTCTTCTGCTGGTGGTTGTGTTGTGGCCCTGTCACCTACCTGTGTTTCTTCCTCCCTGTCTGAGGTGGCTGCATTAGGGATGGAGGAGTACCCCTCAATGCCTGTTTCCTCTGGGTTGCACGTACCAGCTCTAGCAGTCTTCGTGGTGCACACTACAGCTCCAGCAGTCCCCGTGGTGCACGCTGCTGCTCCAGGTGTCTCTGAGGTGCAAGTCACAGCTCCAGCTGTCTCCAAGATGCACGCCACAGCTCCACCACCATCTGAGCTGCACACTCCACCATCACCTGAGCTGCACATTTCACCTGATTTGTCTGAGCAGGCCACTCCACCCTGGTTTGTCCAAGCAAGCTGCTCCACCCTGGTCATCAGAGCAGGTCGCTCCTCAGCCTTGGTCGTCAGAGGTCACCGCTCCTCAGCCTTCGCTGTCAGAGATTGCCACTCCTCAGCCTTCGCCGTCAGAGCAGTCCGCTCCTCAGCCTTTCCTGTCAGAGATCGCCGCTCTTCAGCTGCTGTCACCCAAGCTCAGCGCTCTTGTCATGTCATGTTTGTCATGTTTGGTAGCCCGTGAACTTTGGTCGGCCACCTGACACACCTTGTTCATCCGCCTGGTGGTCCTGGGACTTTGGTAGGCCACCTGACGCATTGTGTTCATCCGTCCAGTGGCCCTTGGACTGTGATAGGCCGCCCGACGTGTCTTGTTCATCAGTCCGGTGGTCCAGGGACTTTGGCCAACCACCTGATGAACATTTTTTCCTTGTTTGTGATCTTGTTTTGCCAAACCATGCCTTTGTTGCCCTCCTTCCACCCGATTGAGGTGTCCTTTGCTTTGTTTGGAGGGCATCTGAAATCTGCCCTTTGGGGGGGAAGCTGTTATGAATCTGGGCTTGATCTTAGGATCACGCCCATGCTTTATGTTCATGTTTGTTCTCCCCGTGATTATTTTATGATATTATTTGCATTATTTGCCCTCTGTGTCTCCCTGGGTTCCTGGTCATTGTCTTCTGTGTTCCCCCAGTCTGTTTTGTCCATCCCCTGTCTGGTTTTGGGCCTGTGTGTATATTGGTTTACTTGTTTTTCCCAGCTCCTTATGTTTTCCATACCTGTAGCCACTTCCCTTATGTGTGCTCCCATTTAGCCCCTGATTGTTATCCCAGCTGTTCCATGTTCCCCTACCTCATTCTTAGTTAGATCATTGTGTTTATTCTCATTATCATGTCCCTAACTATGTCCTGTAGTATTGGCTCTTGCCCTGTATTATTATTATTATTATTATTATTATTATTATTATTATTATTATTATTATTATTATGGTCACAGTTTTGCCTTAGCTCGGTCCTTTGTCATGTTTTATGTGCACCCTTGTCTGTGATTGTCTGTGCAGCCCTGCCTGTCCTGTTCTCCTCACCTGTAGTCTCTTCCCTACTGCCCCTGATTCTTCACCCAGCTGTCTCACATTTGTAATTATCAGATCCCCTGTTTACCCCTCCTCATGGATCGTCACCTTATCGTGGTGGGGGGGTTTGCGTGCCCCAGTGATCCCAGGAGCTATGTTGTCCGGGGGCAATTTGCCTCTGATAGGGTCTCCCAAGACAAACTGGTCCTGGGTGAAGGGCCAGACTAAGAACGATCCAACAGACTCTCATGATAAATTGTATATCAAGGATTCAGTGTACCCCGCCCGGTATGGGGTTACCGGGGCCCCACCCTGGAGCCAGGCCTGGGGGAGGGGCTAGCGAGGGGAGGCTAGCGTCTGGTGGCCGGGTTTCCACCCATGGGACCCGGCCGGGCTCAGCCCGAAGGAGTTACATGGGTCCGCCCTCCAGTGGGTTCACCACCTGCAGGAGGGATCATGGGGGTCCGGTGCTATGTGGATTAGGTGGCGGTCAAAGGCGGAGACCTTGGCGGACTGATCCCAAGCTTTCTAAACTGGCTTTTGGTACGTGGAATGTCACCTCTCTGGTGGGGAAGGAGCCTGAGCTGGTGTACGAGGTTGAGCGATACCGGCTAGATATAGTCGGCCTCACCTCAACACACAGCTCCGGTTCCAGAACCAGTCTCCTGGAGAGGGGCTGGAGCTTGGCCTTTTCTGGAGTTGCCCCGGGCAAGAGGCGACGAGCAGGGGTGGGTATTCTTGTATCGCCCCACCTTGCTGCCTCTATATTGGAGTTTTCCCCGGTGGACGAAAGGGTTGCTTCCCTGCGCCTTCGGGTTGGGAAACGGGTCCTGACCATCATTTGTGCCTATGCACCAAATGATGTTTCAGAGTACCCACCCTTTTTGGAGTCTGTGACTGGGGTGCTGGAGGGTACTCCTCCTGGAGACTCCATTGTCCTACTGGGGGACTTCAATGCGCACGTGGGCAGCGACAGTAAAACCTGGAGGGGGGTGATTGGGAGGAACGGCCTGCCCGATCTGAACCCGAGTGGTGTTCAGTTATTGGACTTCTGTGCTAACCACAGTCTGTCCATAACGAACACCATGTTCAAGCATAAGGGTGTCCATATGTGCACCTGGCACCAGGACACCCTAGGTCGCAGGTCGATGATCGATTTTGTTATCGTATCATCAGATCTGCGACGGTATGTCTTGGACACCCGAGTAAAGAGAGGTGCAGAGCTGTCAACTGATCACCACCTTGTGGTGCGTTGGATCCGATGGCAGGGGAGGAAGCCATTCAGACCTGGTAGACCCAAACGTATAGTGAAGCTGTGCTGCGAGCGTCTGGCTGAGGCCCCTGTCCGGGAGGTCTTCAATTCCCACCTCCGGAAGAACTTCAACCACATTCCGAGGGAGTCTGGAGACATGGAGTCTGAATGGGCCATGTTCTCCACCTCTGTTGCTGAAGCGGCGGCCCAGAGCTGCGGCCGCAAGGTGGTCGGTGCATCTCGTGGTGGCAACCCCCGAACCAAGTGGTGGACACCAGTGGTAAGGGGGGCCATTAAGCTGAAGAAGGAGTCCTATCAAGCTTGGTTGGCTTGTGAAACTCCCGAAGCAGCTGAGGTGTACCGGCAGGCTAAGCGGAGTGCAGCTCGGGTGGTTGCTGAAGCAAAAACGCGGGTATGGGAGGAGTTCAGTGAGGCCATGGAACAAGACTTTCGGTCGGCTTCAAAGAGATTCTGGCAAACTGTTCGGCGGCTCAGGAGGGGAAAGCAGCTCCCCGTCCACACTGTGTATGGTGCGGATGGGACACTGTTGACTTCAACTGGGGATATCGTCGGGCGGTGGAAGGAATACTTCGAGGATCTCCTCAATCCCACTGATACGCCTTCCACAGAGGAAGCAGGGTTTGGGGACGAGGGGGATGACTCGCCTATTACAGGGGCTGAGGTCGCCAAGGTGGTTAAAAATCTCCTTGGTGGCCGGGCCCCGGGGGTGGACGAGATTCGCCCTGAGTACCTCAAGGCCCTGGATGTTGTTGGGTTGTCATGGTTGACATGCCTCTGCAACATTGCGTGGAGGTCGGGGGCAGTGCCTTTGGTATGGCAAACCGGGGTGGTGGTTCCTCTCTTCAAAAAAGGGGACCGGAGGGTGTGCTCCAACTTTAGAGGGATCACACTCCTCAGCCTCCCTGGGAAGGTCTATGCCAAGGTACTGGAGAGGAGAGTCCGGCCGTTGGTCGAACCTCGGATTCAGGAGGAGCAATGTGGTTTTCGTCCTGGCCGTGGCACATCGGACCAGCTCTTTACCCTCTCGAGAATTCTTGAGGGTTCGTGGGAGTTTGCCCAACCAGTTTACATGTGTTTTGTGGACTTGGAGAAGGCATTTGACCGCGTCCCTCGTGGATTTTTGTGGGGGGTGCTTCAGGAGTATGGGGTATCGGGCTTGTTGTTACGAGCTATTCGGTCTCTGTACGACCGTTGTGAGAGTTTGGTTCGTATTGCCAACACTCGGTCGGAGTCATTCCCAGTGAGAGTTGGACTCCGCCAGGGCTGCCCTTTGTCACCGATCCTGTTCATAATTTTTATGGACAGGATTTCTAGGTGCAGCCAGGGAATGGAGGGTGTCATGCTTGGTGACCACAGGATCTCATCTCTGTTGTTTGCAGATGATGTTGTCCTGTTGGCTTCATCCAGCAATGACCTACAGCTCTTGCTGGGACGGTTTGCCGCTGAGTGTGAAGCGGCTGGGATGAGAATCAGTACCTCCAAGTCCGAGTCCATGGTCCTCAGCCGGAAAAAGGTGGATTGTCCTCTCCGGGTTGGGGACAGGCTCCTGCCCCAAGTGGAGGAGTTTAAGTATCTTGGGGTCTTGTTCACGAGTGAGGGGAAAATGGAGCAAGAGATCGACAGACGGATTGGAGCAGCATCTGCAGTGATGCGGACGTTGTACCGGTCTGTTGTGGTGAAGAGGGAGCTTAGTTCTAAGGCAAAGCTGTCGATTTACCAGTCAATCTACGTTCCTACTCTCACCTATGGTCACGAGCTTTGGGTAATGACCGAAAGAACGAGATCGCGGATACAAGCAGCTGAAATGAGCTTTCTCTGTAGGATTGCTGGACTCACCCTCAGAGACAGGGTGAGGAGCTCAGTCATCCGGGAGAGGCTCAGAGTAGAACCGCTGCTCCTCCACATTGAAAGGAGTCAGTTGAGGTGGTATGGGCATCTGATTAGGATGCCTCCTGGACGCCTCCCACTTGAGGTGCTTCAGGTACGTCCCACTGGGAGGAGACCCCGGGGCAGACTCAGGACTCGGTGGAGAGACTATGTCTCCCAGCTGGTCTGGGAACGCCTTGGTATCCCCTCTGAAGAGCTGGAGCAGGTGGCTGGGGAGAGGGAGGTCTGGGCTTCTCTTCTTGAACTGCTGCCTCCGCGACCCGGACCTCCGGAAAAGCGGTAGAAGATGGATGGATGGATGGAGATCCCCTGTTTATGTCAGTTTGTACTTGTGCTCTGTCTGGTGTCATCGTCATTCCTTTGTCAGTCATACATAGTCTTTCGTCCTGATTGTGTTCCTTTCCAGTCAGTTTGCTCCAGTAGTTTGGATTTTGTTTGCAGCCCTGAGCTGTCGTTTGCTTCACTCTGCTTTTTGTTCATAAAAATATCATTACACCACCATCCTGCCTGCTACCTTGGGTCTTTGCTTATAAAACTACATCTGCCTCCCAAAGCAGATCCTGACATGATGATCGTCAAAATAGGGCCCATAGACTAATTACTGTATACCAAAGTATAGCTTTTTACCCATGGTACCCAACCCTACTGTAAGGGTTTGTATCAATTATGTAATTAAAATGATCAAAGCTGTCATTTGATGTTTAATGCATTGCCAACAGTTTATCCCGCACAGAGCAAAAATGACTGTACTGAATTTATTGCTGTTCATTCAGTATTTTTTGAGAAATCCTAATCACAGATCTCAACCCAGGGTGTTGCAAGTAACATTAAATTAATATTTGTAAGGTTTTAAAAATAAAATCTTCACTGAGTCAGTAAAAATAACTTAATGTAAATGTGTATATCTCAGTCATTGCTATAAAAACTTTTAAATATTTACTCTGAAAACAGGAATGTCAAATGAATTTCATCAACTTTTCCAACCAATACAATATCCTGTATAGGCTATAGGTTGCTTGTTCCAAGCCTACTGTAACACTGCCATATTTCAAAAGATATGAAATCCACTTGAGATAAATGAGGGTATAAAAGTGGTGTCCTACATAAGAGACTCGAGCTTGCGTCTCGTTAGTCACTTTTTTTTTTGGTGCTCATCAGTACTCACTTTCATTAACTTGTTATATCTTCTTATACCCCCATATCTCCGAGTGGTGACTACTGAGGAAAGTTTGTGATCTTTGGATTTCATGAGGATTCGTAAAAGGATGATTGAGGATTCATGAGGATTCATGAGGATTCGTAAAAGGTTGCCAGTTTGCCAGCAGTTTTTTGTGGTCGCAAATGTATTTTTCCACCAACAGCTGCAAAATAGTTGTAAGCATTTGCAGATGATTGTGACCCATTTGCAAACAATTATGATGCCTGTTGCTCAAGTCATTTTTGGTCTGCCTACTAGTGAACACTAGTAACTGTTTAAGATCTGTCACAACAAAACTGTTGGCGACCTTACAAAACTGTGTGAGCTGTTTTGCAACCTTTTACAAATCCTGATGAAACCCAAAACACACAGCGTTCATTAAGTTTTTTAAGCATTTGCTGCTTTTGCATTTGCTAGGCCACCGGAGTGGTGGCCTAGTTGATAGATCTGTCCCAAGACTGGGAGGTTGAGGGTTCAAGACCCTCCTGGGTCATACCAAGGACCATATAAAAATGGTACTTCCCACCTTCTAGCTTGGTGCTCAGCATAATAGAATGGGGGAAGGAGAAGTTATTTGTGGTGATGCCTTGCATGGCAGCAACCCCTCTGATTCTACATGTGATTAACATTGTAGATAGGAGACATGTAATTTTGTTCTGCTGTATGGATTGAATGATAACAGAGACATCTTCATGTGATACTAGCTTGATTTTCACCAAAATTAGTCAGAAAAGTTCGCCAATCAAAAAATCAACACATTCGTAAACATTCACCATGCCGGGAGATACTACCCTTAAGGATTACAGTAAATACACATTTTAGGGTGATAGGTAAAGATGAGAGTCTACTTTAAAGAAATTACATCTGTAACCCTCCACCTTCTCTCTTCATATTGTTATTTACATTATCACTAGAGATTACTTGATTTAAAAATGTAATGTAAAATATAAAGCTGCTAAAAGTTGCTTGTGCGGCGGCATGGAATAAAGCGGCGTTGTTGGAGGTTTTAAGTAGAGTTTTATTATCATACCGCCGTCACAAGCTCCGCTCCCGGCGCCATGCAAGCGCGCCGAGAGCGAGCCCACGGCTCTCAGAGAAGGAGGACACAATGTCTGTGTCCAGCAGCTGTAGTTGCAGAAGTGAGATTGAGAGAGGATGAGAGCATGGTTACAATGCAGTATATATACACCCAACTACAACAATACATCAAAGCATTCACAGCAGTTGGTCTGATCAAAGAGATAACAGGACAGGCATGAGACATTTGCAAGAAAGACAACATTAACATTACAGAAGTGAGCCAGACGAAACGAGTCTGCCTGTAGACATTAATACACATTTCCTGTTCTGTTATTTGCTCTAGCCGAGCGCTGTGTTTGACCAGTCTGTTTGTGGAGATTTACATCCAAGCACATCTACATATGTAAGATGCTCAGAAGAAGCACAGTAAGGACAAGACGCATGAACACTATACGAGAATGGCGCATTACATCACAATACATGCATGGCATTTGCATCACAAATACATGAATGGCACATTACATCTCAGTAGTGCAGCGGGAAAAACAGAGACAAGAGAGCTGAGTGTCCTTATCTGTTGTGGGGGTTAACCGAACCGCCACACTTGAACATATTATATGTATTTTGCTGGATGACATTCTCACCCATTTAGGGGGGGAAAAGCTGCCCACCCAGCACCAGGTGCAATTTAAACATTGATTTTTGGAATAATCTGTTCAGCTCGTCCAAGCCTTTTCAACAACCTGAAAAAAATGATTTTTCATCTTTCACTTTTACACCAAACAGACATTGTTTAGATGGTTGGGGAAGTTGTCTTTTCATCATTTTTCCAACCAATTTTTCCTGGCTGGGTGCAAAGCTCCTAAAGGCATTTCAGCTGTTTGAGCTTATCTCGATCAGTGTCTCAGTTGTGAAAATACAACAAAACCACATGAAGAATCACCATGGAACAGACTGAAACTGACACACAGTTATCAAGCCTCATAAATATCTCAGTGGAAAAACACAGGAAAATTAACTGACAACACTACAGTAAATAAACATAACATCACCGTGTTTACTGCTCACTGAGCCAGACCTTGAAGAGTGTCTTCTGTCAGTCTCCCTCCTTTTTTTCTTGGCATATTGTATCACATTCCTGTAGTATTTTTCTGTTTTACCCTATCAGTCTCAGTTATTCAGTAAAGGATTCAAAGCATGCCTTGTTATCTATTCAACGCACGCATCATGATGATATACTCCAGCTCAGCTCTGTCACTGAAATCACAGCCACTAGCCTTCACAATGATGTGTTCCTGACATTGTTTTTTAGATAGGGAGACTCAAATCCCACTCGAGTTGCCAATTATAATAATAATAATGATATGACAATAGGTTACTGAGCCCCAGTGGGAGACGTTCTCTTTCTCTAAGCCAGCTCTACAGAGAAGCATGTGTTTTACAATGTGCTGGGTGAAGGACACTTTAACAAGGCAAATGATTACTCATAATGTAGATCAGACGTTCAAAATTAAACATATACAGATACATAATGTACTGTTCATAATGGATTAACTAAATAGAGAAAATGTGTGCCTTACTGTGGAGCAGTTATCTATGTGATTAAAAGCAGAATTGATTCATTTGCAATTTTAATTTAGATCATGGTGGGTTAACAGCAAGGTTGATATAAGCGTAAACGTCTGAGGGAAAGATTTAAAAAAACTCACCAAATGACCAAATGATTACAGGAGTCCTTTGATAGTCATCTCAAGGTAATTTTAGGTTTAAGTGAACACTGTTGGAGTTGTTATGTATGTATAGAGCAGTGTGTAAAAATTAGTGCAATCTCACAGTCAGATTTCAAAATGCAAATACATTCCATTATACTCTACCTTACTCCTTTCTGAAACATGTAGGATAACCTACAGAAATCATTTGTGTAATTAGAGTTTAACATAAAAACCTGGAAATGTCATGGTGGCCGCTGGGCCGTCATTAACCTCAGCTGCGCACACACCTGCTGTTGGTAATCAGCGGGCTTTAAAAGCCAGTGTCTCGGACTGCTCTGCACGGAGTCGTTTGTCGTCTTTGCCTCGCAACGCGTCAAGGTCACGACCTCAAGCCAGAGTCAGAACCAAGTCGCCTCGCCAAGCCACGCCACATAAGATACCACATCACTCACCCTGTCCTAGTGTTCTCCCCTGTGCACAGGTGGACCTCCCTGGCGGTGGACTTATCTTCCCTGTCAACGGGACGTCATCTCCTCCTCCTCGGATCTCCTCCTCACCTCCTCAGCATCGAACACCACATGCACCACGCTGCACCAGGACACGGAGCCAGCAAGACTCTCGCGGCGGCATCTGCAAGTAAGCAACACAAGCCTCAGCTCCCCGTTCGTATGAACTATAATAACCTCCTGTGCTTGTGTGTTACAGGGTTGCCAGGTCGCAGCAAGAATCGCTCAGCTCCAGTGGCCAGACAGCTTTGCACTCACTCATTCATTCACACACGCTACACTCTTCACTTTAATCAATAAATAATTGTCAAAACAATCTACCCGTGTCAGCGTCTGTCTCTTGGGTCCCCCAACCATGTCAGTATGACTCCGTCAAGATGACCCAGCCGACAGCGCGCTGGCGCACCGCATTAACACTCTTAGCGCTCGAGTAGATTTGATTGCTCACCAACAGACAGTTATTCTGAACCAATTAACCCAGGTTAACAGCCGGCTGGATCGCCTGGAAGGATGCCAGGCGTTTCCCCCGGCCGCTGGGGCTTCACCAGCCCCTGTAGTCTCACCTACTAGCCAAACATACCAGCCATCATTACCTCGTCTCACTCCCGTGCCTACCCCCGCCCGCTACAGCAGAAAACTCGGGGAAGCACGGGGCTTTTTGCTCCAATGTGAAGCAGTGTTTCACCGTGTCCCGGGAGATTTTCCCACGGATCACAGCAAAATTGGGTACATCTCCAACCTACTCGGGGGAAGGTCATTAGCTTGGGCCTACACTGTTATGGCTAAGCCCAATTATTCCCTTTTGACTTACCAGCAGTACATAGCAGAGTTTTTGGAGGTATTTGACCATACAGACCGGGGTGCAGTGCTAACTGATCAGCTGCTTAGCCTTCGGCAGGGCAATAGATCTGCCGCCGATTACGCCGTATATTTCCCGGTGTTAGCCACTGAGGTCGGGTGGGGGGAGCCAGCGCTTTGCGGCATTTTCCTCCGCAGCCTTAGCTCGGAGCTGAGGGATGAACTAGCGGCACGGGATAAACCAGACAGGTTAGGGGAATTAATTTCTCTCACCCTTAGTTTGGACAGTAGGCTGAAGGAGCGAGCAGCCGAACGGAGGGCTGTTAGCCATTCGGGTAAACCATGCCCTCGCTCCGCTAGGTCGCCTCTCCTGGCACTGCCTCCGTCAGAGGAACTTCCGGAGCAAGAGGATGTGGTTATCGGACAATTGGGAGTTTCAGCGGCTGAGAGACAGCGCCGGAGGGATCTGGGCCTGTGTTTTTATTGTGGCAATGGGTCTCACGGGGTAGCTGAATGTCCAAATTGGTTAAAAGGGGGAGGTCCGTGGGTCACAGTAGGGGGATTCACGGACATTAAACAGAAAAAAAACCCTCACTAGTTGCCGTGTCCCCATTAGGCTACTTTATAAACACAAGGAACACACAACACATTCCCTAGTTGATTCTGGAGCTGAGCAGAACTTCATCTCCAGAGACCTGGCAACCCAGCTGGGCCTCAGCTGTCAACCTCTTTGCCCACCTGTCAATCTCATCACATTATCCAAGGCATCACTGACCTCTGTTTCCCACCAGACGGTCCCCGTGTCGGTGATAGTCTCTGGAAACCACCGGGAGGAGATTCGTTTCTTGGTGTTGCCCATCTCCTCTGCGCCCGTGATTCTGGGGTACCCATGGCTATGGCTCCACAACCCCTCATTTGATTGGCAAGCGGGAAGTATCATCGCGTGGAGCTCCTTTTGTTTGAGTGCCTGCCTCCAGTCTGCAGCGTGTGCTCCCTCAGTATCGGTGCCTTCGCCTTCGACGCCACCCCCGGACCTGTCCATGGTGCCAGAGGTCTGCCACGATCTGGGAGCGGTGTTCAGCAAGTCACGGGCGCTGTCCCTTCCCCCCCACCGTCCTTATGACTGCGCGATCAATCTCAGGGCGGGGTCCCCTCTCCCGGCAAGTTGTCTATACAGCCTGTCTGCCCCGGAGCGTGAAGCTATGGACACTTATATTAAGGAGTCCCTTAGCTCTGGGATTATTCGTCCATCGTCTTTGGCAGTGGGTGCAGGTTTCTTCTTTGTGGGAAAGAAGGATGGCTCGCTGCGTCCCTGCATCGACTTCTGAGGGCTTAACGAGATCACCATCAAGGACAAGTACACGCTGCCGCTGATGAACACGGCTTTTGACTCCCTCCAGGGGGCATCCTGGTTCACGAAGCTGGACCTGCATAACACGTATCACCTGGTGTGCATCAGGGAGGGCGATGAGTGGAAGACGGCGTTCCGAACCCCATGCGGCCATTTTGAATACCTGGTGATGCCGTTTGGGTTAACTAACGCTCCGGCCGTCTTCCAGCGTCTAATTAATGACGTCCTCCGGGATTTCCTTAACTCCTTCGTGTTTGTCAACCTTGATGACATCCTCATCTTCTCACGCACATTGGAGGAGCACCAGGTGCATGTGCGACAGGTCCTGCAGCGCCTCCTGGAGAACCAACTGTTTGTCAAAGCTGAGAAGTGTGAGTTTCACACCGACAAGACCTCCTTTCTTGGTTTCATTATTGCCCGCAATCAGGTGCTTCCTGACCCGGCCGAGGTCAAGGCAGTGGTGGAGTGGCCTACGCCCACGTCCAGGAAACAGTTACAGGGGTTCCTGGGTTTTGCCAATTTCTATCGCCGGTTCGTGCCAAACTTTGGGATCATCGCCCGCCCCCTGACCGTCCTCACGTCTCCCAAGATCCCTTTTCATTGGAGCGAGGAGGCTGCCACAGAATTCGGGAGGCTGAAGTTGGAGTTCGCTTCAGCCCGCGTCCTGACCCAGGTGGATCCGGCTCTGCAGTGCCTCGTGGAGGTGGATGCCTCGGATTCGGGAGTTGGGGCGGTTCTCTCCCAATGCTCTCCGGTGGATGGAAAGATCCGGCCATGTGCTTTCTTCGCCCATCGCCTGACGCCCGCTGAGAGGAACTACTGTATCGTGATAGGGAGCTGCTGGCCGTGAAGCTCGCCCTGGAGGAATGGAGGCACTGGCTGGAGGGGGCTGCCCAGCCGTTCGTCGTCTGGACGGATCATAGGAACCTGGAGTATCGCCAGACGGCCAAATGGTTGAACGCTCACCAGGCCCGCTGGTCTCTTTTTTTCAGCCGGTTCGATTTTACCATCACCTACCAGCCGGGGAGCAAGAATGGCAAGCCTGATGCCCTCTCGAGACAGTTTGACGAGAAGACCACCGGGGATCAGGAGGAGACTATCCTGCCGTCGTCTTGTGTGGTGGGCGCCCTGTCGTGGGAGATCCAGGACAAGGTCAGGAGAGCGCAGGAGACCGAGCCCGACCTGGGTGGGGGCCCCCTGGGCCGTTTGTTCATTCCCCTTTCTGTCAGGGGCGAGGTCATCCAAGTGGGGTCACGCGTCCAAGCTGGCGTGTCATCCGGGAATTGCCCGCACCATCGACCTGCTCCAGAGAGCTTTCTGGTGGCCGGGATTGAGGGGGGATGTCACCAACTATGTCCGGGCCTGCGCCCAGTGCGCCACCGGGAAGTCATCATCGCCCCCCCCCCCCCCGGCGGGTCTTCTTCACCCTCTACCAGTTCCTTCTCGCCCCTGGTGTCATGTGGCTTTGGACTTCGTGACTGGCCTGCCCCCCTCTGGTCACTTCACGTCAGTCCTAACGATAGTGGACCGTTTCTCCAAGGCAGCTCATTTTGTGCCTCTCCGGGGGCTGCCGTCAGCGCGGGAGACGGACGACCTTCTAGTGCAGCATGTGGTCCATCTTCATGGTATCCCGGCTGATATCGGATCGGATCGAAGTCCACAGTTTGTGTCCCAGGTCTGGAAGGCATTCTGCACGGTGCTGGGGGCCACGGCTGGTCTCTCATCTGGGTACCACCCGCAGAGCAACGGCCAGTGCGAGCGGGCCAATCAGGAGCTGAAGGCTGCACTTCACTGTGTCATCTCTTCCTGCTCCTCTTCCTGGAGAACGTTCCTACCCTGGATCGAGTACACACACAACACCACGGTGTCCTCGGCTACTGGGATGTCCCCTTTCAAAGCGTCTCTGGGGTATGATCCACCACTGTTTCCGGAGGAGGAGAAAGAGGTGGCGGTCCCTTCGGTGCAGGCTCACGCTAGGCGTTGTCGGCGAATCTGGACCATCACCCGCAGAGCCCTCCTTAGGACCACGGAACGTAATATCCAGGTGGCCAACCATCACAGGAGGCCCACCCCGGACTATAAGGTGGGTCAGAAGGTCTGGTTGTCCACCAAGAATATCAATGTGCCGGCCGAGAAGCGCAAGCAGGCCAAGCGCTTCATCGGTCCTTTTGTGATTTCACGTATTATCAACCCTGTGTCTGTGCGCCTTGCTCTTCCCTCTTCTATGTGCATCTGCCCTACTTTTCACGTTTCCCAGGTCAAGCCCTACATCTCCGATCCCCTGTGTCCGCCCCCAGCGGCTCCTTCCCCCTCGAAGATGATCGACGGCCACCCGGCTTGAGGGGTGACTGCCATCTTGGATGTCCGCCGATGGGGTTGGGGTCTTCAGTATTTGGTGGACTGGGAGGGTTTTGGCCCTGAGCATCGCTCCTGGATTCGCCCAGCGTTGATCCTTGACAAGCAGCTGATCCGCGATTACCATCGGGCACATCCAGGTAGGATAGGGCAGGTGCCTGGAGGCACCGCTAGAGGGGGGAGTACTGTTATGGCGGCCGCTGGGCCGTCATTAACCTCAGCTGCGCACACACCTGCTGTTGGTAATCAGCGGGCTTTAAAAGCCAGTGTCTTGGACTGCTCTGCACGGAGTCGTCTGTCGTCTTTGCCTCGCAACGCGTCAAGGTCACGACCTCAAGCCAGAGTCAGAACCAAGTCGCCTCGCCAAGCCACGCCACGTAAGATACCACATCACTCACCCTGTCCTAGTGTTCTCCTCTGTGCACAGGTGGACCTCCCTGGCGGCGGACTTACCTTCCCTGTCAACGGGACGTCATCTCCTCCTCCTCGGATCTCCTCCTCACCTCCTCAGCATCGAGCACCACGCGCACCATGCTGCACCAGGACACGGAGCCAGCAAGACTCTCGCGGCGGCATCTGCAAGTAAGCAGCACAAGCCTCAGCTCCCCGTTCGTATGAACTATAATAACCTCCTGTGCTTGTGTGTTACAGGGTTGCCAGGTTGCAGCAAGAATCGCTCAGCTCCAGTGGCCAGACAGCTTTGCACTCACTCACTCATTCACACACGCTACACTCTTCACTTTAATCAATAAATAATTGTCAAAACAATCTACTCGTGTCAGCGTCTGTCTCTTGGGTCCCCCAACCATGTCAGGAAAGACATTATTGTACAAAATGGCCGTTTACACTTAAGGGGACCTGCTTCGTGTGAATGGAAAACTAATCTTATGATACATCAAATTTTGCTCTCAAGTGATTTTGTAACCATGAAAATAAAATTATAACTTAATGCTATATTAAATTTCAGAATTTAGATTATCCAAAGTATTACATTCAGCACCTTTAAACATACACTACCGTTCAAAAGTTTGGGGTCACCCAGACAATTATTTTGTGTTTTCCATGAAAAGTCACACTTATTTACCACCATGAGCTGTAAAATGAATAGAAAATATAGTCAAGACATTGACAAGGTTAGAAATAATGATTTGTATTTGAAATAATAATTTTTTCCTTCAAACTTTGCTTTCGTCAAAGAATCCTCCATTTGCAGCAATTACAGCATTGCAGACCTAACATGATTGCACAAGGGTTTTCTAATCATCCATTAGCCTTCTGACGCAATGAGCAAACACATTGTACCATTAGAACACTGGAGTGATAGTTGCTGGAAATGGGCCTCTATACACCTATGTAGATATTGCACCAAAAACCAGACATTTGCAGCTAGAATAGTCATTTACCACATTAGCAATGTATAGAGTGTATTTCTGATTAGTTTAAAGTTATCTTCATTGAAAAAAAGTGCTTTTCTTTCAAAAATAAGGAAATTTCTAAGTGACCCCAAACTTTTGAATGGTAGTGTATATCATGTGACTTCTGTAAAAAAAAATAACATTACAGTGCTTACTGAATCACTCTTGTGTTATTCTAAAATATTCCCTGAGATGCAGTTGCACACCAGTGTAAGAAAAAAATTGATCTACTAAAGCTGGGTTCACACTAAACTGTTTGGACTGACTTTTACAGACGTTTTGAAAAATCAGAGAAATTAGTCCAAATGTTGGTGAAATTACATTCGTGAGCAGTTTTTTTTTAATCCAGCGCATACCAACTTTTACCAACTTTTACAAGCTTCTGCTAGCATTTGCCAGAGTTGCATTCAGCATTGGCAAACTTTTGCCAATTTAGGCTAGCGTATGTGTAGCTGTTGCGAACTTAGGTTAATTTAAGCAAACAAATACTCAGCGCAGGTCAGCTGGCATCAACGTCAGGTGACGCTCACATAAAGATCAGTGTTTGTGGAGGCTTCCTGTATTCTGGACCTGCTTTTTTGGGTGGATTCACGCTACTACGTTTAGACCAACTTTTACTGACGTTTTGGCAAACGTCTGGCTCTGCTGGCAAAAGTTGATAAAAGTTAATTATAGTTCGTGTTTGTCGGCAAACACTGGTGAAAGTTGTGTTCCTTGAAAATTTTCAGTATGATGAAAATTTGCTGACGTTTGGAAATGGTGTTCACTTATATAACGCTGTTTACTGATCTCTGACTAAACCGCTTTACAGATCCTGCTATCCACCCATTCACACACTGATGGCGGCAGAGCTGCCATGCACCGGTGGTGGTCTGACCCACCAGGAGCAACTGGGGGGGTTCAGTGTCTTGCTCAAGGACACTTCAACATTCAGACTGCAGATAGAATGGGAATCAAACTCCTGACTCTCCGATCAGTAGTCAGCCACACTACACTTGCACCACAGCCACAGGTGTGTTCAGTTTGTAAAAAGTGTTCAGTTTGTGTTCAATTTGTAAAAATTCCTGAGCGCTGGGCTAAGTTATGCAGAGTTCGCCTAAGTCGGCCAAAGTTGAGCTCCACTGGCAAACGTTGACTGAAAGGAAAAGCCGTTCAGGAAAATATATATATATATATTACAAAGAAAAGCTCGGAATATATTGAATGAACTTCAGAATATATTGAATGAAACTGGGAATATATCGAATGAACTTCCGAATATATTGAATGAAACTGGGAATATATTGAATGAACTTTGGAATATATTGAATGAACTTCCGAATACATTGAATGAATTTCCGAATATATTGAATGAAACTGGGAATATATAGAATGAACTTTGGAATATATTGAATGAACTTCAGAATATATTGAATGAAACTGGGAATATATTGAATGAACTTCCGAATATATTGAATGAAACTGGGAATATATTGAATGAACTTTGGAATATATTGAATGAACTTCTGAATATATTGAATGAACTTCCGAATATATTGAATGAAACTGGGAATATATTGAATGAACTTCAAAATATATTGAATGAAACTTGAAATGTATCGAATGAATTGCAGAATATATTGAATGAAACTGGGAATATATTGAATGAAAATGGGAATATATTGAATGAACTGCAGAATATATTGAATGAACTACATTTCCTTTGGGGCTCCAGTTTCATTCAATATATTCCGAAGTGTTTTATATATATGTATGAGAGTTTCATTCAATATATTCCGAAGTGTTTTGTATATATATATATATATATATATATATATATATATATATATATATATATCAGAGTTTCATTCAATATATTCTGTGTTTTGTACGTATGTGATCAGGACCATTTGTACATTTAGCATTGTTTTCCGTTTGTGTTCTATGCAATGAACGGAGATGGAAGAAGTGCAGCTGTGAGTGAATCAGCAGAAAAGTTAGTTGCAGCTATCCTCAGTAATGAAGAGCTGGTTAACATCCTGGCTAATGTATGTAGTGGCCACAATTCTACCGATGAAGAAATGTATTCAGTGTGTTCCACCATGGGGGACACTTCAGTAAAGTTGGCAAGATATTCACAGATTTGGACTTTGCACATCAATACGTAATTCGTGAACAAAACGCTGTTAAAACACAAACCACACCAATCTAATACATTGGTAAAGTGAACAACGAGCTACAACCTCATTTTCATTAAAATGAGCCGTCCTCTGAGCTCCAGCAGTTACAGTGGCGTCTATGAGCTGCCGTGGGGGAAACGAATGCGCAGGGACCGTCTGCAAATTGCAACTCCGAGGGGAAAAAAAAAAAAAAAACAACTTAAAATTGAATACTGTCATGATTATAAGGTGTAATGTCACCAGAATCAGTTCATACGTCGATTGTGTCGTTTTGTTCAGACTAAAATGCTTAGTTTGTATAAATTTTATTTTTCAT
This sequence comes from Pholidichthys leucotaenia, assembly GCA_020510985.1. NCBI lineage: Eukaryota > Metazoa > Chordata > Actinopteri > Cichliformes > Pholidichthyidae > Pholidichthys > Pholidichthys leucotaenia. Next base: position 260,295,651 of record CM035843.1, read on the forward strand.
AGATTGGGGAAATATTTATTTAAAAAAATATCCAATAACTTGAAAACTACAAAGTGTGACTTCACTAAAATCACCTCACATGCAATCCATCTTCTTCTAGTCAGACTACAACACATAGTTTGGATTAAAGAAATGCTTTCATAGCTTTGGGAATATTTATTAGGATTAAATTTCAGCATCATCAAGGTTAGTGCCACTAAATGCTGCCCAGCCACTAGGGTCTCCTGTTAGGAACACTTGTTAGTTGGACCAAAAAAAAAAAATATCATAGGTTAGGGAAACATTTATTAGAAATGATAGTTAAAAACTTCTAAATAACTGAGTGCAGCTTCACCAAAATGACCTCACATATCATCCTTCATCTGATAAGATAAGATAAGCCTTTATTAGTCCCACAATGGGGAAATTCCAGGATTGCAACAGCACAGGGATAGCAACACTCAGAGCAACAATCAGAAGGCAAGAGAAAAAACAAGAGCAGCGAGTATATATATATACAGACAGTGCGGAGCATTGTAGCTAGTTGGGATAGGTATATAAATATATAAACACAGTGCGGAACATTGTAGCTGGATGGAGTAAATATATGAGTTGTAGAGGATGCCTTCACAGACGAGACTGAGTTTATTTCTCAGGCGAGGTTTATTCAGAGTTTACATCCTCTAACAAGAAGTGTATCTCTCAACAAAAGAGGCAGAACAATCCTTCACCACAGCTCTTATACTCCCCAGAGACACAAAACCCCCAACGTCAAATATCACACCCTCAACCCACAGTCCTTCAGTAAACATATAGCCTCCGAGGCTCGGGGACTCCTGCTGGGACATTCTCTCTGACTTCCCGTCTCTCCAGAAACCACTTCACACCTCGTGCTGGGCCAGGTCCTCTTGGACGTTTGAAGTCTCCAGAGTATGCACCGTCATGTCTACTAAATACATGTGAGGGAAAATGCGTACCATACATGCAAGCCATATATGCGCCCTAAATGCGCGCCATATAACCCCCCCCCCAAACGTCTAAATAAGGACAAGTTATACCCCAGATGCATAGAATCATGACATATCACACAGAACGAGAAAAAAAATTGGCACAACAGATCACACAACCAACTGCTTGGGCTTCAACTTCCTGCCATATCTGCTGTGAGCAGGTCTCGCTCTGCCTGTGGCTGTCTCTTGCATCTGTGGATCAGAGTCATTAGCACATCGTTGTGAAAGCTTAGCAGAATGTCTCCCCGGCGGCCTGCCGCGGCGGGGGGCCCTGGCCAACTGGACCTGTTCATCAGCTAACACAAAAACGGGTTTGAGTCTGTTAATGCAGACTAATTCCCTCCTGTCTCCCAAATCGAGCAAAAAATGCTTTTCCCCGGTTTCTAACACTCTGAACGGTCCATCATAAGGTGGTCTTAAACCTAACCTCTGTGCGTCGTGTCTAACAAAGACGAATTCTGCATTCTTTAAGGCTTTAGGCACAAAAACGCGTGGGAAACTGTGATGAACTGGACCGGGGAGGGTGTTTGATCCCGCGTCGCTCTGCAGCAGCTGAGCGGGGGGGGGGGGGCGATCTGGCGCGGGGTTCTCAGGAAGGAATTCTCCCAGTAACCGGAGAGGTTGGGCGAAGACAAGTTCGGCCGGAGAGGCCTGCAAATCTTCTTTAGGTGCTGAACGCAACCCTAATAAAACCCATGGAAGCTTATCAACCCAATTTGTGTCAGTGAGAGCCGCTCTGAGGGCTGCTTTCAATGACCGGTGAAAGCGTTCGCACAAACCGTTGGCCTGGGGGTTATACGCAGTTGTGCAATGAATTTTCACCCCCAGGCTGAGTGCCATGGGTGACCAGAGCTCGGAAACAAATTGGGGTCCTCTGTCAGACGTTATGTCTGACGGGACTCCAAAGCGCGCGACCCAAGCCGTTAAAAAAGCGCGCGCAACGTCTGCTGCTGTGGTTGACGCCAGGGGAATCGCCTCTGGCCAGCGTGTAGTGCGGTCCACCATAGTTAGAAGGTGTGTGAACCCCTGCGACAGCGGGAGGGGTCCCACCAAGTCGACATGCACGTGGTCGAAGCGTTTGGCTGGGATGTGAAAAGGTTCTAGAGGGGCCCGCGTGTGCTTGTGTACCTTTGCTCTTTGACACGCTGCGCAGGCTGCGGCCCATTCTTTGACCTGTTTACGCAGCCCCGGCCAAACAAACTTCTCTCCCACCATTTTGATTGACGCGCGAACGCCCGGATGTGCCAGCGAATGTATTAAGTCAAAAACACGGCGACGCCACGCAGCCGGGAGATATCACAGATTAGGGGGGGGCATACCTCTTTGATGCACCCTGTGCTCCAGCCTTAGCCCTGTTGGCCCAGACTGGAGCGTGCGCACGTCCGCATCGTTAACCTGCTCAGCGGCCATGGCTGCATAATCTAACCCAACGCAGACCGGGGCTGTGAGCGCTTTCGCGCCGCAAGCCTGGCCCAAGTCTACAGCTGTCGAGTCTGCCCCCTGGGGGCCTGGCAGTGCAACTGCGCGCGAGAGACAATCTGCTACTACATTGTGTTTACCCGCCACGTGTTGAATGTCGGTGGTAAACTCCGAAATCGCGGCCAGCTGTCTCTGTTGTCGGCCCGACCAAGGCTCTGAAATTTTAGCCATTGCAAAAGTTAATGGTTTATGGTCTACAAACGCGGTGAAACGGCGCCCTTCCAACCAGAACTGGAAGTGGCGGATGGCCAAATGCAGGGCTAAAAGCTCCCTATCAAACGCACTGTATTTACGCTCGTTATCGCGCAATGTTTTGCTGAAAAACGCAAGTGGTTGCCAGCTCCCTGCTACCAGTTGCTTGACAGCCACCCCCACTGCCACGTCGGAAGCGTCCGTGGTTAGCGCCATGTGAGCTGCTGGCACCAGGTGTGCCAATAACGCAGCGTTCGCGAGGGCTGATTTGACCTGTGAGAAAGCGCGCTCCCGGTTCGGGGACCACTCGACCTTAGTTGCAGGTTTTTGTTTCTTTAATGCCGCGTACAATGGGTGCATGAGCCGTGCCGCATTGGGGAGGAAGCGGTTATAAAAATTGACCATCCCCAAAAATTCTTGCAGTGCCTTAACTGTCTGCGGTTGGGGCAAATCCGTTATCGCGCGCACTTTATCCGGCAGCGGGACCGCGCCCTCTGGAGACACGCGGTGCCCCCAAAAAATCGATTTGCGCTACCCCGAATTGGCATTTCGCTGGGTTAATGATCAGCCCGTGTTCTGTCAGCCTCTGAAAAACGGCTGTGAGGTGGCGTTCGTGTTCGGCTTCGGATGCACTGGCTACCAAAATATCATCCAAATAAGCGAACACGAAAGGGAGGCCGCGCAGCACTGCATCCATCATGCGTTGGAACGTCTGCGCGGTGCCTTTGAGGCCGAAAGGCATGCGCAAAAACTCAAAAAGCCCGAAAGGGGTTATAACTGCCGTTTTGGGTATGTCTTACGCGCGGACTGAGACTTGGTGATAACCGCGCACCAAATCTATTTTGGAAAAGATGCACGCCCCCGCCAAATGTGCCGAAAAATCCTGGATGTGCGGAATCGGGTAGCGATCGTGTGCTGAAGCATTGTTTAATCTGCGGAAATCACCGCAAGGGCGCCACGAGCCGTCAGCCTTGGGCACCATGTGCAGGGGTGACGACCAAGGGCTGTTCGAGCGTCTAACAATGCCCAGTTTTTCCAAGTTGGCGAATTCCTCGCGCGCGATGGCCAGTTTAGCTGGGTCCAAGCGTCGAGCTTTTGCAAAAACAAGGGGGCCAGAGGTAGTTATGAAATGCTCGACCCCGTGTTTGGCAACTGACGCTGAAAATGTTGGGACCGTGAGTGCTGGGAACTGGTTGAGTAATGCATGAAACTTACCACCCGCAGCTGTGACATTGGGATGTGCAGAAGGCAGGGCCACCCGAGCTGTGCAGGAGATAGAGTAGAAAGACAGTGCATTTACAATACGTCTATAAGTAAGATCAACCAATAAACTGTTTCAGCATAAAAAGTCAGCACCTAGCATGTTGTTGTTAACTGCGGCTATGACGAAGGTCCACTCGAAGGTGTGCCCGTGGAGGGACAGGAGGAGCGTCTTCTCCCCATAGGTTTTGATCGTGGAGCCGTTCGCCGCTAACACCAGGGGTCCGCTGGCAGGCGTCAGCGTGTCCGCGTAGGCAGGCTTGACAAAACTTAGCTGGGAGCCTGTATCCACCAGGAATTCTTTCCCTGAATTCGCGTCTGTCACGAAAAGCAGCCTGTTCTTCGTGCCAAGAGTCGCAGCTGCTACCGGCTCTCGGTCTTGGCGTTTCCCCTGGCGCTGGTATCGGCACGGTGGGATGCATCTGCGCACTCTCTCGGCGAAGCGTCGATGGTAGGAACAGAGGGTGTTGTGAGCTCCGCTTCTCCTGGCCTCTGCCACTGCTGATGTCAGTGGGTCCGGTGCTGCAGCCTCTGGTCTCCCCTCGTCTCGCGGGGGTGCGTTCAGCTCTGCCGCTGCCATCGTGGCTGCGTGCCGTCTATGGGCGTCGACGAGCCGCTGCGCCTCCTGGCCAGCTCGTGGTAGTCCCGGTTGTTGAGTGGCTGCGAGCTGGCCAGGGTGACTCTCACTGCTGGCGGGAGCGTTCTGAGGAAGAGGTGGGCGAAGATAAAGCTGTCGTCATCCTCGCCTCTCAGGCTCATCATCTTCGCCATCAGATCTGCCGGCCTGTCTGCTTCCCATTCTCTCTGACTTCCCGTCTCTCCAGAAACCACTTCACACCTCGTGCTGGGCCAGGTCCTCTTGGACGTTTGAAGTCTCCACAGTATGCACCGTCATGTCTACTAAATACATGTGAGGGAAAATGCGTACCATACATGCATGCCATATATGCACCCTAAATGCGTGCCATAGAGTATATAAACACACAGTGCGGAGTATTGCAGCTAGATGGAATGAATATATGAATATATAAACACACAGTGTGGAGCATTGTAGCTAGATGTCACAGCTCGCCACTCTCAGGCATCCACCTCAGCTGCGCGCACACCTGCGTCTCATTAGCGTGGAGCTATTTATTCCACCTCGTCCTGAGCATCGGTCTGGAGCCGTCTGTTCTACAACGTGCTCAATCCCTCAGCAGGATCATCTCTCCAGTCCTGCCACTCATCTCTGCTTCACGTAAGCTGTCATATCACTTACCTGTTTCCTCAGCCTTCCCCTGTGCACAGGTGGATTCCTTGGCGGCGGACACCCTCACCTTCGCCATCTTCTCCTCCCGCATCTCCACACTTCGCCGTGTGCGCAGCAGGGCGCTGTCACCCAGGCCTGAAATCCTCGCCAACGCCAGCCACCATTCCCTCTGCAAGTAAGCATAACTCTGCATCACTTTCCCGTGTGGTTTTGCCCAGCTCACTCCCTGTTTGTGTTTCTCCCATAGGATTGCCTGGCCGCACGGCGTGCTGCTCTGTTCCTGTTCTCATCTTCTACCCAAAAAACCACTACCATATCTCATACACGCATCCAAACACACTTTCCTGGTTGAATAAAGCTTTCAAATCCATCTGAGCCTGCGTGCGTGTTTCCTGGGCCGAGAATTATGTCACTAGATGGAATAAATATGTAGATATATAAACACACACAGTGCGGAGCATTGTAGCTAGATGGAATAAATATGTAAATATATAAACACACAGAGTGCGAAGCATTGTAGCTAGACGGAATAATATGTAAATATATAAACACACACAGTGCAGAGCATTGTAGCTAGATGGAATAAATATATGAATATATAAACACAGTGCGGAGCATTGTAGCTAGATGGAATAAATATGTAGATATATAAACACACACAGTGTGGAGCATTGTTGCTAGATGGAATAAATATATATATGTATATAAACACACACAGTGCGGAGCATTGTAGTTAGATGGAATAAATATGTAAATATATAAACACACACAGCGTGGAGCATTGTTGCTAGATGGAATAAATATATAAACACACACAGTGCGGAGTATTGTAGCTAGATGGAGTGAAACAGCACAACCGTTTACTTAGATATTCTACATGGTATGATTATGTACCCATACATATTCTCACCCTCCATAGCGACCGTTGATGACCATATTATATCATTTAGTTTGGGTAGAAAACATTTTTTTTCATATTTTTGGGAAATATTTATTTGAAATAAAATTCAATACCTTCTCAGGTATTAAGTGCAGCTTCATCAAAATCACCTCACACATCATCTATCATCTACTAGTCAGACTGCATCTGTAGCATCCAGTCAATATTGAGAAGGCCAGAACTGATAGTTAAATGACTTTATTGCCTTCCGTGTCATCAACCAACGTAAGAGCTATGGCAAGAACAAAATAGACAATAATTCAGTTAAGTCAGGTTATTTCGCACCTCAGACAGAGACAATGAATACACATGGGAGAACAATGCCCAAGAGGGTGAGAGGAGGTTGAATGAAGTGTAGTGTAAATATCATGCTGTGTATGAGGAAGTGCCTTGAAGCTTGTGAAGGTGACTTGTGATATAGAGAGGAGTGCTTGCTGTAACCAGTCAGTCCATTCTGAGCTTGTGAGATGTGTGTAATAAATCGTCTGCAATGAACCTGCCTCTTCATTTACACACTCCACAATATAACTGTTTCAACCGTTACATAGCTTATACATTAGTAGTCATACATTATTAGCATAACTAATTTACAACTTTACAATAAACATTTTCTGTACAATCACTAACCTTGTTCCCTTATCGACTGAAGCTAAAATCTTTGCCGTTTTTATCCTTTTCTGTAGTCTTTTCTTCACTTTTCCCTTAACCTTTTCTCGCTTTTTCTTTGTCCCGCCAAATTGATTTCCGTTACCTGACTTCCGCTCATGAGGAAGTTACCAAAATAAAAGCATATCCTTACACCATAATTACTATACATGTAAATAGAGCTAACCTTACTTTGTCTACTTTGTCACCAGGCAAGACAAAAAAACAAAAGAGACCAACTCTAAAACTGGGAACTTGGAACATCTGCACTATGATGACAGGACTCGCTGCTAACCTCAAGGACATCAACGACACCAGGAAGACTGCCATCATCAATAGCTGAAGAGACTTGGAGTGGATATCGCCACTCTCCAGGAAACATGGCTGGCTGACGCAGGCACACTGAGAGAGAAGGACTACACGTTCTACTGGCAGGGAAAGGGCAGTGACGAACACAGGGAACACGGAGTGGGCTTCGCAGTGTCGACCTGAGCCAAGATTGGTGTTTCAGTGAACAGGCCTTTCAATTTGGAAAAGGCCTGTTCAGCTGCCTCAGTCCACCGAAAAGGGACCTTAACGGAGGTCAGCTGTGTCAAGGGTAGTGCTACCCCACTATAGTTCTGGATGAACCGGCGATAAAAGTTCACAAACCCGAGGAAGCGTTGAAGCTCCCTATGGGAGTGGGGTGTCAGCCAATCGAGCACTGCCCTCACCTTGGCCGGATCGGCAATCAGTCTCCCTTCAGCCACTATGAAGACCAAGAAGGTGGTAGATGTTGTGGAGAACTAACACTTCTTGGCCTTAACGTAGAGCTGGTTCTCCAAGAGCCGTTGTAGGACTGCTCTTACATGGACTTTGTGTTCCTCTGGCGAGCGGGAGAAAATCAAAATGTCATCCAAATAGACGAACACAAATTGATAAAGCATGTTGTGGAGGACGTCGTTAATCAACCGTTGGAAGACAGCGGGAGCGTTGGTGAGCCCAAACAGTATCACCAGGTACTCAAACTGCCCCAGGTGGGTTTTAAACACTGCTTTCCACTCGTCCTTCTCACGAATACAGATCAGATGGTATGCATTGCATCAGTTTAATTTGGTGAACACCTGTGAGCGCTGAAGGAGCTCAAATGCGGAATTAATCAAGAGCAGAGGATGTTTGTCCTTAACTGTAATAGCGTTGAGCTCGCGGTAGTCGATACACGGGCGTAGCGAGCCATCCTTCTTGCTGACAAAAAAGAGCCCGGCCCCGAGAGAGGCCGAAGATGGCCGAATAAGGCCAGTGTTCAGAGACACCTTAACATACTTCTCCATTGGCTCCCTCTCCAGGCCAGAAATACTGCAGAGCCGGCTGGACGGCAGCTTTGCCCCTGGGATGAGGTCCACGGCACTTGACTTAATGAAGACCTCCCCCAAATTGTGGTAAGCCTGGGGAACGAGGCTGAGGTCCAGTGGCTTGACCAGAGGGAGGGAGACAGGGAGAGATGGAGAACATTCAGCTGAATGAAGACAATTAGCCAAACAGAATGGGCTCCAGGAGGAGATGGAATTTTGGCCACAGTTTATAATGGGGCTGTGCTTCTGGAGCCAAGGATACCCTAGAATTATCGGGGATGATGAATTTTGGAGAATTAGGATCGTGAGTTCCTCCCGATGATTCCCAGAAATAAGGATGGCGACCGGCACCGTGCGTTCGGCGACTACCGCAACTTCATGGCCAGATATGGTGGTTATACGCTGGTGTTGGGGCAATTTAAGTGGGAATACCCATGTCCCGAACAAACTGTGCTGACACGAAATTGCTCTCAGCCCCTGAATCCACTAATGCCATCACCCTCCTCTTGATCCCCGGCAATTGCACGAGGACCGAAATAGAGAGATTGCCGGGGGGAGATAATTTGGTCCTGCCCACCAGACTCCCCACGGTCACTGACGGGCCACGTCTTTTTGGCCACCGGTGGCACTCGTCACAACTGTGCTTCACTGAACCACAGCACATGCATGCACCCACCCTCCTCCTTCGCCGACGCTCATCGTTGGTCAAATGACACCGACTGAGCTCCATCGGCTCAAGAAGAGGACCAGCCCCATCAGTATCAGTCCCCATGGTGGGCACCTGCTCAGCAGATGGGTGAGAGGAGGACTATCGCTCTTTCGCGCGTTCACGGTAGCAATTATCCAACCCCACACCCTGATCAACAAGACCATAGAGAGTGTCGGGAACTGCATAAACTGCCAGGTTGTCGCGAAGGTGGGCATTTAATCTGTGGAGGAACGCGCTGCATAACGCAACATTGTTCCACCCCGAGTCTGCCGCTTCGACAAGAAACTCCACCGAGTACTCGCCACCAACCGAGCGCCCTGACGGAGAGTCATAAGGTGGTTCATAATGTTCCCTTGACTCTCGGTGTGGTTGAACACGCGGGAAAAAGTGACCACAAATTGTTCAAACATGTAACCCTGCCCTGCAGGGCTGTCTGCCGTGGGCTGAGCCCAACCATGAGCTTGGTCCCGTAGCAGTAACGTGACAACTTGAATTTTCGCAACATCCCCCGGGTACTCCCCACACAACCTGCTCCAAATACATCCGTACCTGATGGAGAAATTCCTTACACTTCCCCACCTCCCCTGCATACGGGGCAGGTGTGGGAACGGAGGTGGTACAGCACACAGGTGGTTGAACAACGGGAGCAGGCTGAGGAGGAGGAGCCAGAGGAGCTACACTGGCCAAATGCTGCATGACGAAACCCAATTGCTGCATTATAGCCTGCAGCTGCTGGGACATCACGGCTAATTGCCGCTCGGTCATTTTTAAATGATCCAGAGCTGATTGTCCCGCTGCTGCACCTGCTGAGCCGAGGTTAAAGCTGGCTCATTCTGTCATGACTGACACATGTGAGATGCAGCAACAAAGAGACAATCAAACAATTGTACACATTTGAGGTTCTTTATTAAATACCAAAAAATCCTCGCACACCTATAAAAACAGTCACTTGCCAGAGGAAGGAGCCTGTGGAGAGAAGACGAGAGCTGTGAGAGGAGGAATGGAGTAAAGGAAAATGGGCGAGCCAAATTACCACTTACATGTGCTCCGAGGGAGCACCGGTAGGACTCCAGCGTGGAATAGACGAACCAGCAGGGTGGGGAATGAGCTGATGGTGCCTGACTGGGTGGAGGTTAACTGTCAGTGAGTGGTGATGTGGCAAGAGAGCGCGCGCAGTCCCGCATGAGGTGTGCTGATGAGCTGAGGAGAAATGAACGGGAAGGAGGGGGGTGCACTCTCGCTGCCTCCATTTACAGGGGCACACAACCCTCCCCAAACTATGGGTAGGTGTGAGTAGGCATGATGGCCACACAGCCACCAACCCCATGTCACCATATGTGTGCCGTGTTTGTGAGAATCACAAATGGCAGCGCTACAGAGTTCCTGCAGGGTGACATTTCCTTCCAAACTTCTAGACTGACAAAAAGGATCTTAAGGTCAACTTTTGCCCACTACGTTGGTCCAGCAGGTGGCAGTACAGGGGCGAGATGCACTATGCACCGTTGCACACATAGAAAGCAGTCAACTGTCCGAAAAGACATTTCCACGTCCTTTTAGACAAAAGGAGAAATTCCCCGGTGAGATTAACCTTGCCTTCACCAAGTAAGGGGTGTCATCGTGTCTCCGGTCAGTGAAGTCATAGGCAATGTGACAGGTGTGACTCAAATTAATGCTTGCTGTACTATTTCTATGCATAGCCTCTTGCAAGAAACAAACAGCTTCTGATAGTTCCGATTGGATTAGGCATAACAGATATTTGACCAGCTGAAAGTGGGGACCAAAAGAACACACATAGCAATTTGAACGATAAGCTGATTTGGCTGTATAATTAGCACACTTCCACCACACATAACCAGCATAAACGTAATCCTCATGACCTGGACCTTCTAGTCAATCATGGTGTGTGTGAGTAATGTATCTAGCCCTACGATAGATAGGTAATGATGTCCCTAAAAATAACCAAAACAAAAGTGTCACCACAAGGATGATGATGATGAAAAAACAGGTGTACCATTCTCATCCTTCAGTTGCCAACCTTCTCTCTCTGGCATTTTGTCTCTCCATGATAAACAACAGTTGTTTCACTATACAAGTCGTTACTGGGACAAACCGTCAGCCAACACCCATATAGAAAAACAGTTAACAGTTAAACAATCACATGACAATTTTTTTTTATGTAGTTTGCAATAGGGATTAAAATATAAACAGTCTCTTGCTGAGGGAATGAGGATTGAATAGTTTCTTGCTGGGGGTTTTGAGCGGGGTAAAGTTTGCAATGTGTCAAATGCACCAAAGAGTCACGTCCTTCAACTTTCACGGCTGTAGGTGTCGCCAGGATGACCCTGTGTGGTCCTTGCCAGGGAGCGTCAGCCCAGTTTTTCTTTGTGATGACTTTGATAAGGACCAGATCCCCCGGCTTGGCCAAGATGGGTGCTTCGCCATGATCCCTCTTGCGAAGAGCAGCATGAACAATATCTCTGTCAGTCAACATTCTTCGCATGTAATCAGCTAAGCACACCTCCTCATCACCTGGATTAAATGGCCTTAATGGTGGGAGTAGGTAGGGTTTGCCATACATTATTTCAAATGGGGATAACCCTCCTTTGGTGGAAACTATTCTCATGTAAAACAGAACTAGGGGTAGGCAATATATCCAATTTTGTACTGTTTCTGCCATTGTTTTTCTAAGCCTTTCTTTAATGGTTCTATTTGTGCGTTCCACCAATCCTGCAGATTGTGGATGGTAAGCTGAATGGTTTTTTTAGGTTAATGTTGAGTGTTGTGCCTAACCGTGATATAATCTGATTTACAAAATGTGTTCCATTATCTGAGTAAATCTTTTCAGGTATTCAGATCTGTGCACAATTCTGCTAACAGTTTATTTTCTACTGTGGCAGCATTTGGGTGAGTGCAAGAGAAGGCTTCTGTCCATTTAGTAAATGTATCAATAATCATCAAACAATATTTCTTCCCTTCACATTTATCTAGCTCAATGAAGTCCATGCAGATGTTTTGAAATGGATAAGCTGATGCAGGGAAGGTGCACTTTTTCAGGCCTTAAGTTCCCTTGAGCATTGTTTTCTGCACAAATTAGGCATTTCTTACAAATTGATGAGAGCAAATTATGTTTAGTAACAAATTTTAGATTGAGTAGCAAATTATTTTTACTAATCATACATTATTTACTAATCATAACCCCTGCTAGCAGAACAGCAGTCTGGTGGAATAATTTGCGTAGTAAAATTGGTTTGTTACTGTATCATTTCTAGAGTCTTGAAGTGTTGTCAATTGTTGCCCCCTTTTTTTAAAAATTTAATTTAATTTAATTTTTTTTTAAATTCACCGGTAAATTTCAGCTTGTGGTGATGTTTCCTTGGTGAGCGTGTCATGTGACAGTTGTTCTGTCGGTGTAAAAAGAGAGATGCTGAGGTGTGGTTTCCTATATGACCGTGGGTAGGTGCTTTTGCGGTATTGTCTGCAAGTGGTTTTCCTTAGAGATTCGATCTGTGCTATTAGTGTGTGTGGCACATTTGCATATGTTAATTTAGAGGAAAGTTTTACACTGTCTAACAATTTTAAAATGAGGTCTTTGTTTTGGACTGGCTTCCCTGTTGATGTACTCATGCCTCTTTTCTTCCACTGTTGTGCAAAGTGATGGATGGTAAAAAAGCATACTGACTGTCCGTGTACATTATGAGTGCTTTTCTCTGACCAAATTTACAAATTAATTTAATCTTGTTACCGTGCAACATTCAATGGTTAGATGATGCTGGGATAATAGCACTTTCATGCATGCAAGGTGTCTGAATGGTGAGAGGACTGATATTTTACTTTGTGACAAGATGACTGATACTGCATGTGTGACCTTCAGGGTCAAGGGAGATGAAAAGAAACAGGCCCTGCTGAGGCCTAGCACTGCCATGGAGGTGGCTATGACAGCCTGCACACATGGCGGCTGTGCCCTTGCGACAGGGTCAAGTCTTGTGGAATAATATGCTACCGGATGCAATTTTGTGCCACTTGACTGAAGGAGCACTGACGTCATGTGCCCCTCTCTATAATCACCCATTTGTACAAATGGTTTTTTGTAATTGGGAAGTGCCAGGACATCAGTGCTGACCAAAAGTTTTTTCATTTTAACAAATGCCTCTTCTGCCACAGCTGTCTACTCAATTCTGTCCACCTGAGCCATGGGCATTTTGTAGATGAGATCAGATAAGAGTTGCACTTCAAATGAATATGCAATCCAAGAGCAACAATAATTTAGAGTACCCAAAAATTACATCGTGTCTCTTTTTGTGATGAGTTTGGTGCTGACAAAACAGCTTGTTTTCCACGCTGGATCAACATGTCTGCCTTCTGCTGACAAAATGTGGCCTAAATAGTTGACTTCTTTTTCCACAACTGTAATTTTTCCTTGTTGACTGTGACCTTGCTCTGCTAAAAATTTACGTAAGGCAATGGTGTCTTGTTTGCATGCTTATCAGGATGCCAGCAAGTAGTGCCAATGTAAAGGAGCAACTGGCTTCCATTAGGAGGAATAACTGTGTCAAATTTGCTGACATTGCCTGTGAGAAATGGTTGGTGATTCACAGTAACTTTGTGGTAGCCAGGTGAATGTGTACCTCTGTTTTCAAATGTGAATAAAAACCAAACTGATGATCTAGATGTATTTGTATACTGAAAAAAGCATGCCTGATGTCGATCTCAGTGAAATATTTCGTTTGTGGCTGTAGGTCATTCAACAAAGTGTGTGGGTCTGGGACTGAACAGCTCTTGGGATAACTGCTTTGTTTTCCACCTGAAGGTCTTGGGACCATTTCGTCCATCTGGAAGATGCGTCGCTTCCTCACAGGAAACAAAGGTGTGTTACATGAGAATTTCAGCGAATTTGGCATGGGATGATGACACATCTGGCTTTCAGGTCCTCTATGACTGGTTTAATGCCTTCTTGGGATTCAGGACGTAGAAGATACTGTCTTTGGTAAAGCCTATAATGAGATTAGCATTTATTTAACCAATCTGCCTTTTTTTATTAAGCCTACATCTATCTTTCCTGTTGACCCACAGGGGAATTTGGAATTTGTGAGAGTGTGTGTTCCCTTTCCTTCTATGTAAAAAGTGACCATATGGGTGAGTTGGGTACATCGTGTGGACCTTTGTTCTGCACAGTGGTAACCTAGTTCAAAGGCAGTAAGTAGTTGTCAGTTTTGGGGAATATTGAACTATTGGATCAAGAGTCTTCGTTTCCAGATTGACCACATCCTTTGATGTTGTTACAAAGCATCCTCATTCCTTCCGTGCATGTGTTTGGGTTTGATTAGTGGGATGTGGGGCACCTCCCAGTGTTTAAAATGTCTGTTGTCTTCATCACACAACACAACAGATGCTCCCACATAGCCCCTTGGTGACCAATACAGATTTTTAATGATTAGTCTGGAGGATGGATTTGCAAGGAATGTTTTTTCATAATCCTTGGATCTGGGCCACTCAGATGTCTGTCATACATACTGCAATGATATTGGTCTGGCCGGCTGTGTAGTAGGGATGTTGGACTCAAAACATTGCATAGCTTTTGTGTGCAAGTCTGATGTCACTGAGCTTGATCGGCTGAAACCAAACACAGGGAGTAGCAGTACCTTGGCACATTGAAATCCTGCAATTCATTTACTTCTGTCACTGTGAAAAATGTGATGCCTCATTACTGTTCTCATTGGGAAACCTTATTGGAATATCCTGAACCTGCAAGTCAAAGTCAGGTAAAATGGATGTCTGTTATGTCAGTGTTAGCATCAACAGGTTTTACTTAGCTTTGGTGCGGTCAATCAGGTAGTTGGCCCGAGATCTCCTCCCCCTCCGCTGCTGCTGGCGTCAGGACATTGCCTCCGCCAATGGTCCTTTTGTTCACACTGAAGACAAATGTCACGTTTCCCTGCTGCAGCCAGCCCGTCCCACACCTCCTTCTATCCCCCCCTCCACCCACTGGGGTCCAGTTCTTGTGCCACCCTGAAAAATAGAATTGGGGGGAAGCTCCCCCCCTTTGTGTCAACAATCACAAAAACAGGAGTTGGTTTTTCTTTCAGTTTTTTTCCCTTTTTCTTTCCATTCCTCTATTATCTCTGCATGTTTGGTGTAAGTTAACACATTGCCAAATGCACAGGTGTGGTATGTGATCAAATGTTTGCGGATGTAATCAGCTAGGTGTGGATGCATGTTTGGCAAAAAGACACTTTTCAAATGCTGCCAATAAGGTCCTACACCTGAATCATTAGCAGCCTTAGTTAAATCAGAATGCTTATAAAACCTGGTTCTATAAGCTTCAACACTTTCATCGTTACCTTGTTTGTGGTTTGGATCATCCCATATAAGCTGTATTTAAAAGTTCAATCATAAGATATTGTTCAGTGACAACATTTTTCACAATCTTTAGTTTTATTGATCGTATTGATGGTGAGTGTAGAGTGGATATTTGGGCATATCTACTTAACTCTTGGCACCCCGGGTGCGGCCTGCTCCAGATAGAGGGTGGAGACAAGCAGATGCAAGGTCATGTCAGCTGTAATCTTCTCCAGCCTGGAGTTTCTGTGAGATTGGGGGAATATGGGCTGAGCAGTGGGGGATTATGGAGGGAGGACAGAAGCACGGCCCCCTGCCCCCATGCCAGACTCGTCATGCACCATAAAAGAGACAGAACACGTATTAGTCAAATAACTTTTCTCCTTCCTTTTACCATGGTCAATTTTTTAGGTTTATCATCAGATTTTGATTTTACCATCCAAGTCAAGTCCAAGTCAGCCTGTCACCCTTTTTTTTTGTCCCTTTTCCATCTGAAGCAACTGTTATCCCTCAGTTCGAGAGATAATGCAACTGTGGCTAGGGAATACAATTACACTGCAAAAGTCAAATATAAGTCAAATGAAGTAACCTAATGCTGTTTACCTACCTCTGGGCATCCCAACAAAAGAAAAATCAAATTTTCTTGGTCTGCTGGCAGATAATTTTAGTTAAAATAAGTGAAAAATTCTGGCAATTGATAATGTTAGTTAAAAATAGAAGACATCTGCCAACAAAGCAAGATAAATTGCTTAACACAAGTAACTATCATAAAGCCAGCAAAGACTCCACAGAAAACTACATGGCAAAATAAATTACTGTCAAAACTATTTTGAGATAAAAAAACAAAAAAAACAAAAGACAACAGGCATCTAATACCTTTCATCTTACCAAAATCCCCAGTTCAGCGTGACCTTATTATTGCTTCAGCTCAACACGAATTAGTCTTCACACACACACACACACACACACACACACATACACACAAGCAAGCCCCCAGATAAGCACACATGTTAGTGAAACAATCTCAAAGTCGCTTAATAATAAGCAGATCTGGCAACCCAATGTTCTCATCGTCAATCATCTTCTGCCGCCTTGAAAACACATTCATTTTTCTCTCTTTTTCTCACCAAAGTAAACCATAAAACACTAAAAACACACTCAAACAAGCACATAAACGACCAGACAAACAAACTGCAGTTATTTATTTGATGTATTTTATTTTATTTTATTATAATTTGAGTTTTGTTTTGTTTTTGTTTTTTATCGTGTATCTATTTTTAAGGACTTATTTTATTTTATTTTGGACTTATTTTGAGTTACACCCTAAGGCTTTTTGGTTTTTTATTATCACACCAGAGTTTATCCTTATTATATTAGTGCTATTTGTGGCGGGTTGGTGTAACCCCCACAACAGACTGGACAGACACAGCGCTCGGCTAGAGCAATTAACAGAACAGTGAAATGTGTGTATTAATGTCTACAGGCAGCCCCGCTTCTTCTGGCTCACTACTGTGATGTTAATGTGCCTTTCATGCATTGTGTTCATGCGTCCTGTCCTTACTGTGACCTAGAGACTGAGATCAATATGTAGATGTGCCTGTAACGGTCTTTGTCTTGCAGCTGGAGCAGAGGCCAGCAATCTGCCTATTGTGATGTATGTCTCTCAAATGCAAATGTCTCATGCCTGTTCTGCAATCTCTTTGATCATACCAATTGCTGGGGAATGCCCTTTTATGTATTGTTGTAGTTGGGTATATATACTGCACTGTAATCCATGCTCACCTTCTCATTCTCTTCAACTACCGCTGCTGACACACACTGTGTCCCTTTGCTGAGAGCCTCCGGGCTTGCCATTGGGCGCCCGTGACGGCGGTATGATTTAATAAACCTGATTAAAACCTTCACCAACACCGCTTTATTTCATGCCGCTTCACTGGTGACCCCGAGGACACACACGTTTTGTGCAACGCAACCTTCTGGCTTGGACAGCCACGCTGCCGGTGAACGCAGCACCCGGCGGTGATGCTCCGACGACAAGTGAACGCAACAGCTCCCTTCTGCTTCAGGGAACTCTCCGACATCACTTCCACGACCGGAAAGCCGCAGCAACTTCATGGGTGAGATCTGCACGCCTAGACCCGGCACATCCACGCTTGGACCGGCGCTCTCACAGCTTCTGACACACGATTCTGTGTCTCCCTTACGAGAGCGCACGCACCTCGTCCTTTCTCCACAACGGCGACCTCCACAGCCGACGGAGCACACGTGGACCTGAACGCACCATGACCCATCTGCTGCCACTACAACAGGGATGATTAAGCTCCCTGACCTGGCTTTTCCTCTGCCACTGGCCACCCACGCACGGAGCCCGGCACACGCACCGGGGAGTTACGAGGACGGTGCACCACGCACGGGACACATACGGCTCCACTGACCGCCTTCCTTCTGCTGCACACTGGCCCTTCAGGCTTGCTCGTTCACCTGAGGCACGCAGCTTGCTCACTGGATTTATGGTCTTAGCCATGCACACAAGGGGAATTCAGCTGTCTGCGGTTCCCAAGGCTTTAGGGTTGCGCCTGCATCTAAAGTCAACACGCCAAGTCCCTCTGCGTTTGTTTCCTTTTTTTTTTTCTACAGCCGCTCCTGCTTTGCTTCATGGCCACGAGAGAGTCAGAGACTAATTTTCTTCTTGTGATCTCCGCAAGTTCAACGGGACAGCCCCTTCGACATCGCGGAACAACAAAGCAATTTTTGCGCGGCCAGGACGATTTTCACCGCTCCCGGCCGGGCACTTACTACACCACCCCCCCCCCCCCCCCGCCTGCACAGAGCTTCTTCCTGCTCGCTGCCCAAGCTGCATGATCGAGACCTCGGCCGCCTGCCGAGCCCTCTGGGAGGGACCCGTGTGGCGGGTTGGTGTAACCCCCACAACAGACTGGACAGGACACAGCGCTCGGCTAGAGCAATATAACAGAACAGTGAAATGTGTGTATTAATGTCTACAGGCAGCCCCGCTTCTTCTGGCTCACTACTGTGATGTTAATGTGCCTTTCATGCATTGTGTTCATGCGTCCTGTCCTTACTGTGACCTAGAGACTGAGATCAATATGTAGATGTGCCTTGTAACGTCTTTGTCTTGCAGCTGGAGCAGAGGCCAGCAATCTGCCTATTGTGATGTATGTCTCTCAAATGCAAATGTCTCATGCCTGTTCTGCAATCTCTTTGATCATACCAACTGCTGGGGAATGCTCTTTTATGTATTGTTGTAGTTGGGTATATATACTGCACTGTAATCCATGCTCACCTTCTCATTCTCTTCAACTACCGCTGCTGACACACACTGTGTCCCTTTGCTGAGAGCCTCCGGGCTTGCCCATTGGGCGAGCCTCGTGACGGCGGTATGATTTAATAAACCTGATTAAAACCTTCACCAACGCCGCTTTATTTCATGCCGCTTCACTATTTATCTTTATTTTAAGGTTATCTCTCATTATAACCTTTATTCTCTATTATTTTTCCCCTTTTTATATTACTCCTATATTACTCAGTCATTGATTAAATTCGAGAATCTTGTAATATATGAGAGTGCTTTATCGATGCTCACTTGTGATGTAAAAAAGGTCTTGCATTGATTTTAATCTATGCTCACTTGTCATGTGAAAAAGGTCTTGCATTGATTTTTTTATCAATACCCCCACACGCTCCTTTGTAGGTCCACTTAATGCAGTAGAAATGCACTTCTGTTGCGGCCTCGAACCAGGACCTGCTAAGCTCTACCTCTCCCTAAAACCAATTTTTGGACTTTGCGGTATCTATCACTTGACTTTCAACTCTTTTATGCATATTTTCAGACCGACCACGGACTTGAACCGGTTGTCATCAACAATTAACCTATTGACTGTGGATGGCATTCCGTTGCACTGTCAGCCCCTAGTGGTGAAGGTTTTTTCAAGAAAATGTTCAGTTCAGATGACAGAGATTTCCAAAGCTATAACTTGAAAGTGGTAAGAGATAATGGCTTACTGTCCATTAGAAAGATGTAGAATCTGATCCAAAGTTTGAGACAGGTGTAAATTTACACATCTAATTTGTATAATGTCACGGCAGCCATATCAAATTACATAACGTTCAGTCAAAAGTGGACCTTGGACATCAGCTGCTGGGGGCGGCAGCAGGTGAACATTAGGCAGCTTCACCCACCCTCTGTTACAACAAACTGTAAACATTTACCTTCATAAGCTAAATAATCTCTTTTTTGAATCATAGTTGGCAAATTTGGGAGCAAATGGTCCTCCGTCCGCGACCGAGTACGTCCACAGCAAACGGTAACGTCCATATGTTTTTGTCTAAAAATTTCTTCCTCTCTGGTATAAATAAGGATGCTTCTATGTCTGCCATAAGTCCTCCAAAGCAAGAGCAGTAAGTTATACGTGTCTACCACCTTGTGAGGTAGAATTCTTTGTACAACTCAGGAGTGTTTGGCACATCACATAACATCATATGACAGGCACAGCACTGCGCCTGTCACAGTGGCGGCGCTATCCGTTCACACAATCAACACTGACTAAGGGTTAAATTTACTCACTGTGATCTGCCTGCGGGTTGGCTCCATCACTCTCTGGCTCTGCTCCCAGTATCTCCAGACCGTGCCTCACTTCCACAAAAGCCAGGTCATTGGCCCCAGTGGGGGAGGGCTTTCTCCGCAGCCGTGCACAGCTGAGTTGTTCCCAAAATGCCGGAAGCAGTGGGAGAGGTATCTGGAGTCCCTGTGGTTTGGGTGCCAAGTATGTTTGAAAAATTCTTCTTAACCTTCAGTCAAAAACCGGGCTGGATCAGAGTTTCAGCAAATTTAATTACACTGGCCAGTGGAGAACAATACAAAAATAGTCTCAGAGCCTATTTGCGCACCATTCTGACTCAAACACACATCACTCAGTTCTTTAAGCCCTTCGTTATCTGAGAGGTGGAGAAGGAATTGTCCATCATGATTGGTCCAGTACATCTGGTCAAAACTTGGTGTACAGATTATCTCTTTCTCAAGAATCATGATGCTTACTCAGTACCAGTCACACGGAAGCCACACAAAATGAACAAAAACAAGATGATAACTAATGCAGCTGCATCCTTGACACTTTTACACAGATTCTGAGACAAAGCAAATCATAAATATGAAACAAATATGAAACTTTTCTATCAGATGTCCTCTGATCCTGGATGCGTGGTGATTTCCTGAGGCAGCTAGCATGCCACCATGACCCGTCAGAGAGGCGGAATGTGGCTGGACCCAGCTGCGCCATGATCTGCAGTGGCATCGTCCAGAATGACTGTAGTTTGTGTGCGCAGTTGGGGTGTCGAATTGTGACCCAGTCTGATGCTGAAAACCCGTGCTCCTTCACCCGATGTTTCCTGTCAAACCACCACTTCATTTGGCATTGTTGTTCGATCACCTGCCCCCTCGGTGATGACCCATCCACCTGAGTGATCACCGTAGGGGGTTGTAAACGGTCCAGGGGAAGGTGTAGTTCATGCCTCAACATTAACACCACTGGCGAGCACCCCGTCGTGGCGTGGGAGGTAGCCCTATAGTGGAGTAGTGTACTTCAAAGAGCATCAGAGAATTGAAGCCCATCCGCCAGGTGTGCTCTCAGTCCATTCTTCAGGGTCTTATTAAATCGTTCCACCCTCTATTCACCTGCGGGTGGTAAAAAGCACTCTTTATATGTTTGATGCCCCACTCACTAAAAATGTCTCAAAATTCCCTGAGATGAATTGTGGGCTGTTGTCCATCATAATGGCATCCGGAACACCCCAACGAGCAAAGATTAAGGTGAGGAAGTCAATGACCACATCGGTTGTGACTGAGCCGGAGGGCCTCACCTCTGGCCATTTTGAGTGCAAATGATAGGCTACCAGCAGGAACCGTCCATTTGCAGGGGCCGTGTGTAGTTCTCCACAGATGTCCAGTTAAATGTGTTTCTGGGGGCCCACCGAGTATTGCAGAGGGTGCAACGGTGGGGTCGGGGGTGTCCCGGTTTTTCCGCTCTCCACACAAGGCACACAGTCTTTTACCATGTTTTCTATATCCTTGTCGATGCCCGCCCACCAGACCGAGTCCCTGCAGTGTTGTTTCACTCTGACAACCCCCAGATGACCCTAATATAGCATGAATAAAGCATGAGCCCTCAACAACTCCGGGACTATTGTATAATGTCCTCTCACCACGCAGACATTATTCCAGCAGCTTAGGTCATCCTTGACCCTGTAGAAAGGTGCCAGCTCCCCTGGTGCCTCTGCGGGCCATCCCTCCCGGATGAAAGAACGCAGCTGTGCTAGGGTCAGATTTTGCTCTGATGAAACCTGGAGCTCCTGGAGGGACACAGTATTCCGAAGTGGGTCATGTAGTGCATTGATCAGCTCTGTCTCCAGGGAGTCGCAGTCATCCTTTTGGCCGGTACTGGGTGTGGCACAGGAAAGGGGGTCTGCCACCACGTTTTCTCTGCCCGGAGTAAACTGCATGGTGAAGTTATATGCTCACAGCCTTTCAGTCCACCTGTGGATGCATAGGGGTTTGTGTCCTGACCCAGTTGTTTCCAGTAGTGTAGTTAGGGCTCTGTGGTCTGTCCATAATGTGAAGTGCCGCCCATAGAGGTATATGTGCCAGCGTTCGCATGTCCAAACACCGCAAGAGCCTCCCTTTCACCCACTGCATACCTCTGTTCCGCCAATGACAGAGACCTTAAAGTGAACGCCACTGGGTGTTCCATTCCGTCTTGAAGTTGAGACATGACGGCACCCACCACAGAACCGGACACGTCGCATGTCATGAAAGTAGGGCATCATGGGACAAAGTGGGCTAGCACCGGTGGAGAAGTGAGTTGAGACTTCAGTTTAGAAATGGCGGCTGAGCAGGCTGGGGTCCATTCCCACGGTGCATCCTGCTTCAGGAGGGCGTGCAGTGGTGCTATTGTTTCAGAGTAGTGGGGGATGAAATGCCCATAGAAATTCACCATGCCCAGAAAAGACTAAATTTGTGCGGGGGTTGTAGGATCTGGAAGTTTCACGACCACCTCCACATTTGAGTGCAGGGGGCTCAGCTCCTCAGCAGACAGTCAAAACCCAACAAACTCGATGGCTTCTGCTGCAAAAATGCATTTTTCCTCATTGAGCGTGACACCCTGGTTCATCAGTACCTCCATCACCCTCCCAAGGTGCTCGTCGTGGGTGCCTTGTGATGCGTCATGTACCACAAAGTCATCCAGATACACCACCACACCCTTGAGGCCGACGAGAATAGTGATCATGATTTTTTGGAAGCAGCTCGGGGCAGAGCTGAGGCCAAAGAGCATGCGTGTGTATCTGAAACCCCCCATGTGTGTTACAAACGCCATCAGGTTTTGGCTAGCTTGGTGAAGGGATACCTGTAAGTAGCCTTGGCGGAGGTCCAGCTTTGAAAACACCTTTGAACTGCTGAAAGACGCTGTGAGCTCTTCCATTGTAGGCAGGGGGGTTTTGTCTGGGATGATCGCCTTGTTTACCATCCTGATATCAATGCATGGTTGTATGCTGCCCGACTTTTTCTTTGCCACCACTATGTTGGAGATCCACGGTGAGGTGTCCACCCTCTCAATGATGCTGGTGTCCAGTAGTTTTTTAAGCTCAGCCGTGACGTCGTCCCGCAGAGCAGAGGGGTTGGATTTTTGGCATCACTTTTGGGTCGATGAGCGGCCGGTGGTTAAAAGTGGTTTTGCAACTCAGGCCAGCGAATAGCATCGGCCAGCGGTACTGCCAAGATGATGAAACAGTTAGCACGGCAGAGCCCATTGGGTCTGTAATGGAAAACCCCAACTCGCCCAATAAGTTGATACCCAACAGGTCAGCCCCCTGGCGTGATTCTTGGAAAGTGAATGCTGGAATTGTCTTCTGGCCACAAGTCACTGAAAAGCTAACCGTTCCCACCATGCTAATTCTCACATGTCCATAGCCAAACATATTTTCAGCCTTTGCAACAATAGTGTTTCTGGGGAAAAGTTTTCTTACCGTGGCAACGCTCAGTAAAGATCGTGCAGCACTCAAGTCCACTAGAAGTGGTACGTCAACTCCGTCCAACTGGACGACATGCCATTTTAGTGGCCAGTTTTTGGCACCTGCTATACATACCGTGGCTAAGTCCGTTGAGTGTGTATCAGTCTTCACAGGGGCGGAGCGTCAGACCCTAGCCAAATGATTAGCACGTTTGCAGTGGTGGCATTTTCTTCCTCTAGTGGGGCAGGCGAGTGAGCATATTTGGTGTTTAGTTGAACCGATGCCTCCACACAGCATCTGTTCTCCCACTGCTGCCCATGCCATGTTCCATTTCTGCATGAAAGTCTGCCCTGAGCAGTTAGCGGCGTTGCTATCGGCCTGCTGTCGAGGGGTTGTTTGGGGGGCTAGTTGTATGTTAGCTGTTAGCTACTTTGCTAGCTGGGCAGCAGATTCCATCTAGCTCACCATCTGTGTCACTTGGCTCAGCTCAAAATTGTCCGCGGTTAGCAGCAGTTCCTTCCTTAGCCAGTCGTTGTTCGTACCATTCACTATCTTGTTGCAGACTAGCTCATCCTCCAAAGGCCCAAAGACACACGTACTCGCTAGGTACCGGAGTTCTGTAGCATATTGCTGGATCGACTCACCCACTCTTTGGCTGCGGTCGAAAAATCTGTCTCTTTTCAATGTCATGTTGGCCCTTTCACCGTAAAGTTTGTCCATCAGGCTCACACAGTCGTCGAGGGATTCCGTCCAGCCCAGAGTGTGGAGCACACCTTGTCCTTCCACGCCCAGACTGTGGATTAGAACATTTTTCTGTCTCTCCTCATCAGCGTCACCCAGGCCAGCCATGTCAATATAGTTGGTAAACAGCCTGAGTCAGTGGCACCATGGTGTGGGCAGCTCGCCTGGAGATTCCAGAAACAGAGGTGGTGGTCCCATGCACGCGCCCATGGTTTTACTTCTCGTCACCAAATGTTATGTCTGAAAATAGCGAGACGCGAGTCGTCATACTGCGAACAACAAACAACTTTATTATATTGCACTCTCAACCATATACAGCGAGAGTAGCCCACCTGACGTCAGCCGTCGGCTACGGCAAGCCCAATGTCCAAACCCCCCCAAACTCATATACTACACTACTGCTGTTCATTTTCCTTCTTTTCAGCTGCTGTAACTTCCTGTGCTTGATCCGGGGGTCCAAATCTTTCTGAAAATTGCTCTCACACTGAACAAACTCGACTGTCACTGCCTTCCATTTTGCCGGACCAGTTTTTGGCTCTTTGATTTGTACCATGGTTAATTTTGGTCCAGATAAAAGTTGTCTTTTTCCTTGGGTCACTGCAGTGCATCGTCTGTCTCCATCTCATAGTATGGAAGTTTCATTCATGATTACCCACATATTTGATTTGGCAGAGGTCTTAGAATAGAGGGTTAGTGTAGTGACTAGTTAAGCACTCTGAGTGGTCTTTGTGACTAGAAAAAACATTATATAAATACAGGCCCTGATCCTTATACCAGACACCCTTCGTGGCACAACCCTCCTCACTTACCCAGACTTGGAACTGGCATAGGGAGTACACTGGCTTGTGTTCCTCCTGTGGCTGGGTAACCAAGTTTCCTTTCCCCATTCTATATTATGCTAAGCACCAAGAAGGCAGGAACTACTATTTTATATGATCTTTGGTATGACCAGGCTGGAGCATGAACTTACAACCTCCACGCAGTGGGGAGGATGCTTTACCAGTAGACCACTACTCTGGTGCTTTAGTCTGGACCAAAAGTCCAAAAGTCTGGACCTAATGGCTTAGGTGTAAAAAGTACCCTAAGAAAAAAACACACAAAAAACCCCCACCACAAATTCAGTTGCTATAAAAAGTAAATTTGTATAATAGCTGATAACCTTATCACTGACATGTAACATTTCTATCTATAGCTTAATTTTGATCATTTCTTAGAAAAAAATGTAACAATAAAATAATGATTTTGTTATTAACAGTAATGTTAATTAATGAAATTAAGTATATAAACAGCAAAATATGCACAGTAAACTGCACATTTGCCTTCCAGAACTAGCTTTAAAAAATATGAGGGAGTGATGCAGCAGAGGAAAGTTTACCCCTTTAGTGAAAACTCAAGCCAACACTTGAGGATCCCATTGTTAAATGAAAGTCATTATTCTGGAGAAAAAAAAATGCGCTTTATTGGACTATCCCATGTTGATATTGTTTTTGTGTAGTGTTGTGAAATTAGATATCCTGTTTCTGTTACTCTTTTTCAGCCTGTAGTTCTGCACTTCTGCTTTTGAATGTGTTGTGTAAATTTCATTTCCCCATCTGTGCCTGTAGTAATTGAATTGCAGATATCTTTTGCATTTGTGCTTCCTAAATCGGAAATGTAGCCTGGAAAACTACAGAGGTTTTGATGCAACTGAGTATATATGAAATTTGCCAATTTTGAAGTGCAATATAAAGCTAAGCCAAGTTAGTCTGTAAATCTAGCCCAGAAAATTAGTCAATATTATGATAGTGTGGCGGCATGAAATAATAAGGTGCGAACTGAGAGTTTTTGAGGGTGTTTATTATCATTCATCCCACCATCATGGAATTCACTCCAGCCCTGTGCAGGCGGGCTGGAGCGGGTCCTCAGGCTCTCGTGAGGAGACACAGAATTCGTGTGTCAGAAGCAATCGTCAGAGAGAGAGTGAGTTACAGAGCATATGCAGTTTTTATACCCAGTTACAGACAATACATGAAAGGCATGGGACATTTGCATCACAGTCAGAGCAGGAAGCATGAATGTTTGCATTTGAGTGTCACACATAACAATAGGGAGATTACTGGCCGGAATTCGCCTCTGCTCCGGAGCTGTAGGACAGAAGAGGTTACAAGGCGCATCTACATATTGTTATCAGTCCATAGATCACACTGCTGTGTTAATTGCTCCCGCTGAGCGCTCTGCTTGTCCGTGGCTGTTGTGGGGGTTACCCATAATAGCGTTTATAAGCTAACCAGAGATAAACTACAATTAGATCTGAAGCATGCAATAATCTTAACTACCAGGTTACAAAAATATGGTATTGTAATTGTAAAATAGTTTTAATTTTTGATGAGAAAATTTGCTCTCTTTGGTTACAAATGCAATTGTACAGTTCAATATTTTTTACAAGGTCTGAAAATGCTGATAATATTCAACAGAGAAATTTTAAAAATAAGAAAAAAATAAGATCTCTTAAAAATCTCTTAAAAATAAGAGATTATCAACATATTGATAATATGTAATGTGTCTTTTAAAGTGAGTATAATCAAATTCAGATTTCCCTTGAAAACTGTGTGTGTGTGTTGAAGCGGTTCACAAAAAGGTTTTCAGTTCAAAGCAAACAAATCTTTTTGGGATTAACCCTTAAAGATGCACTAGGGTGGATATAAATATCCTTAAAAACAAATATACATTGTTTAAAATGGTATCTTATGCCTTGTTTTTCCACAAAAAAAAAAACAACTTTCATGGTCTTACAGTTGTTTGTGAAAATCTTTTCAGTATTCCCCCTCCTTCAAACGGTGTGATAAGGATAGGTCCCTGTATTTACAGCAAGGAAAATAAGTATCGAACACTGCTGTATATAGTTTGGACTCTTATTTGTGTGGTATGGGTGGTGGCTCCATCTTCCGGTTCCGCCACCACCCAGGGCTATAAGGGGGCAGTGGACAGGAGGGGAGGTCTCTTGGCCACCTCTTCTCCCTGACGGCTGTACTATGCTGTAGCGTGCCTCTTTAATAAACCTGTGTTCAGTTCGACACCTTGTCCTTGGCTCCATATACAAACATAACATTTGGATTACAACAAGATATGGAAGCGTGCAGGTTTGAAATTCAGCCAGTTTTGGAGCTTGCCGGTGCACCACCGGTCCTATGGCCGGGGTGGTGCGCTGTTTTTGGGACATGCAGGGTGGCGCTGGACCTTTGGAAGCTTGGAAACTGGAAGGCACGTGAGTCGTTGGTGTGCAATTTTGCAGTGAAGGAACAGTGTGTTCTAAGCACACTGGATGACTGTGACAGTTTTGATGAAGGGATTGAGCTAATGGTGCGCTATTTTTGTGCCCTGGAAAACATCATGGTTGGAACAATTCAGCTTCAACAGCGCCGCCAATGGGTAGGCGGGTCTATTCAGCAGTTCATGACAGATTTGGAGCTGTTGGTCAGCGGGTGCCAGCTTGGACTATTGGAGAAAGGGATGATTTGCGATCAGTTGGCAGATTATAACAATGGTGCTACGATTGGATCGAAGCTGCATACATTTTTGGGTGAATTGGTGCTGCCCACTACCATCAAGTTAGCTCAATGGCTGTAAGCTGCAGACGAACTGTCACGGGAGCCAAATGAGAGCTTGTCACACCAACATCTGGGATCACCTTTGATCACATATGCAGTGGACCCGGTCAGTGTGGAGGACGACACCAGCGCTGTCAATGTGAGGTCCACCCAGGGAAAGCCCAAAGGTGAGGGCTGTGGGTCCACGAAGCACCGTTTCAAGGCTAAGAGTTGTTCGGCAAGAGCGGAGCACTGCACCACATGTGGCTACTTGCTTCATGTCACCAGAGCATGCCACAGATCCAAGCGAGGAGGTACATGGCACAAAGTGGACTCTTGTGCCCTCACGGTTGTTCATGCTGTGTCTCCGAGCACTGACGGTCACGCAGACTGTATGATGGAGTTGGACGGAATGGAAGTGTTGTTGTGGATTCATGCGGGAGCGGTGGGCTCCGTGCCAGATTGGACGACCGTGAGATGTTTTTCCCCGCACATCAGAATTGAGAAGGAACCGGTGCCACTTTGTGGTTGTGGAGGAGGATGGCTGACCACAGTGGAAACGTTGGAACTGATGGCTCGGGGCAAATCGGCTGAGACATGGGACCATGCGATCCTGAGCGTGGCGGACTGCGCAGTGTGGGATGAGGAACTACCTGGCACCCTGGAGAGTGAGCAAGAACAATACCATCCATGGCCATCACAGGAGGGATCCTGTGCCAGAGCCCAAGTAGCCCTAGATGAGGGAACTGGGCGGCATGGTGGGACGCCTGTGACGGTGGGTGGCACTGAGTGGCTGGCTCCATCTGTTCCCGGATTTCGGCTGGATGGTACCGGTGAACAGGGGGTGACAATGGCAATGGCGGCAGTCAAGTTAAAAGAGGTTGGGGCAGGACCGATTGGCACTGAGGGAGCGAGTGCCAAGCAGAGACACTGCAAGCCAAACAAAACCCCTCTGGGAACCGCGGATTGGGTTTGGGCTCAGGGGGTGGTGAAACCATGTCAGGTGGAGGAGACTGTGAGTGGTGGGCCTGGACAAGTGAGACATCCAAAGGTGAAGAAGAAGAGGTGCACTGGTGCCGAGGTGACCTGCTGCGGCCCGGGAGGTGGTCCACTTCCAGGGGCAGGCTAATGACAGGACAGTCCAGGGGGCCCCAAGGGGTCATCTTCTCATGTATATAGTTTAATTGTTTTGTTGTTTATTGAATGTATTTCTGGGTATTATTTTGTGTATTTTCTTTTAGTTTAGGAACACAGCCGTTATTTTCTGTTAGTTGGACTGTTATCTTTAGTAGAGACAGCAGAATAATCCATCTTGCCATGTGTGTGTGTGGGGGGGGGCTAGTTTTTAGTTGTTTTGTGTGACTGTGATAGGCCCCTTTTAGGAACTTCAGTTTAGTTTTCTTAGTGTGTGATTCAAGTTCTAAGTTGGGAAGGGTCCCAATTGTGTGTGCGTGTGTTTTGGACTTTTGTGAAGGGGGGAGAATGTTGTGTATAGTTTGGACTCTTATTTGTGTGGTATGGGTGGTGACTCCATCTTCGGTTCTGCCACCACCCAGGGCTATAAGATTGCAGAGGGCAGGAGGGGCGGTCTCTCGGCCACCTCTTCTGCCTGATGGCTGTACTATGCTGTAGAGCAGGGGTGTCCAACCAGGTGCCATGGAGAGCCAAGACCCTGCAGGTTTTCTCTTCTACCCAGTCTCTTCAGCAGGTGTTTTCACTTATCAGCAATCAGTGGGAAGAAGTTCACAGAAATCTGCTGTTGAAGACACTGGTTGGAGGTAAAACCTGCAGGGTCTTGGCTCTCCATGGCACATGGTTGGACACCCCTGCTGTAGAGTGCCTCTTTAATAAACCTGTGTTCAGTTCGACACCTGGCCTCATCCTTGGCTCAACATTCATACATTACAAACACATCAACATTTTTCTCATTAATCAGAATCAGAATCAGCTTTATTGGCCAAGTATGCACAACACATACAAGGAATTTGACTTTGGCTAAAAACTTGCTCTCGTTGTTCAGGTGGAGGATTTCAATAAGGATTCAATGACAACAGAGTATGTATAGTAAATTACAGTCTGTCCACGTTTCTATAAAAGGATGCAAATATATACAGGAATATATGCAGTTATTTACTCAGACTAACCACACTTTGCAGAAATATATGAAAAAATATACAGTCACACAGTATTTCAGTGTGAACTCAGATTCAGTGATATAATGTGAATGAAGTAAAAAGCAGTGTGAGAGTTATGTGCAATGTAAGAATGGATGAAAAGTCATGAGTACAGCAACAGGTAGGACTAGGTGAATGTTAGGAGTTCATCAGAGTGATGGCTTGAGGAAAGAAACTGTTCCTGTGACGGGTGGTTTTGACCTAACCATGTTCTATTCATTTAATATTTAATAGGGATGAGCCGATCCGCCATATCGGTTTCGATCCAGACACAATGGATGGATCGGTGTCGGTAAGGAATAAAAGTAATTTATCAATCCAATACATTAATAGTAATAATAAATTTACATCATATAACCGACATACACCCACCACGTTTTATGCAGGGGGGAGGGGGGTCTTCCCCCACCCCTGTTGCCCTCCTCGTGCTGGAGGCATGGGGTCCCGGTGGGGAGCCTGGGACTCATCATGTTGTCAAAATTTCTGGGTGCTACTGAATGTATAGATACAACCGAGGGAGGGAGAGCAGGACTGAATATGAGAGTAAGTGAGAGTGAGTGTCATCACCCGCAGCTCACTGGCTTCCACCTCAGCTGCGCGCACACCTGCTCCTCGTTAGTGTGCTGCTATTTATTCCATCCTGCCCTGACCTGCAGCCTGGAGCCGTCTGTCTCCCAACATCGAAATCTCCCAGCAGCTTCCTCCTCATCAGGTCTGCTGATCTACGCTAACGGACACGTAAGCTGTCATTATTGTCTGCTCATCTTGTTCTGTCAGCCTCCCCTGTGCACAGGTGGATTACCCGGCGGCGGACTTACCTTCCATCGTCCCGCCGCTCCTCTGCCTCGCCGCTTCGCCCGGACGCACAGCAGGACATTGTCTCCCAGGCTTGGGACCTGCCAACGCCAGCCACCGCATCTCTGCAAGTAAGCACAGCTCTTGATCACGTTCCCGTGTGGTTGCCTAGCTAACCCCTTTTCTCCTCTCTCCCATAGGGTTGTCTGGCCGCACGATGTGCTGCTCTGTCCTGGCTTGCATCCTCCACCCGCATCACACACTACTCTCTCATACACGCATCCATACACTCACCTTGTTGTTTAATAAAGCTGTCAAATCTACCTGAGCCTGCGTGCGTGTTTCCTGGGCCGACATTATGTCAGCACAGCTCCAGCAAAGCGGCCCAGCGGACAGCGAGCTCGCATGCCGTTTTTCCACCCTCGAGGCTCGGGTGGATATGATAGCTCACCTACAGCAGGTGATATTAAATCAATTGACATTAATTACTGACCGGTTAGACCGCCTGGATCCTCCACGGTCCTTCCCTCCGGGTCCTCCTGGTGTCGCGGTTCCGGCTGTCTCCTCGGCCGGCCAGCCTGGCTCGGGGGCGCCAACCCGTCTCACACCCATCCCAACCCCCGCTCGCTTCAGCAGGAAACTCGGTGGAGCGAAGGGGTTTATCCTGCAGTGTGAGTCGGTGTTTCTGCGCGTCCCCAGGGATTTCCCCTCTGACCACAGCCGAATCAGTTACATGGCCAATCTTCTCGAGGGGCGAGCGTTTACTTGGGCTTATGCCGTAATGACGAAGCCCAGCTACGCGAACCTCTCGTATGACCGGTTCGTGCGGGACTTTCTAGAGGTTTTTGACCATTCCCGTCTCGACAGCGTCCTCGCTGACCGGCTTCTCGGTCTCCAACAGGGAGGCCAGTCAGCAGCGGAATATGCGGTCGACTTCCGGGTGGCAGCAGAGGAGGTGGGCTGGGGAGAGGCATCTCTCTGCAGCGTTTTCCTCCGAAGCCTCAACTCTGGTCTGAGGGATGAGCTAGCTGGCCGGGACCTCCCAGGGCGACTCTCTGAGCTAATCTCACTCACGATTAGCCTGGACAACAGGCTATGTGAGCGGGCTGTGGAGCGGAAGTCTGCCAGCCGCTCGCGCGGAGCTTCCCTCCGCCCAGCTCAGCCTCACCCCCTGGCGTTACCGGCTCCGGAGTCCGCTGATGAACCAGAGGCCATGGCTATCGGGCGCACTAGGCTCCCTCTAGCGGAGAGACAACGACGGCGGGAACGGGGTCTCTGCATGTACTGCGGAGATGACCAGCATCCCGTGGAGCTGTGCCCGGTTAAGCCAAACGGGGAGGTCCGCGAGTCACTATAGGGGGCCTCGCGGACTCTAACCGGTCTAACTCCCTATCCTCTTGTACACTGCCCTTACGGTTCTGCCACAACTCCACTGGGCACTCCATTCACGCACTGGTGGATTCCGGGGCAGAGCAGAGCTTTATTTCTAAAAGCCTGGCAACCCGTTTGGGCATACCATGTCAACCACTGCCTAACCCCCTAAACTTGGTCACTCTCTCCCGTTCTCCCCTGGGAACTGTTACACATCGCACGAAGCCAGTCCCCATCATTGTCTCCGGCAGCCACCGGGAGGATTTGTCCTTCTACGTCCTACCCTCCTTGTCGGACCGTGTCATCCTGGGATACCCCTGGCTGCGGTTGCATAACCCTGTCCTGGATTGGAGGACCGGCAGCGTCCTGTCCTGGAGCACCTTCTGCTTGGGCACCTGTCTCCAGTCGGCGCCCTGCACACTGTCCTCCCCTCCATCAGCACCCGTCTCCGAACCTCCAGACCTGACCCTGATGCCGCAGGAGTTCCACGACTTAGGGGCGGCGTTCAGTAAGTCCAGAGCCTTGTCTCTTCCCCCGCATCGACCCTACAACTGCGCGATCAACATCCGCCCGGGGGCCCCCTTGCCGTCAGGCCGTCTGTACAGCCTCTCTGCACTGGAGTGAGAAGCAATGGACACGTACATTAAGGAGTCGCTCAGCGCTGGGATCATCCGCCCCTCTTCGTCCCCACTTGGCGCGGGATTCTTCTTCGTGGCAAAGAAGGATGGGTCCCTACGCCCCTGTATCGACTTCAGAGCCCTGAATGACATCACCATTAAGGACCGTTACACACTACCCCTTATGGACACTGCCTTCCACTCCCTCCAGGGGGCGACCTGGTTCACCAAGCTTGACCTCCACAGCGCTTACCATCTCGTTAGGATCCGGGAGGGAGACGAGTGGAAGACGGCCTTTAGGACGCCCAGCGGCCACTTTGAGTATCTCATGATGCCGTTTGGGATCACCAATGCACCTGCCGTCTTCCAACGTCTAATCAACGACATCCTCCGGGACTTTCTGGGAGTGTTCGTCTTTGTATATCTGGATGATATACTCATCTTCTCCAAGGCACGAGATGAACACCAGGCCCATGTGAGGTGGGTCCTGCAACGGCTGCTGGAGAACCGGCTGTTTATTAAAGCCGAGAAATGCAAGTTTTATGCCCGAACCACCTCCTTCCTGGGGTTCGTCATTTCGCATAACCAGATCCTCCCCGACCCCGCGAAGGTTAAAGCAGTGGTCGAGTGGCCCACGCCCACGTCCAGGAAGCAGGTGCAGCAGTTTATTGGCTTCGCAAATTTCTACCGGCGCTTTATACCTAATTTTGGCGCCATCGTCTCCCCCCTGACCCGCCTCACGTCATCGAAGGTGCCTTTCCAGTGGTCCGAGGAAGCGGCCACCGCCTTCAAGACCCTCCAGGCGGAATTCTCGTCCTCCCGGGTCCTGACCCAGGTCGATCCTGCGCTTCAGTGCTTAGTGGAGGTTGACGCGTCTGACACGGGGGTGGGGGCGGTGCTTTCTCAGCGCTCACCGGTGGATGGAGTCAAGCATCCCTGCGCCTTCTTCTCTCGATGGCTGACGGCGGCGGAACGTAACTATGACATCGGCGACAGGGAGCTCCTCGCTGTCAAGCTCGCGCTAGAGGAATGGCATCACTGGTTGGAGGGGGCAGCCCAACCCTTTGTGGTCTGGACGGACCACAAAAACCTCGAGTACCTGAGGTCAGCGAGGTGTCTGAATGCCCGCCGGGCCCGCTGGTCTCTATTTTTTGCTCGTTTCAACTTCACCATCACGTACCGTCCAGGCTCAAAGAATGGGCTGCCCAACGCCCTCTCCAGACAGTTTGCCCCCGAGGGCCCAGAAGAATCCGGTCATACCATCCTGCCCAAGTCGTGCGTCGTAGGAGTGATCGCCTGGCCCATTAAGGACAAGATCCTGGACGCTCAGAAGACAGAACCGGATCCTGGCAGGGGGCCGGAGGGGAGGCTCTTTGTTCCATCTGCAGTTCGGGGTGAGGTGATCCATTGGGCCCACACCTCCAGACTCACTTGTCACCCCGGCATTACCCACCTGGTGAGTTGGCTGCAGCGCTCATTTTGGTGGCCAGGTCTCCATAAAGACGTTACCAACTATGTCCGGGCCTGTCCCCAGTGCGCAACCAGCAAGACCCAGAACTCTCCACCTGCAGGCCTACTCCAGCCCCTGCCGATCCCGGGCAGACCCTGGTCGCACATCGCCCTTGACTTCGTCACCGGTTTACCAGTCTCTAACACCTATGACACGGTCCTGACAATTGTGGACAGATTCTCCAAGGCCGCCCATTTTGTGCCCCTTCAGGGTCTCCCTTCAGCATGCAAGACGGCCGATCTACTGGTCCACCATGTCGTCAGACTGCATGGTATCTCACTGGACGTGGTCTCGGACAGGGATCCGCAGTTCGTCTCCCAGGTCTGGAGGAGTTTTTGCAGCGCCTTAGGGGCCACGGTGAGTCTCTCCTCAGGTCACCACCCCCAATCCAACGGGCAGTGCGAGCGCACGAACCAGGAGTTGGAAGCCGCTCTGCGCTGCGTAACATCCTCCAATCCTTCGTCCTGGAGCTCCTACCTGACCTGGGTAGAATACGCCCATAATTCGGCCCAGTCCACGGCAACTGGAGTGTCACCCTTTGAAGCGTCCTTGGGGTATAATCCCCCTGTTTTCCCTGAGCAGGAGGGTGAGCTAGCCGTCCCCTCCGTCCAGGCGCACATCAGGCGCTGTCGGAGGATTTGGGCCAAAACTAAGGACGCACTTGTATGCACAGCGGCGCGCAACAGTTCCACCGCTAATCGTCACAGGAGACCAGCTCCTGCTTACCAGGTGGGTCAGCGGGTGTGGCTGTCGTCTCAAGACATCAACCTGAAAGGAGAAAAGAAGAAATTGGCCCCGAGATTCCTCGGCCCCTTCGTGATCTCCAAAATCATCAACCCGGTGGCTGTGCGTTTGGGCCTCCCCCCCTCCCTCCGTGTGTGTCCCACTTTCCACGTCTCCAAGCTTAAGCCTGTTGTGTCCAATTCACTCTGCCCTCCTCCTAGGTCTCCTCCAGCGCCTAGAATGATCGATGGTGACCCGGCGTGGGGTGTTTCTGCCATTCTGGACTCCCGGCGTCAGGGTCGCGGGCTGCAATACCTGGTGGATTGGGAGGGCTATGGGCCAGAGTGGAGATCCTGGGTGCGCTCTTCATGGGTGTTGGATCCAGACCTCATCGCGGAGTTTCACCGGACACACCCAGGTAAGCCAGCGCCAGGAGGCGCTGGTAGGGGGGGAGTACTGTCATCACCCGCAGCTCACGGGCTTCCACCTCAGCTGCGCGCACACCTGCTCCTCGTTAGTGTGCTGCTATTTATTCCATCCTGCCCTGACCTGCAGCCTGGAGCCGTCTGTCTCCCAACATCGAAATCTCCCAGCAGCTTCCTCCTCATCAGGTCTGCTGATCTACGCTAACGGACACGTAAGCTGTCATTATTGTCTGCTCATCTTCTTCTGTCAGCCTCCCCTGTGCATAGGTGGATTACCCGGCGGCGGACTTACCTTCCATCGTCCCGCCGCTCCTCTGCCTCGCCGCTTTGCCCGGACACACAGCAGGACGTTGTCTCCCAGGCTTGGGACCTGCCAACGCCAGCCACCGCATCTCTGCAAGTAAGCACAGCTCTTGATCACGTTCCCGTGTGGTTGCCCAGCTAACCCCTTTTCTCCTCTCTCCCATAGGGTTGTCTGGCTGCACGACGTGCTGCTCTGTCCTGGCTTGCATCCTCCACCCGCATCACACACTACTCTCTCATACACGCATCCATACACTCACCTTGTTGTTTAATAAAGCTGTCAAATCTACCTGAGCCTGCGTGCTTGTTTCCTGGGCCGACATTATGTCAGTGAGGAGGTGATAAATGAAGGTGATGATGGTGGGTCAGTTTTGTGCAGCACTTTGTATGTCAAATGGCATCTCGGGGCGCCCGCGCTGGTTTACTGATCAGTCACTCGGGTGATAGCTGGGGGTGGGGGTCTGATTCTGTGGCCTGCGCTGGTGGTCTCCCCAGTCACCGGGTGTACCCATTCAAACGGTGAGTTTGAATGGGTACAGGAGTGAGAGAGAATGGATTGGTCTGGGTGAGTGGTGTGAAGGTGTGGGGAGGGGTGTGTCTGCGAGTCAGGAGGGGCTGGATTAAGGGGGGGTAGTGCATCTCGGCAATGTGGGTGGGGGGACTTCTTTTGGCATGGGGGTCCCCAGGGTGTGCAGCGGTGGTGCTGGGGGGCGGGGCACTGTGGGGGTGGCGCTGCCTTGCCTGCTTGGGGTTCCCAGGGGGAGAGCTGCTGCGACCGGCCCCCCGCTTCATATGTTTCCTGACAAACCACTCACATGCACATACTTATTTTGCATGCACTCTCATATATACGCACACAGACTTACACGCACAAGTGTCTCTCCTTTAACAGGTGCAGAAACCAGACTCGTGTTGAGACATCTTCGGTGGAAGAAGCAGTTTGTCTTTTGTTTGTTTTAGTTATTGGTTTGTTTGTCTTTTTGTCTGTTCCCCTCCCTCCCCCCCCCCCCCCACACACACTTCCTTTCCCTCTTCCCCATCCTGTCGGGTCTTCCATGGGTAAAATAATTAAAATAAAGTAAGTTAAAAGTTATTACAGGAGTTTACAACAATATACAATACATAGTTAGGTACTGTATAAGCCCCTCTTGGCAAAGTAAATCTGTATTGGCGCAATAAGGCTGACAGATCCCTGTTCTGCTTGCCTAGCTGCCAGTTGCTTGCTGCTTGCTAGTTGCCACAATGCTCCGCACTGTGTGTTTACATATTCATATATTTATTCCATCCAGCTACAATGCTCTGCACTGTGTGTCTGTGTGTGTGTATATATATATTTTATAGTAATATGTACATATGTATATTAGCTGCTCTTGCTTGCTTGTTTTTTTTCTTGCCTTCTGATTGTTGCTCTGAGTGTTGCTATCCCTGTGCTGTTGCAGTCCTGGAATTTCCCCGTTGTGGGACTAATAAAGGCTTATCTTATCTTATCTTATCTTAAAATGAAGGTGTAATCCAGTTCTCAGC
This sequence comes from Pholidichthys leucotaenia, assembly GCA_020510985.1. Lineage (NCBI taxonomy): Eukaryota > Metazoa > Chordata > Actinopteri > Cichliformes > Pholidichthyidae > Pholidichthys > Pholidichthys leucotaenia. The sequence continues at coordinate 260,332,552 of CM035843.1, forward strand.
TGCGCTGCGCATGGCTTCTGTAAACAGAGGCAACAAGTGTCACATCACTGGAGCCTGTCTGTGGGACTCGCCTCAGTATGTTGCTGTGTGGTACCAGCATTTACAATTTTACACCACCAACTTGATAAAACACTTGCAAAAATATCACAGCAAAGAAGTATGCTGAATTCAGTCAAGAACCAAGCAGAAGTGTGTCGTGCAGTAGCCACTGCTGTTCTACTGCTGGAATACGCTAAAAGTGAGACTAAAAGAAGGAAACTGAAAGTAAAAACCAAAGGAGAAGGAATGAAGACACAACATGGGATTACCTTTAGATGGACAGTTAAAGCTAATGAGAGGTAGGTGGCAGAAACATAAACAGCAAATTATAACCAGTGAACTGAAAGCTGTCATGTTCGGGGTCGTTCACCCCGTCCATGACTTGTGGCTTTAGGTTTTGATTATTGCTTATTAATTGCAGCTGACGGATTGAGCCTTGTTCTCCACCAGTCTTACAGTCACGCCTCCTCCTCTCACCAGACATTCACCAGCTGTATGGTTCACCACATACAGTACACACTTACACACTCATGCACGCACACACACTTATACATGGACACACACACTGATTGCCAATCATTCATGCACCTGCTTGCCACACAGCTGGGTCCACTCGCCATCGTTAGGGTTTTTGTACAAATAGCGAGGCAGTGTGACCAGTCGGCGTGGCAGCTTAAAAAGTCAACATTGGACAGCCAGGCTCACATCTTAAATTAAATTAAAATTAAATCACCCTTTATTGTCATTCAACCAATCATGTACAGTAGAACAAAACTGTGTTTTCCTATCTACAGTGTTAATCACACACACCCCATATGTAGAATCAGAGGGCCGCTGTCATGCAAGGCACCGCCACAGATTTCCCTCCTCCATTCCATTATTGCTGAGCACCAAGCTGGATGGCAGGAAGTTCCACTAGTTTTATATGGTCTTCGGCATGACCCGGCCGGGATTTGAACCCCTGCCTCCCGGGTGTGGGGCGGATGATCTACCAACTGAGCCACCACTCCGGTATCTGTTGGTTTTCCTCCGGACTAAACTGTGTAGTTGCTCCAGAGCCTTTCCGTTCCTACGCATTTGTAAGTCCTTTTATTTGTGCCTTTTCTCTCCGCTCCTGCCTGAGCGCGTTTGGCATTTCCCCTGAACCAACGTAGTTTGTAGCCAGTTGTCTCACCCATGCTCACTGTGACTATTACTTGGACATTTTCCTGTACATTTTTCCACTGCTAATTAAACATGTTACTTACACTGCGTTTTGGGCTCATTGCCAATTTCATATGTTTGCTGCGAAATTATGCAGCGAACATGACAGTAAGTGTAAAGAACTGAGGTCCACACGAATAGTGGTTTCAACAAAGTTCTCTTTTAAAACTAGGAGCGGGAACATTAACAGGCGGCAACATCAACTCATCGCCATTTTCATATCATATTCACTCGGTGAAGGTCAACTCTGACCTGTGACGTCACCACAGTCTTAAAGACATAGCACATATACTGTAAATATCACATTATATGACATCTCCCCCTTTTTTAGTTTTTTCAGAACAAAACAATTTTTCAATTCAAACATTTTTCATTTCCATTTCACCCTTCCCCACAGCCCATGGCTTAATCATTGAACCAAATATAACCACACTTATCACAGTGAACATGTGAATTTCTCTCTTTTTTCATTCATTTTTTTTTTCTACAAATCTAGTCTTTGTACAGGTTTAATCATTCTACCAGACCGGGTAAACAACAGTCCTTGCTTTGGGTCCGGCGGTTTGACACTGGATTCTGGTAAAATAGTGTCAGCGGCAGCTGCAGTTTCAGGCTGCTGATCGACAATCTCTGGCTGCAGGTCATTTGGAGCTGAAGAGGGTATCTCTCTGGCTGATTCAGGATCATGTTGCAAGTGACAGCGGTTGCGTCGCAAAGTTGCTCCCTGGGGTGTTTCAATAAAAAAGGAGCGAGGTGTGCTGCTTTCTCCTGTGACAACAGCGGGTGTTTTCCAGGATTTCTGATGGTCCAGCTTTGTGAAGACTGAATCTCCTGGCTTCAACGAAGATAAGGGTTTAGCTCCATGGCGCTGATTGAAGTAGAATGCTTGTTTCTGTTTCTCCATTGCATCCTTATTCCTGACGACTTCCAGATCAGGCCATCGGGGCTGAAGATTCACTTCGAGTGTAGGAAGAGTTGTTTTGATCTTTCGACCCATAAGTAGCTCTGCAGGACTCACGCCTGTGGTGGTGCAGGGCGTTGATCGAAAGCACATGAGGGCGAGCAAAGGATCTTGCTGCTTTAAGATTCTTTTTGCTGTTTGAACTCCCCTCTCTGCATGTCCATTTCCTTAGGGGTTATGTGGACTTGAGGTGATGTGCAAAAAGTCAAACTCCCTTGCAAACTTTTTAAATTCTTGGCATGAGAATTGAGGCCCATTGTCAGATACAACCACATCTGGACAACCAAACCTCGCAAACACTGCCTTCAGCTTTAAGATCATCTGAGAAGCAGTGGTTACTGGCAGATGAAGTACCTCGAGGAACCGAGAGAAATAGTCTGAAACAACAAGGTAAGTGTGTTTGTTATGCTCGCACAGGTCAACAGCAAGTCTCTTCCAGGGTCGATCAGGTAGAGGGGTTGACAAGAGAGGCTCTTTTCGCTGAGCTGGTCTCATCTCACGACACACCTGACAGGACTGGACTTTGCGTTTGATTTCAGATGAGATGCCAGGCCACCACACAGATGTGCAGGCCCGCTCTTTGCATTTTGTCAGACCTTGATGTCCATCATGTATTCGATCCAAGATGTCTGCTCTGAGCACATCCGGAATCAGCATGCGGCTTCCTCTGGTGATAATTCCATCGCATTCAGACAGTTCATTTTTAATGGGAAAATAGTCTCTGATAGCTGCTGGGACATTGCCTATGTATTCTGGCCATCCTGACTTGATGTACCGCAACACCAACTGTAGGTTACAGTCAGCTGCTGTAGCGGTCTTTATAGTGTCTATTTTCCTTAGATAGTTAAACATGCCCAGGACACGCTTGAGGTCATGCACGTTCTGTGGTGGAGGGAGCTCGCGGATTGCCTTGACTTTATCAGGGTCGGGTCTCACGCCTGATTTGTCGATTTCTTGGCCCAAGAAGTGAAGCTTGTTTTGTCTAAACTTACATTTTTCTCTGTTCAGTTTAAGTCCGGCTGACTCGATCCTTTCCAGTACCTTGCTGAGACGCTGGTCGTGCTGTTCAGGAGTGTCGCCGTACACCAGTATGTCATCCATGTAGATAGCCACGCCTTCCAGGCCGTTGAGGGTTTCTGTCATTTTGCGCTGAAAAATTTCAGGAGCGCTTGTGATCCCAAATGGAAGATGTTTGAAGGCATATCTCCCAAAGGGTGTGATAAAGGTTGTTAATTTGCTGCTTTCTGGATGGAGAGGAATCTGCCAAAACCCGGAGGCAGCATCCAATGATGTGAATGTGGTTGCTCCACTAAGTTTTGCAGTGATTTCCTCTGCAGTAGGAAGAACATCCCTCTCTCTTCGTACAGCTTCATTTAACCTCTTTAAATCGACACAGATCCGCACTTTTCCATTTTTCCTTGGGACTGGTACCATTGGCGCGCACCAATCTGTAGGATCAATCACAGCTTCAATCACATTATTCTCCTCCATACGCTGCAATTCCTCTTTAACCTTCTGCAAAAGTGGCAAAGGGACACGACGGGCAGTGTGCACTGTGTATGGCTGAGCATTCTCTTTTAACAGGATTTTAACTGGTTCTGTTTTAAGTGTTCCATGCTCACCAAATGCTTTGTGAACTTCTTCGACACGCTTCACAAGCCCCATCGACATTGCTGTGTCTCTGCCCAGCAAATTGTTTGCATTATTGCCACTGATGACATACACAGAAAAAGTATATGTTTTTTCTTTGTATTCTGTGAAGGCTTGAAATTTTCCTATACAGTCCAATTGACCACCCGGGCTGCACAGTGTGACATTAGATGGCTCTAATTCCTTCTTAGGAACTAGTTTGTTAAATGTCTTTTCTCCCATAATGTTTGCATCTGCACCCGTATCAATTTTAAAATTGACTGGTGTTGTTCCAATTGTAAGCTGTATGGTCCATGGGTCATCATTTCTGTCTGTTTTTGTGACTGCGCCCAAAAAAAATGGTGTCTGGGAAACTGTCTCTTCAGTGACTTCTCTGACTGATTTACTGTGACATTTCTTTTCCCAGCGACCCACCTTTTTACACTTGTTGCATGTTGACTTCATGGCTGGGCACTTTTCAGGATCTCTGTGTTTTAATTTTCCACATCTTCCACACCATGAGTCTTTTTGCTCTCCACTTTTTTCCTTCCTTGGTTTAAATGGAGATCTTCCTCTGCCTGCTGCTTTTCCCTGGATCTCCTGCACCGTGGCGTGTGCTTCCCCCTGCTGGTGAACCTGGAGGACAACCTCCTCGTACTGGCGAACTGTTTGAATGGTTTGGGCAAGCGTTAGATCAGCCATCATCTGCAGTTTACGTGACAGCTCTTTATCGAGGATGCCCACAACAATTCGGTCACGGATATGTTCATCTCTCTTTACACCAAAGTCACAGTGTTCTGACATCTCAAAAAGGGCTCTGATAAACATTTCCACTTTCTCACCGGGCCGCTGCGTCCTCTGGTGAAAACAAGCGCGCTCATGGATCACGTTCCGTTTAGGACAGAAGTACTCGTCGTATTTTCCTAACACAACGTCAAACTTCTTTTGATCCGCTTCCTCAGTAAATGAGAATGATTTGAAGATGTTTTCAGCTTCGGGGCCCATGGCGTAAATCAGTGAACTGACCTGAATTTCGCCGTCCTCTTTATTCAGTTTTGTAGCCGTCCGGAAACGCAGAAAGCGCTCTTTCCAGCCCGCCCATTCATTTGGACGATGAAAAGGAAAACTTTCCGGGGGATTAAACTTGGCCATCTTACTGAAGCAGAGCGTCCGTCAAGCACTTCTGACACCATGTAAAGAACTGAGGTCCACACGAATAGTGGTTTCAACAAAGTTCTCTTTTAAAACTAGGAGCGGGAACATTAACAGGCGGCAACATCAACACATCGCCATTTTCATATCATATTCACTCGGTGAAGGTCAACTCTGACCTGTGACGTCACCACAGTCTTAAAGACACAGCACATATAAATATCACATTATATGACAGTAAGCTGCCACCAAAAAGAGCCCAAGCAGTAAGTAGCGTGTTTCTCATTTTTTTGTGTTTTTTCACAAACCTGTTTGGAGCATGATGTCCTGGTCTAGCCGTTTCCACACCAGCAGAAGTGGATAGACAACGGGACATCCCAGCATGGAGGAAGAATGGGCAGCCGCGTCTCTCCGGGGGTTCCTGTACGTCGCCAAAGACGCCTATGACCCCGGAGAACAGTGGGACTGCCTCAACGAGGCTCAGGATATTCTGGCAGATCACCCGGGCCTCTGGAATTATCCCCAGTATGCTGAATTACTGTCCTCCATCTGCGCGCTCAAGCAGGCTTTCCCCAACCTGAAGAGAAGGGCTTTCCGGATGAAGCCCAAACAGAAACGCCCTTCTCCGCCGGCGGCCATCTTCTCCTCTCCTCCATTCCCTGCTCCAAGATGGCAGCCACCAGGTCGGCATCGTCAGCATCACCCAGAATCCCGGAAGAACGATTCAGCCCTGCTAACTGCTCCAGCTCTGACACTGAGCCCTGTCACCCCAGCAGCGGATCCTCATCTCCAGTCCCAAGCAGTCCCGTCTGCAGGATCTCCTTCCATATCCACTGCGAGGTCTTCTTCCTCGGTTTGTTCGCCGGCAGCAGTGGGGCGCTTGCTTTTTTCACCGGGGTCTCCCGTTCCTGTGGCGAGAGGGGCAGCTCCCATACCTCCTACAGAGGAGCCTAATTGCCTTTCCCGGACGGACTGGTGACGACGTCAAAGCGGCAGCAACCAACACCATAAACCAGGAGAACAAGCAAGTTTCTTGTCATTTGACACTCTTTAATAATGAAATGTCTTTCCTGAATCCCGGTAGGGAGGCTCAGAGAAAGCAGTCCCCTCATCTCATTGATATTTCTTAAAAGACAGTGCATTTATTGAAATGAAAAAATACACAAACCAATAACACCCTTGTAAAAATCTGCATGTCATATACGTTTTGTCCACTAGATGGCCTAGTAGAGAAAATGAAGTTTCACGTGAGGCCTTGTCTATATGAGCCATTTTGATGAAAGGCCTCAAGTCCTCCAGAAAGCCTCATCTGGTCATCATTAGCTGTAGGTTTAATAACAAAAATACACAAATACACAAAAACACAACACTACACATAAAGGCAGGAATAACAAATAACGAACTGCGTTGCAGCACAGGTTAAATAGGCACAGACGAATGGACAAATGAATCCAGGTATGGGTACAAGAGCGAGAACTAATTAACTAAATCGGTGACAGCTGTCAAAGCCCGCGAACAGGCTTTGACAGGAGGAAGTAAACAATGACTGTCAAAGTAAAAGCATCAACCGTAAAGAAAGAAAATCAGGACATAAAGAAAAATGCACTAAGAATAATAGCTAGACGCAGACTAGATAAATGTAACAAAGGAGAACTAAGACAAGGGCAAATTATAAACACAGGAACAAACAGGAAAACAAAATAATACAGAAATGCATAACAACCACACTAATACAAAATAAACAAAGCAGAAATACTGAAAATGACTAAACCCCACTAGAGGCTGAGCATGGCTCTCACCCGTGCTCAGAATCGTGACACAGCATCTCTCCAAAAAAGTCTAAACAAACAAATCAACACCTACAGCATCTAAACATCTTCTAAACATCTGATCTAAACATCAGCATCTTGGAGTAATAATTGATAACAAACTGTGTTGGAAGCCACATATTAATTATATTAAAGGTAAAGTATCCAAATCAATTGCAATATTACACAGAGTGAAAAATTTGCTGAATCAACCCACACTATACACCTTGTATCATTCATTAATACTCCCATACATGACATATTGTAATGAAGTATGGGGAAATACATATAAAACAAACATATATCCACTCTTTATGCTTCAAAAGAGAGCTATTAGAATAATCAACAAAGCAGCTTACAGGGAACCAACAAACCCACTTTTTCTTAAACAAAAAAACTCTCAAGGTGAAAGATCTGATTGACTTTAAAACTGCAATAATAATGTTCAAAGTGAAGAATCTATCAATGCCCGCAAATATCCAAAGTTGTTCCAAACAAGGGAGAAACGATATCACCTCAGAGGAACATGTATATTTCAAAAGCCTACAGTGAGAACAACCACCAAGCAACACTGTATTTCAGTGCAAGGAGTCAGATTATGGAACGATTTTGGACCTGAATTAAAATCATGTACAACGCTTGGACAATTTAAACAAAAACTAAAGGAAGAAATACTCCAAACATATTTACAAGACGACATGTAAACTCACATAAGGATTGACATTTCCAGCCTGTGTTGTGTTGTAGCTTAGTTTTTCTTTTTTTCTTTTTTTCTCTGTGACATTATGTCTTAGATTTGTTTTTGAATAGTAACCGCTTAACTTAGACTAGCTCAGTTTTCTTTTTTCTCTCAGTCACATTTTGTCTTAGCCTTGTTTTAAATTGTAATCGCTCTTGTCTTGTTTTTCTCTTTTTCTCCTTTGAATTCTTGGATGGAATATGGGTGGGCAATATAAGCTGCGGCTTCAGCCATCACCCATTTCGGATAACTCACGTGGAATTGTATAGTAGAAGGAGTCTTTGTCTAATTTGACCTTGTTGTTATATTATACAGTTTCTTTTAACCTGTAATGTACTATCCGAAATAAATAAATAAATTCAAATTCAAAAAAATAAATTCAAACATATCCAGGCTTACCTGGGTATTTGTGGATCATTTTCTCTCTATCACATTGCCTATTTAGCACAAGGCTTTGACATTTACTGTACGTAAAATCGTGCCATTAGTAGGCTACTGTATCAGGCATATTAAAGGTAATGGTGGCTAGCGCTACATTAAACTGAATAAATCCTGTGATAAAATGCAGACTACAGACTGAACGACATGCCCACTTGTATGCACAGTGGCCTAGGATAATGGTTTGAATTGCATCAGTCCTTAAAACTTCTTACCATTCTGGTGTTCCGCCCGTGGGGTGTTTTACATTAGCTGGAAATTGGCAGGAATGGTAAGGGGTTAAACGCAGTTAAATGGTAAAACCCATCTTAATTTTTGTCAAGTTTTCAATACAACTGTCCAAAGATGCTAACTGGTACTGGAGGCTAAGGTGACTCTTTACTTCCTCCCTCTTCCTCTGAGATCTTATCCAGTGCTTAGTCCTGACTGGTTCCCTGTTATTGTGACATCAAAAATAAGGTCCCTCTAAACTTGCCTTTTTGAAGGGGGGGGGCTTAATTCAATTCAACTTTATTTATATAGCGCCATTTCACAACAACAGTCATCTCATAGCACTTTCAACTGTAGGGGAAAACCCCACAGTTGCAGAAAGACCCCAGTAATCAGGCGATCTCTTGTGAGCAAGCACTTGGCAATGGTGGAGAGGTAAAACTCCCTTTTAGCAGGAAGAAACGTCCAGCAGAAGCAGGCTGAAGCAGGGGCAGTCATCTGCTGCGACTGGCTGGGGGGTGAGTGGATAGAGAAGAAGAAAAGAACAGACATGTAGAGAGCAAACACCATGACGGGGACTCAATCTATGGGAGAGAACAAACAAATGTTAATGACCAGCAAAAATATTTCATTGAGCGTGAAGAAAGGAGTGAAGCCCAGTGCTTTGTTGGAGGTCCCCCCGCTGTCTAAACCTATTAGCAACATAACTAAGGGAGAGTTCAGAGTCACCCCATCCCACCCAAAGGATAGGCTATGTCAAAAAGGAAGGTTTTAACCCTATTCTTAAAAACAGGGATTGAGTCTGACTCCCGAATCCAGATTGGCAGCTGGTTTCAAAGTAGAGGAGCCTTATAATTGAAAGCTCTGCCTCCGATTGTGCTTTTGGAGAGTCTAAGTATTACAAATAATCCTGCATTTTGGGAATGTAGTGCTCTGTTAGGATGAAAAGGTACTATCAGATCTTTTAAATAAAAAGAGGCCTGATCATTTAGAGCTTTGTAAGTGAGAAGAAGGATTTTAAACTTAATTCTAAATTCTATGGGAAGCCAGTGAAGGGAGGCCAGAACTGGAGAGATGTGATCTCTCTTTCTAGAATCTGTTAAAAATTTTGCTGCAGCATTTTGGATCAGCTAAAGACTTTTTAAAGATGTTTTAGAGGACAGCCTGATAATAAAGCATTACAATAATCTAATCTAGAGCTAACAAAAGCTTGGATTAGTTTCTCAGCATCACTCTGAGACAAGATGCTCCTAATTTTGGTAATATTATGCAAATGATAGAAGGTAGTCTCAGAAACAAGTTTAATATGTGAATTTAAGACAGATCTTGATCAAGTTAACTGAACTTTCACAGCACAAAAATGTAGACATGGCACATAAGAGTGATTTCACTCTTGATATGATATAGTAATATGTTTGTCATAAAAAACATGTTGCAGACATGTTAGCAAGAAAAAGGTTTTCACTGGAGTGTCACTTTACAGTTTTTCTCAGTTGCTTTTGTGTATTTCACAGGACAGAATTGGAATTCTCAAAACTCCACATCACCTGTTTTGTGCTCATCATAAAAGCTACGTATCTCTCATATATTAAATTTGTCTAGTGGTCTGGCTGCACACTGCTCTTTCTCTCCATTAATCATCTCATTTCCTACAGCTGTACTCACTACCTGCTGGCAATCACCACACCCTTTAAGTAGCTCCAGCATCGTCCTCCCATCAGGAGCTCATTAGACTACCTCCATGCCACCTCCCGATGCATGTGCAGCCAGTCCTCCAGCGATGGCCAGATGAGACTTTTTAGAGGACTTGAGGCCTTTCATCAAAATGGCTCATATAGACGAGGCCTCATGTGAAACTTAATTTTCTCCACTAGGCCATCTAGTGGACAAAGGTATACAATATGCAAATTTTTACAAGGGCATTATTATTATATTTTTTCCATTTCAGTAAATGCACTGTTTCTGTCTCTCCCAGTACATTCAGCTCTGTCCTTATTGTCATGCAGGGCACAATAGTGCCTCAGCATAATGATGTGTTATTTTTGTATCCAAGGTCTTTGAAACACAACGGACACTTCACCTTGCAAAGAAAAATAAATTATATAAAATAAGTTATAAGAATAGCCCAACTGGGTCTTGAACCCCAGGCTCCCAGGCAGATGCTTTACCACTAAGCTACTACTTAGGGATGGCTAGATGAGGCTTTCTTGAAGACTTGAGGCTTTTCATCAGAATTGTTCATATAGACCAGGGGTGTCCAACCATGTGCCATGGAGAGCCAAGACCCTGCAGGTTTTACCTCCAACCAGTGTCTTCAACAGCAGATTTCTGTGAACTTCTTCCCACTGATTGCTGATAAGTGAAAACACCTGCTGAAGAGACTGGGTAGAAGAGAAAACCTGCAGGGTCTTGGCTCTCCATGGCACATGGTTGGACACCCCTGATATAGACAAAGCCTCATGTGAAACTTCATTTGCTCTACTAGGCCATGTAGTCGACAAAAAGTATACAACATGCAGATTTTTGCATAGGCATTATTGGTTTAATGTGTATTTTTTCCATTTCAAGAAATGCACTGTCTTTTAAGAAATATCAATGATCGTAAGGGAAAAAAGAAATACTAAAACTTCGGTGACTACAGTGAATGTGCTGGTGGTACTTATCCATTTTAATTAAGAAATAACAGCATTTCAACAGTCTTTGGACTAAGGCGATTTCTCTCTTTTTTTTCTTTTTTTTTTTTAGATTATTTCCCCAGCTTTGGAGAATACTTTCTCAGAGCACAGAGGATGCAGGTGTGCAAAGGAAGGCTACTGCAAGTTTGTACAGTGTAGGGTAGACATGTTTCGGTCTCTCCCAGTAAATTCACCTCTGTCCTTATTGTCATGCAGGGCACAATAGTGCCTCAGCATAATGATCCAAGCGCTTTGAAACACTTCACCTTGCAAATAATAAAATTTACAAGAAGGACCTAGCTGGGACTTGAACCCCAGCCTCCTAGTTGCATAGCAGATGCTTTACCACCAGGCCATCACTTGAGTTATGATGAATAACTGTGTGGTGCGGTGGTGCAGTGATTCGCACTGCACCAGCACAGCAACTCACCCTTGGCCATGGGATCCCTGGTTCGATCCCAGCCCCTGACCAACAGTGATCTGTGTGGAGTTTGCATGTTCTCCTCGTATCTGCGTGGGTTTACTCCGGGATTTCTCCGGTTTCCTCCCACAGGTCAAAAACATGCAGGTTAGGTTAATTGGAGACTCTAAAGTGGCCCTAGGTGTGAATGTGTGTGTGAATGGTTGAGGGATAGCACCGTACCGTCTGCTTCATCCATCCAGGTGGATGCCCTCAATTTCCCCTCTGGGGATCAATAAAGTATACAAAATCAAAAATAAATAGCTGATATTTGTGGAAAATATATTAATGGGAGAAATGAGCTCAAACTGTTCCCAAACGGGAGAAGTCCGTGTTTTTGGTGCTGGCTCCATCTGAAAATTGGCTGTGACAAGTCCCTTACACAGTCAAACATTGACAACACAAAACATAAGGGACAGGGATTTCCATTGTGTATCACTGCCCACTTTATTTCATGTTGCATGTAAAATCATGAATGGCTTCCTTACCCAGTCATGTGGTACAACATCAGCAATACACACTTTGAAACATGCTTTGCCAAATATTTCCTGGACAAGCTCGGAGTACCCTCGAAGCTCCGGAGTCTGCTGTCCCATCACTACAGTCCTCTTCGCCAACACATCTGAAAAGAAGGTAGCAAGTTACTTCTGATATTCTCTCCCCTCTTATTTCCAGGACTCCCAGGCGGATTGTGGATCACTCTCTCCCTTCAGGCAGACTGGATCCTTGCTCTATGGAGCTTTCAACCTAAACCCTCTGTACCCATGACTCTGTAAGTGCACTTACCAACGTTTCCCTAACCTGTTTTCCCTATTTCCAGAAAGCACCTCACTCTACTCCCAGAGGCCTTACCTGTTTTGGGACCCTCTACTGTGGTGCTGAAGTCTCCAGCCATCCTGCTCACTGTCCAACTTCACCTCAGCACCTGGTTGCCAGACTCCTCGCTGCAGCTTATCACTTCACACTCAATAAAGATTATTGTTAACCACTATTTGTTCTCTTTGTTGCCTGCTTTTGCATCTGTTTTTGGTAAATTGTGTCAATTTGCTTTTGTACATTGTGCAGCTGCTTGTGTACAATTGTCTGCTATTTTTTACATTATCATCTGCTATTGTCATGTCAGTCAAAATACATTAAACAGTTTTTTTGTTGACTAGTTCTTCCCCCAGAAACATTTAAACATTCAGTCACTACTTGAGTCATTACATGCAAAAGTGGTGAACTTGTTATTACGCCAAGCAGACTTTATAATTTCTATTACGTTCTTTGTAAATATGTATTAAATTGATTAATTGTCCTCAGGTGAATCTTTACTTTAGCTTATGAGGGGAAATGTGAGAAGAATTAGGTCAACCAATTATCTTCCAGTTCTCTAGAACAGCTCAGAGGTGAATTCTATGAACCTTCAACTGGCAGCATATACAGCCATGGACAAAATTGTTGGTACCCCTCTGTTAATGAAAGAAAAACCCACAATGGTCACAGAAATAACTTGAATCTGACAAAAGTGGTAATAAATAAAAATTCTATGAAAATTAACCAATGAAAATCACAATGCTTTTGAATTGTGGTTCAACAGAATTACTTTAAAAAATAAACTCATGAAACAGGCCTGGACAAAAATGATGGTACCCCAAGAAAAGATTGAAAATAATGTGACCAATAGGGACATGTTCAACCAAGATGTGTGCTCTAATTAACATCACAGGTGTCTACAAACTTGTAATCAGTCAGTTGGCCTATTTAAAGGGTGACAAGTAGTCACTGTGCTGTTTGGTGACATGGTGTGTACCACACTAAACATGGACCAGAGGAAGCAAAGGAGAGAGTTGTCTCAGGAGATTAGAAAGAAAATTATAGACAAGCATGTTAAAGGTAAAGGCTATAAGACCATCTCCAAGCAGCTTGATGTTCCTGTGACTACAGTTGCACATATTATTCAGAAATTTAAGATCCACGGGACTGTAGCCAACCTCCCTGGACGTGGCCGCAGGAGGAGACGGATAATACGAATGGTAACAAAAGATCCCAGAACAACCTCTAAACACATTCATGATGAACTCCAAGGTCAAGGTACATCAGTGTCAGATCGCACCATCCGTCGTTGTTTGAGCCAAAGTGGACTTCATGGGAGACCACCAAGGAGGACACCACTGTTGAAAACAAATCATAAAAAAGCCAGACTGGAATTTGCCAAACTGCATGTTGACAAGCCCCAAAGCTTCTGGGAGAATGTCCTATGAACAGACGAGGCAAAACTGGAACTTTTTGGCAAGGCACATCAGCTCTATGTTCACAGACACAAAAATGAAGCATACCAAGAAGAGAACACTGTCCCCGCTGTGAAACATGGAGGAGGTTCTGTTATGTTCTGGTGCTGCTTTGCTGCATCTGGCACAGGGTGTCTTGAATCTGTGCAGGGTACAATGAAATCTCAAGACTATCAAGGTATTCTAGAGAGAAATGTGCTGCCCAGTGTCAGACAGCTTGGTCTCAGTCGCAGGTCATGGGTCTTGCAACAGGATAATGACCCAAAACACACAGCTAAAAACACCCAAGAATGGCTAAGAGCGAAACATTGGACTATTCTAAAGTGGCCTTTTATGAGCCCTGATCTAAATCCTATTGAACATCTGTGGAAGGAGCTGAAACATGCTGTCTGGAGAAGGCACCCTTCAAACCTGAGACAATTGGAGCAGTTTGCTCATGAGGAGTGGGCCAAAATACCTGCTGAGAGGTGCATAAGTCTCATTGACAGTTACAGAAATAGTTTGATTGCAATGATTGCCTCAAAAGGTTGTGCAACAAAATATTAAGTTAAGGGTACTATCATTTTTGTCCAGGCCTGTTTCATGAGTTTGTTTTTTCAAATAATTCTGTTGAACCACAATTCAAAAGCATTGTCTGATTTTCATTGGTTAATTTTCATAGAATTTTTATTTATTACCACTTTTGTCAGATTCAAGTTATTTCTGTGACCATTGTGGGTTTTTCTTTCATTAACAGAGGGGTACCAACAATTTTGTCCACGTGTGTATAAAGTTTTCACAGAGAAGTTACCATTTCTGATACAAAAATGGAAGGACATCAAGAGAATGAGCAGGGTCAACAGCCGAGAAGAAGAGGTGTAAGGATGCGAGGAGGAGATTAAGAGGAGATAGGCCAAGTACATAGGTCTGTTTCTGATAAAATTAGGTCCACTATTGTTGACCATGTTCTAAATTATGGGCTTGCAATGGCTGAAGTTGGTTGGAGGGTGCAACCAAATATTTCTGAGAATCTCTGTGTCCTCAATTTTCCAAACATCTTGTCAGGAGAGTAGGTAACCCAAAAAATGTGTCTTGTACATACAGAAATACTGCACATTTACTGTAAAAGGTCAAAATGCATAATTCAGTAAAAACAGTAAGGTAAAAACTGAATCATAACCACCCCAACACCACACATATGTTGGGCCAATGTCAGCAAGCTCGCATCGGGAATGTGTCTTATAGAGGTTGATGTCTTGCCGATGGGCAAACAATGTCTATAAGAAGTATTCCCGATGTAAACTTTGTACATTAGGCAGACATATATGTGCTGTTGGGGCAGTGTCTTTCATTGTATTCCCCTCACACAGCAATACAGTATGTGACTTTATAGTTTTGGAACTGCTCTGCAACACAGAGAAAAGTGTTGCTTTGTTCATTTTCAGTCACTTACCAAAAGTCATGACAGTTTTTATTAGAAGATACTTAGTGTAAACTGTTCTATTGACAGCATGGCTAAACATTTTTTATGGTTTTTGCTCATAACGACAGCACAAGGACTCTGCATTCTGATGGTAGAGATAGTTTCATTGACATATAAATATCTGCTTGTGACACATAGACTAAACATTTTGAGCAAATTACATGCTTTTTCATGACATCTACTGCCTTTTGCAGTTTGCATAGTTTTGAGAAATACATTTAGCATTGTCCATCCATCCATCCATCTTCTTTGCTTAATCCTTTTCAGGTCAGGGGGGCTGGAGCCTATCCCAGCATATTTGGTCAAGAGGCAGGTTACACCCTGGACAGATCGCCAGTCCATCGCAGGGCCAACACAGAGAGACAGACAACCATTTACTCTCACAGTCATACCTAAGGACAATTTAGAATCCCCAGTTGATGCCAATTAACCTAACTTGCATGTTTTTGGCATGTGGGAGGAAACCGGAGAAATCCCAGAGTAAACCCACACAGACACGGGGAGAACATGCAAACTCCACACAGATCACTGTTGGTCGGGGGCTGGGATCGAACCCAGGATCCCCCGGCCAAGGGTGAGTTGTGAATTTCAATTTGGTTCTGAGAAATGCACCAAAGTGATTGAGGAAAAACTATAAACAAATTGAATGACTTGACCTTTTGAACCTCAGTTCTCTGCATTATTGAATTTTTTTCATGAGAAATAATCTTTAACTGCTGGATTTGAAAATGTTAAAACAATCTTTTTTTTTTCTTTGCCAAAAATATCCCACCTTCTTCAGCTCTCAAACACAAGCCTGGGTAACTGTTAGTCATAGGACAATGAGCAACCTGTTACTTAAATGCAAAAAACAAAAAAAAAAAATTCTTTAAATTTGATCATCCTTGTACCAAAAGCCAGTTTAGAAAGCCTGGGATCAGTCCGCCAAGGTCTCTGCCTTTGACCACCACCATTCCGCATAGCACCGGACCCCCATGATCCCTCCTGCAGGTGGTGAGCCCACTGGAGGGCAGACCCATATAACTCCTTCAGGCTGAGCCCGGCCGGGTCCCATGGGTGGAAACCCGGCCACCAGATGCTAGCCATCAAGCCCCTCCCCCAGGCCTGGCTCCAGGGTGGGGCCCCGGTAACCCCATACCGGGTGGGGTACACTGAATCCTTGATCTAGAATTTATCATGAGAGTCTGTTGGATCGTTCTTAGTCTGGCCCTTCACCCAGGACCAGTTTGTCTTGGGTGGCCCTATCAGAGGCAAATTGCCCCGGACAACATAGCTCCTGGGATCACTGGGGCACGCAAACCCCCCACCACGATAAGGTGACAATCCATGGGGGGGGGGGGTCGTCCTGGCTGTGGCACATCAGACCAGCTCTTTACCCTCTCGATAATTCTCGAGGGTTCGGGGGAGTTTGCCCAACCAGTTTACATGTTTTTTGTTGACTTGGAGAAGGCATTCAACCGCGTCCCTCGTGGTTTTTTGAGGGGGGTGCTTCGGGAGTATGGGGTATCGGGCTTGTTGTTACAAGCTATTCGGTCTCTGTACAATCGTTGTGAGAGTTTGGTTCGTATTGACAACACTCGGTCGGACTCATTCCCAGTGAGAGTTGGACCCCTCCAGGGCTGCCCTTTGTCACCGATCCTGTTCATAATTTTTATAGACAGGATTTCTAGATGCAGCCAGGGAATGGAGGGCGTCATGCTTGGTGACCACAGGATCTCATCTCTGTTGTTTGCAGATGATGTTGTCCTGTTGGCTTCATCCAGCAATGATCTACAGTTCTTGCTGGGACGGTTTGCCGCTGAGTGTGAAGCGGCTGGGATGAGAATCAGCACCTCTAAGTCCGAGTCCATGGTCCTCAGCCTGAAAAAGGTGGATTGTCCTCTCCGGGTTGGGGACAGGCTCCTGCCCCAAGTGGAGGAGTTTAAGTATCTTGAGGTCTTATTCACGAGTGAGGGGAAAATGGAGCGAGAGATTGACAGACGGATCGGAGCAACATCTGCAATGATGCGGACGTTGTACCGGTCCATTGTGGTGAAGAGGGAGCTTAGTTCTAAGGCAAAGCTGTCGATTTACCAGTCAATCTATGTTCCTACTCTCACCTATGGTCACAAGCTTTGGGTGATGACCAAAAGAACAAGACTGCAGATACAAGCAGCTGAAATGAGCTTTCTCCGTAGGATTGCTGGACTCACCCTCCGAGATAGGGTGAGGAGCTCAGTCATCCGGGAGAGGCTCAGAGTAGAATCGCTGCTCCTCCACATTGAAAGGAGTCAGTTGAGGTGGTATGGGCATCTGATTAGGATGCCTCCTGGATGCCTCCCACTTGAGGTGTTTCAGGCACATTCCACTGGGAGGAGACCCTGGGGCAGACCCAGGACTCTCTGGAGAGACTATGTCTCCCAGTTGGTCTGGGAACACCTTGGTATCCTCTCTGAAGAGCTGGAGCAGGTGGCTGGGGAGAGAGAAGTCTGGGCTTCTCTGCTTGAACTGCTGCCTCTGCGACCCGGACCTCCGGAAAAGCAGTAGAAGATGGATGGATGGATGGATGGATGGATGGATGGATGGATGGATGGATGGTCATCCTTATTAAAGACTGAAGGAGATTTATGGGTATCAGTATTCTTAAGCCACATCATTAAAGGAAACCAGTACTGGTCATTGTAACAACATTAATCGTGCTTTAGGTATAACTTATAAACCAAAAATCCATTTATTCAGTAAAAATAACCCCCTAGAGTCAGTATACTGAATAATTTTATCCCATAAAAACCGCTCAGTCAAAACCAATGGGGAACAGCCATCACCGGCCGGAAGTGAAGTACAGTCGTTTCCAGCTTTGCCGTAGACATGTAAACGTGTTTACCACGGACAAGTAAACGTGTTCAGCAAATGCTCAGTGGGTCGATATCCGAGTTGAAAATAGCGCAAAATCTCCAAGGATATATACTGCACAAATCATCGTTGGAAATGGCCTTCATTGACAGCATGATTCACAGGTACCTCCGGGGACCGGCAACTAAAGGGGACCTGACGAACAGGC
Organism: Pholidichthys leucotaenia; assembly: GCA_020510985.1. Lineage (NCBI taxonomy): Eukaryota > Metazoa > Chordata > Actinopteri > Cichliformes > Pholidichthyidae > Pholidichthys > Pholidichthys leucotaenia. Next base: position 260,350,638 of record CM035843.1, read on the forward strand.
ACGTTCCCAGTCAAGTAACTTCAGAATACGTTGAATAAATCTTGATATATTTGAATTTTATTTCATTAAATGATATGCAGGTAGATTTGCTTGTTCATGGTTATGGTAAATGGTATTCACTTATTTAACGCTTTTTCTCATGTCTAGATGACCAAAATGCTTTACAGATCCTGCTATTCTCCCATTCACACACACATTCACATACTGATGGTGGCAGATTGTAAAAAATTACATAAAATTCTGATGTTAAAACTTTGTTGACTGCTATACTGCAGCCCAGTCAATCGCAAAAAGAAATGACTGTGCGTCACTACCAGTGCTGAAATAGCCCATGGAGGAGACAAGATGTCCCCAACCATAACTGACTGACAGAGCAGTGACTTGAAACTTGCACGTATTTGAGAAGGAATCATGACCAAAATTACCGGATGAAACAACTAGTATCATATTTGATCCTTTGAAATAGCTATTGATTAAAATTCACTACAGGTACCCTTTTAAAAGATCCCAAAGCATCCTGTTCTGACAAACGCTCACATACTGTAGGTACTGTGCTCTGTTCTATGCGGTAGTTACCTTTCACTACAGCTTTTAGTTATCAATGATATTTTCAAGGACTTTCCTTTATAGGCTGTAGAGAATGAAACAAATACAAAAAGAATACAGTTGGGCCACTGGCGGATTCCAAGAGGGGGCGGGGGTGGACTGTCCCCCCCTGCCCTAATTGAAAATCCTTACTAGAGTGCTCTACATTGCTAAGCATGAGGAATTTTACCATTGTCTGCTCTTCACATGGGAAGAAATGATTGTAGGCCTTTATCATGGCCCTTTGTGCAGTAATTTATGAATGCCAGTCAAGTGCAGAAAATCTGATGCTGTACATATAAGATGGCAGGTGCCCTTCTAATGAAAAAGGATGACGTTCCATACTGCTCTCATATGACTGTCTAAAAGAGTGCCCCTTCCAGTAGAGAAAATGGAAAACGGAGCTGTTGAGGGTACTTTCACAGGTGAGAAAACATGATGACGTGCAGAAATAGGTGTTCTTCTAATGATCCAAGCACTGGACTACTAGTTGTGTGATTTGTTAAGGAAATTATAAAGTTCAAATAGTGAGCAAAAATAAACTTACGTCAACTGAAGAGTGTGGGTAACGGAGAGAAGATTACAGGAATTCACGTCTGAACAGGGTAGGGGTTCCAACGGAGTAGAGAAATGCAGAGACAATCATGAGGCACTGACAACTGGGTGGCAGGAAAAGCATTCTTAAATAAGGCAGGTAATCAAACACAATGAGTGCCATCAGGTGTGGATCTCATGAGTGGGCAGGTGACCTAATTACCAAGCTGAGTGCACAAACGAGATGAGAAGGGAGGAGGGAGTGTCTGGAAAAGGTGAGCTCATGCCATGGAGACTACACATAACAAAACCCACACACAGAGAAATAATATATAAACTTGAGAAAACACAGGATAAGAACAGCAATAGAGAGCCTGAGCACGGTGAAACACCACGCTCCGTCTCGTGACAACTGGTGAAGGGACCCTCCAGTGGAAGCTTCAGGTGTGCTATGGAAAATTGTCTACTTTCACATAATTGATCAAAAAACAAACTATTTAGTTGTTGCAAATAACGCGCCATTGTGCATTTGTACCTGCACCACTGTGGCTATTCCATGTCAGTGGGTGGCAGTATGAATGCTGTTCTTCTTCTTTGGGGATTTTAAAAAGAAAATTCATCCGCAGAGAGGTGGGGTTAACTTCACAAATTCTGCAGCTGCTTTTTATGTTTAGTGGAAATTCCAAAAACATGCCATTTTAGCACCTTGGGGGAGCCAGATTATTTAGCATCTCAGACAAGAGACAGTGGATAAACATGGGAGAACAATGAGCAGGAGGTTCCTGGCAAGATAGCAGGAAGGAGTCAAGGACGTAGGGGGTTGAATGCAGTGTGATGCAAATGTCATGTGTGTGGAGAAATGCCATGAAACTTAAGAGGAGAGTGCCTGCTGTTCTGTGCTAGAGAGATGTGAAGTGTGTAATAAACTGTGTGCCATGAGCCCGACTCTTATTTCACACACTCCACACTGGTGACCCAAGACGTATTATGGAACACGAGGCAAGATCCCAGGAGCCGGCCCGGTCAGGAAGCTACAGCGAGGCAGCAGGCATCCCACAGACAGCCCGGACTGGAACCTTCAGCCACGCGTGTGCGGTTTCAGTCAAGCTACTGGATTTCTGGCAGCACAACCCGTGCTCTTGGTTCCACCTCACCGAGGCCCAGTTCGCCCTCTGGGGAGTAACGGCAGACGACACCAGATTCTACCATGTGGTCGCAGCGCTGGACGCCCGCACAGCTCAGCAGGTAGCGAGCCTGCTCGATCAGCCACCAGCCAGCAGCAAATATGAGGTGCTCAAGGCTGCGCTCATCCAGCGCTACACGCTCTCGGACTGTGAGAGAGTGGAGAGGCTCCTGACGCGGACCGAGTTAGGAAATGGTTCGGCCGTAGACCTGATGGAGAAGATGCTGGCGTTAATGGGCACGAGCGACGGGCACTTTCTGTTTGCCCACCTCTTCCTCCGGAACCTTCCGACAGTGGCGAGAGCGGTTCTGGCCAATTCGCCGTGGCTGGCCGTGCGCAACTACCGTGCGCTAGCCCAGGAGGCAGACCGGATTATCCTCACCACTGGCGCGATCACAGTCAACGCGGCAGCGGCGGAGCCCAGCGAGACGACCAGAGGAGGCGAGGAGCCACCAACGGTAGCAGCAGCGGGGGCCAAGGAGCGCCAGAGAGACACCCTCTGTTTCTACCACCGCCGCTTCGGAGAGAAGGCACGCAGATGTGCGCCCCTGTGCCAATTCAAGCGCTCGGGAAACGCCAAGACCGGGGGTCGGTAGCAACTGCGACCCTCGGTGAAGAGAACAAGCTGCTCTACTTGACGGATGCACGCTCGGGGAGGCGTTTCCTCATGGACACCGGAGCCCAGAAGAGTTTCATCCTGCCGACCTACGCTGACCGGCTGGCAGGACCTAGCGGCCCCGAGATGTTGGCAGCAAACGGCTCAGATATTAAGACCTTTGGTGAGAGGACTCTGCTCTTATCTCTACACGGCCGTACATATGAGTGGACTTTTGTCGTAGCAGCACTGAATTACCATATCCTGGGGGCTGATTTTCTGTGTGCACATGGTTTATTGGTTGATGTTGCTAACAGGCGCCTGGTTAATGCACTGTCCTTTGACTCTCTCCCCTGTATAGCTCAAGTGACCCAGCCAACAGCACAAGCCAACGTCACAGCTACAGGCAGTAAGTTTCACACACTGTGCACTCAGATCCCAGCACTCACGGTCCCGACGTTTTCCGCGGCCATTGCTAAACACGGGGTGGAGCACTTTATCACCACCACCGGGCCGCCCGTTTTTGCAAGACCTCGGCGCTTGGACGCAGCTAAACTGACCATAGCGCACGAGGAGTTCGACAACCTGGAAAGGTTGGGCATCATCAGGCGCTCGAACAGCCCATGGGCATCCTCGCTACACATGGTCCCTAAGGCTGAGGGATCGTGGCGACCGTGCGGGGATTTCCACAGGTTGAACAACGCCACAGCGCACGACCGCTACCCAATTCCCCACATACAGGATTTTTCCGTTCACCTTGCCGGAGAACGCATTTTTTCCAAAATAGACCTGGTCCGCGGTTACCACCAAGTCCCAGTGCACGCTGAGGACATACCCAAAACAGCAGTAATAACTCCGTTCGGTCTATTCGAGTTCCTGCGCATGCCATTCGGGTTAAAAGGGGCGGCACAGACGTTCCAGCGCATGATGGATGCAGTGCTGCGCGATTTCCCATTCGTGTTCGTCTACCTGGACGATATCCTGGTAGCCAGTGCGTCCAAAGACGAACACGAAACCCACCTCACAACGGTTTTCCGGAGGTTGGAGGACCACGGTTTAATAATCAACCCGGTGAAATGCCAGTTCGGCGTGACAGAGATTGATTTTTTGGGGCACCGCGTCTTTCCGGAAGGAGCGATCCCGCTGCCCGACAAAATGCGCGCCGTGGTGGATTTTCCCCGGCCTCAGACGGTCAGGGCACTGCAGGAATTTTTGGGGATGGTGAACTTTTATAACCATTTCCTTCCCCGCGTGGCGCAGCTCATGCAACCATTGTACGCTGCGCTCAAGAAACAGAAACCCGCGGATAGGGTTGAATGGACCCCGGAGCAGGCATTCTCGGAAGTTAAAGCAGCCCTGACAAACGCCGCACTGCTGGCGCATCCGGACCCGGCGGCCCGCATAGCGCTCACCACCGACGCTTCAGACGTGGCCATAGGGGCTGTCGTGAAGCAGCGCGTCGCCGGGGCTTGGCAGTCGCTCGCCTTTTTCAGCAGAACTTTGCGCGACAGCGAACGTAAATACAACGCGTTCGACAGAGAGTTGCTGGCTCTCCACCTGGCCATACGCCACTTCCAGTTCTGGCTGGAAGGGCGCAGCTTCACCGCCTTCGTGGACCACAAGCCGCTAACATTCGCGATGGCCAAGGTTTCAGAACCGTGGTCAGGCTGGCAGCAGAGACAGCTGGCCGCGATCTCAGAGTTTACTACCGATATTCAACATGTGTCAGGTAAACTGAATGTGGTGGCGGACTGCCTCTCGTGCGCCGTGGTGGCCCCGGTCTGCGTGGGGATATATTACGCAGCCATGGCCGCGGAGCAGATTAGCGATGCAGACGTGCGAGCGCTCCAGTCTGGACCAACAGGGTTAAGGCTGGAGAGCAGGGTGCTGCAAGATGGCGGCCCCCCCCCAATCTGTGATGTCTCCACGGGTCGCCCGCGTCCGGTGGTCCCGGTCGCGTGGCGCCGCCGCGTGTTTGAGTCGGTTCACACTCTGGCGCACCCAGGAGTGCGCACGTCTGTCAAAATGGTGGGAGAGAAGTTTGTGTGGCCGAGCCTACGCAAGCAAGTGAAAGAGTGGGCTGCAGCCTGCGTGGCGTGCCAACGAACCAAGGTACACAGACACACGAAGGCTCCCTTGGAGCCTTTTCGTATCCCGGCTAAGAGGTTCGACCATGGTTACGTGGACCTCATGGGCCCCTTCCCGCCATCACAGGGGTGCACGCACCTCCTGACAGTGGTGGACCGCACCACGCGCTGGCCAGAAGCAGTCCCGCTGGCGGCGATCACGTCCGCAGATGTAGCGCGCGCTTTTTTAACAGCATGGGTGGCGTGTTTTGGAGTCCCGTCGGATATTACGTCTGACAGGGGCCCTCAATTTGTTTCCAAATTCTGGTCCGCAATGGCCCGCAGCCTGGGTGTTACAATTCACCGCACAACCGCGTACAACCCACAGGCCAACGGGTTATGCGAGCGTTTTCATAGATCACTGAAAGCAGCACTCAGGGCTTCATTGACGGATGCAAATTGGGTAGACAGGCTGCCGTGGGTTTTATTGGGGTTGCGCTCCGCGCCGAAAGAGGATCTGGAAACTTCCCCAGCAGAGCTCGTTTTTGCGCAGCCCCTACGGCTGCCCGGGGAATTTCTGCCAGATAATCCCACGCCGGGCAGCTGCCCGTCTCAGCTTTTGCAGCGTAGCGCAAACACAGGCACGCTGCCAGGCCCTGCCCACCACAGTTTTCCACGTGTTTTCGTGCCTAAAACTTTGAAAAGCGCGGAGTTCGTGTTTGTCAGACAAGACGCCCACCGCCCTCCATTGCGCCCACCCTATGATGGACCGTTCAGAGTGTTGGAAACAGGGGATAAGCATTTTTTGCTAGACTTGGGGGGTAGGCGGGAAAAAATTGGCATAGACAGACTCAAACCCGCTTTTGTTGTGGCGGACGAGCAAGTGCTGTTGGCTAGGGCCCCTCGGCGTGGAAGACCCCCACGGAGAGCTCCCCAGGGAAACGATTCACCAGAGCAGCCACACGGACAGACCGAAGTGCCCCCCCCCTCCTAGTCACAGCCCACCCGCAGTCAGACACACTCCCAGCAGCCCCCCACCAGCACAGCAGCGCCACGGAGGCGGTAAACCCCAGTTACAGCAGATACGGGAGGAGACGGAACCCCAAACAGCATGTGGACTGATGTTCTATTGTTCTATCACAGCATGTGGACTGTTATTCTATTGTTCTATCTAAGATGCTGGGGGGGAAGTTTAGCACCTTGGGAGAGCCAGATTATTTAGCATCTCAGACAAGAGACAGTGGATAAACATGGGAGAACAATGATCAGGAGGTTCCTGGCGAGATAGCAGGAAGGAGTCAAGGACGTAGGGGGTTGAATGCAGTGTGATGCAAATGTCATGTTGTGTGTGGAGAAATGCCATGAAACTTAAGAGGAGAGTGCCTGCTGATATGTTCAGTCTGTTCTGTGCTAAAGAGATGTGAAGTGTGTAATAAACTGTGTGCCATGAGCCCGACTCTTATTTCACACACTCCACACCATCATTTTTTTTTTTTTAGATTTAGTATACTTTATTGATCCCCAGAGGAGAAATTGAGGGTCATCCACCACCTGGATGGATGAAGCAGCCACGATATGGCGCTATCCCTTAACCATTCACACACACATTCACACCTAGGGCCACTTTGGAGTCTCCAATTAACCTAACCTGCATCTTTTTGGCATGTGGGAGGAAACTGGAGAAATCCCAGGGTAAACCCACGCAAACACGGGGAGAACATGCAAACTCCACACAGATCACTGTTGGTCGGGGGCTGGGATCGAACCCACGATCCCCCGGCCAAGGGTAAACTGTGCTGCCGCAGTGCTACCCACTGCGCCACCGTGCAGCCGTGCATCATGTTTGAGTTCACAACATTATCTGGAAAGGTTCACATTTTGGAAAATGTCACTGCCTCCTCCAGAAATTGTTTTCAGCAATAAATAAGCAGCAGATAGAAACTACAGACACTGTCAGGTGTGGAGCTCTGGACCATCTATCTCCGGTGAGTAGCAACCTCATTTTCATACAATTTTTTTCTCAACTATTGATACTCTCAGTAATGGTGGAATGTCAGTGCTGATTGGCTATCATGACCAAGCATCAATCAAATTTTTCACCTGAGTAAAACAAAATCCCACCTGTGCAGACACGAATTTGCATCACCTGGAGCAAATTTGAGTGTGGTTTCATCCTTCCATTGACTTTGTATGTAATCGCACCATGTTTTTTGACCACTTGCCTACTCAGGACTCTAGTGGAAGCCATTGATAGCTTCTTTTTTCTGCTTCATCTAGGTAGTGTAGTCATTGTTCCTTTCACTTTAAACTTGAGAACTAGCTTCCAACTGTATCTCTAGGAACAGTCAGTGCCTTTGCTATCTTTTTGTATCCTTTTCCTTGTTTGTGCAAGGCAATGATCTCTTCTCTGAACTTTTTGGACAATTTTCTTGACTTAGCCATCTTTCTAACATGAAATCAAAAGTCATCGTCAACAGTCAAGGTATTTGAGGTGTTCTGTCTTAAGCACACAAGATGCAACTAATGAAGCCCTAGACTGGTTGCATCAGGTGTGCTTGAGGTGTGCTTTAATAAGGAATTAAATTCAGGGACTTTAATAATTTTGAGACTGCATTAGTCATAAAAAGTATAGGATTTAGTGTTGAATTTGGATAAAATCGTTGAAATCTTAGTTTTATTTACCTATTTCAACTGTTCATGTGTAATTTGTTTATTGCAAACACCTGAAAAATTTGAAATTTTGCCAATAAACCTAAAATGCAATGGGGGATGAATAATTTTGATTGCAGCCATACTTACTGGGTTCCAGTAAGTATGGCTGTATTCTTTAGTTACATAGTTTGGTTATAATCATTTTGAAATTACTATTGATTTAACTGTGTTTTAATTTCATAATTACCCGAAAATGTATTTTTACTTTTGATGAAATTACAAATGAGCAAAATAACTGAAGAGCACAGCCTAGAAACCAATAAGTACCAGGCAATTTCCAGAAATTTACAGATGGCTAAAAGAACTGAAGAATATAGTCCTGAACCCAAAAGTACTGGATAAATTTGACTTCTTCCCCTAATGTGTCCTGCATGCCCTCATGGATCTTAGCTGGGGTCATGCCTTTCAACTACAGACACATATTGCTCACTGCTTGATAATCGAGTTTCTTCATTTTCATTTAATGCCTGATACATCAATTTTGATAACTTGTGAAAAGAAATTAAAAAATGTTTTGACCCTGAAGCTTGGACAGCAAAGTGAAAACATGTAATGCAATGTACTTTATTTATATAGCCCTTTAAAACAACCTGTAGGTGACCAAAGTGCTTTACAGAAAAATTAAACAGCATTAAAAACACACACAGCAATAAAAACAAATAACATAAACAAAGAAATAAGAATAAATACCTAAAAATAAGAATAAAATAAAAACAAATGCCAAGACAAATATCACCACTACTGGGTATTAAAAGCCATCCTAAACAAATATGTATTAAGTTCTGATTTAAAAAGGGCCAGGTCAGAGATAGCACGTAGATCGGGGGGAGATTATTCCAGAGCCTTATACTCATGTGTCAGATTTCATGGAAAAATTTTAATTTGCATAACTTGTTTTTTGGGCAGCACGGTGGTGCAGTGGTTAGCACAGTGGCAGCACAGCAAGAAGGTCATGGGATCGATTCCACCCTTGACCATCGTGGGTTCGATCCCACCCCCAGACCATCGGTGACCTTTCTGTGTGGAGTTTGCATGTTCTCCCCGTGTCTGCGTGGGTTTACTCCGGGCACTCCGGTTTCCTCCCACATGCCAAAAACATGCAAGTTAGGTTAATTGGCATCAAAACTGGGGATTCTAAATTGTCCTTAGGTATGGATGTGAGAGTGAATTGTTGTCTGTCTCTCTGTGTTGGCCCTGCGATGGACTGGCGATCTGTTCAGGGTGTACCCTGCCTCTCGCCCAAAAGATGCTGGGATAGGCTCCAGCCCCCCCCCGACCCGAAAGGATTAAGCGGTAGAAGATGGATGGATGGATAACTTGTTTTCTGGGTGAGGCTCAAAACTTTTCAGTCACCCTTCAAATAGTGACTCTAGGGCACCTACATGGTAAAGCTGGCTTTATGCTTTGCGTGGCTGTGATTCACCTGTGCTTCACACGAGGCTGAAGCCAGTTTGTTCACTGGCATGTCAGCACATTTATGCTACCTATCAGGCTGGGGTGAAACTGCAGATGATAGTTATACAAATGCATCAAAAGCTTGGTTAAACAATAGAACAAATTTGCTAAAGTGCCAGTTTGTTTACTGACTATAAAAGAGAAGAAATGCAAGGGTTATGCACATTTTAGCAACAACAGTAGCAACTGCACACAGGTGAGAAGAGGAGCTCTTGTGTTTACTACTTTTGTTGCTAACTTGTCTTCTTTTTTCCCTCTGGTCTTCTTATCACATTTCTTCTTTGTCGTCTTCATCTGTGTATGCTGTGGTGTTGGAGCCACCTTTTGAATAGGAGGTTGGATCTTTGGGCATGTGTTGTCAGCACGCGCAGTCAGTCACAAAATTTCGGGTGCACATGCATAGCTGCAGCAGATATGAGAGGATGCTTGAGCAGACATGCATGGCATGAATCCAGCCTTAGCACGGGGTATTGGTATAATGGTAACATCAGGGTACTTTTAAGGTAAAACAGGGGTTGTTATACCCTCAAGTTACATTGCATTTATGTCAGCGCTTACACCAAAAGTACACAGTAATTTCATAGTACTTCATGAGCTGTTCTATAAAGTGTTACCAAAATTACAGTGAAAAACCAGTGCAATGAAATAAAATAAAATAAGAAACAAAAGCAGTACAGAATCATTTATCAATTACAGCAACACTCCGAAAATGATAGATCTTCAACAGACACACAGTTGAAACCAGAAGTTTACATACACTATAAAAAGGCATCATTTTTTTTTAACTCTCACTATGTGACATTGAATCAGACTCACCTTTTCCTGTTTTAGGTCAGATAGGATTACCAAATTTATTTCTATTTGCAAAATAGTTTTATGTTTGCTAAGTAATTTTTGAGAGAATTTTTTTACTTTCTTCAAAGTCAGAAGTTTACATACATTTCCTTAGTATTTGGTAGCATTGCCTTTAAACTGTATGACTTGGGTCAAAAAATTTTGGGTATCCTTCCACAAGCTTCTCTCAAGCTTTGATGAAATTTTGGCCCATTCCTCCTGACAGAACTGTTGTAACTGAGTCAGGGTTGTAGGCCGCCTTGCTCGCGCACGTCTTTTCAAAGACTCAAAGATTTTTATTTGTCAATACTTCTATACGTACAGAACATACAGTAGAGTTGAAATTCCATTTATCTCTCTGTTAATGGTGTGCACAATATATGAGACAAGAAGGAATAAGGATGGAAAACAACAACAACAATCTATGTACAGTAATGCTACCCATAGTGCAAATAATGGTAAAAACACAACAATCTTATGCACAGTAAGCCGTAATACCGGTAAATAGCGAGTTCAGTGTGGTAATGGGAGTGCAGATAGTGACAGATTGGTCTTGGAATGATCAGTATTGCAGTGACAGACAGCAGCAGGTATGACATTTGTGCAAATGGTTGCAGGTTTCATCCCTGCCCACAAATTTCCTGTAAGGTAAGATAAGATAAGCCTTTATTAGTCCCACAATGAGGAAATTCCAGGATTGCAGCAGCACAGGGATAAAAGCACTCGAAGCAATAGTAAATAAGATACTAAGATGAGAATTGGTTAACCAAAGCAGTAAGTAAATATACATATGTACCCAGTTATATACACAGTGCAGGAGCATTGCAGCTAGATGGTATCAACAGCATTACAGTTAGTTAAATTACCTGACCCAAAAAAAAAAAAAAAAGGACCCAGACAGTGTACAGTCATGTAAAGAAATTAGAACACCTTGTATAAGCCTGTGTTTTTTTAAAACATATTTGAACATATGGATATTTAATATCAATGTTAAAAATACTGGGAGATTCATGTAATACAACTAAATTATGAATTAAACATGAATTAAAGACTTTTTTCTAATTTTCTGTAAAATGTAATTCTAAACAAATAGTGAGGAATAAATTAGGACACCTCCCATTTTTTTAGGACACCCCCACATTCATTCCCACTTAAAATGGCTAAAATAAATGTTAAAAAATGCAAATAAAAACAAAAACAAGGTTAGACATAGATATGCAAACATTTCTTAATAAAGAACTGAATATTTAATAGGGTGTCCTAATTTTTTTCACGACTTCACATTTGAATGAACAGTTTTGTTGCCACTCTCGATAGCACAGGGTTACAAAAATAATTTTTTTGTAAGTTGTCTGTGTTTTTTCAGCTAATTTAAGACAATTTTGCACCGCTGAATCCGAAAATGACATCCTTTACTCTCGATCAGGTGCTAAGTAAAAACCTGTACTTACTTAGTACTGTGCATGTACTTACTTTATATAAAGGTAAGTACACGTAAATTGAATGTTACGTCATTATTGTTCAAAATTCAGAGAATTTCAAGACATAAAAAAGAATTTTGCATCGTATGAAACGAAAATATGTGTACTTGTAAACAAAAACGTATAAAACGTGGCTATAATTCAAAAAGTTGACCTGATTGAGCAAAACCAAAGTGATTTTTGGATTCAACACATCAAAATTGTTCTAAATCAGCTAAAAAAAAACTTAAACAATAAATTTGGTGTTGACCAGTGTAATAATTGTAACTGTCTTAGTTGTGTATTGGAGGGAGAGGGGGGATCACTACTGTGCAAAGTTGTGATATTTAATATGGCCTCTATGAGCAGCACCAGTTAGGTTATAAAGTCTGACAGCCGTAGGTAGGAAGGGCCTGGAGAAGCTCTCCCTCGAGCACTTAGGATGGCACAGCCTACCGCTAAATGAGCTCCTAAATGCATTCAGCGTGTCCCGCATGAGGTGGGACTCGGAAGATGACAGCTTAACCACCATCCTCCTCTCTCTTATCTCCTCCACTGAGTTGAGGCATCACCCCAGAACTGAGCTGGCTTTTTTGATTAGCCTGTTCAGTCTCTTGCTGTTGGCTCTCAGTCCTGTGGGATTGAGATCAGCACTCTGTGATGGCCACTCCAAAACATTGACTTTGTTGTCCTTAAGCCACTTTGTAACTAATTTGGCGGTATGCTTAGGGTCATTGTCCATTTGGAAGACCCATTTGCACCCAACCTTCAACTTACAGGCTGATGTCTTGAGATGTTGCTTCAATATTTCCATATAATATTCTTTCCTTATGATGTCATCTGTTTTGTAAAGTGCACCAGTCCCACCTGCAGCAAAACACCCCCACAACATGATGGTGCCACCCTCGTACTTCACATTTGGGATGGATGTTCTCAGGCTTGCAAGCTTCCCCCTTTTTCCTCCAAATGTAATGGCTCATTACGGCCAAACAGTTCAATTTTAGTTTCACCATGTCTCCAAAAATTAAAGTCTTTGTCCACCTGTGCATTTACAAAATGTAATCTGGCTTTTTTACATTGCTTTTGGAGTAATGGCTTCTTCCTGTCATGGAAGGTGGTGGTGCCCTGGCTGGGCAGGAAGGTAGGACCCAAACACTGGATTTGAGTTTAAAGTTTTTATTTTGAGCTGTTCACCCTGACACAGCTCGAGGGCTCAAAATCCAACATACAAAACTTGGCAAACTCCAAACAAGGCAAACTAGGCAAGGCAGGATACAAGGCTTGACAAGACATGACCAGAAGCATGTTGATCACGCAGCATGATGAAGGACGCTGTGCAGGACAAAGACAGACACTGACATAAATAGACCACAGGTAATCAACAAAACACAGAACAGGTTGAGACACTAATCACGACTGACAACAGACACGTGGGGAAAACGGTGTCAACAGGTATGGAAAACAAGATTGGCTGGGATGAACAGACGGATAAGGACAGAGGATACATATGAGACATGAACAAAGGACCAGGGGGACATGACCATGACAACAACCACAAATACACAACAAGAGACAAGACGAGAACAGTGCAACAGAAACCACAAAAACTAATCATGATCATAATAATAATACTAACTAGAAAAGCACTCGGAGAGCGCAGACCTCTGCCAAGCGCTACAGTTCCCCCCCATACAGTGTTTGTGTGTACGTTTTCAGATTCCTTGACCATGAAAACATATGACTAGCAATTGGATTCACAATGATAGGATTAGTGGTTCAGTAGTAAAAGCATTACCTCCTTGGCGGAGGTAATAAACTGAAGTGTTGGTGTTGTGTCCATCTCCTCCATCTCCAAACTCCCAGGCTGCGGGCATTGCAATTCATCGCACAACCATGTACAACCCACAGGCCAATGGGTTATGCGAGCGTTTTCATAGATCACTGAAAGCAGCACTCAGGGCTTCACTGACGGATGCAAATTGGGTAGACAGGTTGCCGTGGGTTTTATATTGGGGTTGCGCTCCGCGGCAAAAGAGGATTTGGAAGCTTCCCCGGCAGAGAGCTTGTTTTTGCGCAGCCACTATGGCTGCCCGGGGAATTTCTGCCAAATAATCCCGCGCTGGACAGCTGCCCGTCTCAGCTTTTGCAGCGTAGCGCAAACACAGGCACGCTGCCGGGCCCGGCCCACCACTGTTTTCCGCGTGCTTTTGTGCCTAAAACTTTGAAGAACACAGAGTTCGTGTTCGTCAGACACGACGACCAGCGCCCTCCATTGCGCCTGCACACATGTTGAAAATGGCCCTATCTCACAATGTTAAAGAATCCTTTAAAAAATTCCTGGATCCAGACGGTGATCCAGATCATACCCAAAATTTAATCAGTTCTTCCTTGTACCATTTCCAACAATGCCTGAAAGTTTCATCGAAATCCGTCCAAAACTTTTTGAGTTATCTTGCTAACCAACAGACAGGCAGACAAACAGACAAACAGACAAACGCTGGCAAAAACATAACCTCCTGCAGCCTGCGGCCTGGCGGAGGTAATAAAAATAAACAACTAAGAACTGGCCAGGGACAAAACCTATGGAACCTCAGTAGAGACATGATAATAAAAATACACACAAAAACCAAACAACACTACAACTAAGGCAGGAATAAATATAAAAAAGAACATAATAATACTAATAACCAAACTCATGAAAATCATAATGCAACACAGAGCAGGACCAAGACAGAAATAATAACAGACACAGAACTTCATACTAATAAACTCAGGGTGAAGACATGGGCTGAGCCTACAGTATGTCCCGGTGACAAGAAATGCAAATTACAACCCAAGGTAAGGACATGGACCCAACCCACGTTCTGACACTTCCTCACTGAGTGGCCTTTCAGCCCCAACCCCAAGCAGGAGTCGTTTCACTGTGGATAATGGCCCTCTTGTACCAGCTTAAGCCATCATCTTCACAACATTTTTGTTCTGAGATTAATACGCACATTTCGCACCAAAACATGTTCATCTCTGGGACACAGAACCTGTCTCCTTCCTCAGCAGTATGATGGCTGGACATTCCCATGGTGTTTATACTTATGTATAATTGTTTGAAAAGGTGAAGGTGTCGCCTTCAAACATCTGGAAATTGTACCCAAGGATGAACCAAACTTGTGGAGGTCCACAATTTGCTTCCTATTAATGTATGTAAACTCCTGACTTTGAAGAAAGCAATAAAAAAAAGGCTCTAAAATTATTTAGCAAATAAAGAAAGTATTTTGCAAATAGAAATAATTTTGGCAATCCTAACTGACCTAAAACTGGAAAGGTTTTGTCTGATTTAATGTCAGACAGTGAGAAAAAAAGGTTATGTGTCCTTACAGTGTATGTAAACATCTGGTTTCAATTGCATATATTATCATATAACTTCTGTGATAATAATGGTATCATTTTCTGTGTTGCTTAAATCACAGCTGAACTCATTTGTATAAAATTACAGCTACTTAAGATATGATCACTGCAATCACCTCAAGTTGACCAATTGTATTCAAGACGCTGAATGCGTCTGTACACTCGAAGCTCATCAAGTTGAGGAGTCGCTGCAGACGTTTACGGCACACAGCAATTAGGTCTGTGCTGCCAAGTGGAAACACACTCATAAGCAAGGGCAAGAGTTTTAATCTCACATTGTTCTATTTACATTTCACAAAAAGAACCCTTCCAAAGGAACATATTTAAGATTAACTGTGTCGTATTTGGACATAAACAATAGTCTTCATCACGCAGAACACAAAAAACCCAGCAGGAATTAGTTATCAAACCACTATCCTTGTGTTTTGCTTAAGAATAGACATCAAACTCCACTTGGCTGCATCCTGTTCAGCTTCAGGACAGTCTTAAAAGTCACCATTTGATTGGCTTATGCTATTGCTATTTGCTCACATATCCATCTTCAAATTGTCTGAATGTTGGTCTTTTCTGGCTGAATGGCATGTTCATCCCACTTCACAACCCACACATACTTATTGTCCATCAAGACATTAATGCACTTTTGACTTGAGTCAAGGAGTCCGACCCACAACTTCTTCTGCAGTTTAACGGGAGACGGTTAAAGAGACAATGGCAATTGATCTTCATCTTGGCATCCGCATTATCATTAATGCACAGCCTCGTTCCTTACCTAATATGGGTTGTCTTGCTCGCTAATGCATCTGGAGAAAAATGTACAATATCCTGAGAGCTGGGCATGTCACATGTGGTTATTATCATGGAGACATTGAGGTTAAGTCAGGTGAAGGATGACTGGACTGTATTTTTTACATGTTTTTATCTAAATGCAACCATGTTTTACAATGTCTAAATAGACTATGAGGAACTGTTAATTTAGCTAAATAAATGTTCAGATTAATACTCTAATCACTTAAATATTAGATGGTTCAATTAGTCTTTCACCCCATACCCAGGTCAGGACCGCTACGGGCCTGACATGCATGTTTCATTAGGGAACATTTTCATATTGTGTATCAAACATAGGCGTAAGTCGTAGGGGGACAGGTCCCCTCCAACCAAGAAAAAAGAAAGAATTGCCCAGCCCAATATCATTAAAAACCTTTCTACATCATGCTACATAACCAAATAAACTGAAGCAATAGCGTTAAGCATAATTTGTAAATTTTCAAATTTTTTCTTGTAAAATTTTCATTTTCTGTCATAAAATTGTAATATTTTTCTCATAAATTTGCACATTTAAAAAAAAAAAAATCCTACTTTTTTCTCATGACTTTGCAACTTTTTTCTCTTAAATTTGCAGTTTTTTTCCTCCACCAAGAAGATAATGTGATTGGGCCGGTTTGTTTGTCTGTCTGCCCGTTTGTTAACAGGATTACGCAAAAACTACATAATGGATTTTGATGAATTTTTTAGCAGAAGAGGCCCTTGGGCTAAAGCTGAGCTCATTAGATTTTGTAAGTGATCCATGACCGCAAATCTGCACCAAGGCCCTAGCTCACAATATATGGCTCAATGGAGGTACAGGAGTCTAGATGGATCGACGGATGAAGGGAGAGAGGGAGCCTTGGTGGAGGTCAGCAGCAGCAGCAGCAGCCTGTTGAATTCCACTGTTGGACGAAGGCCTCAGCATGTCATTTCCATTCCAAGCAGTTTCTAGCCAGATGGTACCAGTTACCTTTTTCTAAAAAGGAAGTAATTTGATTTTGCCATCTTTTGTGCTGACATCCCTGTGATGTTGTTCATATGACATATTATTGTGTGACATGGGTGGTGGCTCCACATTTCCGGTTCCGGGTATAAGAGGACTGTGGGGAAGAGGGGCAGCCTCTTTGACCCCCTCTCAGCCTAGTGGGAGCGCTTCTGTATAACCTGTGAGTCTATAATAAAGTCTTGTTCAGTTCCACCTTTAGTCTCGTCATTCACCCTCAGTTACAGACACAACATTTGGCAATGAGGGTAAAAAACATGAACACGGGAGTCACTACCATTCGGCTGTTTGTAGAGCTTCCCGGTGAGCCACCGGTCCTTTGAATGAGATGGTTCACTGCATTCCAAAATTACTTGGTGGCTCTGAACCTTGGTGAACTGAAGAAGATACGGGCTCGGGCAGTACTGGTTCATAATATGAGTATGGAAAGACAGCATATTCTTGCTACCTTGGGTGCTAGCGATAGCTTTGAAGACGTTGTTGAGCTAATGGCGCGACATTTTCGCACCCCTGAGAGCGTCATCGTCTGGAGGATCCAGTTTCGGCAGCGCCACCAGTGGATCGGCGAGTCAGTACAACGATATGTTGCGGACCTGCGTCAGGTGGCTGGGGGCTGCCGGTTTGGAGCACTGGAGGAAGAGATGGTCCATAACCAGTTGGCGGAGCACACGCTTTGTTCGACAGCGAGGTCGAGGCTCCTCACGCACTCCGGTGAATTGTCGTTAGCCATGGCTATCAAGATAGCTCAGTAGTTTGAAGCAGCAGACAGACTGTCACGTGGTCTCGGTGAAAGAGCTACGCTGCACCTCTCTGAATCACAATCAACAGCGCAGACTGTGGGCCCGGACAGCAATGATAGCAAGCAGGAGAAGGAGGGATGAGCTACAGCTGTGAAGATAAGGTCTGCCCCGGGATCGCCCAGGTGTTTGGGTTGTGGGTCCACTAAGCACTGCTATAAGGCAAGAGAGTGTCCGGCAAGAGGAAAATGCTGCAGCAAGTGCGGACTTCTGCATCATTTTGACAGGGCCTGTAATAGGTTCGAATGAGGGGAACGGCGACACAAAGCGGACACCCCTGCTCCAACTCCTATGGTTATCCACACCATCTCTCCGAATACCGAGGGCTCCGAATACCGTCCAGCTTCACCATACATACTGTATGGTGAAGCTGGACGGAGTGGAGATGCCACTGCTGATTGACACAGGCGCAGTGAGGTCCATGTTGAATTGGCCTACCGTGAGGAGTTTCTTCCCATACTACCGAGTGAGAGGTTATTCAGCGCCATTTTGTGGGTATGGAGAAAAAAGGCTAGCCATTGTGTATTCAGTGGAACTGACAGCTTGGTACAAATCGGCGGAGGTGTCCAACCTGCAGTTTGTGGTGACCGCCGATGGCGAGAATATTACGGGCTGTGACCTTTTATATGGACTGGGCTTTTCAATCACCAGCAGTCTTGGAGAAGAGTGGTCGGGCTGTGGCTTGTGGGACCAGCCGGTTCCACAAGTGGTGGACGATGCTGTATGGGATGAACCCTGGCCTAGTATTCTGGAAGATGAGGAGAATCAGCCCTACCCAGGGCCACTGCGGGAGGGTCCCGGTGTCAGTTCCCCAGTATCCCTAGCTGAGGGAACTGGGCGACACAGTGGGACACCCGTGACGGCGGGTGGAGCTGAATGGCTGGCCTATTCTGCTTCCGGAGTTCGGCTGGGAGGTACTGAGAAGCAAGGGGTCACAACAGCTTCGTCATCGTCTGAAATGAAAGCAAGCGGGGCAGGACCGGCTGGCATGGTAAAACAACGTGCCACTCAGGGACACTGGAAGCTGAGTCGGGCCCTTCTAGGGGTCGCTGATGTGGTCCGACCCAGAGAGGAGGCCTGGTCAAGAGGGGTTCGTAGAAAGCACAAACAACAGGAGGACCAGAGGCAGGTGGTGGCTGTTGCAGGAGGATGGCTATCTTCAGCTGTCTGATGGCTCATGGCGGCATCCCAACGAGCTGCAGCGTGCCAAGCTTGAGAAGGAGGTGTTTGGACAGCGGCACGGGCCATCCCTGGGCATGAGGAGAACAAGGTGCTCCGGAGGGGAACCATCTGATGGTTTTCCGGGGGGTGGTTCCTCTACTGAGGCAGACTGATATCTGGGTGATGTGTTTATTGCATGGTGTTGGTATGAATAGTAACGAAGTTGTTTATTGGATTTATTAATGGGGGTATAACCTGCTTGTATATATGTTTGTTCTAATAAGGGGATTGTTTTGGATTATTTATTTTAGGAACACAGCAATTTTCTGTTTAATGGACTGTGTTTTAGCAATGACGGCAGAATAATCCGTCTAGCCATGTGGGGGTTGGACGGCAGTCCACCTGTCTCCCCCTAGCCTTAGTTATTTTGTATGAGTGTGGAAGGCCCTGATATTTCTGTTCACTTTAAGTGCGTGATTTGGGTTCTAAATTGGGAAGGGTTTTGATTGTATGTGTGTGTTTTGGACCTTTTTGGGGGGGTGATGTTGTTCATAGGACGCATTATTGTGTGACACGGGTGGTGGCTCCACCTTTCTGGTTCCGTCACAATCCAGGGTATAAGAGGGCTGTAGGGAAGAGGGGCAGTCTCTTTGACTACCTCTCAGCCTAGAGTTGGTCAAAGTAAACAACCTGATTCTGGGTCAGGGTCTTGTGTGTATCAGAGCAGCTACTCACTGCAATCCATAATTGATAAAGGCAAAACACAATGGCTTATTGTATTCTCTGCATTTCTCTTGCAGTTGGTTTAAGGTGTGTATGTGATCAATGGTGGAGTAGCCCCTGTGGAAACCTGCCTGTTCTCTTGATTGGCTTGCATCTAGTATGCGCTCTATTCTCAGCGTTAGAAATTTCTGTGAAGCGCTTGTACATATTTGAGAGACAAATTGGCCTGTAGTTTTTAATGTGTCTTCCGTCACCTTTTTTGAAAAGAATGACATCTTTGGCTTCTTTCCAGCTTGATGAAATCTTCTTTGTTCTTGGCATTTGGTGTAGAGCTCGGCAAGCAGAGGAATGTACCACCTTCCTTCAGTACCTCCACTTTGATTCTGTCCTTTCCTGTTGCTTTGTCGTTCTTCATTTTTCTTAAAGGTGGACTCACGCTACAACATTTGGACCAACTTTTACTGACGTTTTGGCAAACGTCTGGCTCTGCCAGCAAAAGTTAAGTTGCTGGTGTTTGTTGGCAAACGCTGGTGAAAGTTGTGTTCTTTGAAAATTTTCAGCATGCTGAAAATTTGCCGACGTTTGGAAATAAGCATTGGTGAAAGTTGTGCTCAGTTTGTAAAAGTTCTGAAGTGCTGGGCTAAATTATGCAGAGTTCACCTAAGTTAAAGCTGGGTTCACATTACAGCGTTTGGCCAACTTTTACAGACGTTTTTGAAAAATCAGAGAAATACTCAACGCAGATCTGCTGACGTCGGCGCCAGGCTACACTCATATTAAGATCAGCGTTTGTGGAGACTTCCTGCCATTCTGGACCTGCTTCTGGAGTGAACACATCTCCCTTGGGCATACGTTTCAGTATTTATTTTCGTTTTATATTCCTATATAGTTATTTCTGCATACCCTTTTCCCCTGTTCGTTCATTCATTCATTCAACTAAAAAAATAATAAATTAATGCTATAGACTCCACACTAAAGCTACAGTTACACCGCAGGTTTAAATGCTCAATTCCGATTTTTTTGCACAAATGTGACCCATATCTGATTTTTTTAATGACAGTCTGAATGGCACAGATCCGATTTTTTCACACCAAACCCAGGCCACTTTCATATGTGGTCCTAATTCAGATACGTATCTGATATTTTCCAAAGCGACCTCAGTCTGAACTGTCATGTTGCATTTCATCCAACTTTTTCCTCATTGAAGTGAGACAGACGTGACAATTCTGTGGTGGAGGATGCAGCAAGCATGGCAGACACAGCTGATTTGTGCTCCCTTTTTAATCTTCTTCCCTTTATCACTGGATCATAATTTTGTCAGCTCCGGCTGCACAATAACTTCAAAATTTCGGGAGAGGAGTGAGAGTTTGGGGCTGAAACCCTCAGACAAGCAGGTGCACAGTAACAGCACTTTTTTTTTTTTTTTTTTTTTTTTAAGTAATGGCACATTTACTGGACGCTGTAAATTCCTTTTTCCCTGTAAACAGCACATCATGAGTCCTGGCTGCTGAAATATCTAAAATGTAAAGTTAATACTGACATGACTGTGGAGTGGAATGGCCAGACACGGGGACACAGGGGTCTGTGGCGGTTTCTCCTTCCTGTGGGGGACCCCTGGTACGAGCCACTGACAACGTCAGTGGATGAGAGGCCTATTGTAATCACTAGGATTATTTATTATTAATGTTATTTATACAGGTAATCCCATTGAGACACAAGGTCTCAATTTTGAGAGCTGGTTAATCAATCAGTTCTGTTAAAGCAGGGCTGATCACAGCGGTCATCTGGTGTGTAGAGGAATGAACCTGGTCTTATTTATTTTGTGCATAATCCTTTCTGAATGACTTTAATATTTTATTTTGCTGCGCTGCATCAAGGTGAAGAAGTTCTGTCCCCCTCAATCATTGTCAAACACAGGTGTTGTCAAGCACAACACTGTGTCCAACGCTACTGTTATGTCCACAAACCTGGTGATGAACGAGGTCGACAGAGTGGTAGCGTTGAACACAGCTTTATTATATATAATGTGGAACAGTACAGGGCATGCACCTGTGGGGACATCCGGCACAAGAGGAAGTGCCTATGGAGGCGCGCCCCGCTATATAGGGCAGTACAGTGACGTGACAGGAAGTCGGCATCACCACACTGGACTTCACAATAAGTGCCTCCATAACATCCTCCCCCACTTTACAAAGTCCAAAACCACTCACACAATTCAAACCCACCCCAATTTGGAACCTGAAACACGGTCTAAAAAGATGTAAACCGAGGTACTAACAAGCCTAACACACTCACACAAAACAACCTACAGTGGGTGGACTGCCATGCAACCCGCATGGCACGGTGGATTATTCTGCCGCCGAATTAAACTAAAAGAGTCGTTATTGAAACTAAAAATATCTGCCATGCTCCTAAACTACACACAACTTTACACACAAGGAACTATAAACAAGAAAAACTGTCACAGCACAGTCACTTGGGTGGGAAAGATGGAACCGGCATGGGGGAGCCCAGTGCAGCCCCTCAGCAGGCGTGCCCCTGGAGGCAGCAGGTCACCGGAGCGATGGCTGATCTTCTAGAAGACGGAGCCCGGCTCTCAAACCACCTTCACTGACTCCCGTCCAGCCCCGCCACCTGGAGCATCCTCTTGGACACGTCATAGCTGGTTGGCATGCCTCATGAGACTTTCCCGCACTGACTCTGAGCAATGCTGGTCCGGCTCGAAAGCAAGGGTGTCCATTTCATGCCACGTCCTCTTCAACCTCCAGAGCCCACAAGACCCAATGACCACAACCAGACCACTCGTTCTCAGCACCGTCCTTGATGGCAAAACCCAGTCCGTAGAATAGGTCACACTCCATGATGGTATCGCCGCATGCTGTCACTTGGAAAGTGAAGTCCCTCATCGTTTCAGACTTGTAATGAACAGTCAACTCCACAGTCCCAACAGTACACAGCCTGCTACCTCCGTAGCCATACAATGGCGCTGGGTTACGCTTTATCCTGTGGTAGGGGAAAAACCTCTTCACCATGGCCCAATTCAGTATCAACCGCACCGCCGCCGTGTTGAGCAACAGTGGCACCTCTATGTTGTCTAACTCCACTACACAAGACGTTTACCCGTTGGCACTGGGGCTCACCGAGTGGTCGGAGCGGGCGGAGTGATTTCTTCCATGGGCTCTCCAGTTCAGATAAGCGACACACCCTGGCATAATGATTCAAGTGTCCACATCTGCTACAATGTTTTCCTCTTGCTGGGCACTCCTTCGCTTTATAGCCGTGCATCACGGACCCACAGCCCCTGCAAGGGGGTCTTCCCGGGGCAGGCACCACTGTGTAATGTGGAACAATACACGGCATGCACCTGCGGGAACGTCCAGCACAAGAGGAAGTGCTTATAGCAGCTCACCCGCTATATAGGGCAGCGTGGTGACGCGACAGGAAGTCAGCGTCACACTGCACTTCACAATAAGTGCCTCCGTAACAGTTACGTTTTCTTCGGTGCATGCAGGTCACTTCATAGCTGGAGACCATTCATACTGGAGTCTGATGGGGGTCGCATTTAAATTATAATGTGAACATCCACACAAAAAAATCGGATCTCTGCAAAAAATCGGAATTGAGCATTAAGACCTGCAGAGTGACCATAGCCTAAGTCCGCAATTAAAATGTGAATGTGGATGGAATAAAAAAAAAATATTTTGTGTAACATCATATAAATTAAATGACGAGTGATTATATTTTGACTGTCACAACTCTCTCCATAAAAATAACATAAAATCCCATTAAATGTCATTTACTTTTTGACACCACATCAGCACTGTTTGATTCCCCACAATGGAATCCGAACCAGTAAATCCTGGAGAATGATTATGCACGGAGCAGAAAATTAAGATCAGTAAATTTCTCAGTGAGGAGATTTTTTTTTTCTTTTGGGCTGTCACATTTTTCGGAGATCATATATATATACAGTATATATATATATGTAGCAGGCAGAAAGTAGACAGACTCTCTGACCAAAAATTTCATGAAAAAATCTTTATTCCACAGACCAAGAAAATGGTTGTGTTTGGAATGTTCACTCACCCTACTCGCTATATAGTGAATTTAGATATAATGGACTATACAGTAAACTCAATATAACAATAGTTTAGTTTTAGTTTAGTTTAGTTTATTTGAAAAGGGACAATGCAATTTCATAAAACACATGATTACACTTGGTTAAAAAAGCCAGAATTAGCCAAAAGGCTGGTTTTCATCTGTAGTCCCCTGGCCAAGATGTAAAAAAGCAGTAAAATGCATCTACAAGAAAAAAAACATAATTAGACATTTAAGAGGGCATTAATGTAACAAATAACACATACATAACAAACTGTACATTTAAACACAACATCAAACATCACAGCAGACTTATCTTTTAGTGTTGGCAGCTGTAGGTGTTTATAAGCCACATTTTCAATTTTTTTGTGAAGGCCTTGAATGTTGTGAGCAGTTTAACCTCCTCAGGTACAGAGTTCCACTCACTAGCGCTCCTCACTGACCAGGCCGACTTACTGAAAGTGCTCCTGCGCAGAGGAATGAAACAGTCACCTCTGACAGAGCCTCGAGTGACACGCTCAGAGCTGTTTCTTTGGCTGATGAACTCTGCCAGAGGATCTGGAGCCAAATCATGCAGTACTTTATAAATCAAATTTAAATTTGCAAATGTATGAAGACTATCCCAATTTAAAAGACTGTATTTTTTTAAAATTGCACAATGATGATAATGCCTAGGTTTTTTATCCATAACTTTAAGTGCTTGTTTGTACAAAACTTCCAATGGTTTTTTTGCACTCAAACCCGCCTGGGACCAGCTAGTTAGGCAATAGTTGAAGTGACTCAGAATCATTGAATGCAAGTATATTTTTGCGGCATCAGTTGACATTTCATTTCGAATTGCACGGAAATTTGCAAGTTTTAACTTGATTTTTTTACACAATTTAGCAATATGGGCTTTAAAAGAAAGCTGTGAATCTATTATTAACCCAAGATATTTATATTGGCTAACAATTTGTATTTTTCCTCCATTAACATGTATGTCAGGGTCAGGTGACACTATTTATTTTAGTGAAATACATGCCTACAGTTTTAGAAACATTTAACTGTAGACAGCACTCCTGCAACCAAGTTGTGACACAGGACATTGTTTTACTAAGTTTAGCAGCAACAGTGTCTTTGGAGTGACCATGAACAAAAAAAACCCGTGTCGTCTGCATACATTAAGCATTCAGCTTCAGAACAAACAGTGGGCAAATCATTAATATAAAGACTAAATAAAAGGGGGGCTAATATTGATCCCTGAGGGACTCCAGAAGTTAGCCTAAGAGAATCAGATCTGCAGTTGTTAACTGATACAGATTGTGTTCGATCATGCAGATATGATTCAATCCAGCTCACAGCATTGTGAGAAAAGTTAAATTTAAAGAGCTTGGTAAGAAGAACAGAGTGATTTACTGTATCAAATGCTTTCCTGAGTTCCAAAAACACCGCCCCTACAACTCCACCCTTATCAAGAAAAGATTTTATTTTCTCAATGAAGAGGCATGTAGCCATTTCAGTGGAATGCTTGGATCTGAAACCAAACTGCATGGCATGGAGAGAGGGGGAACTACTGTTTAAATAATGGACAATCTGTTCTGCCACCCATTTTTCTGCAATTTTGGAAATGGCCAGAAGAATGCTTATTGGTCGGTAGTTATGCAGAAGAGTTGAGTCACCGGATTTAAAAACAGGGGTAACAATAGCAGATTTCCAGGCCTTTGGAAAATGGCCAGATGAAATTGAAAGATTAATGATTGAGGCAATAGGAGTGGCGAGAGCTGAACCTAAATCTTTGAGCATGTTCGTGTCCATTCCAAAAACATCCTTTGCTTTAGATGGTTTGAGTGATTGAATTAAATCGATAACTTTGGTCTCAGTAATATTTGTAATAGTAAAAGACTGTGATGCAGACAATACAGGGTATTCCTTCCTTTGTTTTACTATAAACTTATCAGAGATTTCTGACACAGATTCAATGAAGTAGTTGTTAAAAGCATCAGCCATCACTTGAGGTTCTGTCAAGATGTTTCCATTCAATTGAATTTGCATTAGTTTTGCTTTGTTTTTCTGGGAATCACCCAATAGTTTTTTAATATATGTCCAGGTTATTTTAGAATTTCCCCTTGCACTATTCAAAACAGTAATAAAAAAGTCAGCTTTAGATTTTCTTATTTCTTTCACTACCCTATTTCTCAATGAAATAAATTGGTGCCTGTTTTGTCCTGATTTAGCTGACAATTTCAAAAAGTGATCTCGTTCTTTCATCAATTTCAGAATAAATTTGCTTAACCAAGGAAGGCCATTCTTTCTAGCTTTTAGTTTAATTATCCGTGTAAATTGTATAATAATTTGTTGTATTTTGTTGGCAAATTTAGAACAATCCTCATCTAAATTTTTGTCAACGAGTAATTCATCCCAATTTACTTCTTGAATAGAATTAACAGCTTTCAAACACCACTGGGCCTGTTTTCGTGGCACGGTTAATGACGTCATCACGTGAGACAGCAAAGCGTAACAGACTAACTGTGGTAAAAAAAAAAATGAATACCTGCATGTAATTTGTAGTAAGTATGTATTAAATCAAATTGTTTTTGCTCAATTAATAAATATAAATACTTAAGGTAGTTTATGTTGCGATATGAAGCTCTTCTCTCACTGCTCCATTAGCTGCACATTGCATTATGGGATATATTGGCTAATGTAGTGACCATCTGTTGCACATTATTTTTCAAAATGCATTGTGGGATATTTTGAGTGTACTATATAGTGAATGAAATTTTCAGTTAAGATTTCGAGCAGCACTACAAAATGGTTGATTCACTATGTAGTGCACTACTGTATATGGGGAAGGAGTGAACATTTCGAACACAGCAAATGTTTTTGCAGACAGCAAAAAAAAAAAAAAAAAAAAATGCTCAGTGTCTCCAATGGCTGTTGTTTCCAAGGCGACCAGCAATGCATACTGGCAAAAGACACGTTTGCGCAACAGCACAGCCTAGTGGTAGAAAAATAACACTGCAAAGACACAAAGCCCCAAACCACACCCGTCACCTGGAGCAAACAAACCTACAAACAACTCAAAACTAATCAAATACCCATTATGGGGGGGTGGGGGGGGTGGAAAAAGTGTTTTCCTCCTCCCTCATTTCTCATTTTTTTGTTTGTCACACTTAAATGTTTCAGATCATCAAACAAATTTAAATATTAGACAAAGACAAGTTTACACAAGTAAACACAATACAGTATGTAGTTTTTAAACCAAGGTGTTTATTATTGAGGGTAAAACAAATCCAAACCTCCATGGCCCTGTGTGAAAAGGTGACACCCCCCCCCCCCGTTAAAACATAAATTAACTGTGGTTTATCACATCTTTGGAAAGCTGAATTCAATTTCTCTAGCCACACCCAGGCCTGATTACTGCCATACCTGTTCTCAATCAACAAATCACTTAAATAGGACCTGACTGACAAAGTGAAGTAGACCAAAAGATCCTCAAAAGCTAGACATCATGCTGCGATCCAAAGAAATTCAGGAACAAATGAGAAACAAAGTAATTGAGATCTATCAGTCTGGAAAAGGTTATAAAGCCATTTCTAAAGCTTTGGGACTCAAGCAAACCACAGTGAGAGCCATTATCCACAAATGGCAAAAACATGGAACATGAACCTTCCCAGAAGTGGTTGGCCGACCAAAATTACCCCAAGAGCACAGCGACGACTCACCCAAGAGGTCAGAAAAGACCCAACAACAGCATCCAAAGAATTGCAGGCCTCACCTGCCTCAGTTAAGGTCAGTGTTCATGTCTCCACCATAAGAAAGAGACTGGGCAACATTTTTGTCATCATTTTTCAGTAGCACAAGTAATTCTTATAGTGTCCCACTCTGTATGTTCTGTTTATTGTCCCCCCCCCCCCCCACCGCCAACAGAGAAATAAAATATCCACCCATGGTATAAAATATAACAAATACAGCATGTCACAGGTGTCAGTAGTGTATTTATAGATATTTATAGTGTATTTATAGGTCAACAAACAGCGGTGCACAATGCAATGTGTGCTGCAATTCTCTGTGTGCTGTGATCCCTAACTGGGTGAATCACATTATTATCATGCAGCCTTTATTTCTGCAAACACAAATATCGGCAGTTCTTTAAACCCCCCCTCACGGAATTGATAGACATATTGTAATTTAGCTCTTCCTTTCAGTCTTTCTTCTTCCTGAGAAATGCTTTTGCCAAAAATATCCCACCTCCTCTCCCCAGTACTCAGTCCCTCTGGATATGGGCAGCTGCCTGAATTACAAAGGTAGCAATGTGAGTAATGAACCAGCTGAAATCTCATCATATAGAGTGAGTTACCCCAAGAAGCCCCTCTGACCCTAACCCCAGCCTCTGAACCTCAACAAATGAGCTTTTCATTTACTATTCAGACATCAGAATGAGGCATGTTGCAGGCACAGAGGTGCTCTGAAATACTGCACTGCATGCAAACGTGGTTTTGCAATCTTCAAGCTTAACAAATCACCAATTCTGTTCCAAGCTTATTTGCATACAGTGCTCAGATATTCTGCCTATGCAAATGCCGTGAAAGTGCAAATTTCACAGCAGCCTTGTTTGTTGCTTATGAAATTGTTTGGAACTCATACTAAACTTCTGTAGAGTCTTTCATGAGCATCTCGGCTGGATTTCACTGAAGCAAAACACGTTATTTTTTAATGACCGATACTTTGATCTGGCTAATGTATAATGCACAGTTATTAAATGCCAAGCTTAGTGGTGCTGGCTTGAGTCGTCTAAGTCCAATGAAATTTATGGATTATGAAGAAAATCCCATATTTTTAGAAACAGGTTCTGAAAAAATTAATTTGACTAAATTGCCAAAGAAAATGTGTGCCAGTCAACTCAAATTCCTATAGCAGCAAAGTTGAAATATTATAATGAACTACATAACAATAGTAAAAGCCTGAGGTTTCAAAAGTTAAGCGATGATATACAGTACATATACTGTATATATTTATTCCATATTCATCACAATGAGGCCTAACTGATTCTGCAGAACTCTGAGAGAAAGGGGATTTTAGACATTTCAATGATTTGGATCTTTGTTCAAGAGAGAAAAAGAGAAACACTTTCTAATACATCTGAGGAACTGGGAAATAGTAGATAAATACCCCTCGCTAAGCTTCCTCAGTGAATAAAAGTTTTTCCCTCTCATCTGATCATTTGCAGAATATTTTTTGGATTATTGTTACATGTTTTATATGTTATTTATTGCAGACTAGGCTCTGAGCCGATCACTTCAAGCAGCTATGATGCATTTGTGAGTGCCTTCTGTTTTGATTTAACTATAAGCTCCTCAAGTTACAGTTATCATTTAGAAAGGTCCCACTGATGTTGCATGCCTTGTTATAAATCCACCCACAAATTGTCTTGCATTAATAGAATCCCAACATTTCATGCGTCGTATTGCCTTCACTATGAAAAGTAAAAGGACATTTTCTTTTGATTTGAACACAATGGACTGTAAAAGTAAAATATACAGTGGGGTAAAAAAGTATTTAGTCAGCCACCAATTGTGCAAGTTCTCCCACTTGAAAGATGAGAGAGGTCTCCAATTTTCATCATAGGTATACCGCAACTATGAGAGACAAAATGAGGGGGAAAAAAATCCAGAAAATCACATTGAAGGATTTTTAATGAATTAATTGGTAAATTCCTCGGTAAAATAAGTATTTGGTCAATAACAAAAGTTCATCTCAGTACTTTGTTATATACCCTTTGTTGGCAATGACAGAGGTCAAACGTTTTCTGTAAGTTTTCACAAGGTTTTCACACACTGTTGCTGGTATTGTGGCCCATTCCTCCATGCAGATCTCCTCTAGAGCAGTGATGTTTTGGGGCTGTCGCTGGGTAACACAGACTTTCAACTCCCTCCAAAGATTTTCTATGGGGTTGAGATCTGGAGACTGGCTGGGCCACTCCAGGACCTTGAAATGCTTCTTACAAAGCCACTCCTTCATTGCCCAGGCAGTGTGTTTGGGATCATTGTCATGCTGAAAGACCCAGCCACATTTCATCTTCAATGCCCTTGCTAGTGGAAGGAGGTTTTCACTCAAAATCTTACGATACATGACCCCAGTCATTCTTTCCTTTACACGGATCAGTCGTCCTGGTCCCTTTGCAGAAAAACAGCCCCAAAGTATGATGTTTTCACCCCCATGCTTCACAGTAGGTATGGTGTTCTTTCTCCTCCAAACACGACAAGTTGAGTTTTTACCAAAAAGTTCTATTTTGGTTTCATCTGACCATATGACATTCTCCCAACCTCTTCTGGATCATCCAAATGCTCTCTAGCAAACTTCAGACGGGCCTGGACATGTACTGGCTTAAGCAGGGGCACACGTCTGGCACTGCAGGATTTGAGTCCCTGGCGGCGTAGTGTGTTTCTGATGTAGCCTTTGTTACTTTGGTCCCAGCTCTCTGCAGGTCATTCACTAGGTCCCCCCATGTGGTTCTGGGATTTTTGCTCACCGTTCTCATGATAATTTTGACCCCACGGGGTGAGATCTTGCGTGGATCCCCAGATCGAGGGAGATTATCAGTGGTCTTGTATGTCTTCCATTTTCTAATTTCCATTTTCTAATTTCCATTTTCTAATTGCTCCCACAGTTGATTTCTTCGCACCAAGCTACTTACCTATTGCAGATTCAGTCTTCCCAGCCTGGTGCAGGTCTACAATTTTGTTTCTGGTGTCCTTTGACAGCTCTTTGGTCTTGGCCATAGTGGAGTTTGGAGTCTGACTGTTTGAGGTTGTGGACAGATGTCTTTTATACTGATAACGAGTTCAAACAGGTGCCATTAATACATGTAACGAGTGAAGGACAGAGAAGCCTCTTAAAGAAGAAGTTACAGGTCTGTGAGAGCCTGAAATCTTGCTTGTTTGTAGGTGACCAAATACTTATTTTACTGAGGAATTTACCAATTAATTTATTAAAAATCCTTCAATGTGATTTTCTGGATTTTTTTTTTTTCTCATTTTGTCTCTCATAGTTGAGGTATACCTATGATGAAAATTGGAGACCTCTCATCTTTTAAGTGGGAGAACTTGCACAATTGGTGACTGACTAAATACTTTTTTGGCCCACTGTATATATATATATATATATATATATATATATATATATATATATATATATATATACATATATATATATAAAATGACACCACTACCATTTTCATCCCTCAGCCTCTAAAAGGATAAAGGGATATTGGTAACATCCCACGAGGCGGATGGGTGGCGGGGGTGGCAGCATCAACACCTACCTTGTGAATGGAATAACTAGAGGAAGAAATTATGTAGGCTTTCAAAATACCATACCATAATTATATTTATGAAAAATCTTGAACGAGTTCGAATTTGAGTGTTGTCTAACTTGGAGGTTAAGGTCAGAGGTCAGTTTTTCTCTAAATCTCGTAAACACAATAACTACACAAAGACATGATGTAGGCTTTTCAAATCAGTATCATTGATCTATCTCAGACAAATCTTGGACGTCTAACACCCTGACTATGATTTTGGTGTGAAAAGGACAAAGGTCAATGTTAAAATTCCCTATACCTTATTGCTATAGCGCAAGCAAAGCTAGGGCCACTAAACTTTGTACACAGGTTTACCCTGTGACCCTGAATTGTGACTATAGTTTTGGGATTGCAAGGTCAAAGGTCAAGCTCAAAATGCCATATAAACTATATCTAAACAACAAAGAAAGAGGGTGAGGGGCACCACTGGCAGCTGCCAGTATTTTCTGTATCGAAATCTCTTTTTTTTTTTCCCCTCCTCTTGTCCTGTCAGGCAGTTAGGTGAGCAAAACAGAAATCCACTTCCCTTATTGTGCCAAACAGACTTACTGTCATGATGCTGAACACTGAGGGAGCACCGTGCTCATGCCTTCAGTTTGTTCTGATTATTTTTCTGTATTTCCTCATCTTAGTTTTATCATTGAATTTGTTCTTAGTTTTGGATGTATTATGTCATTTGAGTTTGCTATTTGTTTCTGTTCATGAACGTTTTTGTTCGTAGTTTAGTTACTGTTATTTTGTGTTTATATTAATCATCCACAACCATCCAGTTTCTTATTATAAATATTATTTGCCTTTTTGACATGAGCAGACCCTCACCTTTACCCTCAGTCCTCTTTTTGTAATTTTGATATTAGTATTCCAGTATTTGCATTTCTTGTTTTGTATTTATCTCATCTTCGCCTTTATGGTTCATTTCTCCCTGTTAGTTTTATCTGGTCTGTTTGTCATTCTGTATTCACTTCATATTTAGTCAGTTACCTTTTTGCCATATTCCCGGTCCCGGGTTTCCTCTGGGCTATTTGGTCTTACCGGCATGCGTTCCATGCTTCAGCCCCATTTATCCAACGTGTGTCCCATGTAGCCTACCCTGAAAGTATTATTATTATTAAACATTTTTGCAAACTCACAGCTCCTGCGTTTAGGTAGTCCTGCCCCTGCGGGGCCAGTTTATAACATTCACTTTGACAAAAGGAGCTTTATACAGTACATATATACGTACTGCATATTGTTTATAAACTCCTCTTGTAATAACCTTTAATACTTTATTTAAATTGTTTTACCCATGAAGGACCCGACAGGGGTGGAATGGGGAAAAGAGGGGTGGAGAGGGGAAAGAAAAGGGAGAGGAACAAACAAAGAAGATAAATTAACAACTGAAACAAACAGGAGACAGACTTTCTTCCACTGAAGAGGTCTCAACACGAGTCTGGTATCTGCACCTGTTAAAGGAGAGACATACAGTATGTGTGTGCGCATATGTGTGCGTGTGTATGACAGCGTGTGCAAAATAAGTGTGTGCATGTCAGTAGTTTGTCAAGGAACATACAAAGAGGGTGGCCGGTCACAGCAACTCCCCCCCTCGAAAACCCCAAGCAAGTAGGACAATGCCACCAACCCCCACCAGGCACAGGTGTCCCGAAGCCAACAAGCCCCAGAACAGCCAGGCATCCACACCAGGCGGGATGGCTGAGGGGGGCTGAGTCACCAAGCGGCCGGCGTGGCGGCCTACACCCCTGGACCGACCAACCCCCGCCCCCCAACGGGGCCAATGCCAGCCCCTGGACCCCAGGTGCTGGGAGGCCAACGTCCCTATCCCCCGGTGTGAGTCCCCCCCCCCCGACACCCCCACAGCGGGCTCCACCCTACACCAATGCCACTGCCGCACATCCCAGGGACCCCTATGCCCCACGCCCAAAGAAGGCGGCAGCAAGGCACAGGGGCGCCATACCCCCCACACACAAACCGCTCAGGGGAACCCACGCAGCCAAGAGGTGCTAGCCCCTCATTCCAGCATCTCCCCACCAGCACACATATCCATTCCCACGCACTCACACTCTCATGCTCTCATACACACCCACTTGCATCCACATGCACTCACTCGCTCTCGCTCGCCCTCTCCCCCACACAATCCAATCCTACACTCGCAGTCCTAGACCCACCCCCTCTCTCTCCCAGTCCTGTACCCACTCAGTCTCACTCCCACTCCCACTCGCCCTCAAAGTGACCCGCACTTACTCACATTCATCCATACACACACTCTCACTCACTCTCTGACCTACTCACCTCCACTCGTGCTCTCCCCCACAAACCCACCCACATTCATTCCCCCTTATTACTTAGGGCGGCCGTGGTGCAGATGCAGTGCACATGAACGTGCAGCAGCGCTTGGCAGCAGGAGGGGAGACTGCCGGCACAGGCCAGCACCTACACCCCCATTGACCTGACTCAGGGCGGCCGCGGCCACAAAAGCAGACCACCACCCCCAACGCCCACCCAAGCGACTAATCAGCGGACCACCACAAGTGCTCTGAGATGCCACCCGACACACAAAGTGCCACACAAAACCAACCCACCATCACCATCTCCACTCATCACTCCCTCACTCTTGCTTACTCTCTTGTTCAGTCACTCTCTCACTCCCTTGCTCGCACCTATTCATTCGGCAGCACCCAGGGATTCTGACAATATGACGGGCACCAGGCCTCCCGCCGAGCCCCAAGGCCCCCGGCAGAAGGAAAACAACAGGGGTTGGGGGAGACCCCCGCCCCCCTCCTCCATGCACGGATCATGGTGAGTGTGTGTTAGTTACCTCCGCCAGGCCGCAGGCCAGGAGGTTATGTTTTTGCTGGGGATTGTCTGTCTGTCTGTCTGTCTGTCTGTCTGTCTGTCTGTCTGTTGGTTAGCAAGATAACTCAAAAAGTTTTGGACGGATTTCGATGAAACTTTCAGGCGTTGTTGGAAATGGTACAAGGAAGAACTGATTAAATTTTGGGGATGATCCGGATCACCGTCTGGATCTAGGAATTTTTTAAAGGATTCTTTAACATTGTGAGATAGGGCCATTTTCAACATGTGTGCAGGCGCAATGGAGGGCGCTGGTCGTCGTGTCTGACGAACACGAACTCCGCGTTCTTCAAAGTTTTAGGCACAAAAGCACGCGGAAAACAGTGGTGGGCCGGGCCCGGCAGCGTGCCTGTGTTTGCACTACGCTGCAAAAGCTGAGACAGGCAGCTGTCCGGCGCCGGATTATTTGGCAGAAATTCCCCGGGCAGCCATAGGGGCTGCCCAAAAACAAGCTCTCTGCCGGGGAAGCTTCCAAATCTTCTTTTGCCGCGGAGCGCAACCCCAATAAAACCCACGGCAACCTGTCTACCCAATTTGCATCCGTCAATGAACCCCTGAGTGCTGCTTTCAGTGATCTATGAAAACGCTTGCATAACCCATTGGCCTGTGGGTTGTATGCGGTTGTGCGATGAATTGCAACACCCGCAGCCTGGGAGTTTGGAGATGGAGGAGATGGACACAACAGCAACACTTGAGTTTATTACCTCCTCCAAGGAGGTAATGCTTTTACTACTGAACCACTAATCCTATCATTGTGAATCCAATTGCTAGTCATATGTTTTCATGGTCAAGGAATCTGAAAACGTACACACAAACACTGTATGGGGGGAACTGTGGCGCTTGGCGGAGGTCTGCGCTCTCTGAGTGCTTTTCTAGTTGTGTGATGTAATTGAATGAATGAATGAATCTTTATTTCGGATAGTACAGGTTAAAAGGAACTGAATAATATAGCAAAAGGGGGAAAGAAAATCCAACGAGGTCAAATTAGACAATAATTCCTCTGATTATACAATTCAACATAAGTTATCCTAACTGGGTGATGGCTGAAGCCGCAGCTTATATTGCCCACCCATATTCCATCCAAGAATTCAAAAGAAAAAAAGAAAAAACAAGACAAGAGCGATTACAGTTCAAAAAAAAAAAAAAAGAAACGAAGCTAAGACAAAGTGTGACAGAAAAAAAAAGAACTAAGCTACAACACAACACAGGCTGGATATGACAATCCTTATGTGATTTTACACGTCATCTTGTATATATGTTTGGAGTATTTCTTCCTTTAGTTTTAGTTTAAATTGTCCAAGCGTTGTGCATGATTTTAATTCAGGTCCAAAATCGTTCCATAATCTGACTCCTTGCACTGAAACACAGTGTTGCTTGGTGGTAGTTCTCACTGTAGGTTTTTGAAATATACATGTTCCTCTGAAATGATATTGTTTCTCCCTTATTTGGAACAACTTTTGGATATTTGCGGGCAGTGATAGATTCTTCACTTTAAACATTATTATTGCAGTTTTAAAGTCAACCAGATCTTTCAACTTGAGAGCTTTTAGTTTAAGAAAAAGTGGGTTTGTTGGTTCCCTGAAAGCTGCTTTGTTTATTATTCTAATAGCTCTCTTCTGAAGCATAAAGAGTGGATATATATTTGTTTTATATGTATTTCCCCATACTTCATTACAATATGTCATGTATGGGAGTATTAATGAATGTTACAAGGTATATAGTGTGGGTTGATTCAGCAAATATTTCACTCTGTGTAATATTGCAATTGATTTGGATATTTTGCCTTTAATATAATTAATATGTGACTTCCAACACAGTTTATTATCAATTATTACTCCAAGAAATTTAGTTTCAGATACCCTTTCAATCTCTATACCATTTACACTGAGTTTAGATACTGAGTTGTTGTGATGGTTGTTAAAGACTATAAATTTTGTCTTACTTAAATTTAGCATTAATTTGTTTGAATCAAACCACAGTTTAAGCTTTCCTAATTCCTTTCTGAGTGTATCCAGAAGTTGTTCCAAATTGTTTCCACTGCATAATAGATTAGTGTCATTGGCAAACAATATTAAGTCCATTTTTTCTGAAACTTTACATATATCATTTATATACATATTGAATAATAATGGCCCCAAAACTGAACCCTGTGGGACTCCACAAGTAACCTTCAGTAACTGTGAGTTTTTGTTACCAACACATACATACTGATATCTATTCTTTAAGTAACTACTTAACCAGGACAGTGCTACCCCTCTAATACCACAATTTTGTAGTTTCTTTAATAATAAATTATGATCCACTGTATCAAATGCTTTTTTAAGATCCAGGAATACTCCAACTGAATACTCTTTATTTTCAATGGCTGTTGATATTTTTTCTATAAATTCCATTAGAGCATATGCAGTTGTCCTCTTGTGTCTGAACCCATATTGCTGCTCACACAATAGATTATTCTTCAGTATGAAGTTGTCAATTCTCTCATAGAATATTTTTTCAAGTATCTTGGAAAATTGCGGCAATAGTGAAATTGGTCTATAGTTTGAGAATTCCCCTCTGTCACCCGTCTTGTATATCAGAATTACTTTAGCTATTTTCATTGCATTGGGAAATATACCTGTTTGGAGAGACAGGTTACAGATATACGTCAGTGGTTTCACCAAGCATTCAATAATAGTTTGGCTAAGAGCATGTCAATACCATCACAGTCCGTAGATGTTTTACTTTTAAACGATTTAACAATTTCAATGACCTCTCTCTCGTCTGTGTTCTTTATGAAAATGGAGTCTTTTATAGCAGTGTTATTGCATATTGTATCACCTCTAGGCACCATAGTGGGTATTTCTCGAGCCAAATTAGGACCAATGTTAACAAAATAGTTATTATATTCCTCTGCAGGTGAGGCTGCATTCACACTCTGAGTCGTTTTATTATTTTTTGAAAAATCGGCTGGGTTGTTTGTATTTCTGCTTTTATTTCCAAGAATACTGTTAAGTATTGTCCATGTATTTTTAATATTGTCTTTGTTTTTCTCCAGTTCTTTACTGTAATAGTCTCTCTTACTACATCTTATTATATATGTTAACTTATTTTTGTATGTTTTATACCGCTGCTCCGCTTCTTTTGTCCTTTTCTTTAGGAAAGCTTTATATAATATTTTTTTCTTTTTACACGCCTTTTGTAATCCTTTGGTTAACCATGGCTTAATGGCAAATTTATGTTTAAGCTTTTTTTTT
Source organism: Pholidichthys leucotaenia (assembly GCA_020510985.1). Lineage (NCBI taxonomy): Eukaryota > Metazoa > Chordata > Actinopteri > Cichliformes > Pholidichthyidae > Pholidichthys > Pholidichthys leucotaenia. The sequence continues at coordinate 260,387,472 of CM035843.1, forward strand.
TACTAATGGACAGTTTTTTTTCATAGAGAGTGGTTACAATGTTTATAAATGTGTCATAGGCTTCATTTACATCTGATACATAGACTTCTGTCCAGTCTTGCTTCAGCAAGTCCTCTTTAAAAGAACTGATTGCATTTGGTGATTTGTATCTGAATGATTTTAAAGTTTTTTCTGTATTGGCCCCCGTGTGGCCATGGATAAGTGCAAAGGTTGGCAAGTGGTCACTTATATCATTTATCAATAATCCACTTTCTATTTTCTTATCAATAACATTAACAAACAGGTTGTCAATAAGTGTAGCAGTGTGAACTGTGATTCTACTGGGATGTGTTATTGTGGGATATAGACTCATGCTGTACATAGAGTTCATGAACTCTGTAATTACATTTTGTTGGTGTGGATTTAGTAAATCAATATTGAAATCTCCACAGATTGCTACCATTTTCTTACTAGTAATATTATTGTACAGCTCGACTAATTTATCTCTGAATATCTCAATGCAAGTTCCCGGCGTTCTATATATACAACTTATAATTAGATTTTTTGTTTTATCTTGGTCAATGTCAACAGTAACACATTCCAAGATCCCTGGTAGTGCAAAGGACATTCCATTTACAAGCTTACACCTATACAGGTCATCAATATACAGTGCAACACCACCACCCTTTTTTTGAGATCTGTTAATATGAAACATCTGATATCCCTCTATTGCCATCAGGGGAGCCTGCTCTTCATTAAGCCAAGTTTCAGAGACTGCGATAGCTGTAAATTTTCTGTCTAGCTGTTTTAAATAGTCTTGAATCTGTGGAAAGTTTTTGTTAAGACTTCTGCTGTTGAAGTGTATTATTGATAGTTTACCATCTAGTTGCACTTGACTTTAGAATTGCTTTTCAGTGTAATATTCACATTGGCTATGAATATTATTGAAAAAGTGGTTATCAGGATCAATATCATTCTCCATCTCTTGTAGTTTATGTTCAGCATAATGGCATATTTTCAGAGTTTGAGTATCCTCACTCCGTGTCAAATGACTTCCTCCAACTGGGGATAATTGATGTCTACTCAAGTCAGTCATAAGTTTTTGTTTGTTTTGCTTATTTTTTTTAAAGTACTTTGGCATGGTATATCAAAAGAACTATTCTTACCGTGTGTGTGAATATGGATTATCATTGACTCTTAATTTTCTTAGTCAGTGTTCATCTGTATTTATCTAAGTCAGTAGCATCTCTGATCATTATACTCTTTGCTTGCTCAGGTGTTCCATTTAGTTTGATCCAAACTCTACAATTTCTTGTCCATGTTGCCTGTATTTTATTTTGTCTTTTCAGCATCCGTGCTTGCCTTGCTAATTCAGCATTTGTTTTTGTCAGGTGTTCATTTAGGTAAACTTGTGTTCCCCGTAGCTTTCTGGCCTGCCTCAATATGTCATTCTTTACCCTTCTGTTCACGAAGCGCATCACAATTGATTTCTTTGTTTTATTATCTTTCCTCGGTAAAGCATAACAGGCTGAAATTGCATTTGCTTCTACCTTTATATTTTTACTGCCAAGGAACTGAAGCACCTGGTTTTCTAGGGAGACTGATTCACTCAGGGGAGCCTCCTCACCTCTCAGTCCTGTTGTTGCATGAGCATATGACTGATATTTGATGTCTAGTCCACTTATAACTAGGTCATCCATACGAGAACCTTGCTCAAGATCCTCGACGCGTCGCTCCAAGTCCGTAATTTTTTTGTCTTTTTCCTGAATTGTTAATTTTAAGTCTCGTACATCTTCCATTAGGCCTATTATTTTGACCTGCTGGCTAACCATTTTGGCCATAATTATGTGCAGGTGTGTGAGCTACCAGAGTGCAGTTAAAATTGGGATGGTGAAATCTCAAAATTGTTTTTGTTTCTATTTATCTTATGTGATGCAGTAAAATAGCAATCTACAACCTTACCTATAATTATTTTAATATTTGTGTTACAAAGTTATTTAATTATGATAATGGCATTATAACAGAAATGACTGGAATTCACTCAACTGAGATGCAGACCCATGGCTTTTGCAGCCTTACAGATTTAAAACCTTGACATCTGACCATTGACCCCAAACCCATAGTCAAAGGCCAGGGTGTCAGGGTCAACCTGTGTACCAAGTTTGGTGACCCCAGCTTTCGTTGTTCTTGAGATATAGTTTATATAGAATAGAATAGGCTTTATTGTCTTGCACTTTGACCTCCACCATTGACCTTGCGATCCATAACTCATAGTGCCAGTTCAGAATCCCAAGGTGAACCTTTGAACCAAGTTTGGTGGCCCTAGCTTTGCTTGTTCTACTATATAGTAATAGGGCATAGTGAATGCAAATGTTGACATTTGACCTTTTGACCCCAAACCTATAGTTATAGGTCAGGATCCCAAAGTGAGCCTATGTACCAATGCCACATAGCAAGACCGGTCTGGCGCGGCTCTGGTCCACACAATGCCAGCCACTGGCAAACCAAATCAGAGCCACCAAAGGCTGTCATTCTTTGCAGCATGTGGGTCAAGTGTCAGTTTTGCAATGTGGAAAGTTTGGTGGCCCTAGCTCTCTTTGTTTTTGAGATATAGTTTATTTGGCATTCTGACCTTGACCTTTGACCTTCTGACTCCAAAAGTATAGCAATAGGTGCTAGTCCCAAGGTCAACCTGTGTACCAAGTTTGGTGATCGTCACCTCATTCCCTGTTGAGTCAGAGCACGGACATGCCCGGCCATAGACGACACTGTTCGCCCTACCCAGGCCACCTTGTCTGCGTGAATAAAAATAATTAATTATTTAACACAGTACACACTCTTCTTTTGACAACTAATTAATTTCTTTAGAGACCTTGTTATTAAAAAAAAAAACTGTGCTGGTTTCATTCTTTTCCTTTTAAAATCGATAAAAATGACTTATGGTTAAAATGTTAATGCTTTTTGTTTCTTATAAAGGTCCCATTCACTGCAAAATGGTGTGTTTGTAGGTTTCAGCCTTCTGAAATGTGTCAATTGGTTACGACGAGGTTATAAAAAAAACATCAAAACGCTCACTTAAAAAAGCACAGTCTTTATGTATATTGATACTGTCTGTGAGGAGCAGGCGTAACTCTTCCGAGTTTGCTGCAATACATCGTGAAAAGGAAAACCCAGCCTTGATACCCGCCCACTGCTCTACTATTGGCCAGCCTAATTGATCCAATCCAGCACTGTTTCCTACCCTTTTTCTTCTCTTATTTACAGCACAACTCAGCAAATAGGAGCCGTCTGCAAACATGTAGAGGAGACGCTGTGCACTCAAACAATGTAAGGACGCATTCAGAAGGTCACTGTTTGGTCCGGACCAAAGGACCACACAGTACCTTCCACGGATAGTTCGGTTTGTTTGGTGCAGTCTGAATGCGCGTTGGAACTCCGGTGCGCACTAAACAAGCAAAGTCTGGTCTCCCTGAAAACAGGGGTCTCGGTTCTCTTGCAAATGAAGTCTGGTGCAAGTATTCAGCAGACCAAAGGGCAGAATGCCCTCAGCATTTGTGTAACCATAGCAACACATAGTCTGAGAAGAGGAAGTGGCATTTACCATAGTATATTTTGGATAGAAAACAACAATAAAGACAACCGCGCAAATCCGAGAAATCCTTTTACTGGTAAAAGCTGAAGAGAAAAGTTGAAAAATGTCTCATTTGTGGCGGACAAACAACCTGGCTGAAGGGAACGGATTTCCGTTTTTGGTCCTGGCCAGTCGATGAGTCTGATTCTTCGTCTTCACAGAGATTTTGTCTTCCTGGTCAGTGGTGGTTTCAGCTACAGTGTCCCAAACGAGCAGTTGTTGTAACTGCATGACGTTGTCCAGGCAGTTTGGTCAACTGCAGTGTGAATGCAAACCAAACCAAACGAAGGTGTGAAAATTCTCGGCATTCCCTGCCCAGTCGAACAGAGAACCCCGGAATATTCTGGTCTGAATGCAGCCTAAGACAACAACAGGGTCCTTACACAAACTCTCAAAGCATGTATCTCTAAGATGCATGCTTTGAGAAGAATTTTAGGTGGCTAAAATGTATTTTTACAGATGTTCCAGAGGATTTTAGCCTAAATTTATTGCTCTGTTCTGGTCATTTCACTTCAGACTCCTTCCAAAACCTTGGAAAGTAGGGATGCATGATATATATTTGCATGCTATTGGTATTGGCTTATAAAGCATTTAGAAGTATTTATTGACCATCAGCAAAAATTAATATTTACAGCTGATAGAATATTACAGTAGACAGTCTCGTGTGATGGTGGTGGTGCATTATAGTTTTCTCTCATCATTACATCAGGCAAGCGTATCAGTTAACATGGCAGCCCCCTCACACCCATGCTGCACCTACATATTTGCTCAAACAATGCTGTATGTGGTTGTTATTTGTATTACTTTTTGTGGTTAAAGACACACTCCAGCAGCTCTAAAACTACCTCAAAAACAAAAGTGTATTGGCCAAAATAGTATGTTGTGCCTTTTTCCCCACAAAAAAACTTTCATTGCCTTATGGTACGTGCCCACTGGTTCCGTCATTTTTCCGCTTCCCATTCATTGTGTATTGGAAACACAGCGGAAAGCATTTGGGTGCGAAGCAGTCGAAAACCTTACTGTGGTGTGCAGAATCTCCCGTGCGTCTCCTACTGCTGATTTGCATAAACATTACGATTGGTCATGATTTTATAAAACTAAAACTAAGGGTGGTCGGTTTCGTGCCATCCCCAGGAAGGGAAGCTGACTGTCAGTGTGGTCAGTTGCAGGTAGACCGAGACCCTCCATCCGTTGAACCATGTCGGATCCTCCCTCTTCCCCTGGGGGAGTGACATCAGGTCTGTAGCCATGCCCAGTGCTTATCCTGATTGGTTAACGTTACAACCAGTGTTGGGAGTAACACTGGTTAATTATTTAACTGTTTTCAGGTGTGAATGTCAAAGAGAGGACAAGAATGCCAGAGTGCTGTCTTTTTTTTTTTTTTTTTTTTTTTTTTGTGAAGATTGGCCCATTAATTTGGTGGAAGAAACTACCCACCTTGCATAATACATAATTTAGATGTTTTGCTTTTTGTTTTTTTCATCTGGTTGGTCCAGCCAATCCTTAATTTAACCCAAAAATAGTCACTGAAAATTTGGTTGTGTTTAGTCTATCTGATACAGACCAGATTTAATATAAAAACAGTTGTCTCTTCAGTGATTTGGAAAAAAATATCAACTTTTTATCTTTCACTTTTAAACCAAATCCAGACGGTTTCATGGTTGGCATACATTTTTTAACCAACTAATTTAAAAAAATAAAAATAAATATTAGGAAAAACTTGCAGGTTTTCAGCTTCCATTTTAAAGCCAAATCCAGAAAATGTTTAGTCGGTTGGTTTAGTCTTCTTTTCAAATTGTTTCAACCAATTTTTGGTGGTTGGGTCTGGCTCTGGTCAGAGCCAAGGGACTTTTTGTAAATGAAGAGTCAGGTCTCTTTATTCTTACATTATTGTGATACAATAAATTGTAAATGGCATTCGCTTATATAGCACTTTTTCTCATCTATAGATGAACAAAGCGCTTTACAGATCCTGCTATCCATCCATTCACACACTGATAGCGGTGGAGCTGCCATACACAGGCACTAGCCTGACCCACCAGGAGCAACTGGGGGTTCAGTTTCTTGCTTAAGGACACTTCGACATGCAGACTGCAGACAGAGCGGGAATCAAACCCCAGTAGTCGACCACACTACACCTGCACCACAGCCGCATTGTAAGGGAGAGTCATGTTGCCGTCTTTGTCATGATGCCGAGTGGAGGTCAGTGCCGCACTTGGGTCTTTTTGGTTACTACTCATTTTCTGTATATATATTTATTCTTGATTTTCTTCCATTATGGTTTGTGCTTTTATTTTGACAGTGCAGTTATGTGACTTCCTCCTGTCAAATCTTTTCACAGGTTGTCACAGCTGTTTAGTGTTCTTTAATTACTTTTCACTCATGCATCCACACCTGATTCATGCTTGCGTTTTCCCCTTATTATTATTTAACCTTGCTTGCGGGGTTCATTTCTTGCTGCAACCTTGCATTGTGCAGACAGGGTTCCCCCGTTTGATTCCTGTTTTTTTCTCAGCCTCGCCTGTATAATGGTAAGTTACCCTTCGTGGTTTACATTGATTCCATTTTTCTGTAAGTGTCCCTTCGTGGTTATTTTGTGTCTTTTGTAGTTATCCTTCATGGCTTCTATTTGTGTTCTCTATCATTATATGTGTAAACTCACAGCAGGCGATTGGTGCCTTATTTCTGCCATGAAAGGGCCGTTTATCACAGTCTTGATATCCTTGGTATCCTATCATCATCACTATTAAAACATAATTCACCCTTAAAACCAAATAAAGATTATCACGTTACACTGGTCAACACCAACTTTATTGTCTAAGTTTTTTTAGCTGATTTAGGACAATTTTGATGTGCTGAATCCAAAAATCACATTGGTTTTGCTCAATCAGGTCAACTTTTTGAATTATGGCCACATGTTGTTTTATACGTTTTTGTTTACATGTACAGGTATTTTTGCTTTATATGATGCAAAATTCTTTTTTATGTCTTGAAATTCTCTGAATTTTGAACAGTGATGACATAGCATTCAATTTACATGTACTTACCTTTATGTAAAGGTAAATACATGCACAATACTAAGTAAGTACAGGTTTTTACTTAGCACCTGATCGAGAGAAACGGATGTCATTTTCGGATTCAGCGGTGCAAAATTGTCTTAAATCGGTTGAAAAAATACAGACAACTTACAAAAAAATTTATTTTTGTAACCCTGTGTTATCATTATCAGAATATCTGAAAACCTACAAAAGTGTTTCCAAAAAATCTTCAGTTCTGCGTATGCAAATAAAGAGGGTCAAGAGGTAATGTAGTCTTTTTATTTTGACGCCAGTGTAGGCTGATGCCATAACAACAGCTGTGTGTCGGCGTGTCTTTACTCCAATAAGGAGAAAATCAAAGGCTTCAAATCTCACAAGTGTCCTGGCACCTTTTCTATCAAATAAAAGCTGGAAGGCTGGCTGCGTACAGTTAAATCTGTAACACAGATGAAAAAAATGTTAAGCTTACTCATTTGTCCTGATAGGCCATTTCATGTCTGAATACGTTTGTTAACCATTCCTGCTTTTGGTCTCCTAACCATGGTTGGGGGACACAGGGGAGAACTGTCTTCTCCAGGGTCGAAGGCATCTTTTCTTCCGGGGTTAACTCACGGGTAAACTTCACACTTTTTAAAAGTATGGCAGCACACAGAAGAACAGGCCGTTTTGCTGAAGAGTTGGGTCTTTATTGTCTGACTGCACTGTTATTAGTAGCACTTTTAGCTTGCTACCTGCCCCGGTCGCCGTGTCTGTCTCCTTCCCGGTCATCACACACACACACCCATCCGCTCCACGGGGTCATTCACAGGGCCCGCACCTCGGCCGCACGCACACTCTCACTCATTCACGTTCAAGCACTGAGCTGCAATATCTAAACACATGAGCTAGACAAATCCTACAACACTACCCCCACCATGGACTGGCAATTAGCATTATTTCCATTCCATCTAAATAATATAAAACTGGTACACAATCTCTATATCTGTAGGCCTAAAAAAAGTGACAAGGTAGCAGTGTCCAATATATTACATGACTCCAAATAGGTAGGTAGGTTATACTATAATAACAAGTGTCTATGCAGTGATAAAAATTAACTCGTTTAGCAGTGAACACATGAGTGAAAAATACATTGAAATGCAATTGTCTCTAATTAAACAAAGAGTACATTACACTTTAAAACCTATTCTTTGGCGACCGGGAGTAATACTGACTGACTGAATCAGAATACAATACATTCAAATGGAATAAAGTGCATGTAGGTATATGAAAGCATTGTCTCTTCAGCTTTTTTTTTTTTTTAGCAAATATATAGAACATAGTAACTAGACTAGAGTCCAAAAATGTAAGCTGTGAAGTCTCTAGTGCCATTATGAACAGTTGACTCACTCAGTAACCCAGTCCCTGTAACGGTCCGGTCCTCTGTGCCGACGTCTGGGCCATGATACGTGCTGAGCCTGGTGGTGTGGCTCTCCCACCGCACCCCCACCATGGTCAAATATTACATGGGAAGGAGTGGATGGAAGAGACCCGATCACATTGGAAACATTAGCAGTTGGAGTAGACGGCCGGGAATTGCTGGGGCCATCACTGGAGGCAGTAGAGAAGAGGTTGTGCAGGCCGAGGTCCTGGTCTGCTGGGTCCCCGTCCACAGCTGGTGGCAAGATCTCAGAAGGTGTCCAGTTATGGGCTCAGTCCAGGACCCAAGTGTTGTCCAGTGGCTCACGGCTACAGTAGTGTTTCACTTGATCATGGTGGACGACTTTGACTTTGGCTCTGGGGCTCTTTTGGATCCGGTAGACTAGATCATCCAACTGTCCCTAACAAAGAAGGGTCCTTTGTAGGAGGGGAGGAACTTTTTGACTTTGTTTTTGACATGACGTGTTCCTTTGATGAGATACCACACTGCGTCTCCGACTTTGTACTGTGTGTGGCAAGCGTTTTTGTCATATTGTCTTTTTGCACGTGTGACTGACTCACCCAGGACTTCTCAAGTGATGTTGTGAGCCAGCTCAGGCCACTCGCGCATTTGTTGCACATACTCTGGGGCTGAAGGTGCATGGTCAGAGTCTGGGGGCAAACCAGCTACAAGGTCCACTGGCTCACTTATTTCCCGTCCAAACATCATGTAGTTGGGGGTGAAACCAGTAGCGCTGTGCTTGGTCGCTCTGTAGGTCATAACTGCATATGGGATCATCAGGTCCCAATCCCAGTGACAGCGTTCTGCAGTAGAGGCCAGGATCTTTTGAAGTGTGGCATTGAAACGTTCAACTTGGCCATCTGACTGTGGTCTGAATGGCGTAGTGTGGGTTTTCTCAATGCCAAATAGACGGCACATTTCTTGGAATACCTCTGATTCAAAATTGCATCCTTGGTCGCTGTGCAAAGAGTGAGGCATTCTGAAGCGACACACCCATTTTGTTGCAACAATGCGTGCCACTGTGACAGCCTTTTTGTCTGGGATAGGAAATGCTTCAGTCCATTTTATGAAATACTCCTGTATTACGAGCACATATCTATTTTTGCATTCTCTCTCATTGAGTGGGCCCATAATGTCCACTGCAACGCGCTCCATGGGGGCTCCAACCCTGACAGTTCCCATGGGCGCTTGTGGAGTTTTGTGGGGTCTGGCTCTGCATGCACAGTTAGTACAAGTCCGGCACCAGAGGACCACGTCTTCTCTCATGTGGTATCAGTAGTATCTGGTTTGAAGTCTGGCCACAGTCCGTTCAGTACCAAAATGTCCACCTACTGGCCCCTCGTGCATCTGGCGCATAACGTCGGGTTGCATTTTGCATGGCAGGACAATTTGGGGATAGTACTGTGTGTCGTCCAAACAATAAAAGCAACGGACCAGAACTCCATGAAATACAGTCTTTTCCATTGATTCCAGTATGTTTTGGTGGCTGGACTGCAAGGGGAGACTGTGGTCTGGGGGGGGGGGGGGGTGCTCACTGCTGGCCTCTAAACAAGCTTTTATTAGTGCAATGTCTGTATCAGCAGCTTGGGCCTGGCACAACTCTTCCATAGTCCAGCCAGGAAACAGTGTGGTCTCATTTGTATTTGTCACATAGATTGTCTCTTTTAGTTTTAAAGTGTCTGTATTGGTAAAGCTGTCTGCGCTTACCCCCACCAGACTCACAGCTGTAGTTGTAGGGCATGTCTCTACCCCCACCGGACTCAGCAGCAGGGAGCTGGTGTCGGAGTCCAATTCACACTGAATGGCTTGGTGACTTGTGGTTCTCGGCTGTGAGGAGAGGTCCTGCAGATTACAAGGACAGGACTGGTGGCAGGGCCTGCGGGAGAGACTGTCAGCATTAGTGTGTAAGCGACCTGGGCGATGAATGATTTCAAACTCATACTCTGCTAGCTTCTCAAGCCAGCAGGCTAACTGACCGTCTGGCTCTTTCATTTGGGTTAGCCAACGCAGGCTGCTGTGGTCAGTTACTACTTTGAAAGGACGCCCAAGTAGATACTGCCAAAATATGTGACATGAAATCGACAATGGCTAGCAGCTCTGGTCTTGTAGTGCAATAGTTCTGTTCAGCTTTGGCTAGTTTGCGGCTGCCGTATGCCAACACACGTTCTGCACCATCCTGCATTTGTGAGAGGACAGTGCTGATGCCTGTGTTGCTAGCATCGGTGTCCAGGATCATTTCACCATGGTCCAGTGGGTAGCCTAAGACAGGGGCTGTGGTGAGGCGGTGCTTGACGGTGTTGAAGGCGGCTTGGTTTCAGCGTGCCACTGGAAATGTGCGTTTTTCCTTGTCAGGTTGTGTAATGGTTTGGCAATGGAGGCAAAGTCTTTCACAAATCTGCGATAGTAGGAGGCGAGGCCAGTGAAACGTCTGACCTCTTGGACTGAGGTGGGAGTGGGCCAAGCTTGGACTTTGTGGACTTTATTGGGGTCAGTGGCTACACCGTGCTCAGACACAGTGTGACCTAGATAAGCAACTTGGTGGCAGAAGAGGCAGCATTTGGCTGGTTTTAGTTTGAGGTTTGCTTGTTTAAGTCTCCGGAACACTTGGCTCAGCCGCTGCAGTATCCCGGGTACATCCTTGGCCAGCACGATGATGTCATCCAGGTAGATGAGGCAGGTCTCCCACTGCATGCCGGCAAGGATGCGGTCCATAAGGCGTTGGAACATCACCGGCGCATTGCATAACCAAAATGGCATAACGTTCCATTCACATAGTCCAATGTCGGGTGCAAAAGGCGGCTGCGCGACAGCTCGACTTGCCAGTAACCTGAAGCAAGGTCCAAGGTGCTGAACCATTTGGCAGTGGCGAGAGTGTCCAATGTGTCTTGGATGCAGGGTAGCGGGTACGTGTCAGTGATGGTGCAGTTGTTGAGTGTTCTGTAGTCTATACAAAGGCGGTAAGTCCCATCCATTTTACGCTACCATAACAATCGGTGAGGCCCAACTGCTGTGGCTGTGGGTGGCGAGGCCGTTCTGGAGGCTTTCACGGATCTGCTGGTCTGCGTGTTGCTGCTTTTCCCCTGCCATGTGACAAGGGGGCTGCTTCACGGGAGCTCCAGGCCGGGTTATGATGTCGTTCTGCACGAGACTGGTCCGGCCCAGGTCACCAGGTCCTCTGGAAAAGACATTTTCATAGGCACACAACAGGTTAGACAGTTCAAGTTTTTCATTGTCATTAAGCTCAGTGGAACTCTGGGCATAGAGCTCCTGGAGGTGCTCTGGGACTGCAGGGGAGCTAGCTGGAAAGTCTTCTGCTGTGGGGACACTGGGCAGGGGCAGAGCTTCAGCTGGCTGGAGGAGGCCTGCAATGGCACCTTCTTTAATAGTGACAGTCTTGATACCAGGGTTAAAGAGGCATAGTGGAACAACATTAATGGGCTGAGCATTGACTAGGATTCTGGCAATGAGTACTTTGTGCTTTTCAACAAAGCTTTTTGTGGGGCTGAGCATCATGTCTCCCTGAGCTGCTTTGCCGCAATGCACAGTGCCCTTGACCAGGTACTCTTGTCCAGGTTAAACCACAACAGTTCTGGCTGTTCTCACAGCATGCAACTTTGGGACAGTCTCTGGGTGAAAGTATGGCACTTCTTCTCCAAACAGAACTATGAGGTGTTTACTGAAATTAAGGTAGGCCTCTGCTTGGGTGAAGAACGGGTGGTCAAGCAGTACTTCATTGCCCACTATGTCTGCCACGAGGAAGTCCACTTCAACTTGCCAGTTGTTGATACTGACAGGTATTTTGGCCTAACCAAGCACCAGTACATCTTCTGGTCCCACCCCAAGCAGAGTCTCTACGATGGATGACCGTAGTGAGGGTCTCATGCTCCACTGTCCAAGACTGCACACACCTCCAGTTCATATATGTGCATGTGGATGCTCATTTCACGACTCTGGCCTTTAAGGTGGAGCACAGTGGCCTGTGGGCTTTCCTAGGGAGTGCTCGGAACGAAAGTCTTTGCATTTCTTTGAGGGGATGAGCACTGGTTCTGTTTGTGTCTCCAGCTCTTACAGTTATGGCAGTGAATGTCACCCTTTTTAAAGTTCTTGTGTTGCCCTGGCATTTTTGCAGACATGTGTGGGACAAAGCAATTGGGTGAGGAGCTAGCTGCAGATGTAGTGGCAGTTACAGTCTTGTTTTTGTCTCTTTCTCTGACAACAGCAGCCCGGGGCCTGCGTTCAGTGAGGTTGCGGGCCCCTGGCTAAATGACGCTGGTGACATAGGACGCAGTTCTCTTTGTGGTTTCATGGCAATGGGCTATCTCGTAAGCTCTGGCTAGTGTGGCTGGACGTTTTTCTAACAGTCTTTGGACTAGCTCTGCATCGCCAAGGCCATTTGTGAAAACTTCAACAGCTATAGCATCTTGCTCAGCCTCTGACCAATTTCCATAAGCCACAGCTACTTTCCCAAAAATTTCATCTCTGAATACATGAAGGGCCTCACCAAATTTGTGTACTCTTTGCCTCAGCTCCACTGCCACAGCCGCTGAGTGATCTGAAGAAGGGCCGTATGCAGTTTCAAGTTCCTCCAGCAGGCGATGGTAGTCCCATTTGGATGAATGAGGGTTTCTGTGGACGATAGCGCCTGCAGCTCCAACAAGACAGAATTTCAGCTGGATGGCCATTGTCTTTATCCGCAGTGATTTGCCTCTGCGCAGCTCTCAAATCTGTGCAGAAACTCTCTCCATGATGTGCTGCCATCGTACTGGCCTGGACATAGAGTGGGGACTCTCTCTTTGGGATCATAGTCCTCATCGCTGTCCGACGTAAGAGGCTGACAGGGCGCAGAGCGGCTCTTACGTGTAGGTGAGTGACAGGGATGGCTCAATGGGGAATGTCCATGTTTATCAGTCTCTTCTGGATTAATGCAAGGAGTAGACATGGGAAGCATACTTGCTTCTGGTTTGGAAGTAGCTGGTGTGCTATGTACAAAACTTTTCAAGTGAGCAGTGGTAAAGGGGTTTGTGTCTGCATAATGCACCTTTAATGACACGTTTGGAGCAGGATACGGGGGCATGTAAATGTCTAGGCTTCCCATAGGGCCGTGGCTTTGACTGTCGGCTCCGAAAAAGGGATTTGTGGGGGCAAACTGAGGGGGGCTGTCGAATGGCGCAAACAAATCTTCTCCATTAGCAAGTGTGTTCGCGCAGCTTTCATCACACAGAAATGGGTTGTAATGTTCACACTTTGTCTCAGCCTCGCGTTCATAAGCTTTTACAATACCTTGTCCACGGTTCTGATCATTGGTTAGCGACATGAACGGGCATGAGTAGTTGGTTTCTTGTCCACAAACATTGGTGGGATAGCGAGCAGCTGTCACGTTGCATTAGCTTAGCTACACTGCTATTACAGTTGTATTACAGTCACTCGGCTTAGTTGTTATTGTCCTTTTATTTTTAATACGCACCACTCTTTTAACAATGTGAGTGTCCCTTCATGGTCGCCAGTGTTAACCATTCCTGCTTTTGGTCTCCTAGCCGTGGTTGGGGGACACAGGGGAGAACTGTCTTCTCCAGGGTCGAAGGCAGCTTTTCCTCCAGGGTTAACGCCCGAGTAAACTTCACGCTTGTTAAAAGTATGGTAGCACACAGAAGAACAGGCCGTTTTGCTGAAGAGTTGGGGCTTTATTGTCTGACTGCACTGTTATTAGTGTCACGACCTGAACGCTATCTTTTCTCTGCGTTCAGGTTGTCCAGTGTCGCTCCTGCTCCGGGATAGTCCGTACCGGGTCTTCCATGGCCCGCTCTTTGACAGCGCCCAGCTGATTGCCAGCTGTCTAGTTCAGCTGCGCTGGGACAGCTGTCTCCTATTCCTAATCATCTCCCCCATTTAAGCGAGCAGCCGAGAGTTACTCGTCGCTGCGACCTCGCTATGGGAGGACATGCCTTGTGTTTCCCACGACTGTTAGCTCCTACGACTAGCTTCAGTTCGCCGTTACCTCGGCGCTTCACCCAAAGTAAGTGTTGCGACTCGGCGTGTGTTTTTCCCTCGCCGCCTCTCTAGCCTTTCTCCCTGGGTGGTATGTTACCCTTAGTTCTGTGTGTGTTTTGTGTTAATAAATTTCGCTAACTCACTGGTCGCCCTCGTATCTCCTTTCTGGCTCGTGAGAGCCAGAGTTATGACAGTAGGTCGCAGCCATAGTGAGACGGCCGCGACCGTGAGTTGGCTGTAAGGACTCGACGCCTTTTTTTCCCTTCCTCTGGGTGCGGGCGAGCCAGTATCATGTCTCCCTCCAAGAGACTCATGCGGCACCCAGGCCACGATCTCTCGGAGGCTCTGGACCTTGTGGACGGAACGTTGTTCACCACGGACCTCTACCATGCCCCCAGCAAGATACGCTGGCGCCTGGAGCTCGCCGAGGGTATGCTTAACTGCTTTTCTCGCTACTTCCTTCTCCCCGAGGTTAAGGCGAGGAAGGCAGACATCTCTGTGGCCCGGGAGAGGCTCCGTAGGCTGGAGGAGAACTCCGGCAGGAAGCCGAGGACAGGACGCCATCGCTCCTCGCTTCGGAATCCCGCTCCTGCCGCCGATCCAGTCCAGGAGTTCGCCTCACCCAGGGGTGATCCCCAGGATAGAGTGACGTCAACCGGGTTTCCCCCGGAGAAGATGAGAGTGACAGCGATGCGCATTGCGGATCGAGTGGCAGCCGCTTCTTCCGCCGCCGTTCCCCCCGTAGCCATGAAGAACGTGATTGCGGCGGTCAGGCTGGTCGAGAAGAACCCGGAGCTGAACGATTATCCGGAATACGCTGACCTGTTGGCTTCGCTCATCGCACAGGAGCGGCGTTTTCCCGACCTCACGTTTAGAAGACGTCGCTCCCAAATTCCCCACTCATCTCAGCGAGAATCCCGTCCGGATCCCGCTCCAGAAAACCACACGAATTCCGCCTCCCAGCCTGCTGTTGCTCCCGTGTCTCGCCGAAGAAGTGAATCAGCTGCTCCCGCTCCTGGGCCCGCTCTCCCCGCTGTCCCGTCAGCTTTGGGCCCCCAGCTCTCCTCAGCTGTTTCACCCCCCTCTTCGTCATTCACTCCGGCTGCTGGGAGAAGCGCAAATTCATCTCCAGGTGTTCCAGGTCCCGATCCGGTGCGGGTAGCACCGCCTCATCTGTCCGGGGGGTTCCCCACTTCTATCCGGTTGGGAGAAGAGAGACTCAAGTCCCTTGTAGCGGGTTCCACCGGCCCTCCGGGAATCAGGCAAGTGTCCTTTCATTCTCCTCCCATTATGAGTGAATTGCCTTGTTTGATTCCTGGGGGAGGAGTTCAGGGTTCACAGTCCCCTGAGCTCTCTCCTCCCGCTGCAAAAACTGAATATGAACCTGCGTCCTCTGTGTCTCTTCCCCTTGAGTATGCCCCGGTACCAGGTGTACACCGCTGCGCGAGGAGGAGGCGACCTGCGGCCCTGGAGGGTTTTGCCCCAGCCCCGCAGCCACGTTATGGGCAGAGGAGAAGGTCGAACTGCCTGTTGGAGCCAGCGCCGACGGTTAAGCGTCCCCGGGTCTCCACGGAGGAATGGTTCGGCCCAGCAGAGTCCAGATCTCCTGCCTCCACGCCAGGTGGGCTGTCGACGCGGTCTTCGGCGTTTGGAGGTCGTTTGACTGTGGAAACCATCATGCCGGCTGCGGAGCCATTCGCAGTTGAGTTGGAGCCGGAGGACGGAGTCCTGCACGCTGAGCCCGGAGCATCGAAGTCCTGGATGGCGGTAGAACCCGAGATCAGGCAAGTGCTCTATTTTGTTTTTCTCTTCTCTATTCTGGAGCATTATTGCCTGTCTCTCGGGGGGGCGGGCCGGGTGCAGCCGTCTGCTGCGCTCGAGCCTGTTCCGCCGGGCTCTGCCGGTGATCCTGATCCCGGTTCCTTTTGTCCCTCTGAGCCTCTCCCCAGGGCCACCGGGAGTGCTGTCTCGGTCCAGCTGGAGTCCACCGGGAGTGCTGTCTCGGTCCAGCTGGAGTCCACCGGGAGTGTTTCGCCGGTCCAGCTGGAGTCCACCGGGGGTGCTGCGCCGGCCCGATCGGGGTCCACCGGGGGTGCTGCGCCGGCCCGATCGGGGTCCACCGGGGGTGCTGCGCCGGCCCGATCGGGGTCCACCGGGGGTGCTGCGCCGGTCCGGGTAACAGTTAGTGTGGGAGCTGGAGGATTGTGTTCGCCTGACGTCAGGCTGACTTCGTCCCTTGCCTCCATCATTTCTCCTCCTGCCGCTGTTGGGGTTCCTCTCACCCGGGCCAGTTTCCCCCTACCCTTGTTGCCATTAGATGGCAGGCTAACTTTGCCCCTGGCCTCCATCTCTTCTCCCCCTACTACTGTGGGGGGTTTTCTCACCTGGGTCAGTTTCCTCCTGCCTTTTCCCTCAGGGAGGAAGCTGCACCAAGACTTCTCCCTCAGCTCTCCGTGGTCTGAGGTCACGGGACGACCGCCTGGGAAGCCATCTGGCTGGTTCGGTGGTCTGGGTCGGCCTCCGGAGAAACTGTGTCTCCTAGCCTGGGACTCGGGTAGGCCACCCGAACTGGTGTTGTGGTTCCTGGCCTGGTGGAGTTCAGGCCGCCCACCGGACAAGCTGTCATCGCCTGCCTCACTCCACCTGCTGTCATTCCTGACAGATTGACTAACTGTTCATTGCCTTGTGTTTTGTATGCCCTCCATTATTTAATTTCATTCAGGACATCAGGGAACTTTCTGTGTTAGAGTCCTTATTGGGATGTCATTTCTACCGAGAATTTTTCTTTAGACAATTTTCTGTGTTTTACGATCCCTGTATGGATCCCTATTCTAATTTCTCCCTTAAGTAGCATTTGCTTCACATTGCCTGGCCTCATTCCGAGTAGTCTTGTTTTTCTGTATTTATATCCTCCTCCAGACTGTTTAGTGACACTTTTTGTGCTAATACGTGTTTGAGGAGTTGTTCCTTTTGTATTTTTATGCCAATTTGCTGTTCCAGGCTCTATTTTTAGGTCTTATGCCCGGACTGCCTCCTTTGTATATTATTCTGTTCTGGCCGGGGTTACATGTGTAAGTCTATTTAAACCATGTGTTCAGAGTTTTGTAGTTTTTGGCCTTCGGGACATGAGTTTTTTTTATTGTCCTCACCCTAAGTTATTGTGAACTTTTTTCCATGACTGTCGCTATGTTTCTGCATTTTGGTTCTTGTCGTTTCTCCCCACCTCCTGTGGTCACCTGCACAGACCGTCTGGCCTCTGCAGGGGAGGGGGTGATGGGTTTTTTGGGGGGTTTAAGATTATTATGGTATCTGACCCTATACTGTATCTAGGTTTTTTGTTTTTTTTTTTCTTTTTCTTCCCTGCCTCCTTTTTCTGGTCCCTCCCTTTCTCCCAGATCTGGCCCCCGCCGCCCTCCCTGGTCTTCCCTGGGGGGGGGGGGGGGGTTAGGCCGCTCCAGGAGGCGCGGCTCGGGGGAGGAGTACTGTCACGACCCGAACGCTATCTTTTCTCTGCGTTCAGGTTGTCCAGTGTCGCTCCTGCTCCGGGATAGTCCGTACCGGGTCTTCCATGGCCCGCTCTTTGACAGCGCCCAGCTGATTGCCAGCTGTCTAGTTCAGCTGCGCTGGGACAGCTGTCTCCTATTCCTAATCATCTCCCCCCATTTAAGCGAGCAGCCGAGAGTTACTCGTCGCTGCGACCTCGCTATGGGAGGACATGCCTTGTGTTTCCCACGACTGTTAGCTCCTACGACTAGCTTCAGTTCGCCGTTACCTCGGCGCTTCACCCAAAGTAAGTGTTGCGACTCGGCGTGTGTTTTTCCCTCGCCGCCTCTCTAGCCTTTCTCCCTGGGTGGTATGTTACCCTTAGTTCTGTGTGTGTTTTGTGTTAATAAATTTCGCTAACTCACTGGTCGCCCTCGTATCTCCTTTCTGGCTCGTGAGAGCCAGAGTTATGACAATTAGTAGCACTTTTAGCTCACTACCTGCCCCAGTCGCCGTCTCTGTCTCCTCCCCGGTCATCACACACACACATCCGTCCGCTCCGCAGGGTCATTCACAGGGCCGGTACCTTGGCTGCGCGCACACACTTACTCACTCACGTTCACGCACTGAGCTGCCCCATCTAAACACATGAGCTAGACACATCCTACAACACGTTCAAGGTGTTTGAAATAATCAGGAATATATACAGTAAGTGTAATAAGAGGGATACCTGAACCAGCACAACATTAAAACCATTACAGACAGCTTTATTACACATGAATGCATCACAGTACAGGCAATATTGTTTTTGTGCCCACTGCCCTTGGTGCACCAAAAGAAAATAAAAACAAACCGAAAGGTAAGATCCTACTCATGACTCGTGTAACCCTCATCTTCATCTTTTGATACCTGAAGCACGTAGCTGTCTTATCTTCAAAGCTGTTTACCTATTCAAGAACCGACTGATGCCTCCAGTCATACAGAGGGGAAGATTATAAGGAATTAACACTTTTTAAAAAACACCACTGGGACTGTCCTTTTGGTTTTTACTCAATGTAACCTGAAGAGAAAGCAACTGCCTCTTTTATTAACATGCACACAGCTAATGTTTCACCCCTGAACAACTATGCAGTACACCATTATGTCAAACCAATGACGAATGAATGCTGCGTGCAAGTGTCTGCAGTTAAGAATATGCAAATTGACAGCTTGCTTAACCCTTTACCACTCTTGACGTTTACTTCAAAAAGTCATGGAGAAAGTACAGTTGACACCCTGAATTTGCTGTTGCTTAATAAAAAAGAAAAAAATAAGACTGAAGGACCACTGGTTGTATTAGGTAGGATGACAGCCCTCATTAGCAGAGCTCAGTATAACACATCAGTGCCACTGTAAACCTCTGTGAGTTCCCCAGAAACACATCTGTATTCACTAGCTAAAGTTTACATGAAAAAGTCTTAAATATGCATGAAGTGCCTCATTTATCAGAGGTGGATAGAGTTGTCATAAATTGTATGCAAATAAAAGCAGTGTCATCTTACAATATGCATTACTCAAGTGCAAGAGTAGTCTCCAGAACTGGAGTAAAAATAAATAAAAAATGTATAAATAGGAGTAATAAGGTACAGCTGCATTCAGAATTATTCAACCACCGCTTCAAATTAGGTTTATTGGCAAAACGTACAAACTAGCCACTCTTTGCAATAAACAAGTCAAATAAGAATAGTTTAAATAGTTCAACACAACTAATATTATAAGTGGTTTCTCCACTTTTTTCTTGGGTTTGTGTGCTGCAACTGCATTTTTCAAATCCCACCAGAGATTTTCAGTGGGGTTCAAGTCAGGTGAATGTGATGGCCACTCTAGTACCTTCCAGGACTTCTTCTGAAACTAAGCCTTGGTAGACTTTGTGATATGCTTATAATCATTGTCCTGTTGGAAGGTCCAATGACATCCAAGCTTCAGCTTCCTCACAGACGGCATGACATTTTCTATCAGGATTTCCTGATACTTGATTGAATCCATCTTACCCACCACATGCTACAGGTTTCCAGTACCAGAGGAAGCAAAGCAGCCCCGGAGCATTACTGAGCCACCACCACGCTTCACTTTAGGCATGGTGTTCTTTTCAGCATATGCTTCATTCTTCCTCTTCCAGACATACTGCTGATCCATAGGCCCAAAAAGTTGGCTCCAGTTTGCTCAAAACTATGTAAATAAGCCAAAGAGGTTTGGGGATTCTGTTCTGTGGATCGATGAAACAAAACCAGAACTTTCCAGGCCTGTGGATCAGCGGTAACCAGAACTTTCCAGGCCTGTGGATCAGCGGTATGTCTGGAAAAGAAAGAATGAAGCATACATGGAAAAGAACACCATGCCTAAAGTGAAGCATGGTGGTGGCTCAGTGATGCTCTGGGGATGCTTTGCTTCCTCTGGCACTAGAAACCTGCACCATGTGGCAGACAAGATTCAATCAAGTACCAGGAAATCCTGGGAGAAAATGTCATGCTGTCTGTGAGGAAGCAGAAGCTTGGGAATTGTTGGACCTTCCAACAGGACAGTAATCCCAATTATACTGTACCTCAAAGTCCACCAAGGCTTGGTTTCAGAAGAAGTCCTGGAAGATACTAGTGTGGTTATCAGTCACTTGTCTTGAACTCCATTGCAAATCTTCCGTGGGGTTTGGAAAATGCAGTTGCAGCAAGCAAACCTAAGATTCCTCAGAGCACTGCCAGAAGTTGGTGTCTGGCTATTCATCACGTTTGCAGCAGGTCATAACAGCAAAAGGGTGCTCTACTAAGTACTAAAGATGCTTGTCATGAGAGGGTCAAATAATTTTGAAACTGCAACAATCACTAAAAATGGTATTTTGTGTTGAATTTGGAGAAACCACTTCTAATATTGGTGTGTTGAGCTATTTAATTTGTTCTTGTTTGATTTGTTTATTGCAATCAGCTGCTAGCATTTACATTTTGCCAATAAACCTAATTCACAGTGGGGGTTGAAGGATTTTGATTACAACTGTATAAATATGGCAAATGTGTTGCCACTGTAGAAGAGCTTGAAAGAACGAGGCGGTATGATATATAAACCAAAGTTTATTATCAGCTCTCCTAACAAGTCTCATCTAAGTGCAGAAGCAGCAGAAGGAAAAGAGACCAAATATCTCCGGCTCTCTGACTTTATACTTGCACATAACAAAAGACATGCATATCAAAGGCTGATATCCCTCATTATCATAATCCCCCCATTGTCTTGGTACTTCCTCTCTTCACCCTGGGGGGGTGAGGGTAGCTCCTCCGGTCTCCACCGCAGTGTCTGGGAACGTCTTTGTTCTTCACTGGCGGTTGAGAGTCTTTGTCCTTTCAGAGGTGTGAAGTCGCCTTACATATGTAATCACCAAACATTCCCACATGCTTCAACATATGTAGGTTATGGAATATATGATTAATATAGCCCACAGCCCCCCCCCCCAAACGACTAAGAAAGGACAATAGAAAAATTCACAGTTTAAGATAATTACTATGACATACTAACTGTTACACCTCTTGCCACAGAAGAAACTTTCCAGCAGCCATGCCCCTAAGAGAGTTCAGTGGTAATCATAACAGCATAGTAAAATCATAAGTCAGTCCTAAACTGTTACAGCACAATTAGTGAACAACTGTGGAGTAGTTTGCATCAGTCCCTGTGTTGTCTGGGTTTTAATCTTCTCCCAAAACTGCTGTGGGTTCGTTTAGGCATCCTGCTGGGACCTTCTTGTAAGGTATCTGCAGCGTGGGAAGGAGAGTGGTTAATTGTTCCCTGCAGGGGGGCTGAGTCTTATCTCTTGGGGGTCTACCCCGCCGAGGTTCTCTCGCCAACTGTGCAGGCTCGTCTTTCAACAAGAAGGCAGGTTTAAGTCTGTCAATGCTGACTGTTTCTTTTCTATCCCCAAAATCAAGCACAAAGTGTTTATCACCAGGTTCCAGCACTCTATGCTGGGCGGAAAGTTGGTTTTAAAGCTTCATGCCTAATAAAAACGAATTCAGCGTTCTTTAAAGCTTGAGGGACAAAAACCCGTGGAAAGGAGTGATGAGCTGGACCGGGGAGAGAGTCCGGTCCGTTGCTGCCTAAAAACCTTGGGACTGGAAGATGCCCTGGCTCTGGGATCTCTGGTAAAAATTCACCTGGGAGCCTGAGAGGTTATGCAAAAACTAATTCTGCTGGAGAGGCGTCTTAGATCCTCTTTAGGCGCAGCACGCAACCCCAATAAAACCCAGGGAAGTTTATTTACCCAATTTGTATCCGTTAGTGAGGCTCTGAGGGCGGCTTTTAAAGACCTGTGAAAACGCTCGCATAACCCATTAGCCTGAGGGTGATAAGCGGTGGTGCGATGAATTGTAGAAGAAGAAGATTAGTTTATTTGACAGGGACAGTGCAATAAACATAGACAATTAATCAAAGACAATCAATCTGATGTGTTGCACATAGAGTGTATAGCTATTAGCTAATTTGCAACTCTTGTCCCTGGATGGGCTTTAGAAAAAAGAATCAAGATAAAAAATATACACAATAACCACATACATCAATGCAGAAAAATTATAAATACACAATTATAAATATTATAAATATTATAAATACACAAATATAACAGCCTGACTCACATTTAACATAAATATTATAAATATTATAAATACACAAATATAACAGCCTGACTCACATTTAACACATATAACATAACTCACATTTGCCTATTTCAGGCCTTCCTCCCTCCGTCACTCACTATAAACAAATACATTTATTCCTTCCCTTCATTCACTCTCACTTTGCAGACAATTAATTCATACATGAGTACATTCTTGTTTATTTTTCAGCCAGTTTTTAACATTTTTAGTGAATGTTTTAAAGTCCGTTATTATTTTAATTTCATTTGGCATTGTGTTCC
Source organism: Pholidichthys leucotaenia (assembly GCA_020510985.1). Classification (NCBI taxonomy): domain Eukaryota; kingdom Metazoa; phylum Chordata; class Actinopteri; order Cichliformes; family Pholidichthyidae; genus Pholidichthys; species Pholidichthys leucotaenia. Next base: position 260,409,935 of record CM035843.1, read on the forward strand.
AGATGTGACTGCCCTTTATAGAGAAAGCTGTTTGTCCAAATGTGGTTCTGCGGTGGAATATTTTACAGGTATTGTTAACAGAACTCCTGGTGGCTCTGCTGCTGTCCTGTCTTTGGACGAAACCAGCAAGTGGCTCGGGCGCTGATTTATGGAAACATTTGAACGTTAATTTCAGAAGACAGAGGTCAATGAAGCTCTCAAAACTCAATAGGTTGTATTTTTTTAAAACATTACAGTGATGCCACCTAATGGGCTTTTTGTCCAAGATTTTTAGGGTTTGATTATATAATGAACCTATATGTCTTATTGTGGAAGGGGCTGCTTGAGCCCAGACTGTCAAACAGTATGATATATGAGAAAAAACCATAGAATGCATATACAGTGCAGCTGCTTCGTAAGGTATGTAATATCTAATTAATTTAAAGCAGTTCAGATTTTTTTTTACTGTTTTTGAAATTTTCTTTATATGAAGATTAAATTTGAGTTGAGGATCTAGTACAATGCCAAGGTATTTGAATTCTGTAGCTAAACTGATGTCATGATCATGTATATTAACTTTAAAATGTTGCAGGTTACATTTTTTGATTGAAAAGCACATTGAGACTGTTTTCTGAAGGTTCAGCAATAGATGGTTCTTGAGGAGCCACTCTTGGACATCAACCATACTTGTAGACAGTACATCTGCAGCCTGTGCTGGAGTCTTGGCAGCTGTGTAAATAACTGCATCATCTGCATAAAGTTGGCATGTTGCAGCTGAGCAGTGTAACGGCAGGTCATTAATAAAAATGCTGAAAAGTAAAGGACCAAGAATGGACCCTTGTGGGATACCCATGCGGTTGTTTAAAAATGAGGATTTATCCTGGTGAACTTTTACACACTGTTCTCTATTCTGGAGATAAGATGCAAACCATTCTAATGTATTTGGGGAGAAGTTAAAAGATACCATTTTGGATAAAAGCAAACTGTGGTTTACAGTATCGAAAGCCTTTTTGAGATCTAGAAAAACAGCTCCTACCACATTACCCCTGTCCAAGGACTGTTTGACGTTTTCAATAAGGCAACAATTTGCTGTTTCTGTTGAGTATCCTGGTCTAAAACCAAATTGATGTGGATGAAGAAGTTGACTGTCTTGTAAGTAGTCTATCAGCTGTGTAGCTACAACTTTTTCAAGAACCTTAGATAGGACTGGTAAGATAGAGATTGGGCGGTAATTGCATATATCGTCTTTACTGCCTGATTTATGAACTGGTATGACGACAGCTTTTTTCCAGCCAGATGGAAATGTACTAGACCTAATGGAGAGATTAATGAGATGAGTCAGTGGTTTGATTAATATTTTGCTGTGCATTTTGAGAAAGGAGGTGCTCATATTGTAGATATCATTAGTTTTTGAGTTTGACAGTGTTTTAACAATACCAGCAATTAACTTCTCATTTACCTCATCGATGTGAAAAGTGTCTGTTGGAAGTATGGAATTTGTGTTGTTGAGCACATTTGGCAGCACAAAAATTTTTGTTAAGTCTTCCACAGAGCCCACAAAGTGTGAATTAAATTCATTTGCCAAAGTAGCCTTGTCACTGACGGTCTTGCCATTGATTCTAAGTTCCTTTACCCCCTTCTGATCGTTTTTTTTATTAGTTAAGTTATTTAAATGCCTCCATAGGGAACTGTTGTTACCCTTTGCATGATCTATCAGTTTATTGTAATAAGATATTTTTGATTTTCGCAGCTCATGTACCACTTTATTTCTTAAACTTTTGTACACAAGGTGATCATTTTGTAGTTTGGAGGTTAGTGATGTTTTCAGTGCATAGTCTCGCCTCTTCATAAGTTTTCTTATTTCATTATTTAACCATGGTAGGCTAATCTTCTGTTGTCTACTTTTAATTTGCTTTGAAAATTTTTCTATAGACTTTGTGATTGTTGCAGTTATAAAATTACAACAGTCATCTACTTCACATGTTGACATGAGCTGCTCCCAATTTTGATTCTCTAAGTAATGTTCAAACTCCTCATTTTTTGATTTGGGGATAATAAAATTTGATTTGTCAATATCGACTCCCCCAAAATACTGTAGTCGCTTTTTAGTAAGTTTCCTGACAGCAAGAACCATGTTATGATCTGAGAGACCAGTTACAAGATTATAGGTTCTGGTTATTCGTTCTGGTTTATTAGTAAATACCATGTCAATAAGTGTTCTGGATTGTTTGGTTATCCTGGTGGGTCCTTTGATGATTTGCTGGTAATTAAATTTAGTCATGAGGCTTTTCAGTTTTTGTTTGTCTTTTTTATCAGACCAGTTGATATTAAAGTCACCATGAATTATTGTTTCTCTGTTCTTCTCAAGTTGTTTAACCAGATCACTTAATTCATTATAAAAGGAAGAGTTGTGTGACGGTGGGTTGTACACTACTGCAATGTTGAAATTCATTACCGGAGAGAGACATACATTCACAGCTAAACATTCAAGTGAAGTATTCAAATCAACCAGTTGACATTTATATTTCTCTTTGATGTAAATTAAAACACCTCCTCCCCTCCCTACCTGCCTGTCTTTTCTAAAACACTGGCAGCCCACAATATCGATCATATTAGTGTCTATGTTACTGTGTAGCCAGCTTTCTGAGAGACAAAGGTAGTCCAGATTTGAGTCCAACAGCAACACCGAAATCTCATCTCTTTTGGGGATTATGCTCCGTATGTTTAAATGACCGCCGAGGATCACCTTTGGTTTAGCCTTGGTGTCCCAAAGAACTCGTGCATGATTAACAGTTTGGAAAAATAAATGTTGTTTTTGCTTTTGTACAGCTCGGTTTTGTGCTAACCCAGTGGTCTGCTGTTTAATAGTGGCAGGTCCAGGGTTAAGGTGAATATCTCCTGCCAGAAGTAGCAGAACTAACAGAACTTTAATTGTATATCCTCTGCCATATTGTGATTTTTGCTTAACAGCCATGTTTGCCTTAATTTGGAAGTTTTTGCTCAGGGCTTTTAAAGACCACATAGAGTGTAGGGTGAGATGACCAAGCCCAAATCCATACAGATAAAACTTTTTAACTTCACCTTTGGTTGAGTTTGTCGGAAAATCCTTCTTGTTGCAGGTCCAGACACACAAAGACAAAACGAAGAGGAAGTAGAGAAGTAGAGAAGGCTTATTAGTGGTGCCCATCAGCCCACTTTTTAATCCGGTGGCAGCCATCTTCAGTCTTTCTTGGAAAGAAGGAAAAGAAAATCTGTGGATAGTAAAATAAATTCTGCTTATATCGCCAGAATCTGATCCGATCGTCCTCGAATCCAGCTGGGCCTCAGCTAGCCAACTAGCCCCTTCCGTTGCTGGTCTCGTTGCTCATAGTCGCCGTAACTGGTCTCCCGTCCCGCTCCTCCAACCGAGTCTCGTCACACACCGCCGCTGCCACCGAGCTCCGCTGAGGTCACGGTAAGTCCTCCGCTAGGCACCGCCACCTACCGTCGTCTGCCTGGGTGAAATCTCTGCTGAGCCCCGTCAACAAATAGCCGCTTGCCTGGTAGTATCTCCGCTGGGCCTCGCAGCTGGGCTTCGATTCAGGCTGGTGTAAGGTGGAATGACTGGCGCCAGCATTAAGCTAACTAGCGTTAGCTTAGCAATCGCTTCGGGTAGTCTCGTCGCACACCGCCGCTGCAGTCACGGTAAGTCCTCCGCTGGGCACCGCCGCCTACCGCCGTCTGCCTGGGTGAAATCTCTGCTGAGCCCCGTCAAACAAATAGCCGCCTGCCTGGTAGTATCTCCGCTGGGCCTCGCAGCTGGGCTTTGATTCAGGCTGGTGTTAGGTGGAATGGCTGGCGCCAGCATTAAGCTAACTAGCGTTAGCTTAGCAATCGCTTCAGGTAGGGCACATCAGTGAATCACAAGGAAGCGCTGGAATCGCTGGTCAGTTTACTCACAGTGGCCGGATAAAAGCGATCAAAGGGGTAATCCACCGGAGGTATATCCGATCGCTGTAGGTTAGTTATTTAGAGACTGGCGCCAGCATTAAGCTAACTAGTGTTAGCTTAGCAATCGCTTCAGGTAGCATTAAGCTAACTAGTGTTAGCTTAGCAATCGCTTCAGGAAGGCGCAGGAAGTCGCTGGAGAAAGGCGATTAAAGGGCAATCCAACGGAGGTGGCAATTCAGCCCGTGCGTGTTCGCCACGAGCGCCGATCGCTGCAGGCCAGCCACTTTTAATGGCAAAATCAGTGACTTTGTCTCAGCACTGAAAAAGTGTGACCATCCCGGTCGCCATCTTGAGAAGGAAAGTTCAGGAAACTGAACAGTCTTGTTCAGTCTTGTTCTGAACTTGTTGCCCCTAAGCTGCTGGACATGGCTGACCAAAGCTCCGAGACAAATTGAGGTCCTCTATCGGACGTGATGTCCGATGGGACGCCGAAACGTGCCACCCAGTTTGTCAAAAAAACGCGAGCGACTTCCTCTGCTCTGGCCAGCGCGTGGTGCGGTCTATCATTGTTAACAGATGTGTGAAACCTTGGGAGGAAGGTAGTGGCCCCACTAAGTCGACATGAACGTGGTCGAACCTTCTAGCTGGGATCGGAAAAGGCTCCAGAGGGGCTTTAGTGTGTTTGTGTATTTTGGCGCGCTGACAAGAAATGCAAGTTTTTGCCCATTCTTTTACGTTTTTGCACAGGCCTGGCCACACAAACTTTTCGGCGACCATTTTAACCGAGGCACGCACACCTGGATGCGCGAGGGAGTGAATTGAGTCGAAAATACGGCGGCGCCATGTAGCTGGGACTAACGGGCGAGGTCGGCCGGTTGAAATATCGCATATTAGGGGGGGGCACGCCGTCGCGTAAACCCTTTTCCTCCAGCCTTAACCCTGTTGGTCCAGACAGGAGTGCGCGCACGTCCGCGTCACTGCTTTGTTCCTCTGCCATGGCTGCATAATCTATCCCTGCATGGATAGATGCTGCGTATGTGTCCGCGTTAGTGAAAAGTTCTGCGGCTGAGGCAGTATAATCTGTCTCCTCGTGCTCTGGTGATGTCACAGCGCAAGAGAGGCAGTCTGCTACCACGTTAAGTTTGCCTGCCACATGTCGAATGTCTGTGGTGAACTCTGAAATCGCAGCCAGCTGTCTTTGTTGCCTGCCTGACCATGGTTCTGAAATTTTAGCCATAGCAAAGGTGAGCGGTTTGTGGTCTACAAAAGCCGTGAAACTCCGCCCTTCTAACCAGAACTGGAAGTGGCGGATGGATAAATGAAGCGCTAGCAGCTCCCTGCCAAAAGTGCTGTACTTACGCTCAGTTTGGTTTAGCGATTTGCTGAAAAATGCTAAAGGTTGCCAGATCCCGCTGACATGTTGTTCTACAACTGCCCCTATAGCTAGGTCCGAAGCGTCTGTGGTTAGCGCAATGCGGGCTGAGGGATCAGGGTGAACTAACAATGTGGCATTAGCTAGGGCACTCTTTACTTCCGCGAAGGCGCGTTTGCGCTCCGGGGTCCATTCGACCGCGTTGGAAGCTTTCTTTTTTCTGAGTGCGTCATATAGGGGCTGCATGAGCTGAGCTGCGTGGGGGAGGAAACGGTTGTAAAAATTAACCATTCCTAAAAATTCTTGCAGCAATTTGACCGTTTGTGGTCGTGGGAAACTTTTTATCACTTGAACTTTGTCTGGAAGTGGAACTGCCCCGTTCGGAGAGACTCTGTGTCCTAAAAAATCAATTTGTGACACGCCGAATTTGCATTTGGCTGGATTGATTATTAACCCGTGCTCTTCTAGTCTCTGAAAAACCGTAGTGAGGTGCTGCTCGTGTTCTTCCTCAGACGAGCTGGCTACCAGCATGTCGTCGAGGTAGACGAAAACAAAAGGAAGGTCGCGTAATACCGCGTCCCTCATCCGCTGAAAAGTTTGAGCAGCGCCTTTGAGGCCGAAAGGCATTCGCAGGAATTCAAAAAGGCCGAAAGGGGTTATTACAGCTGTTTTAGGAATGTCCTCTGCTCGAACTGGGACTTGATGATAACCGCGGACCAGGTCTATTTTTGAAAAAATGCGCGCACCCGCCAGATGTAGTGAAAAATCCTGAATGTGAGGAATTGGGTAGCGGTCATGCGCTGTCGCATTGTTTAATCTGCGGTAATCCCCGCACGGTCTCCAAGAACCGTCGGGTTTCAGAACCATGTGAAGTGGTGAGGCCCAAGGGCTCTTCGAGCGTCTAACAATGCCTAATTTTTCAAGGGTAGTAAACTCGTCCCGAGCTATGTTGAGCTTGGCCGCATCTAAACGCCGAGCTTTGGCAAATACGGGTGGGCCCGTTGTGGGAATAAAGTGTTCAACCCCATGTTTAGCCACTGTGGCTGAGAATTTGGGAATTGTGAGTGCTGGAAATTGGGTGAGGAGTTGCTCAAACTTACCTCTTGCCGTGGTGACGCTAGCCTGCACAGGTGGTGGAGAAACTCGGGCTGAGCAGGGAATAGAAGCAAAAGACAGTGCATTAACCAAGCGTCTATTCGCTAGATCCACTAATAACCCATGTGCACACAAAAAATCTGCGCCCAACAAGTTAAACCTCACCGCCGCTACAACAAATGTCCATCTGTAGTTGCGGCCGTGGATGTGGAGGTGCAGGCTCTTTTCGCCGAAGGTGTCAATGTTGGAGCCGTTGGCTGCCACCGCTCCGTTGCCCCGTGTGCCCATGGCTCGGTCTGCTTGGGAGGGCATGACGAAACTCAGCTGAGCTCCTGTGTCAATAAGGAACTGCTTGCCGGTGTGTCCATCCGTCACATATAACAGCTTACTCTTCTCGCCGAGAACCGCTGCTGTTAACGGCTCTCGGTTTGGCGTTTCCCGAAATCGTAAATTTGCAGGGGGGGGAACGCATTTGCGGGCCTTCTCGGCGAAGCGGTGGTGATAATAACAGACGTCGCTCCGTCTGTTACGTTTTGGCTGTGTCGCTGTCACCGCGGGCTGGATCTGCTCCGTGGGTTGAGGCTCGCCGTGGCTCTGGGCATCAGCGTTGAGGTCTGTGGATGCTGCTGTGGGTGTCTGTTCCCTGCAGGCGTTGACGAGCCGTTGAGCTTCGTTGGCGAGCACGCGGAAGTCTTGCTGGGTGCTGCATCTCATGTTGGCGAGTGTCCCTCTCATGTGTGGCGGCAGCGTGCTGAGGAATATGAATTGGAAGAGGAAGTTGTCATTGTCCTCTTCTTTAAGCTGCAGCAAATCCTCCATGAGGGCTTTAGGTTTGCACCCTCTGTGGTCGTAGACCGCCAGGATCTTCTCGGCTCTCTCTTCAGCTGAGGGGAGGTAATTTGCCACGATGGTTGCTTTCAGTGTTTCATATTTGTCTTGGGCCGGCGGCCGCCGGATCATGCTCCGCACACACCTCGAAGTGGCGGCGTCGAGTTTGGAGACGATATGATAGAATTTCGTATCGTCAGCCGTGATGCCCGCCAGTGTAAACTGGGCTTCAGCTTGTTGAAACCACGAGGCGGGGTCTTCCTGCCAGAAGTCCAGCAGCTTGACAGCGACGGCATTCATGTAGACCATCACCGATGTGCCCGCAGGGTGAGAGTGCCTTGCTTCGGCTCTCTCAGCGGCGCTGGTGCTCGGTTGAGCCCTCTCAATCCCTTCTGCCGGGGGGGAAAGTCATCCATCTGTTCCCCTGTCTGCGTGGGCGCTGGCGTCTGCCTGGGTCGCCACAGATGAGTCGATTGCGGGGGAACGCCTCAGGTCCATACTCGCGTCAGGGGTCACCAGTGTAGAAGAGCTTGAAAGAACGAGGCGGTATGATATATAAACCAAAGTTTATTATCAGCTCTCCTAACAAGTCTCATCTAAGTGCAGAAGCAGCAGAAGGAAAAGAGACCAAATATCTCCGGCTCTCTGACTTTATACTTGCACATAACAAAAGACATGCATATCAAAGGCCTGATATCCCTCATTATCATAATCCCCCCATTGTCTTGGTACTTCCTCTCTTCGCCCTGGGGGGGTGAGGGTAGCTCCTCCGGTCTCCACTGCAGTGTCTGGGAACGTCTTTGTTCTTCAATGGCGGTTGAGAGTCTTTGTCCTTTCAGAGGTGTGAAGTCGCCTTACATATGTAATCACCAAACATTCCCACATGCTTCAACATATGTAGGTTATGGAATATATGATTAATATAGCCCACAGCCACTTACATAGTTCCATTGTAGAAAACTGAAGCTCTTTGTTTGATTTGGGGCACTGTCATCTTGCATTTGTAATATCATTTGCAGCCAGAGTCTGCACAATACCTGCCATGAAGAAGAATTGCCGCATCGGGTTTGTGCCCATACTTTCTATGCAGCAGCCTGTATGCTACTCCCTCCCCACACCATTAAATAATAACTAATTAAAACCAAACTGATCTATGAGGACAGAAACTCTCTTCTGGGGAAAAAAAATACACTCCAGGAGTATTTTTAGCTTTCGGTTTGACAAAATGTCACACACTATAAGGGGGTGAGGTAGGGCTTGAAGTCTTACAGCAGCCTGGCACCAGATGGAGATGTATGGGCTTGACTTTGGAGAATGCTTATGTTGTCCAGCTTAATTTACAGGCTATGTATATCCCTCAGTTATTTGATTATTAAAACCTGTGTTTGGTAAATATTTGGAAGCAAAATGACTAGGAAAAAGGTCTACAAAAGATCATATGTGGGGAAAAAACATGCATGTGCAACTGTGTTTGACTTCTTTATTGCTTGGTCAAGATACTATCACTTATGGCCATGAATGCAATGAACTGAGGAAATGTTTGGTACTTTGCCTTTAGGCTGTTATTAGCATGCATGGGCTTTTTTACAAACTACTCTGAGCCTGAGTTGGCTTTCATCAAGAGCCAAGTGTAGAAAATGTATGTAGAAATTGAAGAAATGCACCCATGTATTTACATTGCACACCAGATTTTGGAGGTTGCGTGCACCCATTGCTACTACTTTTTACAGTGTCCATCCACTAGATGGATGGACAAGAGGCTGAAATGAGCTTTCTTTGTAGGATCGCTGGACTCACCCTCAGAGATAGGGTGAGGAGCTCAGTCATCCGGGAGAGGCTCAGAGTAGAACCACTGCTCCTCCACATTGAAAGGAGCCAGTTGAGGTGGTATGGCCATCTGATCAGGATGGCTCCTAGACGCCTCCCACTTGAGGTGTTTCCGGCACGCCACTCTGGGAGGAGACCCCGGGGCAGACCCAGGACTCGCTGAACAGACTATGTCTCCCAGCTGGTCTGGGAACGCCTTGGTATTCTCTCTGAAGAGCTGAAGAAGGTGGCTGGGGAGAGGGAAGTCTGGGCTTCTCTGCTTGAACTGCTGCCTTCACGACCCGGACCGCCGGAAAAGCGGTAGAAGACTTTTTACAGTGTTCAAGTTACAAAATTAAAATCAAAGGGGTATCCCTGATTGTTTATTTAATTTAGAGCAAGCTCGTGACTTCTATCACATGGGTTAATGTTGCCTTATAATTCAATTTGGGTGGGTTATACGTCCCACTGGATGTAATCAAAGTGAATGGTGCTCTGCATATTTCAAACAGTGTTGAAAACAATCTGTCCAAAAGTGCTACACCGTTTTTGCGACAATATATTCAAACACATCCTAATATCGTCCTCTGAAATGCCAGTAAAGGTCAGAAATAGGTTTGAAATTCAGCACAGCACACCTGCTGCCGTCACTTTAAGGACAGTTGGAACTAGTGTTTCTTAAATCCTCTTTTCTGCAGCAGTTTTGTCCCCCAGCTAGACAAACATAAAATCACAGAGTGTGAACTTCTCAGGATGACCTTCTGTTTGCCATTTAATGAAATTCATGTTAAATCAAGACATATGCGGTTTACTTAAAATTACTTTCTGGCAGGATCCTTCTTATCTTGTAAACCGTCAATCTGACAGCCTGAACGCACTCGAAAACAAATCAAGCTGCAGCAGTAGATAATCTCCTGGAAAATGATTTTGGGATCTGATTCATTAACAGGGTGTGTTATTACTTTTTCAGCGCAACACAAACACCAGTGTTTACCCCTCTTTCATTTCTATATAAATACATGTTAGATAAAGTGCCATTAGAAACCTTTGTTCCCTCAATAACTGTACTTTGTAACAATTAGAAATGATGAGATTAGCATGTCTTTTTTTAGATTAAAAAGTTTGGTATTCATTGAAGTGTATCACTAACACATACAGCACGTTTCACCAAACAAGAATGGCTGATAACCACCAAACAAGAATGGCTGATAACAAAATGTTTCATACTTTTTCAGCAGTTTATATTAATTGTGTAACAATTTTCAATCCATTTGGCTTCAGGAGTTTTCACATAAAACATACTAATAAAGTCACGTCCATTTTTCAGTCAAACATAAATAAACTCCAGAAAAATAATTAAATTGACAATAATGAAATCTCACGAATAAAGCCAAGACAATTTAATTTCATGTCATCAGGTTTATATGGTGAGGTGTGTTGTAGGAGTGGCAGATGGATTCAAAGTAGGGGTCGGGTTACATCAGGGATGTTCACAGATGACACTGTGATCTGTAGTGAGAGTAGGGAGCAGGTGGAAGAAAACCTGGAGAGATGGAGGAATGCGCTGGTAGCCCAGTCTCACCTAAAAAAATGTACAATTGCATGGTTTTTCACTCTGAGGAAATTTGCAAAGATGCAGAAAAAACATTTTTCACGTGCACTGGATATGTGGCGTTGACACCTTTAAGAAACGTGTCTGCCGGTACCATAACGTTTGTCTCTTTCTTTCTGTTTAACCATTAGAGGTGATGCCTAACCCTAACATTTTTACCAGTCATAACCATTAGTGGAGTGAAAAAACATAACAGAAAAAAATTCAGTGATATGCAGTTGGTATCTCTGCCATAGCAGTTACACTCATGGTGCCACACACAGAAGTTAACTAAAACTCAAATATCCCAGTAACAAAAGCTTCAACATATGTACAGCAGTAACACAGACTAAACTGACAATCTAACTAAGGAGATAATGCTTATTTTCCAGCATTTAACATTTCCCCTCAGCCCTTGCAACTGCATTATTTTTGAAAGATTTAAAAGTACCTATCTTCATTTGATGATTATGTTTATAATTTTTGAAATTACAAATCAAAGTATTCAAATTTACAGATATGCAAATGTTTTGTCCCCCCACTGTCATGGGCAGCGAGACCGCGCCGCTCCCCTCCGGCCTCACCTTCACAAACTCATCACTGCACCTGAGGCAGAGGACACACCTGCACCCGCTCATCAGCCAGCGTACATAAGGAGGCTTCCTCCACGCAGTCAACGCTGGCTCGTCTGGGTATACTGCCCATTCTCAGGCAAGCAAACAAGCCGTAATACGTTAATACGTTGTTAATCATTACTTTCTTCTCCTTCCTTTCAGGTTGCTGCCACTGTGTTGTTGTGTCTCCGGGACTGCGCGCGCTCTCCTGCCTCGCCACACCGTTACTTCAGCAATCAACTCCAGCTGGTCAGGCACCATCAGCTCACCTTTCCCCCTTACCCTACTGGTTCGTCTATTCCCCACTGGGTCCTGCCAGTCCTCTCTGGATTTTCCGAGTAAGTGTTTATTATTATTACAATTTCCCTTACTCCACTCCTCAGCTCACTGCTCTCGTCTTCTCTCCACAGGTCCTTTCCTCTGGTGAGTGACTGTTTCTGTAGCTGTACGCTTTGGATTTTGATATTAATAAAATTGTCAAACGTGCCTCTCTGTGTGGTTCCTTCCTGTGTTTGGCATCGTGCATGTGAGCTGTCAAAACTTAATACGTCATGACAGAACGAGCCAGCTGGGATGGTAGCTCAGCCGGTGCCTCACTGCAGGAACTGTCAGCTATGGATCGCCTAGCAGTGACCGAGCATCAGCTCACTGCGCTGATGCAGCAGGTTTCCAACATGTTGACATTGTGGTCTGCAGAGCCTCCTTCGGCTGTCCCTCCTCAGCCTGCTCTGCGCACTATGGTGCATCGTACTACCTCCGTTCCCATGCCTTCCCCGTACGTGGGGAGGTGGGGAAATGTAAGGCTTTTCTTCTTCAAGTTCAGATGTACTTGGAGCAGGTTGGAGAGGAGTATCCGGGGGACGTCGCTCGGATCCAGTTTTTCACTCTGTTGCTCAGGGATCAAGCCCTGGAGTGGGCAAAGTCCACTCTAGACAACCCCGAGGGGCATTGTTATACATTTGACCAATTTGTGGCTGCTTTCACTTGCACATTTGGTCGGACCGAGAGTCAGAGCAATGTGATGAACCGCCTGATGACGCTCCATCAGGGTACCCGTTCAGCGTCCAAGTACTCGATGGAGTTCCAGGTTGTGGCGTCTGATTCAGGGTGGAACGAGACTGTGTTACGTAGCCCGTTCCTCTATGGGTTGAACGACCAACTCTGTAACAATCTGGCGGTCCACCCTGTACCGGAGACGCTCGATGCCCTCATAGGTCAGGCAGTTGGGTTGGACAATCAGTACCGTGAGCGCACAAGGGAGCGCAAGTCCTCCTGTCGCCTGCGCGCCGAGCGTGTACCCACCGTGGGTACTGGCACTGGCGGCGTTGGCTCATTGCCTGAACCGAAGCAGCTCTCTCGGCACTTAACCAATGATGAGCGCCGGCGAAGGTGAAGGGTCAGCACGTGCATGTACTGTGGTTCACCAAACCATAGTCTGGATGAGTGCTGCCAGCAGCCAAAAAGACATGGCCTGTCAGCAGCCATGGGGGGTGTGGCAGGCTGGACTAAATCCACTTCCCCCGGTAATTTTTCTATTTAGGCCCTCGTACAGTTGCCGGGGGTTGAGAGGAGGGTTATGACGCTGATTGATTCGGAGTCGGAGGGTAATTTCGTGTCTGCTCTGTTTGTGAAGCAGGTGGGCATTCCCACACGTAAATTGTCCTGTGATCAGAGAATCACCACTATATCTGGCCATGAGGTCGCGGTGGTCGCTCTTAGCACGGTGCCCATATCCTTCCTTCTTTCCAGGAACCACCAGGAGGAACTATCGTTCCTGGTTCTCCTCATTTCATCATCTCCAGTGGTTCTAGGTTATCCGTGGCTCCAGAAGCATAACCCAATGATCAATTGGGCCAAAAATACTATCTCTGCCTGGACTCCATTTTGTATGGCCCACTGTATGTGTTCAGCTGAATGCTCCTCATCGCTGTCTGTTCCTCCCTCTCGGGCTGAGCCATCAGACCTCAGCCTCGTCCCTCAGGCTTATCACGATTTGAGCGAGGTCTTTAGCAAGTCGAGAGCATTGTCGCTGCTGCCTCGCCGCTCTTATGACTGTGCTATCGACCTCATCCCGGGGGCGAGGCTGCCGTCCAGCCGGCTGTATAGTATTTCTGGCGCAGAGAGGGAGGCAATGGAGCAGTATATTAAGGAGTTGCTGAACGCCAGCCCAATTTTACCATCTTCGGCTCTGCTCAGAGCTGGATTCTTCTTTGTCAGAAAGAAGGTTGGCTCATTGCGTCCGTACATCGATTACCGGGAGCTTAACGCAATTGCCATCAAAGATAAGTACCCTCTGCCTTTGATCAATTCAGTGTTCAAGCTCCTTCAGCGCTCACGGGTGTTTACCAAGTTAGACCTCAGGAACATGTATCATCTGGTCTGCATTCGTGAGGGTGATGAATGGAAGGCGGCCTTTAAAACACACCAGGGCCAATTCAAATACTTAGTATTGCCATTTGGGCTCACTAACGCCCCCGCCATCTTCCAGCGGTTAATAAATGACGTCCTCTGCGATATGCTATACCAATACGTTTTTGTCTGTCTTGATGATATTTTGATTTTCTCCCGCTCGCCAGAGGAACATGAGGTCCATGACAGAGCCATTTTACAACGGCTGTTGGAGAACCAGCTTTACGTTTAAACCAAGAAATGTGAGTTCTCCACACCATCCACCACCTTCTTGGGCTTCGTCGTGGCTGAGGGGGAGCTGATTGCCGACCCGGCCAAGATAAAGGCAGTGTTAGATTGGCCAACTCCCCACTCCGGCAAGGAGCTTCAACGCTTCCTCGGGTTTGCAAACTTCTAACGCAGGTTCATCAGGACCTATAGTGGGATCGCACTGCCTTTGACACAGCTGACCTCCGTTAAAGTCCCCTTTCGGTGGACTGAGGCAGCTGAACTGGCATTTAACAAATTAAAGTGCCAGTTCACAGAAACACCTATCTTGGCTCAGGTCGACACGCAGCTTCCATTTGTCCTTGAGGTGGATGCGTCTGATTTGGGGGTTGGCGCTGTACTGTCGCAGCACATGCCCCCCCAATCAGAAGCTTCGCCCATGCACATATTTCTCTCGGCGGCTCACGCCGACCGAGAGGAACTATGATGTAGGGGACAGAGAGCTGCTGGCCATTAAGTTGGCATTAGAGCAGTAGAGACACTGGTTAGAGGGGGCCATTCACTCCATAGTCGTGTGGACTGACAACAAGAACCTTGAGTACTTTCGGTCGGCCCGCCGACTGAACGCCAGGCAGGCCCGCTGGTCGTTGTTCTTCCAGCAATTTAATTTTACCATCACCTACCGGCCTGGCGCCCGGAATACCAATCCGGACGCGCTCTCGCGCCAGTTTGATTCCGGGGACATAGCCCCCCTTCCTCCCCCCCAAACCATCATACCACCTTTATGCGTCCTTGGAGCCCTTACTTGGGATATCAAGCGGAGGGTCCGCCAGGCCCAGTCTCAGGATCCTGTGCCAGTAGGGTGCCCTCGGAACTGTCTGTACGTCCCGGCCGCCCTCTGCTGTGATGTCATCCAATGGGGTCACACCAGTCGCTTCGCATGCCACCCTGGAATCTCACAGACCATCGACTTTGTCCAACGGGTGTTCTGGCGGCTCATGCTGTGGCGGGATGTCTGGGAGTATGTCAGAGCCTGCCAGACGTGCGTCCGGGGGAAATCTGACTCCTCCCCACCATCGGGACTTCTCCATCCCCTCCCCATCCCTGGTCGGCCGTGGTCCCACACCGCCATGGACTTCGGGACCGGGTTGCCCTCCTCCCACGGCAAGATGGTGATCCTTACCATCGTGGATCGCTTCTCCAAAGTAGTCCATCTGGTGGCCCTTCCTCAACTCCCATCGGCCTTGGAGACTGCAGTCCTCCTCACCGATCACGTCATCCGGGTCCACGGCATCCCTATTGACATTGTCTCTGACCGGGGCCCACAGTTCACGTCCCAGGTCTGGAGGGCCTTTTGCCAGACCCTGGGAACTACTGTGAGTCTCTCCTCAAGAAATCATCCTCAGAGCAATGGGCAGGCGTAGCACGCCAATCAGTCCTTGGAGGCTGCCTTGCGGTGCGTAGCAGTCAATAACCCTTCATCTTGGAGCACACATCTGACCTGGGTGGAGTACTCCATGAACTCTGCAATATCCTCAGCTAGTGGACTCACCCCTTTCGAGGCGTCATTGGGGTACACTCCGCCTCTACTCCCTATGGCCGAGAGGGAGGTCTCGGTTCCATCCGTAGGGGCCCACACTCGGCGCTGCCGATGCGTCTGGAGGTCTACTCGGGCAGCCCTGGCCCTCACCACGGAGCGCACCCAGGCCGCTGCTGACAGGAGGTGGTTCCCATCCCCCAAATACGCCGTGGGACAGCAGGTCTGGCTGGCAGCGAGCCAGATTCCTCTTAAAGAGAAGTCCAGGAAAATGTCCCCCCACTTCTTTGGGCCTTATCCCATCTCCCGAGTGATTAACGACGTGTTGGTTCAGCTTAAGCTTCCCCCATCTCTATAGGTGAACCCCACCTTTCACGTTAGTCACATCAAATAATAATATGGGACAGAATTATAGAGAGCGATGGCAAGAACCAAGCAGACCGCCCGTAAAATCTACTGGAGGAAGAAGCCCCCCAGGAAGCAGCTAGCCACCAAGGCTGCTCGGAAAAGCGCTCCGGCCACCGGTGGAGTGAAGAAGCCTCACCGTCACAGGCCCGTGGCTCTGAGAGAGATCCGTCGCTACTAAAAATCTACGAAATCCAAATCTACTAGAAATCCACGGAGCTGCTCATCCGTAAGCTGCCCATCCAGCGCCTGGTGAGGGAGATCGCTCAGGACTTCAAGACCGACCTGCGCTTCCTGAGCTTCGCCGTCATGGCTCTGCAGGAGGCCAGCGAGGCCTACCTGGTGGGTCTCTTCTTCGCTAAGAGGGTCACCATCATGCCCAAAGACTTCCAGCTGGCCCGCCGCATCCGCGGAGAGAGAGCTTAGACTTTCTGCTGCACATTCACCAACCATAATGCTCCGCACTGTGTGTCAATATATATATATATATATATATATATATATATATATATATATATATATATATAGTAATATGTACATATGTATACTAGCTGTTCTTGTTTTTTTCTTGCCTTCTGATTGTTGCTCTGAGTGTTGCTATCCCTGTGCTGTTGCAATCCTGGAATTTCCCCATTGTGGGACTAATAAAGGCTTATCTTATCTTATCTTATCTTATCAAGCCCCTCTCAGCTAGTCCCCTCTGCCCCCCCCCGAAGCTGCCTCCCCCTCCCCACATCATCAATGGCCACCCCACCTACACGGTGTGACAAATTCTGGATGTTCGCCGTCGGGGCCGGGGTCTACAATATCTCGTTGACTGGGAGGGCTACGGCCCGGAGGAACAATCCTGGACCCCCTCGTCACGGATACTGGACAAGGGGATGCTTCAGGCTTTCCACCGTGCTCACCTGGACAAGCCCTCCGGACCGCCAGGAGGTGTTCCTAGAAGGGGGGGCCCTATCATGGGCAGCGGGAGCATGCGCCTCCCCTCCGGTCTCACCTTCACAAACTCATCACTGTACCTGAGGCAGAGGACACACCTGCACCCGTTCATCAGCCAGCGTACATAAGGAGGCTTCCTCCACGCAGTCAATGCTGGCTTGTCTGGGTATACTGCCCATTCTCAGGCAAGCAAATAAGCCGTAATACGTTGTTAACCTGTTAACCATTACTTTCTTCTCCTTCCTTTCAGATTGCTGCCACTGTGTTGTTGTGTCTCCGGGACTGCGCACGCTCTCCTGCCTCACCACACCGTTACTTCAGCAATCAACTCCGCCCGGTCAGGCACCATCAGCTCACCTTTCCTCCTTACCCTACTGGCTCGTCTGTTCCCCGCTGGGTCCTGCCAGTCCTCTCTGGATTTCTCAAGTAAGTGGCAATTTGGCTCGCCCAATTCCCCTTACTCCACTCCTCAGCTCACTGCTCTCGTCTTCTCTCCACAGGTCCTTTCCTCTGGTGAGTGACTGTTTCTGTAGCTGTACACTTTGGATTTTGATATTAATAAAATTGTCAAACGTGCCTCTCTGTGTGATTCCTTCCTGTGTTTGGCATCATGCACGTGAGCTGTCAAAACTTAATACGTCATGACACCCATAATTTAAAAAAAAAATGAAAATATACTTTAATTATGCCATTATTGAAGTTGTTGATAGAATTTGTGTGTGTTGATTAAACAAGGATTAGAAGACTGTAACTCGTAATGTCAGTTTAAAAGATCATAAAACTATCTTGATTATTGGTTTATTGGAGCACAGCCTGATGATTTCAAACCCTGAATAAAAAATCAAATGTCAGTTGTCATTTTTATAGCAATATTGAGGCTAATTCTGACAAAATGAGCAAATATAGCAACATGGAATTATGGTATAATTAAATACAGGTGCATCTCAGTAAATGTATTTCAGTAATTCAATTAAAAACTGAAACTCATATATACATTCATTACACACAGAGTGATGTATTTCAAGTTTTTTTTAAATTATTTTAATGATTATGGCTTACAGCTCATAAAACCCCAAAATTCAGTTTCTCAAAAAATCAGAATATTACATAAGATCAATTTTTAAAAAGTGGATTTTTAAAAGAAATGTTAAAATCAAATGAAATCAGCATCTCCATAAAGCTTGTCAGCAGAGGGAAGCATAAAGTGCTCTAAAATGTCCTGGTAGATGGCTGCATTGACCTTGGACTTGATAAAACACAGTAGACCAACACCAGCAGATGACATGGCCCCCCAGATCAGTTTCCAAGTCCTGTCATTTGAGAATGGAGGAAGAGTGGAGAGGCACAGAATCCAAGTTGTTTGAGGTCCAATGTGAAGTTTCCAGTCAGTGGTGATTTGAGGAGCCATGTCATCTGCTGGTGTTGGCCCACTATGTTTTATCAAGTCCAATGTCAGTGCAGCCATCTAACAGGAAATTTTAGAGCACTTCATGCTTCCCTCTGCTGACAAGCTTTATGGAGCTGCTGATTTCAATTTCCAGCAGAACTTGGCACCTGCCCACACTGCCAAAAGTACCATTACTTGGTTTAATGAACATGGTATCACTGTGCTTGATTGCCCAGCAAACTCTCCCAACCTAAACCCCATAGAGAACCTATGGGGTATTGTCAAGAGGAAGATGAAAGACACCAGACCAAATAATGCAGATGAGCTGAAAGCCACTATCAAAGCAACCTGGGCTTCCATAACACCTCAGCAGTAACACAGGCTGATCATCTTCATGTCATGCTGCATTGATGCAGTAATTATGCAAAAGAAGCCCTGACCAAATATTGAATGTTTACATGGACATACTTTTCAGTCAGCCAACATTTTCTTTTAAAAGTCATTTTTCTTTTAAATTGATCTTATGTAATATTTAAATTTTTTGAGAAACTGAATTTTGGGTTTTCATTAGCTGTAAGACACAATCATCAAAATTTAGACAGATGAACGTTTGAACTATATATCACTCTGTGTGTAATGAATATACAGAATACATGAGTTTCACTTTTTGAATTGAATTACTGAAATAAATTAATTGTTTTTATGATATTCTGATTTATTGAGATGCACCTGTATATCTAAATATTTTTACATATATAGGAGACAGCCATTTGAAAAGTTTAATATCCATACACCTGTGGAATATAAAACACTGAGGCCCCAACAGTAGAATTTGCCTCTTATTTTGGGGGGAGAAAATATAGTTGTATAAATCCATATGGAAAAAAATCAACTTTTATTTATCATTTAATGCCAGAATTTGTCAATACATTAATAACACATTAATGTATACAATGAATGCATTAATTAAAAACATCTACTGATCAAGTTGGGACATCCAAACCTTTTTACAGAATTTAAATGTAAAATTAAGTAATAAACAACTACATAAGCTATCAGCATTTCAGGGGCACAGTCCAGCCTATGTAGTTATTTTGAGTCACAGATGTAATGTAATTGACACAAAAAACTATTACATATCCCAGTTTATTAAAGTAAATACATATAACATGATGAACAAATGCTGTCAGTCTGAAACTTTTTAAAACAAAGACAACTTTGAGACAGATTCCTCTCTCTCGCTCGGTGAATATATTTGCAATGATATTTTCAGAGTCATTTTCCTGTGCAGCTGCTGGAATGAAATGTGACACAACTGTAGCTGTCAATTTTCAAAAGCCTTGTTCAGCTGAGCCCTCATTTCTCCCTTTAAGTGAAAGAAGAAAAATCACTTCCTTTCCATGTTCCTGTCCCCGCTACAGAAATGTGACAGTGACGCCAAGGGCAACTTATCAATCACTGCCAAAAGGGAAAAAAACTGTATGTGAACAATATCTAGAAATGTGAGAGGTGAAAGTGAACATCCATAATGCCGAAGCATTGTTCAACCTGATCAGGGTGGAACTTTGTTATTTCTGCAGTAGTGATGTGAATGAGCAGGGCTTGACATTGGCCCAGCAGCTAATTGCCGGTGGAAGTAATTCGTTATAGCCACTTTGGCAGGTGGGATATCCTGTTTAGTGCGTGTATCAAAATGCAACTGAACATGGTGACTTTTACCTAGACCTTACGAGCAATTTTTGGCTAAAAAAAAATCTACAGAAAGCAATAAAACATTTATGCCTTGAAATTATGCATCGTAAACTGGCTGTTTTTCCTCTCCACTGTTTCCAAGTGCTTGCTGATTGTTGGGTTCTCTTTCTTAGATTTTAGAGTATTCACCCTACTATTAAAAGTGCTATGAGATGAATGTGGCTGTCATTTGCTATTCTGTAGACAAAGTTGAATTGAATTGATTTGCAACATTTTCTTGTAAATTTGTGACATTTCTCTCCTAAATTTGAAATTTTCTTTCTAAATTTACTTTTTTCTTATTTATTTGCCATTTTTCCTCATTTGTTTTGCCCTTTCACATAAATTTGAGACTTTCTTCTAGACTTGAGACTCTTTTTCCCCTTTTTCATTTTTTTTTTTGGCGGGGGGGGGGGGCTAATTATGAGCAATGCTTGAGCCCGTTTATACGATCACAATAATCTGATAACTAGCAATAATCAAATGATGGTGACAATGGGATTTGACCTGTTTACATGCACTTTGGTGATCAGTTTTCAGAAAAAGCTAGTTTACATGATTTTGTCAATTTCTTCACACAAGTAGGATAGGTTGGGGCACATAGTTACACAGAGCAGGCTGTTACACCATGTGCTGAGCCTAAAATTAGAAAGGCCACCATAGCCAAAACAAAAAAAAAAAAGCCACACACTGTGGCAGACACTCCCTGGCTGCAAAGCTACTGTGAATCAGATGTTCGGCTCTGATACAGTTAAAGAAGTAGCTAACGTCCCTGTCGCAACGCAATTCAATTATCTGCAGATACTGAAAAACGTTGTTTTGGGAAAGGTACACATGAGTGGGAAAGTCTTGGCCAATGTGCATTTTGCAGATGGAGACGCCATCAGAGAAAATTTCCTATTTTGCAAAAAATTACCAGAAAAGAAAACAGGAGAGGAAATTTTTTGGGTCACATCAGAGTATCTTCAGCAAGATAAACTTCAGGGGAAAACTGCACAAGTGTCTGAACTGATAGAGCAAGTTTGTGTCCATCTAAACAGGCCCAATCTTCACACTGAGTGAGTATAAATTAACTGCAAGACTAAGCTGTCATGTCATACATACACTACCGGTCAAAAGTTTTAGAACATCAGAACAACATTTTTCCAGTGTTTTGCTGAAATTTAAGCAGTTCAAATGCAATGAATAACTTGAAATTGTATGAAGGTAAGTGCTGAAATGCCAGGGGTTAAAACAAAAGGTAAGGTTACCCAAAAATAAAAAACAATGTACATTTCAAAATTATACAAAAAGGCCTTTTTCAGGGAGCATGAAATGAGTTAAAAAACTTACAGTAAAGCTGTTCTGCAGCAGTGGCGGTTGATCAAGCCTTGAAAATTGGTGCTACCAATTCCTACAGGTGTCTCAACTTTTCTTCATTACTTACAACCTCCTCTGTATGCATAAAAGTAGTGCTGGAACACACTGTATAAATGTCAATAAAAAGTGGAAAAATTGGGGTGTTCTAAAACATTTGACCAGTAGGTAGTTATGCTGGAACAGGCTACAATGTGTCATTTGGTTGGTGGGGTTCCCCCAATTTTTTTCAGTTTATAAAGGGTTCTTTGGCTCACAGCAGGTTGAAAAAACACTGGGTACTTAGTTACAGTACACGGGGCAGCTTGTTACACCCCCTCCTGCCCGCGTTGCACATGTGTGGCCTTTATGATTTTAGACTCAGCACATGGTGTAGCAACCTGCCCCATGTAATTATGTGCCCCAGTTTACACTAAATGACAGAAAACTTAAACCTCCTGTTTTCAGCATGGCTGACATACTGTATTTACTCATGGGCAGATGTAAAAAAAAAAAATCAGACAAGGTGGTAAGTTGTCAAAAATGTCAATACTCAGACAATAATCAGTACTAAAAATCAGTATCAGATCAGATATTCACTTACAACAGTATCAATACTGACTTTTTTCGCATAAGTTTGCAACTTTTTCTTATAATTCACAGCTGTATTTTTTTTGCAAATGTAGATTTGCAACTTTTACTTGTAAATCAGTTTTTTCCATATAAACTTGAACCTTCTCTCATAAATGTCTTGTAAATTTGTCTTGTAAATCAGTATCTTTTTTCATGTAAATCTGTAACTTCCCCTCCATGTAAATCTACAACTTTTTTCTTTTTTTTTTTTTTTTTTTTTTTTGTAAATCTGCATTACTTTTCCTATTTGCAACTTTTTCCCATGGAAATCTGCAACTTTTTTCTTTTAAATTTGCAATAATTTTGTCATTATTTGCTACTTTTTAAAATTGTAAAGCTGCAACTATTCTCTTGTAAATCTGTAACCACTTTCTCATTATTTGCAACTTTTTCCCATGAAAATCTGCAACTTTTTTCATAACTTAGTGACTTTTTCCACATAAATTTGGAACTTTTTTCACAAGATTTACATGTACTGAGTAAATGGATTATTGGCCAATAAACTGGTTGTTTTTTCTGATTTCTCATAATCTAATAATGATATGTATCTGATAAAGAAAATTGCATTATTCTGTTTAGATGACTATCAGAATGATCAGTTTTTGCTGTCCATGTAAACATCACCATTAATGAAACACAAATCTAACTTACCAAATAAAAACACATTGCTAGTGAATATGTTGAGTGGCTAATACTAACCCTAGAAAGCTAGCTGCTGAGTACAAAATTTAATGTCAAGCCCATCAAATCAGCTCTGCCATGGTGGATTTGAACAATGCAGCTGTACACTGCAGTGAGGACAGTAACTCTGCAGCTGCCATGAAGTGCAGACACATACTGTAAACACACATTGAGCTCAAGAGCAACAATTAAGGAGTTTATTAATTCATCCTTTATCCCCGGCTGCCCAATGGAGGCTGTTTATGGTTGCCAACTGGGACAGGAATAAGTTTATTATCAGCAGGTTAACAAATTAATGCTCTCAGATGCCCATTAAACTTTATAAGACCCATAAACCATGAGTTGACTTGTGTAAGATTCACAGGATTTGTAGCTACAGTATTTTTTTTAACACCAAAAGAATAGCAATATTGCACAAAATCAGCAAATTAGATTGAATCTGATTTGTTTCCTAGTTATATTTGACACTGTACAATATCTACAGTTGTAACTGAAGCATTTGGAACATTTTCTGTGACTATGTGGAGGCAGAGACAGCATGATTTTAAGGTCAGGGAGAGATTACTGTCTTTGTTGAATAATGAAGGGGAAAAAGGCAACAGTGAGTGGAAGATTTTATTCAGATTTGATTAAAACTATAATATTTTGTGACCTTCCTTGCAAGAACAGATTCCCTTTCATGACTGAGAGAAGCACAAGCATACAATGCTAAACACACCGCTAACACAAACATTGTCGTTATCTTATGAGTTGATTTGGTGAGTTAGCAGACACTGAGAAAATTATTATTCTGACTGTCTCATGACTGAAATGCAACTTTATATTTTTGCTCTGAGCTCCACCTACTTCAGCTGTCTATAAGAGCATTGGTCTGTTTGGTGATGAGGATCTTATGGTGTAGTAGAATCGCAGGTTTGTAATCACCCGCTGTGGAGAGCAGACCCAGCCTTGAAAGGTTTGCTCTTACGATACAATCAGTGATGTGCGAACAGTGAGCTTGTTGCCGAAGCCTGACCGTGTGTTGGACTGTGAGTGTGAATAACAGTCTAATTACAAATTAAACAGAAGTAATAATGCCAAATTAACTACTATACAGTAATTCAACTAAAACAGAACTTCAAGCTCAGTAGGCTGTCTGAATTATCAGACATGTGACAGAACAGGATGCATTACAAAGCATCTTCTTTTTACTGTTTTTGTGTTTTCTTTATTTTTGTGATTATGTCAGAATCAGAATCAGAATCAGATTTATTGCCATTGTTCATGTAGTACACAAACTAGGAATTTGTCTAGGATTATGTCTTTTTGTTCCTCTATGTATTTAGAGGTGCATCTCAATAAATCTGAATGACCTCCAAAAATGTGATTTATTTCAGTAATTCAATTCAAAAAAATGAAACTCCTATATTATATAGATTCATTACACACAGAGTGATATATTTCAAGTGTTTCTTTTAATTTTGGTGGTTATGGCTTATAGTTAATGAAAACTCCAAATTCAATTTCTCAAAATTTTAGATTACATAAAATTCATTTTAAAAAATCAATTTTTAATAGGAATGTTGGCTGAATAAAAAGTATGTCTATGTATGCACTCAATGCTTGGTCGGGGCTCCTTTTGCATGAATTACTGCATCAGCATGGTGTGGCATGGAGGTGATCAGCCTGTGGTACTGCTGAGGTGTTATGGAGGCCCAAGTTGTGCTGACAGTGGCCTTCAGCTCATCTGCATTTTTGGGTCCGGTGTCTCTCATCTTCCTCTTGACAATACTCCATAGATTCTCTATGGGGTTCAGGTCAGGAGAGTTTGCTGACCAATCAAGCACAGTGATACCATGGTCATTAAACCAGGTTTTGATACGTTTGGCAGTGTGGGCAGGTGCCAAGTCCTGCTGGAAAATGAAATCAGCATCATAAAGCTTGTCAGCAGAGGGAAGCATGAAGTGCTTTAAGATTGCCTGGTCAGCTGCACTGACCTTGAGCTTGATAAAACACAGCAGACCAACACCAGCAGATGACATGGCTCCCCATATCATCAGTGACTGTGGAAACTTCATGCTGGACCTCAAGCAACTTGGATTCTGTGCCTCTCCACTCTTACTCCAGACTCTTGGACCTTGATTGCCAAATGAAATGCAAAATTTACTCTCATCTGAAAAGAGGACTTTGGACCACTGAGCAACAGTCCAGTCTGTTCGCTCCTTAGCCCAGGGAATACGCTTCTGATGCTGTCTCTGGTTCAGGAGTGGCTTGACACAAGGAATGTGACAGATGTAGACCATGCCCTGAACATGTCTGTGTGTGGTGGTGCTTGAAACACTGATTCCAGCCACAGTCTACTCCATGTGAATCTCTCCCAAATTCTTGAATGGGCTTTGCTTCACAATCCTCTCAAAGCTGCGGTTATCCCTGTTCGTTGTGCACCTTTTTCTGCCACACTTTTTCCTTCCACTCAACTTTCCATTAATATCCTTGGATGCAGCACCCCGTGAACAGCCAACTTCTTTAGCAATGACCTTTTGTGGCTTACCCTCCTTGTTGAGGGTGTCAGTGATGGTCTTCTGGACATCTGTCAAGTCAGCAGTCTTCCCCATGATTGTGTAGCCTACTGAACCAGACTGAGAGACCATTTCAAGGCTCGGGAAACCTTTTCAGGTGTTTGCAGTTAATTAGCTGATTGGAATGTGACACCAGGAGTCTGCAATATTGAATGTTTTCACAATAGTCTAATTAAAAAAAATATTTGGGGTTTTCATGAGCTGTAAGCCATGAGTTTCACTTTTTGAATTTAATTACTGAAATAAATCAACTTTTCGATGACATTCTAATTTACAGAGATACACCTGTATACTTTTTGTGTTTCCATCAAATGTGAGGGTTTTTGCTCAGGTTTCCTCCATGGCTCTTAGGTTAATTTGTGATTCTAAATTGCCCATAGGTTTGATTATGACAGTGTATGGTTGGTTTTATATGTACTGGTCCTGTGATACTTATTATCTAATAGGGATGGGGGTAAAAATAAATACAGCATAATATCAGGATATGTTATGGTGGTGATACTGTATTGATTCAGAGGCACCAGTATTATGATACTGTTAAAAATTATTTATAAATGTTGCAAATACAAACTTACCGATTTGGTTAACAGAGTGATAAAGACCATATGACTTTCCAGATCAGTGGTCCTCAACCTCTGGGTCGTGGACTGCTTGGTAGTGGGTCACAAAGAGCCTCAGAGAAAAACTAGAATGCACTCAACCATGATGGAGACCCATGCCTTTTGAAGCCCAATAGATTTAAAACCTTGACCTTTGAACTTTGGACCCCAAACCTATAGTCAGAGGTTAGGGTGTCAGGGTGAACTCGTGTACCAAGTTTGGTGACCCTAGCTTTGGCTGTTCTTGAGATATAGTTTTATGGCATTTCGACCTCGACCTTAGACCTTGCAATCCTCAAACCATAGTCACAGTTCAGGATCCCAAGGTGAACCTGTGTACCTAGAGTGATGACCTTAGCTTTACTTGATCTACAGTAATATGGCATATGGAATGCAGACTTTGACCTTTTGACCCCAAACTAATAATTCTAGGTCAGAATCTCAAGGTGAACCTGTGTACAAAGTTTGGTGGCCCTAGCTGTCTTTGTTGTTGAGATATAGTTTATTTGGCATTCTGACCTTGACCTCTGACTTTTTCACCCCAAAAGTATAGTGTGAAGTATTAGTCTGAAGGGCAACCAGGGTTGGCCAGATGCAGATGGCACAGCCCACCCTACCCATGCTGACGAGGTAAAAATATGGAAAGGCAGAAATAAATAATTTATTCAGTTCCTCTGTATTGACTATTGAAGCGTTTTATTTCGAAACATTTTACTGGATATTCTCTCTCTTCCCTTCCTTGAGCAGAAAAAAATGAACAAGAAATACAGAAGCATATCTTGAAGATGACTACATCATCAAATGGGGTCGTACTAAAACCATCATACTTTAGCTTTTATCTTTGTGAAGCAGGATTTTCAGTAATAACAACAATCAAAATGAAGTGTTGGAGTAGACTGGACATAAGGAACACACTCCGGGTGTCACTCTCTCCTATCATCCCAAGATGAGACTGTCTCCCCATCTCCTTGCAGAGAAACAAGTGCAGAGATCCCGCTGAAGGTGAGTTTTTTGATCACGCACCTTGTTTAATATGCTGATATATTCCGTTCATTTTAACACCCCCAGTGAGGCAAAAATGGTTGCGGTTCACTGCATTAGATGGTGCTAAATACTCACTGTCTGGTTAGGTTAGCACAGGAGTGACCCCTAAGATCTAGCCTGGAGTTGAACAAGACAAAGATCAAAATGGGAATTCACAATATATGATATTGCAATACTCAGCGTATCGCAAGAATATGATAATATTGTACCATGGCCCAAGTATTGTGACAGTATCGTTTTGAGGGGCCTCTGGTGTTTCCCACCCCATTATCTAATAAGACTTTTTTTTGTAAATGTGTGACTTCTTAGTCATAAACTTTATAAGTTATAAAATTGCTATTTTTCTTAAAAATTTCAGGTTTTTTTCTCATAAATTTGCAACTTTATTTTGGTATATTTACAACATTTGATTCACTATCTTGCCACCTTATGCAATTTTTTTCAAAAACTGCTATTATTTGTTGTATTTTCTTTTTAAAATTTGAAGGTTTTTATGTGAATTCAAAATTTATTTGTAAATATGTGACTTTTTCTCAAAAATATTGATGTATTTGCAGCTTTTTCTCAAACATGTGACTTTTTTGTGATGAATGTGTTTTGTTTTGTTTTTCCCTCGTAGCTTTGCAATGTTTTTTCTCTGATTTTGTTATGCAACCAGTATGTGTTTACTGGCCTGCAGATTGAAGGTTCCTGGGATATAGGAGGTCAAGAAAATTAAGGAAGGACGACATTTGCACAAATTATTGTTTCTGTTAATCAGTGACTTAAAGCAGTACTACACCTGTGATTTGAGCAACTCATTGACTGGAACAAGAAGCTCATTATTCTTAACTGGCAATGTGAATACTCTGGTGATGGCAGGTCACACAACAGATTCATACAGTTAGTTAACAGTGAAAAGGCAGATGTACTCTGGTGGAACAGATGCCATGATAGAATGAAAAAAATCAGTATTTTAAACATAGTTCCGCACATCCAAGTTTGAAAATGTACTTCCCTTCTAAAGAGGCTGTAGTGACAGGAACATACAGTGGTGATGGGAGACTTCTGAAATCTTTCATCTGGACGAAGGACGATTTCCAAAGGTTTCTTTCTGTTGTCTTCATGTCATTTATTAACTGGCAAGATCCAACTGATGCAGCAGCAATGTTTTGATTATACTCTGACAACACATTATGAAGAAGTCAGTAAGCTTACAATCTTCTTTTCCTTTTTTCTTTTCCTTTTTTTTTTACAGAGGGAACACAAGAAAACCAGAAAACGTTGAATACTGCCATCCACCAACCAGGTTTCCCTTCTCCAGCTTTAGGTACACTTTGTCCTCTTTTTCAAGATAGAGCAGGACTCCATTGGTGGCTGCCTCGCGGGTTACATCTTTGTCGCCCGCAAAGGCGGAGATGACGGGTTTCCCATTCAGCATCAGGTTCACCTGAGTAAACCAACACAAGTAACAATTAGCAAGAATGAGGAGAAAACAAGGAAGGAACTAGAATCATAATGACGCCCGAGTTGGAAATCATCATTGTAGCATGATGCCAGTGGACTAATGAGAAAATGCTAGATTTTGTTTGTTAGTGCGATGGTGTGGATAAATAAAAATCCTCCATGTAAACTGGATTAATTTATTAGGCGGGGTAGACAAGCAATTTGGAGAACCGGGAGACTTCCTGGAAGCCTGACCTGAACAAGTGGCAACAAACAAAGAAGAAGGGGGGGGGGGGGGGGGGGGGGGGCATGGAGGTCTATTGCAGCAGCCAGTCTCTACTAACAGAAGTTCACCTGCAGAAGTGTCTTGTTTGAGGGAAACGGCAGGAAGGTAGGCCAGCATATATCTGGTATGATAAAAAAGATAAAGGGTTTTAAATAACCCCACTGCCTCCTTGTTTTACTTAGACCTTCTAGTGAAGTAACATACTAGACTAAATGAATTGAATACATCACAAGAGCCAAAACCCCCTTGTGCCCCAGAGCATTTTAAAAAGGAGACAATGTGAGGAAAAATGAGAAAAAGACGAAAAGAAGTAATGTGGTGAATGAGTATTTATGATTTTATTATATTGTTGTAGCATCTTAGTTTAGGGTTAAGGTCCGCTAATGTAATAAAGAGACTGCATTAACTTTACTTATATTACCTCCATCTGCATTCATAAGGCAACATTCTCAGGTCTATTCAGAGGTTTTTTTTTTTTTTTTTTATTTAAGTTTTTGTAAAGGGTATACAGGTCGTTACAGCAATGCAGTGTTTACATTTTCATCACATGTTCCCTTATTTTCTGATATCTGACAACATTGGAAGATTAATTCTTACAACACCCCTTATTTTTTTTTTTTTAAAGTGAAAGAAAAAGTGAAATTAAAGAGAAAAAAAAAAACAAAAAACAAATAAAAAAAACAAACAAACCAGTAAAAAACAAACAAAAAGAAAAAGTAAGTAAATAAAGATAAAAGAGCATCTGAGTAGCGTTGGAACAAAGAGCGGAACCATTATTGAAATGGTATTTGTCAAAGATTAGATCTAATGGAAGACACATATGCGGTCCAGGGTTGCCAAAAGTTCATGAACCCATCCATGTCCTGTCTCAGTGCGAATGTCAACTTTTCCATTGAGTAGATGTCTTGGATCACGTTAGTCCAATCTTCAGGTGTAGGACAGTCCTTCAACATCCATTTTTTAGTTAGAGCTTTTTTGCTTGCCAATATTAAAACATTGAATAAGTATTTTTCTCCTCGTCTTTCCAGTGAGTCCGGTAGTAAACCCAAATACAAAGTTACAAAAGAAAAGGGAACTGTAATTTTGAATATTTTCCCCAATATTGTCTGTACATTGGTCCAATATTGGTGGATAACTGGGCATGACCAAAACACATGAAAATGATTTGCAGTCTTTTCACCACACAAGCGCCAACAGTTCAATCCCTTATGGGTAAATTTGTTTTGTGCAGATGTTCTGAAAAATCTTGCCAAGTTTTTCCATCCAAATTCTCTCCACTGCAGGGATGAGGTACTTTTCCATTGCTGTTTATTTAGCTTTTCCCATATTTCCAGATGTAAAGTGAAATTCCCCTCTTTTTCCCATCTCTCTTTTATATAAGATGTGTTGTCTCCTTTTAAGTCTTGAAGACCTTGGTATATTTTAGAAATGTATCTGATCCCTGGGATCCCTTTATATGCCATTAAGAAGACCTTCAGAACACCTGACTGGGCCCTTTCCAAAACCTCCTTTTTAAGTATATTGTTTATGTGGTGTCTAAGCTGGAAGAACCTGTAAAGGTCTTGATTTATTAGGCCTTGTTTTTTCAAATCTTCAAAACTTCTTAAGATTTGCCCTTTAAAAAAATCGTAATATTTTATCAGCCCCTTCTCCTTCCACTTTTAAATCTGGTGTCTGTTTTATTAGGAGTAAAGTCCTGATCATAGGCGATCCATTGCAGAAGTCGATAGGGCTCTTTAGTTTGATTCTCTCTGACTATCTTAAACCAAATTTTTAGCGGGGTCTCTATCCACGGGTTAGTGTTATTCAAAAGCTTAGGTAAGACATTGTTCCCTATTATCGCCTGTAGGGGGATGTCACTTGTTATTTGGCATTCGATCTCCTTCCATTGTGCAGAGTAGACTGGGTTACATATCTCTACTAAAGTTTTAATTTGTGCGGCTTTAAAGTAGTCCCTGATATTTGGCAGCGCGAGCCCACCTTTGTCTTTGTTTAGCTGTAGGGTTCTATATCTGATTCTAGGTCTCTTGCCCTGCCATATGAATCTTGAGATCCTTCTGTCCAGCTCCTGCCATGTTTTTTTGGGAGGTTCTACCGGTATTGTTTGGAAAAGGTATAGAAGACGTGGAAGTATATTCATTTTGACTGCTTCAATTCTTTGTGCAATACCCAAGAATGGTATCATATTCCATCTTGCTAGGTCAGATTTTATTTTGTCACCAGTGGATCATAGTTTAGTGATATAATTTTGTTGAGTTGTTTCGGGATATTGACCCCCAGATATTTCATAGATTCCGACTCCCAGTTAGTTTTGAGTTTGCTTAGTGAATAATGATTTGGGTCATAGTTGAATGTTAAAACTTGGGTTTTATGCATATTTAATTTGTACCCCGATAAATCTCCATACTCTGAAAAAACTGAGGTTAGTTCTGGTAAAGAAGTGTCCGGCTGCCCTAGGTATATTAAAATGTCATCAGCAAAGAGTGCTATTTTATGTTCCTTCTGACCAAGTGTAATACCTTGAATTTTTTGGTTTTGTCTTATCCATTGGCTCAGAGGTTCTATGAAGATTGCAAAGAGCAGTGGAGACAGGGGGCAGCCCTGACGACATCCTCTTTCCAGTTCAAAAGATGATGATAAATTACCGTTAATCCTTATTTTAGCTGTTGGTTTTTTATATAATGCCTGTATAGTTCTAATGAAGTTGTTATGAAAATTGAAACTGGATAAGATTCTGTATAGAAAAGACCAGTCAACCGAATCGAATGCTTTTTCAGCATCTAATCCTAATATGACTGCATTTAAGTTATATTTTTTTATATGATGAATTATGTGTAAAGTGCGTCGAATGTTGTCTTGTGTCTGTCTTTGTCTTATAAAAACCTGTTTGGTCTAAATGAATTAGGTCTGTCAGTATATTCTCTAACCTTTTGGCAAGGATAATGGTAAAAAGCTTATAGTCCTGATTTAGTACACTGATTGGTCTGTAGTTGGAGCACTCTAGTTTATCCTTTTCAGGTTTAGGTATAACTGCAATGACCCCTTCTCTCCAGGAGGGGGGGGGATTTCCCCTGTGTGGAGGACATAATTAAATGTTTTCAGGAGGAGAGGAGATAGTTGCTGTTTAAAGGTTTTGTACCACTCTGCTGTATAGCCATCAGCTCCTGGGGATTTGTTAGCTTTAAGTTTCATAATTGCTTTTTCCAATTCTTTAGGATGTATTTCTGACAGTAGTGTTTTATTTTGTGACTCCGTAAGTTGGGGAAGGTTTAATGTGTTTAGGAATGCCTCGGATGCGTTTTTATGTTTTTTGTGGGAGTATAAGTTCTTATAGTAATTCTCGAAGTTTTTAAGAATATCCTGAATTCTGAATTTTATTTCCTTTGATACTGGGTCTCTGATTTTGTAGATTGCTCTTTCTGTTTGATGTTTCCTCAATTTATAGGCTAGCAATTTTGCCGATTTACTGCCTGCTTCATAGTATTTTTGTTTCAGAAATGTAAGTTTCTTCTGGATTTCTATTGTGTAGATCTCATTTATTTGGTTTTTTAATTTCCTTAATCTTGAGCGAGTCAGTAGAATGAGTGTTGCCTTTGTGTTCTTTTTCTAGGTTCCTAAGTTCTGACTCTAATGTGGATAGTTTTTCTTGTCTTAGTTTCTTTTGGGTTGCCAGTTTTGCAATAATCTTTCCTCTTATTACAGCTTTACATGCATCCCACAGTATTAAAGGGGATACTTCTCCATTATCGTTATCTTCCAAATATCTGAGAATATCTGACTCCAATTCATCTTTCAATGGTCCTTTCAGGACATTTGAATTTAACCTCCAAGAAAATGTATTATTTGTGTATTTTTGGATATTTAAGTCCATGTAGATCGGACTGTGGTCGGAGAGATCCATCAGTCCTATTTTACATGTTTTTACTCTACCAATGTCTCTATTAAACATAAAAAAATAGTCAATCCTTGAGTAAGATGAATGTGGAGTTGAGTAAAATGTATAGTCTTTTACACTGGGGTTGAGTTCCCTCCACACGTCACAGACTCCCAATTCTTTTAGTAGCATCCGAGTCTTCCTGTTTTGGGTGTTATTTTGATGTGGGGAATTACCAGAAGCATCCCAGTATGGATTCAGTCTAAGATTGAAGTCCCCACCACATATCACTAAACCTTGAGCTTTAGTTATCATTAGGTCGAATACATTTTTATAAAATTTCCAGTTAGCCCCTGGGGGAGCATACACATTCAGCAGGGTGATATCTTCTCCCTCTAGCCGCCCAGTTACCAAACTGTATCTCCCTTCTTTATCTTTGTGTTCTGATTTTTTTTCAAATGTAATTTTGGTTGATATCAATGTCGCTACTCCCCTCCTCCTCCCTGATTTATATGAAGATGAAGAGATCATTTTAAACCCTTGTCTACTGAGTTTATTGTGTTCCACGTCTGTTAGGTGGGTTTCTTGTAAAAGTATTATTCCTGCTTTGTCTTTTTTCATTTTGCCTAGAATCTTGGATCTTTTAACTGGATTCAGGATTCCTTTTACATTATATGAAATTATTTTGGTTACACCCTGTTTCTCCATTGTGTTGTTTTGTTTAGTATAACTGTGTGGTGGCCCTCTTTTGTGCTACTCAGAAACTGAAAGAACATTAAAAACAAGAAAAACATTAAGAACATAGTGTAAAAAACTTTAAAACAAAAAGCTGTCAAAAGAACTTCCTGAGCTGAGGTCTTTTTAAAGACCCTGTAGGAGCCTTGATGGAGTGAAGGCTCTGAGGGAAATTCCTCAAACTCTGTTACGTGTTGAGGGCCCTCTCTTACCACTGAAAGTAGTCCCATGCTTTAACGTGAGTTTCAGAACCCAATCCAAACTTGTAATGATTTTTTTTTTTTCCTTTTATGCCTAAACCCTGTGAAATTGTGTGCACCCTCCCACCCCCATCACATCAAACATTCACGCAAAAAACAGTATTTGTTAGTATGAGGAGAACATGTGGATTATTGTCACATTTCTATTTTAACAAGTTTTTTTTTTTTTTTTTTTTATTACAAAGACTTATTTGTTTCAAATAATATAATTGTTCCATGAAATGTTTTACCACATGCTGAATATGCATCTCCTTTAATGTTTGTTACCTTGTATGAGGGGCGTTGGATGTGCGGATTGATTCAAGAGGAAAAAAAAAAAAAAAAAGGTCGCTATTCCAACCTGAAAACGGATAGTTTATCCGCGACGCTCTGGTGCTGGGTTTCCCGCTGCTGGTCCGTGGATTTTGAGGGTCTTTGTGTTGTCCATGTTTGCGCTTTGATCTTCACACTCGGGTCTGCCGCGGGTTTAAATACCGTTACCGGGAGCCCTCTTTTCGCCATGTCAGCTGTTGCTTCTTCCGCCGAATTATAGAGACACGTTTCATCACCGTAGAAGACCCTTAACTTCACAGGAAATGGTGTCTGAAAGCGCAATTTCTTCTCTCTTAACACCTTTTTCGCGTCATTGTATTCCCTGCGCTTTTTAAGGACCTCCGGGGCGTATCGTGTTCCACGTAGACTTTTCTCTCCTGGTGCATAAATCCTTTTTTCTGCCAGGCCAGTCTTACAACCTCTTGTTTTATTTTGAAATTGGAAAATCTTACCAACACCGAACGTGGGGGCGCTTCCGCCGCCGGCCTAGCGGCTAATGAACGATGTGCCTTTTCTATCTTCAAGTCGGTGGTTTGTGGAATATCCAATTTCTCTCTTAGTAAGGATTCCACGCATTCTGCCATTGAGTTAAAACCATTTTCGGTTCCTTCTATCAGACCATGAATTCTTATGTTGTCTCTTCTTTGTTTTCCTTCTTGGTCGGTTAGCTTAGCCTCTATAGCTGCTTGTCTTTTGCGTAGGTCCAGCACAGAATCTTCGAGCACTTTTATTCGATCCTCTGTTTCCAAGATTCGGTTCTCGGCCTGGTCCACTCTGCTGTTTGTCCTTTTCAATTCTTCTCTGAATTCCCGAAATTCGGCCGTAACATCTCGGCGAAATCGTCGTAGTTCCTCAAATAGTAATTTCAGGCTAACCCTTTTGTTAGCTATCACCAGCTCCTCGTCTTCTGAACGGGGATCTTCCAGTTCAGATTCTCCGGCCGATACGTGTCCTGGCCTGGAGAATTTCAGTTTCTTCTGTTTTCCTTTAGACATGATGATTTTGTCTTTTGATTTTCACTCCTCCAAAAATCCGTTAAGTTTGATTTTCAAGGTGTTATCCTGGATTGAGTCTGAGAGCTTCAGTGTTAAGCTGCAGTCGCCATGGCGTCCAGACCGGAAGTCTCCTATTCAGAGGTTTTAAGAAAAGTCTGTATCATTTTCAAAACTATAGGCTATAGGTAGTATGCATTATTAACTTCACTCTCTTCTACTTGCAGCGTTCTCTCCTAAATTTGTTTTCTTTTCTCATTTGTAATTTTTTTTTTATTTATTTTTTTATTAGAAGACTAACGTCTTGGCGCAAGGCACGGAAGCACCACCAACCATCACCATCGACGACTACGAGCTGGAGGTCGTGAATCAGTTCACGTACCTGGGGTCCACGATCAGCAACAACCTCTCCCTTGATACAGAGATCAACAAGAGGATTGGAAAATCAGCCTTCACACTCGCTCGCCTCACCACACGAGTGTGGGAGAATCCCAAACTCTCTGTCAAGACGAAGATGGCAGTGTACAACACCTGCGTCATCAGCACACTGCTCTATGGGAGTGAGACGTGGACAACATATGCCCGGCAGGAAAAGAGACTGAACTCCTACCATTTGCGCTGCATTCGCCACATCCTGGACATATCCTGGCAGGACAAAGTGCCCAACACAGAAGTTCTGTCCCGCGCCGGCCTTCCCTCCATGTTCACTCTACTCAGGCAGCGCAGGCTCCGCTGGCTAGGCCACGTTCACCGTATGGAGGATGGCAGAATCCCCAAAGACGTCCTCTACGGAGAACTGGCAACTGGCAGGAGAGACGTTGGCCACCCACAGCTGCGCTTTAGAGACGTCTGCAAGAGAGACATGAAGGCCCTGGAGATCAACACAGAGCGCTGGGAGGACCTTGCAACGGACCGCTCCAAATGGAGAGGCACCCTGACCAGACAGCTCAAGGCGGGTGAAGAGAGACTGACTGCTGCAGCAGATGAAAAAAGGACCCGCAGGAAGAACGAACCGCCACAGACCCAGCAACACGGAGATCACCCACAAGTGCGACCTGTGTGACAGGGACTGCCATTCGCGCATCGGCCTGTTCAGCTACAGGCGGTGCTGTTCCAGCAGAGTAGACATTTAGGATTCTCTTCCATGGTCATCATAGACTGACGGAGGCCGACGAGGCTATAGGTCGTATGCATTATTAACTTCACTCTCTTCTACTTGCAGCGTTCTCTCCTAAATTTGTTTTCTTTTCTCACTTGTAATTTTTTTTTTTATAAAGTCAGAAATTTTTTGATAAATTTTGAACTTTTTTGTTGACAAATTTGTGAATTTTTCATGCAAAACTACAACTTTTTATCTAAAAATTTGCATTTTGTAATGTTATTTAATAAAAAATGTAGACTAACAATTTTTGTTTGAATACTGTAAAACTGTCTTGCCTTTCTGCTGGAAAATGTATGCTACAAAACACAGCCAAACAGTACAATGGCCAGTAGAAATGGAGGGATCAAAAAGTAAAATAAAAAAAGAGATCAAATCTAAAGATCTAATATCGTTCAAAATTTTAGCCTTATAGAATATAACCATGGGCCATATTTCAAGTGTTAATACATTCAAATGCTCACTTAACAAGAAAAACACACTGCCTTTATTCCTGGGTTTTGTGATGTCACAAACCAACAAACCCCGCCTACAGTTTTCTAAAGCCACTTTCAAACTACATTTGGCCAGCTGCAGTCGTGGGTTTCATTAGCATAAATTAACACCTCAACAAACCTCCATTGCTTTATCAAACTTTAAGGAGACGCAGGTCTGATCTCCCGCAGAAAACGGTGTATTTCTCTGGTGTTTCAAGTTTCATGTTTTTACATCACTGATGTCAAACAAAAGCATTGGTCAGACTGGAAGCTGGTGATGCCAATCGCTACTGATTAGACAGTCACCGGCATCTTTACAAGTCTTTTAATTTTGTAGCTCTGTGTCGTATTCAGCATAGATCAGTGGTTGATTGGAATACACTGATCTATATATAGTCGTTCAATGGTTGCTGCTCTTTGTCCTCCGTTTTAACAGAGGATAAAGAGTAGTATATCTGCAACAGAGCGACATTGGCGGGGTCTGGAGAAACCTTAAAACCATCTCTGGGCTTCAGAATACCTCCTCCCAGGCCACGGGGATAGGGAGTGGGCAAACAATCTGAACCTGTTTTTTAATAGGTTTGACCAACCGCCCTCCCCGCCGACTGCACAACAACCACTGCTGCCTCTAAAGTCATCGAGACCTGCTGTCCACACCCCACTCCACCAACACCCCCCCCCACTCCCAGCACACAGCCCCCCAACCTGACCCTCACTAAGACCCAGGTGAGGACGGAGCTCAGGAAGATCAGGGCGAGGAAGGCCTCGGGACCGAACAGCATCAGCGCAAAGCTCCTCAAGTCCTGTGCAGACCAGCTGTGTGGGATTGTGGAGCACATCTTCAACCTGAGCCTGAAGCTGGGGAGGGTACCACAGTTGTGGAAAACATCTTGTGTGGTACCTGTACCAAAGACTTCCCACCCCAAAGACCTGAACAGCTACAGACCAGTGGCCCTGACGTCTCACATGATGAAGACCCTGGAGAGACTGCTCCTTGATCACCTCCGCCCCCTGGTGGGACCAGCGATGGATCCACTCCAGTTCACCTACCAGCATGGCATTGGGGTGGAGGATGCAGTGATCTTCCTCCTTCACCGTTCTCTGTCCCACCTGGAGAAGCCCGAGAATGCGGTGAGGATCATGTTCTTTGACTTCTCCAGTGCTTTCAACACCATCCAACCAATGATCCTGAAGGACAAGCTGCTGTGCGCAGGGGTGGACCAGCACCTGTCATCATGGATCCTGGGCTACCTCACTAACCGGCCACAGTTTGTGAGAACCCGAGATTGTGTGTCCGACACGATCATCGGTAGCACGGGGCCCCCCAGGGAACTGTTTTGGCTCCCTTCCTGTTCACCCTTTATACTGCGGACTTCTCACACAACACAACACACTGCCATCTACACAAGTTCTCTGACGACTCTGCGATCGTCGGCCTCATCTCCAACGGAGATGAAGCGGAGTACAGAGGACTTATCCAGGACTTCGTGGACTGGTGCCATCGGAACTGCCTCCAGATCAACGCGAGGAAAACTAAGGAGATGGTGGTGGACTGCCGCAGGCAAGGACAACCCCTCACAGCACCAGTAAACATACAGGGAATAGACATTGAGATGGTGACGTCCTACAAGTACCTGAGTGTTCATCTGAACAATAAACTAGACTGGTCATACAATACCGACACACTCTACAAGAAGAGAAAGCGCAGGCTGTTCCTACTGAGGAGGCTCAGGTCTTTTGGTGTACAAGGGGTTCTGCTGAAGACATTCTATGACACGGTGGTGGCATCAGCCATCACTTTTGGAGTGGTCTGCTGAGGCAGTGGCATTACAGCAACCGATAGGAAGAGACTGAACAAACTGATCAAGAAAGCTAGATCTGCCCTGGGGAAACACCTTGACCCAGTGGGGGAGAAAGGAGAGAGAAGGATGGTGGCTAAACTGTCATCTCTGCTGGAGTCTGAGTCCCACCCTATGCAGGACATACTGAACGCACTGAGGAGCTCATTTAGCAGTAGACTACATCATCCTAGGTGTGCAACCGAGAGGTTTCGCAGGTCCTTCGTACCTACGGCTG
The DNA here is from genome assembly GCA_020510985.1 of Pholidichthys leucotaenia. Taxonomy (NCBI): domain Eukaryota; kingdom Metazoa; phylum Chordata; class Actinopteri; order Cichliformes; family Pholidichthyidae; genus Pholidichthys; species Pholidichthys leucotaenia. Next base: position 260,448,213 of record CM035843.1, read on the forward strand.
TCAGACTGTATAACCTAAGCAGGGTTGCTAGCAGAGATAGCAAAAAAACTCGTGACGACCTAATAGTATTGAATGCAAGACGCAATAGACTTACACAAATGGTCCCCTCCAGTATACAACTAGGATAATATCAGTTGCTACGGAGGATGACAATATGTATGGGTACATATTCATACTATGTAGGATAACTAAGTGGACAGTTATGCTGTTTATTCCATCTAGCTACAATGCTCCGCACTGTGTATATATATTTATGTATTTATGTGTACGTACACTACAGTTCAAAAGTTTGGGGTCACTTAGAAATTTCCTTATTTTTGAAAGAAAAGCACTTTTTTTCAATGAAGATCACTTTTAAACTAATTAGAAATACACTCTATACATTGTTAATGTGGTAAATGACTATTCTAGCTGCAAATGTCTGGTTTTTGGTGCAATATCTACATAGGTGTATAGAGGCCCATTTCCAGCAACTATCACTCCAGTGTTCTAATGGTACAATGTGTTTGCTCATTGCGTCAGAAGGCTAATGGATGATTTGAAAACCCTTGTGCAATCATGTTAGGTCTGCAATGCTGTAATTGCTGCAAATGGAGGATTCTTTGACGAAAGCAAAGTTTGAAGGAAAAAATTATTATTTCAAATACAAATCATTATTTCTAACCTTGTCAATGTCTTGACTATATTTTCTATTCACTTTACAACTCTTGGTGGTAAATAAGTGTGACTTTTCATGTAAAACACAAAATAATTGTCTGGGTGACCCCAAACTTTTGAACGGTAGTGTATGTATAGTCACTGCTCTTATTTTTATTTTTCTTATCTTCTTAATTATTGCTCTGAGTGTTGCTATCCCTGTGCTGTTGCAATCCTGGAATTTCCCCATTGTGGGACTAATAAAGGCTTATCTTATCTTATCTTATCTTATATTACAGCATATTACTGTACATGATTGGCTGTATGGACTGAATGACAATAGAGATGGCTTCTTCTTCTTCTTCTATATTTTTTATATCAGCACTGAATAGCTTTCATATGTACAAGAAGAGACAGCGGTCTGTTGTGGTGAAGAAGGAGCTGAGCTCTAAGGCAAAGCCGTCGATTTACCGGTCAATCTAAGTTCCTACCCTCACCTATGGTCATGAGCTTTCGGTAATGACCGAAAGAATAAGATTGCGGATACAAGCGGCTGAAATGAGCTTTCTTTGTAGGGTGAGGAGCTCAGTCATCCGTGAGAGGCTCAGAGCAGAACCACTGCTCCTCCACATCGAAAGGAGCCAGTTAAGGCGGTTTGGGCATCTGACCAGGATGCCTCCTGGACACCTCCCACTTGAGGTGTTTGGGGCACGTCCCACTGGGAGGAGACCCCGGGGCAGACCCAGGATTTGCTGGAGAGACTACGTCTTCCAGCTGGTCTGGGAATGCCTTGGTATCCTCTCTGAAGAGCTGGAGCAGGTGGCTGGGGAGAGTGAAGTCTGGGCTTCTCTGCTTGAACTGCTGCCTCTGCGACCCGGATCTCCAGAAAAGCGGTAGAAGATGGATGGATGAATGGATAGATGGATGGACACTCTGGGTGTGTGTGTGTGTGTGTGTGTGTGTGTGTGTGTGTGTGTGTGTGTGTGTGTGCGCGCGCGCGTGTGTGTGCATGTGCACTTGCACTTTTATTTGGTGGGGCTGTGATATTTGTGTAATTGTAGCACAGACAGTTGTCTGCTGCAGCTTCAAAATGAATATAATATTAATCTGTCAGAATAATGACAAACAGCCTTCTGATTCATTTGCACTCTCTGTCGCTGTGCTGGGATGTGGTGACGGTGACACCTACTTCATCCCACGTTTATCTGCATTGTCCTATTCAAATGTCCACTGAGGTGAGGTGGGCAATGACCCATGTCGCTTGCAGGGTCATTTAGCCCACATCAAGTAGTGCAGGTAAACCTGTTCAGACAACAGAGGGAGCATATGTTGTATTGGGTTTGCCTGGATTGCCGGTGTAGGTTGAAAGGGGGTTAAGTTAACAAAACAAACTCACCCTGACTGCCTCCTTACTTGTTATGGGGCAATCAGAAGGCCTTTATCCAATCAGATTAGGGGCTCATTAAGAATGAAGAGCAGACAGAGAACAGACTATTTCAGACAGAACTTAAAAACAGCCTTTTGCGGAGCTGTAAATGGTGTCTTTAAAACTACATAAGTATGTCCTTGGGGATGATAAAAACTTAAATTAATCCCAAGAAAGTGCACAATATCAGACTTTTAAGAGAGGAATAATAATAATAATAAATATATATAAAAAGCTTTAAAATTAAAAGTCTCTTCAAAATTGTTTTGGCTTTTTCTCTTAAAAAGCTTCCTCAAATCTATTGTAAAAATGAAAGATTTCTATATCGCACCAAGGAAAACTGGTGCAACAGGAAACAATGATTCCAACAGTGACTGATAAGAAAAGGTCACCAAGGCGGTGTCTGTGTGGAATTTATGTATCAATAAGACTTAAGATATTCTGCAAGAAACAAATTGCCTTGGTCATTTATCAATTTATTATGGAAAATGTCCAGTATTACATACTGTAACTAGAATTTTGAAATTTATATAAACCTCTTGCTTTAACAATATGGTTGTAAATGAAATCAGCATGTTTTTAATTAACATGATGGCAATCAGATTTGAGTGGGAAATCCGTCTTATCTGAAGAACAAGGACGTCTCAAAGACTGATCTTTACAACATATTTGACAAAGAGATTCAAGACACACACAAATGAGATTCTTCAGAATAAGAGTTGCTGGTGATTATCATGAACCAAGACCTTATCAAAAGGTCACAGGAACATCTCTGAAGAGTTTGGACTCCACAAATCTTGCAGCCAGACAGACTGAAAGAATGTAGGAAATTAAAGAGCATCACCCTTGTAAGAAGTGGTGGATAAAGATCACTCCAAGAGCAAGGTGTGTTAATAGTTTGTGATGTACCTTGGGAAATTTCTGTGGCACTGAAAAGCATCTCTCACACTGATTCGTGCTGATGTTGCTGATGCTGTACCTCAACGATAAATAAAATATAAAAACATAAAAGATAAAAACAATAAAATACAACTAAAAAAGTACAAAACAGCACAGATAAAACAGTAGTCATACAATAGAGACAATAAGAACAAATAAAATCGATGTCTCAAACTGGGTCAAAAGCCAGAGAACAAAAATGGGTTTTAAGATGAGTTTTAAAACTGGACAGTGAAGAGGCCTGTCTGAAGGACAATGGCAGATTATTCCACAATTTAGGAGCAGCAACAGAAAAAGCTCTGTCCCCTCTGAGCTTCCTCTTTGATTTTGGTATCTCTAGGAGCAGCTGATCAGCTGACCTGAGAGACCGAGCAGCAGTGTACAGGAAAAGCAGCTCAGAGAGGTAAGGCAGGGCAAGGCCATTTAATCATTTAAAAACAAAAAAAAGAATTTTAAAATAAACCCTAAAGTGCACAGGCAGCCAGTGAAAGGAAGCTAAAATGGGTGTAATGTGGTCCCTCTTACGTGGTCCACTTAAAAGACGTGAGAGGGGAGACTGGTTAACTCCAAAATAAAGTGCATTACAGTAATCTGACTCCTTGCACTGAAACACAGTGTTGTGGATCGTCACTTCCTTGTGGTAACGTATCGTCACTTCCTGTTTTGCTGTCTGCCTGTGTGGTTTGCTTTGTGGTTTGCTCTCTAGCCATTAGCGATGGCTACTAGCTCTCCTTCCTCTCCTCCTCTGGTGTGCTCTCTCTGTCAGATGTTTAGCTACACCTCTGCCTCTTTTAGCGATAACGGTAAATGTAATAAATGTTGTCTTTTTGAGGCGCTCGAGGCGAGGTTGTCTGATTTGGAATCCCGGCTCCGCTGCATTGAAACACCGTCTGCGCCAGTTAATCTTGACGGACACCCATTAGCTGCAGCGGAGCTAGCTAGCTTAGGTCCCCCTGTCAGCGGTTCCCCGGCTCTCCTCAGCAGCGAGGAGACTGGGTGGGGGTGACGGTGAGAAGGAAGCCTAGTCGCAAAGCCCGGTACACCACCAACCTGTTCACGTTTCTAATCGTTTTTCCCCGCTCAGCGACACACACCGCTGAGGAAAAAAACTCTGATCATTGGCGACTCTGTAGTCAGAAACGTGAACCTAGAGACTCCAGCGGCCATAGTCAAATGCATCCCTGGGGCCAGAGCAGGCGACATCGAGTCAAATTTGAAAATGCTGGCTAAAAGTAACTGTAAATATTCCACAATTGTTATTCACGGCCGGCATTAATGACATCCGTCTCCGGCAGTCGGAAGTCACGAAACTTAATATAGAATCGGTGTGTGACTTTGCAAAAACGATGTCTGCCACTGTAGTATTCTCTGGGCCCCTCCCCAATCTGACCAGTGATGACATGTTTAGCCGCTCGTCATCCTTGAACTGCTGGCTGTCTGTGTGGTGTCCTAAAAATGACGTGGGCTACATTGACAATTGGAGCTCTTTTTGGGGAAAACCTGGTCTTATGAGACGAGACAGCATTCATCCACTTTGGATGGTGCTTCTCAGTTATCTAACAATCTGGCATCTTTTTTATCCAAATTTCCAAAACCATGACTACTCAGAGTTGGGACCAGGAAGCAGAGTCGCAGTCTTACACGCCTCTCTGCAGCTCCTCTTCATCCGCCACCCCTCAGCTTAGCCCCCTGTCTTCCCCATCAGAGAATCGTTGTCTGCTCCCTCCAAAGTGAATAAAAATATAATGTATAAGCATCCCAAAGTGATAAAGCAAAATATTGGTAAAACTCAAATTAAACATAAAGCCTCTAAATTGAATGATTTGGCCTCTGTTCCTCCTCATAATTTAAAAATTAAATGTGGTTTATTAAATATTAGGTCTCTAAAAAGTCTTCAGGAAAAAGTGTATGCAGGAAGTGACCCAAGGTTGGAGAATGAATTACTGATTTTGAGAGCTGAATACGACAAAAAATCAGCGAATAGAGCTGCCTCGAGTCTTCTAAGATTGAAACAATCTTTTTATGAACAAGGTGAAAAATCAGGAAAATTATTAGCATGGCAGATTAAACAATTAGAAATTAAAACACCAATTACCAGTATATAAGTAACGGACAGGTAGTTATAGATCCTTTAGAAATTAACAGAGCCTTTAGAGATTACTATGAAAAATTATATGATACCAAAAATGAATCTGATTTAACAAAACTAAATGGGTTTTTGAACGACTATCTATACCGTGTATTCCAATGAAAACAGGGAGATATTGGAGTCTAAAATTAGTCAAGAAGAAGTTGGGCTAGCCATTGATAATATGACATCAGGAAAAAGTGCAGGGACCAGATGGTCTTCCAGTTGACCTTTATAAAAAATTTAAGAATAAATTAATAAAACCTTTTTTGGAAATGGTTTTAGAAGCATTTCAAATAATAATTTACCATCATACATAAATAATGCCTTAATTATACTGCTGCCAAAACCAGGTAAGCCCTCTAATAAATGTGAAAATATGAGACCAATAAGCCCTATTAAACGCCGACTTTAAGATAATCCTGTAAAATTATTAGCAAGACGAATACAAGAAATTTTACCAAATATTATTAATCGAGATCAGAATGGCTTTATAAAGGGAAGACAAGGCTTCCATAATGTAAGAAGACTATTTAATATTATTTATTTTAATAAAGAAGCACCAGATACAGCTCTCCTATCACTGGACGCCGAAAAGGCCTTTGATAGAGTTGAATGGCCCTTCTTTTTGAAGTCCTACAAAGGTTTGGACTTGGAAATAATTTCATAAAATGGGTTCAAATAATATACAATAATGCTACAGCAGAAATCCTAACAATAACAATATTTCAAAACCAATAAAAATCAATAGAGGATGTCGACAAGGCTGTCCACTTTCACCTTTACTGTTTACTATGGCAATTGAAACCTTTAGCGATAGCGATACGTTTACATTCACAAATATATGGAATTAAAGTTGGACCAACAGACATAAAATCTCCCTGTACGCCGATGACATAATTTTGTTTATGTTGAATCTAAAAAAATCAATTCCAACCTTGTTGAATTTAATAAAGAATTTTGGGGAAATATCAGGATATAAAATAAATAAAACTAAATCCTCAATATTAATGCTAAATGAGACCCAGAGAAATTACCCAGCCCCTGAGGTAAATCAATTCAATGTTGTAAATCAGTTTAAATATTTAGGAATCCAAATTGTGCCTAAGCTAGAATCAGTCGCCAGTGTCAACTATGAAGCCTTAATGTCAGATATCAATGAGTTAACTCAGAGATGGATGTCACTACCAATGTCGATGATCGGGAGAATCAATATACTTAAAAGTAATATTTTACCTAAAATACTTTATTTATTTCAATACATTCCCTTATCACCACCTTTAGATTTATTCTCAAGAATAAAAAAAAAGTTAGTGGAATTTATATGGAACAACAGGAGGGCAAGATTACATCTGTCTTTATTATATTTACCATTTGATCGTGGAGGTCTGAAATGTCCAAATTTTATGTTGTATTATTGGTCGGCACAACTGAGGTCTATGACATATTATTTTTCATCAAATGATCTCCCTCACTGGACTGAAATGGAATCATACAATTTACCTTTACCTCTTTCCATATTCATATACTCAGATTCGGCAAAAAAATTACAAAAACAAGTTAAAAATCCATTTGTAAAGCATATGATCAAAATATGGTGTGAAGCTAAAAACTATTTAAAAGAACCACAGTTATTGTCACAATTTAGTCCAATATGGGGTAATCAATATTTTAAACCAGGGAGAGCGGACGCTGTATTTAAAGTATGGAATTTAAAGGGATACAAAAGATTCAGGATTTATATTTGCCATGTGCAGATAACATAATGTCTTTTGAAGAGCTGAGGATCAAATTAATCTCAATAGAACACATTTTTTTAAATATCTTCAACTTAGAAACTTTATTCGATCAAATCAAATAAGCTCTCACTCGACCTATTTATTCATCCTTGGAAAAAATGATGATGAAGATAGTAAAAGAAAGGGTATTATTTCAGAGTTTTATAACTCATTGACACTATCTTCAAGTGAAAATTCACTGAAAAGATTAAACTACTGGAAAGAAGATCTGCAAACTGAAATTTCAGAGGAACAATGGGAATTGGCTTGTACAGAAGCTCAAACCAAATCAATAAATGTACGCCTTAAATTGATACATTTCAAATGGTTAATGCGGATGTATGTTACCACCGAGGAGTTAAATAGATATAACAAAAATATACCAGATACATGCACAAAATGCATGGAAAGTAAAGGAAACCCTATTTCATTGTTTATGGGAATGTTGATTAATAAGAATGTTTTGGAAGAGGTGAGGTAACAATTGAAAAAATAATCTCAAAACAAATCATATTGAATCCTAAACTGTTTTTGTTGGGTCTGTACCCAGAAAGCATAATTTTAATAAAAGTGAAAGAACATTCATAGACCTCAGTTTGCTTAATGCCAAAAATGTATTGCACTATTATGGAAAAAGACTCATAGACCAGATGTGACTCAGTGGTTAAGACAGATGTTAACAAACCTTCCATTAGAAAGAATAACATATATACTGAAATCAAAGGAAATTGTGTTTGAGAATATATGGAGACCTTTATTGATTATGTAAAAAAATTAAACATAACTCTTGAAGAAGAAGGTGAATGATGTGTGTGGACCTTGTAAATTCCAAACTGGTGAACATAATATGTATACTTATGTATTGGATTGTCTAGACTAAACAGAGGAGCATTGTTGAAGATTTGATTTTGTTGGTGGTTGTTGGTGTTTTTAGTGCATTTTTTTTTTGTAGTACTTTAGTGTTAGTGTTTGATTGTATCATGTTTGTTAAAAAAAAAAAAAAGGTTCAATAAAGATATTGTGGAAAAAAAAAAATATTAGGTCTCTAACTCCCAAGTCTCTGTTAGTCCATGATTTGTTAATTGATCATCAGATTGATTTAATTTCCCTTACAGAGACTTGGTTAGGACAAGAGGATTATGTTGGTTTAAATGAATCATCTCCCTCTGGTTATTTAAACTGTCAAAATCCCAGAAGTTCTGGTCGTGGAGGGGAGTAGCAACAATTTACCATTCCAAATTACTAGTTAATGGAAAGCAAAAAACATGTTATAATTCCTTTGAGGGCCCTGGTCCTCAGTATTGGGCACTTTAGCAATTTTAGGTTAAACCCCAATTTTATTTGCCATAGTTTATCGTCCCCCATCAACCTACTCAGAATTTTTATCCAAATTTGCTGATTTCTTAGCTGATTTAGTGCTGAAATCTGATAGAATAATTATAGTAGGGGACTTTAATATACATGTGGATGTAGATAGTGACTGCCTTAATGTGGCATTCAATTCAATATTAGATTCGATTGGGTTTTTCTCAGAAAGTAGGAAATTCTACTCATTACCTCCACCATACATTGGACCTTGTTTTGACATATGGCATAGAAATAGAAAATCTTGTAGTGTCTCCTCATAACCCTGTACTGTCAGACCATTGTCTGTTAACATTTGATTTTACTATTTCTGACTATTTGGCTCCTAAAGAAAATATTATTACAGTAGATGCCTCTCAGATGATGCTGTTTCCAAATTTATGCAGATTGTTTCCTCTATGCCATGTGTCAACACAACGGAAATAAGCTATAGACAGCTTGCTCCTTCTGTAATTGATAACATGGTGGATAGTGTTTCAGCTTCTCTGCATCAGACTCTAGACTTGGTGGCCCCCTTAAAAAAGAAAAAGTCTAATCAGAGATTTCTAACTCCTTGGTTCAACACAGAAACTCGTACCTTAAAACAGAAGACTCGTCAATTAGAAAGAAAATGGTGCTCTACTAATTTAGATGAAATCTATTTAGCTTGGAGAAATCATTTTTTAATTTATAAAAAATCTCTTAGAAAAGCTAGAACGAGTTATTACTCTGCATTAATAGAAGAGAACAAGAATAATCCCAGGTTTCTTTTCAGTACTGTAGCCAGGTTGACAAAGAGTCAGGACTCTGTTAATCCTAGCATTCCCTTAGAGCTTACTAGTCAGGACTTTATGAACTTTTTCAATAATAAAATTTCATCCATCAGAGATAAAATCAATCAGATTCTTCCCACAGTTAACTTAAATGCTGTAACTGCTACAACTCCTTCTATTGATGTCTGTCTTGATGAGTTTACTCCAATCGACCTTTGTGAGTTAGACAAAATAGTTTCCTCATCCAAACCTTCAACTTGTCTTTTAGACCCTATTCCTACCAGGTTATTTAAAGAAGTCTTCCCACTTATTGGTAGCTTTATTCTTCATATAATCAATTCTTCATTAACTTTAGGCCATGTACCGCAGGCTTTTAAAACGGCTGTAATTAAACCCTTACTCAAAAAGCCAACGCTAGATCCAGGAGCTTTAGCTAACTATAGACCAATCTCTAATCTCCCTTTCATTTCAAAAATCTTAGAAAGAGTTGTTGCTACGCAATTATTTGACCACCTGCAGGGAAATGGTTTACTTGAAGAGTTTCAATCTGGGTTTAGAATCCATCATAGTACTGAAACAGCCTTAGCGAAGGTCACTAACGACCTCCTCATTGCATCTGATAATGGACTAGTTTCTGTACTTGTCCTTTTAGACCTTAGTGCAGCTTTTGATACTATCAATCATAATATTCTACTTGATAGATTAGAACACTATGTTGGACTTAATGGAACTTCTCTGCAATGGTTTAGATCTTATTTATCTGATAGGTTCCAGTTTGTTCATGTAAATAATGAGTTTTCTTTCAACTCAAAGCTTAGTCATGGAGTTCCACAGGGATCTGTGCTAGGCCCTACTCTTTTAGTTTATATATGCTTCCGTTAGGCAACATTATTAGAAAGCACTGTATACATTTTCATTGTTATGCAGATGACACACAATTATACCTGTCAATGAAGCCTGATGATAGTAATCAATTAGCCAGTTAGAAGCCTGTCTTAAGGAAATCAAAGCTTGGATGACTTGTAATTTCCTGCTATTAAATTCAGATAAGACTGAAGTCATTCTTGTTGGTCCAAAAAACCTTAGAAATTCCTTTCCAAATCAAACTTTCAGTTTGGATGCGGTTACTCTTTCTCTTAATAGCTCTGTGAGGAACCTTGGAGTTATTTTTGATCAGGATTTGTCCTTCAATTCACATATTAAATTTGTTTCTAAGACTGCCTTCTATCATTTGCGTAATATTGCCAAGATTAGGAACATCTTGTCTCAGAGTGATGCTGAGAAACTGATCCACGCTTTTGTTAGCTCGAGATTAGATTATTGTAATTCTTTATTATCAAGCTGTCCTAAAACATCTTTAAAAAGTCTTCAGCTGATCCAAAATGCTGCAGCAAGAGTTTTAACAGGTACTAGAAAGAGAGATCATATCTCTCCGGTTCTGGCCTCCCTTCATTGGCTTCCCATAGAGTTTAGAATTAAGTTTAAAATCCTTCTTCTTACTTACAAAGCTCTAAACAATCAGGCTCCTTTTTATTTAAAAGATCTGATACTACCGTATTATCCTAACAGAGCACTACGCTCCCAAGATGCAGGATTACTTGTAATACCTAGAATCTCCAAAAGTACAATGGGAGGCAGAGCCTTCAGTTATCAAGCTCCTCTCCTGTGGAATCAGCTGCCAATCTGGATTCGGGAGTCCGACTCGATCTCTGTTTTTAAGAATAGGACTAAAACCTACCTTTTTGATATAGCCTACAATTAGGGAGGGATCATGTGTTTCTGAACCCTCCCTTAGTTATGCTGCTAATAGGTTTAGTCAGCCGGGGGACCTCCAGTAATGCACTGGGCCTCACTCCTTTCCTCACTCTCAATGAAATATTTTTTTTTTGCTGGTCATTAACATCTGTTTGTTCTCTCCCATAGATTGAGTCCCCATCGTGCTGTTTGCTCTCTACATGTCTGTTCTTTTCTTCTTCTCTATCCCCTCACCCCCCAGCCAGTCGCAGCAGATGACTGCCCCTCCCTGAGCCTGGTTCTGCTGGAGGTTTCTTCCTGTTAAAAGGGAGTTTTTCCTCTCCACCGTCGCCAAGTGCTTGCTCACAGGGGATCGCCTGATTGCTGGGGTCTTTCTGCAACTGTGGGGGTTCCCCCCTACAGTTGATAGTGCTATGAGATGACTGTTGTTGTGAAATGGCGCTATATAAATAAAGTTGAATTGAATTGAACTGAATTAATCCAGCCAAGACGTAATGAAGGCATGGATTACTGTTTCAAAGTGCTGCTTTGAAAGGATTGGTATAACTTTTTCCAACTACCTTAGATGAAAAAAGCTGGACTTCACTACTGCACTGATTTGAGGATCTAATTTAAAATCACTGACCAACTTAAAACTCAAATTAGTAATGGCTGGCTTAACAAACCATGCCAAGGGGCCCAAGTCAGCAGGTGGGGACTCACTAGAGCCACTGGGTCCAAACACCATCACTTCAGTCATATTTTCATTAAAACTTAAGAAGTTTAAAGCCATCCAATCTTTAATGTCATCAAGACATGCAAGGAGTGGTTTTAATGAGAAGGGCTCCTTCCGCTTTAATGGTACATATATCTGAGTGTCCTCAGCATAACACTGGAAGGAGATGCCATGCTTTCTAAGCATGGAACCCAGCGAAAGCAGATAAAGGGAGAAAAGCAGGGCCCCTAACATTGAGCCCTGTGGGACCCCACATGACAGGGAAGCAAAGGAAGATTCAAAACCAGCAAGGCTTACACACGTGGTTCTATCTGTCAGATAGGACCTGAACTATTCCAGAGCAGTATCAAAAATATCCACAAGATGCTGTAGACGATATATTAAAATGTAATGGGCCACGGTATAGTGGAGGTTAGGTCAAGCAGGATGAGAATCACAAAATCACCAGAATTAGATGTCAGGAAGATGTCATTAAAGACCATTATCAAAGCTGACTCTGTGCTATGGAGGGTTTTAATTCCAGACCGGAATACCTCCAGTACATCATTCTCATCCAGAAAGGCCTTTAATTGAGAATAAACTATTTTCTCCAATATTTTCTAAAGAAAAGGCAACTTTGAAATAGGCCTAAAATTAACCAACACAGTCTGATCAAGACCAGGTTTCTTTATCAAAGGTTTCAATACTGCATGTCTAAAATGTGCAGGAACCACACCAGATGACAAACTCTTGTTTAAAATTGTTAAAACCGACTGACCTATACCAGAAAAAACCTCTTTAAAAAAGCAAGGCGGGAGAGCATCACAAGGGGAACCTGAGAGCTTAATATGACCAACCACATCCTCTATCTGCAACAGGGTCACAGGCTCAAACTGATTAAAGACAACAGAGCAAGGGACAGAGACAGAGGGGTCAGAGGCAGGAGCTGGGATAAGAGCCCTAATGGTGGTGACCTTATCAATAAAGAAAAGTAAAAAGTCATTGCACATTTCAGATGATGCTTCAATAATGACAGTCGGTGAGGTATTAAAAACAGAGTCAATGGTCTTAAATAACACACATGGATTATGACTTAGGGCAGCATGGTGGTGCAGTGGTTAGCACAGTGGCAGCACAGCAAGAAGGTCATGGGATCGATTCCACCCTTGACCATCGTGGGTCCGATCCCAGACCATCGGTGACCCTTCTGTGTGGAGTTTGCATGTTCTCCCCGTGTCTGCGTGGGTTTACTCCGGGCACTCCGGTTTCCTCCCACATGCCAAAAACATGCAAGTTAGGTTAATTGGCATCAAAACTGGGGATTCTAAATTGTCCTTATGTGGCGGTTCGGTTAACCCCCACAACAGATAAGGACACTCAGCTCTCTTGTCTCTGTTTTTCCCGCTGCACTACTGAGATGCAATGTGCCATTCATGTATTTGTGATGCAAACATGCATGTATTGTGATGTAATGTGCCATTCTGTATAGTGTTCATGCGTCTTGTCCTTACTGTGCTTTTTCTGAGCATCTCACATATGTAGATGTGCTTTGAGGTAAATCTCCACAAAAAGACTGGTCAAACACAGCGCTCGGCTAGAGCAAATAACAGAACAGTGTAATGTGTATTAATGTCTACAGGCAGACGCGTTTCGTCTGGTTCACTTCTGTGATGTTAATGTTGCCTTTCATGCATTGTGCTCATGCGTCCTATCCTCACTGTGACCTAGGGACTGAGATCAATATGTCTCTCAAATGCAAATGTCTTATGCCTGTTCTGTTATCTCTTTGATCATACCAACTGCTGGGATATGCCCTTGATGTATTGTTGTAGTCGAGTATATATGCTGCAACTCTGTGACGCACCCTCTCTCTCTCTCACTCTGATCCTGCAACTGGTAGACACACACGTGTCCGCCTCTCCTTCTCTGACAGCCGTGGGCTCGCTCTCGGCGCTCATGCACGGCGCCGGGAGCGGAGCTCGTGACGGCGGTATGATAATAAAAATCCTACTTAAAACCTCCAACTACACCACTTTATTTCATGCCGCCGCACTTAGGTATGGATGTGAGAGTGAATGGTTGTCTGTCTCTCTGTGTTGGCCCTGCGATGGACTGGCGATCTGTCCAGGGTGTACCCTGCCTCTCGCCCAAAGATGCTGGGATAGGCTCCAGCTCCCCCGCGACCCGAAAGGATTAAGCGGTAGAAGATGGATGGATGGATGGATGGATTATGACTTAGATGCAATAATATTAGACAAATGTTCCCTTTTAGCCTCTTTGACAGTGCTCTGATAATGATGCCAGCACTCCTTCAAAATCTGATGAGATACCTGCAGCTTATCCTTCTTCTACCTGCAACTTATCCTTCTTCCATTATTGGGAAAATACTGGACAACAGTAATATTAAGAAACCCTGCATCCCTCCTTCACTTTTATAAAACAACTGCTGAAACATTGCTTTGTAAGCAGATAGATAAGACCAAAATCCAAAGATGTTATTTACTTTGCAACCCTCTGAATGCTAACATAATCATAAAATATGGCAGTGGTAGTATGAAGGTTTGGTATTCTGTTGCCAAGGCCAGCATGGCTCATCCTCATTCATGAATGCTGTGCTTTTTGGGTTTTATCAGGGTTCGTAAAAGGCTGCCAAACAGTTCACACACAATTTTTAAGGTCAGCAACAGTTTTGTCATAAAGGGTCTTGAACAGTTGCTCGTGTTCTCACAACTGGACAAATCAAAAAGAACTTTAGCGACACATGTTACAACCATTTGCAATCGTGTTATAACTGTCTGCAAAGGCTTAAAACTATTTTGCAGATGTTTGCAACTGTTCATGGAAAAAAAAAAAAGAAAACAAGAAAGGCAAGACAAGAAAACCTGTTTGCAACCTTAAAAACTGTTTGCAAATGGTTTTGCAAACTTTTACAAAACACAAAATTGCAACGTTCATCAGCATTTGCCCTTCCATGAGATACTAGCTTAATGGATAGGGCTAGACAGAAAATATTTGGGTTACATTTAGAGTCGAGGTTAGGCTGGGTTTTGGAAAACATGAAGGACTATTTTAGAATGATCACAGCCATAACCATCCGCTATGTTTCTCCATGTCACTTCTACAACCACTAGAGGTTGCTTATTGTTCACTTAATGTTGAAACTGTTGACTGTATATAAAGATGGACAACATGAGCGCTCTTTAAAAGTGAAGCCTCTGTATCACCCCCTAGTGGTTGGCTCCAGTATGATGATAATTATCTTCTGGCACCATTACTGTGTTGCATTTTGCAAGGGTGAGTACATTTTTCCAAAAGATGGTATCTATTCATGTTGGCAGCCGATATCATGCTGATTTTTATTTAAGTGATAGTTTTTCAGATCAATTTGGGTTTCATTAAGTAACTTGATGCTATAGAGACAGGGATGGGGTCATGACTGACAGTAGTCAGAACCATGCATGCTCCAAGTAGCTGCCTATGTGCTGCTGCATAGACTGTAATATACATCTGTATGGGCAGTGTCACGACTCAGCTTTACGGTCACTACTGCACAGACTCTAAAAATGTAAGATGGCAGGGCCCTAAATCCAGGAAATATAGAGCTCCTTTTTCTCCAATACATGCCATTCTTAAAGACTGAATGATCATACTATTGGTTTCATTTTACTTATACTTTTTCCCTTGAGAAAATCAGCTTTTATCATGATAAATCAGCTTTGCCATGAAAAACCTTCCATTGAAAAGATGAAAGCAACATCTTCATTCAGTCTGAAGGTTCATTTTATTTTCGTGTGCCTGTAAAATAGTTTTAAAAAATGTTATATGCTACTTTAAATGCAGTGGGAAAAGTACTGCCATCATGTGAACAAGCATACAGTGGATATAAAAAGTCTACACACCCCTATTCAAATGCCAGGTTTTTGTGATGTAAAAAATGAGACCAAGATAAATCATTTCAAAACTTTTTCCACCATTAATGTGACAGATAACCTGTATAACCCAACTGAAAAACAAACTGAAATCTTTTAAGGGGAAAAATAAAAATAAAAAACTTACAATAACTTGGTTGCATAAATATGCACACCCTTAAACTAATACTTTGTTGCAGCACCTTTGGCCTTTATTGCAGCACTCAGTCTTTTTTTGGTAGGAGTCTATCAGTATGGTGCATCTTGATGTGGCAATATTTGCCCACTCTTCTTTGCAAAAATGTTCCAAATCTGTCAGACTGCGAGGGCATCTCCTGTGCACAGCCCTCTTCAGATCACACCACAGATGTTCAATTGGATTCAGGTCTGGACTCTGGCTGGGCCATTCCAAAACCTTAATCTTCTTCTGGTGAAGCCATTCGTTTGTTGATCTGGCTGTGTGCTTTGGGTCATTGTCGTACTGAAAGATGAAGTTCCTCTTCATCTTCAGCTTTCTAGCAGATGCCTGAAGGTTTTGTTCCAACACTGACTGGTATTTGGAACTGCTCATAATTCCATCCACTTTGACTAAGGCCCCAGTTCCAGCTGAATAAAAATAGCCCCAAAGCATGATGCTGCCACCACCATGCTTCATCATAGGTATGGTGTTCTTTTGGTGATGAGCAGGGTTGGGTTTGCGCCAAATATACCTTTTGGAATTATGGCCAAAAAGTTCAACCTTGGTTTTATCAAGCCATAACACATTTTCCCATATGTGTTTGGGAGATTTCAAATGTGTTTTTGCAAAATGTAGCCGGGCTTGGATGTTTTTCTTCGTAAGATAAGGCTTCCGTCTTTCCACCCTAAACGGGAGATTGTTGTCACATGTACTAAACAGTCAGTACTTGCCAGAAATTCCTGCAGCTCTTTCAATGTAGCTGCCGGCCTCTTGGCAGCCTCCCTGACCAGTTTTCTTCTTGTCTTTTCATCAATTTTGGAGGGATGTCCAGTTCTTGGTAATGTCACTGTTTTGCCATATTTTCTCCACTTGATGATGACTGTCTTCACTGTGTTCCATGGTGTATTTAATGCCATGAAATTCTTTTTTTACCTTTCTCCTGACTGATACCTTTGAACAATGAGATCCCTCTGATGTTTTGGAAGCTCTCTGTGGACCATGGCTTGTGCTGTAAGATGTGACTACAAAAATGCCAGGAATAGTTTTTTTTTTTTTTTTTTTTGAATGCAAAAGATGCAATACACTTACACAATGGTCCTCTCCGGCATACAACTAGGAACATACCGGTCGCTATGGAGGGTGAGAATATGTATGGGCACATAATCATACCATGTAGGATAACTAAATAGACGGTTATGCTGTTTCATCCCACCTAGCAACAATGCTCTGCACTGTGTGTGTTTATATATTTACATATTTATTCCATCTAGCTACAATGCTCTGCACTGGGTGTGTTTATATTTATATATCTATATATTTATTCCATCTAGCTACAATGCTCCGCACTGTGTTTTTATATATCTACATATTATTCCATCTAGCTACATTGCTCCGCACTGTGTGTGTTTATATACTTGCATATTTATTCCACCTAGCTGCAATGCTCCATACTGTGGGTGTTTATATATTTACATATTTATTCCATCTAGCTACAATGCTCTGCACTGTGTGTTCATATATTCATATATTTATTCCATCCAGCTACAATGCTCTGCACTGTGTGTCTGTGTGTCTGTGTGTGTATATATATATTTTATAGTAATATGTACATATGTATATTAGCTGCTCTTGCTTGCTTGTTTTTTCTTGCCTTCTGATTGTTGCTCTGAGTGTTGCTATCCCTGTGCTGTTGCAATCCTGGAATTTCCCCGTTGTGGGACTAATAAAGGCTTATCTTATCTTATCTTATCTTATCTTATCTTAAAACCCTACTAGAACAGCTGAACTTTATTTGGGGTTAATCAGAGGTACTTTAAATGGAGGCAGGTGTGTGCTGACTCCCCTTAATATGAGTTAAAATGTGATTGGTTAATTCTGAACACAGCCACATCTCCAGTTATAACAGGGTGTGCATATTTATGCAAAAAGGTTATTATAAGTTTTTTATTTTTTATTTTTCCCCTTAAAAGATTTCAGTTTGTTTTTCAATTGGGTTGTACAGGTTATAGATCACATTAATGATGGAAAAAGTTTTGAGATGATTTATCTTGGTCTCATTTTTTTACATCACAAAAACCTGGCATTTGAACAGGGGTGTGCAGACTTTTTTATATCCACTGTATGTCAAAATTGCAAACTACCCTAAGTTGATGCAAAACCTGCATTAAGAACAAACCATAAACTCACAGCTCACCAAAACATATGAAACAAAGAATAAGTAACACAAAACACTATAGAGAAAAAGCACTGTAATAAGAAATAAATACTATCAGAAATAAACAGCATAGAGACGTAGTGGCAGGACGTGGACCAAAAACCATCAGAAACTAGTGTTGATTGGTTTAAGTGTACTCTGGCTAATGGTGGTCTTAGTAAGTCTGACTGTGCAGGTTTTTATCATCCAGAAGTGCAAACCAATGATGACCAGGATGTTTGGCATATTTCTGTATTTCAAGTGCTCTGTTGAGACAGTGAGTGTTATATATGTGGTTCACTGTGGGCAGCTGTATGTTGATTTATTTTCCCGAGCTGTTTTAATTATGTTGTGCTGTGACTTTTCTCTGCAGACAGTAATGGTATAGGTGAGCATACTCTCCAATGCACATCTGTGAAAAGACACCCATAAGTTCTTATTACCTCCGCCAAGGAGGTTATGTGATCATCGGCGTTGGTTTGTCTGTTTGTCTGTTTGTTTGTCTGTTTGTTTGTTTGTTAGCAAGATAACTCAAAAACTTATGGACGGATTTTCATGAAATTTTCACAGATTGTCAGAAATGGGGTATCCTACAGATGATTAGATTTTGGTGGTGATCCGGATCACCGGCCAGAAGAAAACCGCCATGACGGAAAATGTGATTTTCGTGAATAACTACTGAACCACTAATCCTATCATTGTGAATCCAATTGCTAGTCATATGTTTTCATGGTCAAGGAATCTGAAAACGTACACACAAACACTGTATGGGGGGAACTGTGGCGCTTGGCGGAGGTCTGCGCTCTCTGAGTGCTTTTTACCTCCGCCAAGAGGAGGAGGTTATGTGATCATCAGCGTTGGTTTGTCTGTTTGTTTGTTTGTCTGATTGTTAGCAAGATAACTCAAAAAGTTATGGACGGATTTTCATTAAATTTTCACAGATTGTCAGAAATGCAGTATCCTACAGGTGATTAGATATTGGTGGTGATCCGGATCACCGTCTGGATCCAGGAATTTTTAAAAGGATTCTTTTTTTTTTTTCTCAAAAAGTTATGGACGGATTTTCATGAAATTTTCACAGATTGTCAGAAATATGGTATCCTACAGATGATTAGATTTTGGTGGTGATCCGGATCACCGTCTGGATTCAGGAATTTTTTAAAGGATTCTTTTTTTTTTTTTTTTTCAGGTTCTATAACCTAGGTCGCAGGTCGATGATCGATTTTGTTATCGTGTCATCAGACCTGCGACCGTATGTCTTGGACACCCGAGTAAAGAGAGGTGCAGAGCTGTCAACTGATCACCACCTGGTGGTGAGTTGGATCCGATGGCAGGGGAGGAAGCCATTCAGACCTGGTAGACCCAAACGTATAGTGAGGGTGTGCTGGGAGCGTCTGGCTGAGGCCCCTGTCCGGGAGGTCTTCAACTCCCACCTCCGGAAGAACTTCAACCACATTCCGAGGGAGTCTGGAGACATGGAGTCTGAATGGGCCATGTTCTCCACCTCTGTTGTTGAAGCAGCGGCCCAGAGCTGCGGCCGCAAGGTGGTCGGTGCATCTCATGGTGGCAACCCCCGAACCAAGTGGTGGACACCAGTGGTGAGGGGGGCCATTAAGCTGAAGAAGGAGTCCTATCAAGCTTGGTTGGCTTGTGGGACTCCCGAAGCAGCTGAGGTGTACCGGCAGGCCAAGCGGAGTGCAGCTCGGGTGGTTGCTGAAGCAAAAACCCGGGTATGGGAGGAGTTCGGTGAGGCCATGGAACAAGACTTTCGGTCGGCCTCAAAGAGATTCTGGCAAACTGTCCGGCGGCTCAGGAGGGGAAAGCAGCTCCCCGTCCACACTGTGTATGGTGCGGATGGGACACTGTTGACTTCGACTGGGACATCGTCGGGCGGTGGAAGGAATACTTCGAGGATCTCCTCAATCCCACTGATACGCCTTTCACAGAGGAAGCAGGGTTTGGGGACGAGGGGGATGACTCGCCTATCACAGGGGCTGAGGTCGCCAAGGTGGTTAAAAATCTCCTTGGTGGCCGGGCCCCAGGGGTGGACGAGATTCGCCCCGAGTACCTCAAGGCCCTGGATGTTGTTGGGTTGTCATGGTTGACACGCCTCTGCAACATTGCGTGGAGGTCGGGGGCAGTGCCTTTGGCATGGCAAACCGGGGTGGTGGTTCCTCTCTTTAAAAAAGGGGACCGGAGGGTGTGCTCCAACTTTAGAGGGATCACACTCCTCAGCCTCCCTGGGAAGGTCTATGCCAAGGTACTGGAGAGGAGAGTCCGGCCGTTGGTCGAACCTTGGATTCAGGAGGAGCAATGTGGTTTTCGTCCTGGCCGTGGCACATCGGACCAGCTCTTTACCCTCTCGAGAATTCTCGAGGGTTCGTGGGAGTTTGCCCAACCAGTTTACATGTGTTTTGTGGACTTGGAGAAGGCATTTGACCACGTCCCTCGTGGATTTTTGTGGGGGGTGCTTTGGGAGTATGGGGTATCGGGCTTGTTGTTACGAGCTATTCGGTCTCTGTACGACCGTTGTGAGAGTTTTTTTCGTATTGCCAACACTCGGTCAGAGCCATTCCCAGTGAGAGTTGGACTCCGCCAGGGCTGCCCTTTGTCACCGATCCTGTTCATAATTTTTATGGACAGGATTTCTAGGCGCAGCCAGGGAATGGAGGGTGTCATGCTTGGTGACCACAGGATCTCATCTCTGTTGTTTGCAGATGATGTTGTCCTGTTGGCTTCATCCAGCAATGACCTACAGCTCTTGCTGGGACGGTTTGCCGCTGAGTGTGAAGCGGCTGGGATGAGAATCAGCACCTCCAAGTCCGAGTCCATGGTTCTCAGCCGGAAAAAGGTGGATTGTCCTCTCCGGGTTGGGGACAGGCTCCTGCCCCAAGTGGAGGAGTTTAAGTATCTTGGGGTCTTGTTCACGAGTGAGGGGAGAATGGAGCGAGAGATCGACAGACGGATTGGAGCAGCATCTGCAGTGATGCGGACGTTGTACCGGTCTGTTGTGGTGAAGAGGGAGCTTAGTTCTAAGGCAAAGCTGTCGATTTATCAGTCAATCTACGTTCCTACTCTCACCTATGGTCACGAGCTTTGGGTAATGACCGAAAGAACGAGATCGCGGATACAAGCGGCTGAAATGAGCTTTCTCCGTAGGATTGCTGGACTCACCCTCAGAGATAGGGTGAGGAGCTCAGTCATCCGGGAGAGGCTCAGAGTAGAACCGCTGCTCCTCCACATTGAAAGGAGTCAGTTGAGGTGGTATGGGCATCTGATTAGGATGCCTCCTGGACGCCTCCCACTTGAGGTGTTTCAGGCACGTCCCACTGGGAGGAGACCCCGGGGCAGACCCAGGACTCGGTGGAGAGACTATGTCTCCCAGCTGGTCTGGGAACGCCTTGGTATCCTCTCTGAAGAGCTGGAGCAGGTGGCTGGGGAGAGGGAAGTCTGGGCTTCTCTGCTTGAACTGCTGCCTCCGCGACCCGGACCTCCGGAAAAGCGGTAGAAGATGGATGGATGGATGGATGGATGGATGGTTCTATAATATAAGGTTTTTGTGCAGCCGTAGTGGCTGCCCAAATAAAACCCATGGCAGCCTGTCTACCCAATTTGCATCTGTCAATGAAGCCCTGAGTGCTGCTTTCAGTAATCTATGAAAACGCTCGCATAACCCATTGGCCTGTGGGTTGTACGCGGTTGTGCGGTGAATTGTACCACCCAGCCAATTTTAGCAAACACGGGCGTATTGCCATTTCTGTACGCCAAAAAAAAAATATATATATATACGGGAAAAAAAATTATTGACAGTGTGGAGGAACACATCGTGTGTGACCCCCACAGCGTATGGGCCTGACAGAGCGCTCAGTGTGAGCAATTATCAGAACAGTGAGAGGTATGGACTGATCATTATGCAGATGCGCCTCCCTCCCTCTTTCGGCCAGTAATCCTGATATGTGTGACTCTAATGCAAATGTCCATGCTTTCCTGCTGTATACTGTGATGCTAATGTGCCATGCATGCATTGTCTGAGCTGGGTATATAAGTTGACTGCATATCTCTTGCTCTCTCTCTTTTTGATCACTCGCATTGTTTGTTGCTGACTTTGAGACACAGGGCTCGCTCCAGCACGCTGCCACAGCGCTGAGCGAGCCTCGTGGAGGATGAATAAAGCACCCTTTTAAACTTCAGTTCGCCGTGTAATGTAGGATTAATATTTATGATGTTAAACACTGTATGGGGGGAACTGTGGTGCTTGGCGGAGGTCTGCGCTCTCCGAGTGCTTTTCTAGTCTAATATTAGTTTTGTAGTTGTCTTTTTTATTGTTTACAGCAAGTAGAGTGATTTCTATGCTTTCTGTTACTTCTGAAGTGATGTATGCACTGTCCATGTTGCATCCTCCTAAATGTGAATGCTGAGTGAGTGAGATTGTTGCTTGTTTCCTGCTTTTTCTAAAGTTCGTAACTATTTCCTTTGTCTTTTTTATGTTCAGGCCCAAGTTGTTTGAACCAGACCACCCTGTAACTCATAACTTCTTCCCTGTGTGTGACTTCATCACCATTTTTGACTAAACTAGTTTGGACTGTGTCATCCATAAACTTACTACTATCTAGAGGTGTAAATCTTCAGAGGTCTCATAATTCAATTTGATTCATGATGCACTTGGAACAATTCAAATGCAAAATTTGCATCTCAGTTTCTAATTTTTCATCAATTATCAATCTTAATGCTTAATGTTCTTTATGACATTATGATGAATTGCAATGTACATTATTCCAGCTCAGATAAATAGTATGACATTCTTTTGACTTCCTGCTCATGTGATGCATTTGCTAGCAATTAGCATTTAAGCTGCGAGCGTGGGTACTTCAAACTTTAATAATTGCAGTGCCTAACAACTCCGTTTTTATATGACAGATGTGTCAGTTAGAAAGACATGTCCACTAACAAGAGGTAATTGTTAAAAGTTAATAATACTGTTAATGTTAATCCCACTTGTGCTCACTTGACAGTAAGTCTGTTCGCATGCCTGCTAGCAGTAGCTCTGGCAATTAGCCTAAGTTAACTAGAATGAAATGAAATGGTCATATGATTTGTTCTATTGTAACATTGACATTTAGAATTTGGATATTAAATAAAACATATTTGTTATGTATGGAATTACCTTTGAATGACAAGGCCAGGTGCACGATACTCAGCTTTATTAACAGGGTGATCACACACAACACAGCCACCAGGCAGAGCATCTGAAAAGAGGCCGGATGAAGATGCCCGCTGGTATTTAAGGGGCGGTGCAGTGGCGGAAGAGGAAGAGGCCACCACTACACCGTGCCTCATAATAAAATACAATATCACAATATTCACATTTGCTAATTTAGCTTTTAGCACTTGTCAGTAACAGCATTGCTTTCATGTTTTGGCTGTGCAGTAGCCCTTAATTTATGATCAGTCATCATAGCCTTATAGGTGGGCACAGGCTTTTTGCAATGCTGATTACACTTACAGCTGGAAAAATCAACACAGCATTAGCATGCCACGGTGCTCAATTATTAATGTTCTGCTTCAAGATGCACCTTAGAATCAAGAAATTTTCACACCTCTACTAATAGCTGTGGTTTTATAGAAAGCAAAGCAACTGTGAATGTACAAACATTTAAGGAGATAACTGAGAACACACCCATGTGGAGCGTCAGTACTGATGGAGAGAGTGAAGCATATACAGTAAGCAGATGTGCCCAGCTTAACTGTGCTGGTTAGAAAGAAAGTCCAACATGCAGATGGAGTGGCATAGTCCAATGTCAAGAAGTGCATATTCTAGCACAGGTGCTTGGTTCTTCTAAGTTGGACGTAGAAGGTCAAGCCTGAATTCAATAGAAATGTTGTCAAATGAGTGGATCAACTCGCCTGAGTGTGAGTTGTTCTGAGGATTAGGATTTGCTAAAATTCCTCCAGTTAGTGCAAATGATTAGATGTAATAAAGGACTCAAAGAAGAAAGGAAAGACAGCTTTTTTTTCCCACAATATTTTTTATTGAACCTTTTTTAACAAACATGACACAAACAAACACTAACACTAAAGTAATTTAAAAATTAAATAAAATGTACTAAAAACACCAACAACCACTAACAAAAGCAAGTCATCAACAATGCTCCTCTGATTAGCCTAGGTAATCCATTACATAAGTATACATATTATACATTCACCAATTTGGAATTTACAAGGTCCACACACATCATTCACCTTCTTCTTCAGAAGTTATGTTTAATTTCTTTACATAATCAATGAAAGGTCTCCATATATTCTCAAACACATTTTCCTTTGATTTCAGTATATATGTTATTCTTTCTAGTGGAAGGTTTGTTAACATCTGTCTTAACCACTGAGTCACATCTGGTCTATGAGTCTTTTTCCACAGTAGTGCAATACATTTTTTGGCATTAAGCAAACTGAGGTCTATGAATGCTCTTTCACTCTTATTAAAGTTATGCTTTTCTGGATACAGACCCAACAAAAACAGTTTAGAGTTCAATATGAATTGTTTTGAAATTATTTTTTCAATTGTTACCCTCACCTCTTCCCAAAACATTCTAATTTTTCTACATTCCCATAAACAATGAAATAGGGTTCCTTTACTTTCCATACATTTTGTGCACGTATCTGGTATGTTTTTGTTATATCTATTTAACTCCACGGGTGTAACATACATCCGCATTAACCATTTAAAATGTATCAATTTAAGACGTACATTTATTGATTTGGTTTGAGCTTCTGTACAAGCCAATTCCCATTGTTCCTCTGAAATTTCAGTTTGCAGGTCTTCTTTCCAATAATTTAATCTTTTCTGTGAGTTTTCACTTGAGGATAGTGTCAATGAGTTATAAAACTCTGAAATAATACCCTTTCTCTTACTATCTTTCATCAAAATTTTTTCCAAGGATGAATAAGTAGGTTGGGTGAGAGCATTATTTTGATTTGATCGAATAAAATTCCTAAGCTGAAGATATTTTAAAAAATGTGTTCTATTAAGATTAAATTTGATCCTCAGTTCCTCAAAAGACATTATGTTATCTGAACGTGACAAATATAAGTCTTGAATCTTTTGAATCCCTTCTAAATTCCATACTTTAAATACAGCATCCGCTCTCCCTGGTGTAAAATATTGATTACCCCATATTGGGCTAAATTGTGACAATAAGTGTGGTTCTTTTAAATATTTTTTGGTTTCACACCCTATTTTGATCATATGCTTTACAATTGGATTTTTAACTTGTTTCTGTAATTTTTTAGCCGAGTCTGAGTGTATGAATAAGGGAAGAGGTAAAGGTAAATTGTATGATTCCATTTCAATCCAGTGAGGGAGGTCATTTGATGAAAAATAATATGTCATAGACCTCAGTTGTGCTGACCAGTAATACAACATAAAGTTTGGACATTTCAGACCTCCACGATCAAATGGTAAATATAGTAAGGACAGACGTAATCTAGCCTTCCTATTGTTCCATATAAATTCCACTAACTTTTTTTAATTCTTGAGAATAGATCTGAAGGTGGTGGTAAAGGAATGTTTTGAAATAAATAAAGTATTTGGGGTAAGATATTACTTTTAAGTATATTAATTCTCCCGATCATCGACATTGGTAGTGACATCCATCTCTGAAGCAACTCATTAATATCTGTCATTAAGGCTTCATAGTTGGCACTGGTGACTGATTCTAGCTTAGGCACAATTTGAATTCCTAAATATTTAAACTGATTTACAACATTGAATTGATTTACCTCAGGAGCTGGGTGATTTCTCTGGGTCTCATTTAGCATTAATATTGAAGATTTAGTTTTATTTATTTTATATCCTGATATTTCCCCAAAGTTCTTTATTAAATTTAACAAGGTCGGAATTGATTTTTTAAGATTCGACATAAACAAAATTATGTCATCGGCATACAGGGAGATTTTATGTTCTGTTGGTCCTACTTTAATTCCATATATTTGTGGATGTAAATGTACTGCCATCGCTAAAGGTTCAATTGCCATAGTAAACAGTAAAGGTGAAAGTGGACAGCCTTGTCGACATCCTCTATTGATTTTTATTGATTTTGAAATATTGTTATTTGTTAGGATTTCTGCTGTAGCATTATTGTATATTATCTGAACCCATTTTATGAAATTATTTCCAAGTCCAAACCTTTGTAGGACTTCAAAAAGAAACGGCCATTCGACCCTATCAAAGGCCTTTTCAGCGTCCAATGATAGGAGAGCTGTATCCGGTGCTTCTTTATTAGAATAAATAATATTAAATAGTCTTCTTACATTATGGAAGCCTTGTCTTCCCATTATAAAGCCATTCTGATCTCGGTTAATAATATTTGGTAATATTTCTTGTAGTCGTCTTGCTAAAATTTTACACATTATCTTAAGGTCAGCATTTAATAGGCTTATTGGTCTCATGTTTTCACATTTATTAGAGGGTTTACCTGGTTTTGGCAACAGTATAATTAAGGCATTATTCATGTATGGTGGTAAATTACTATTTTGAAATGCTTCTAAAACCATTTCCAAAAATGGTTTTATTAATTTGTTCTTAAATTTTTTATAGAGGTCAACTGGAAGACCATCTGGTCCCGCACTTTTTCCTGATTTCATATTATCAATGGCTAGCCCAACTTCTTCTTCACTAAGTTTTGACTCCAGTATCTCCCTATTTTCATTTGGAATACACGGTATAGATAATCCGTCCAAAAACCCATTTAGTTTTAAGTCAGTTTCATTTTTTGTATCATATAGTTTTTCATAATAATCTCTAAAGGCACTATTAATTTCTAAAGGATCTACAACTGCCTGTCCGTTACTTATAATACTGGTAATTGGTGTTTTAAATTCTAATTGTTTAATCTGCCATGCCAATAATTTCCCTGATTTTTCACCTTGTTCATAAAAAGTTTGTTTCAATCTTAGAAGACTCGAGGCAGCTCTATTCGCTGATTTTTTTGTCATATTCAGCTCTCAGAATCAGTAATTCGTTCTCTAACTTTGGATTACTTCCTGCATACACTTTTTCTTGAAGAATTTTTATTTTACGTTCCAATTGCACTCTCTCCTCTCGAGTCTTCTTAGATTTTGAACCTGTATAACTAATAATATGCCCCCTAATAAAAGCTTTGAAAGCCTCCCACTTTATACATGCTGATGTTTGTGTAGTATTGATATCAAAGAACTCATCTATCTGTTTTTCTATGTACTTAACAAATTCCTCATCCTGAAGCCATTTATGCTGAAATTGCCACCTACCTGGAACCTTTGTCAGTTTCTTATCTACATATATTAGACAGCAGGGTGCATGATCAGATATCACGATGTTATCATAGAAACAGTTTTGAATCTTGGACCTTAATTCTGTGGAGATCAAAAAATAGTCAATACGTGAGAATGTCTTGTAGGTATTAGAATAACAAGAATAGACTTTGACTTGTGGTTTCATTTCTCTCCATATATCTAGCAATCTCAATTCTTTCATAAAATGATTAATGGTCATCCTGCATCCATTGTGTGTACAGTCCAGTCCTGTTGATCTATCTATACTGGGATTCAATGTACAATTAAAATCCCCTGCTATTATATGTTGCCCTGTGAGTGATGCTAAAATAAGAAATAAATTAACAAAGAAGTTTTGATCATCTATATTGGGACCGTATAAGTTCACCAGATTTATATTTTCTAATAACAAAGATCCTTGGATGATTAGATATCTTTTCAATTTATCTCCAATTACATTTTTCACTTGAAATGGGACTGTTTTATGTATGAGAGTCACAACTCCCCTGGCTCGGGATGAAAATGATGAGGTGAACACATTTCCCTGCCATCTTCTCCTAATTCTTTTTACATCCTCCTCTATTAGATGAGTTTCTTGTAAAAACACAATTTTTGAACCTATGCCTTTTATTTTATTCATAACTTGTTTAAAAAATTTTTTAGATTTTGTAGACCTCTGCAATTCCATGAAGTTAAATTAAGATTAACGCTTTGGTCTATGATCAATAAGGAGTTTGAGATTACCTTGCAAAATAAACATGCTCATACAGAGAAGCAAAAACATGGATGGTTGAACATTCATCCCACAAACTACACAAAAACAAAATTCCCCCTCCACACATTCGTGGTAATCCCCCCAAAATCAAAAAAAATTCCGTCTCCCGCTATAGCCAGTGACTGCTCCACACCCGTGAGGATCAGTCAAACCACTCACTCTTTTCTCCTCTCAATCACCCTGACTCTACTACTTTTAATGACATGACATTAACTCTCGTCTGTAGTTTTTCCAACTTAACTCCAAAATTTTATAGCAACTTTGTACATCATAGCTTTTTTTTTTATATATAATACAATCTATATTTTGTAGACATGCTACATGTTTCAGATCAGTCTGGTGCCTGTGCAAATGCTTAAATATTCTACCTTTATATCTTGTTCAAGCTTCATGCTTAGCTCCCACCAGTCTCTACTTGGATCTGCTTGATAAGCTCCTGCGCCTCCTGAGGGGTCTTGAAGATATGGGTTCTCCCTTTATATGTGACCAGCAGTCTTGCCGGATGAATCCCTCCGTGACGAATCCCGAGGTTGCGCAGCTCTTTACGGGCGGGGTCAAACTGTTTCCTTAATTGTTGAATTCCTGTGGCCAAATCTGGGTAGAACGGCACCTGTTGATCCTGGTATTTAATTTCTCCTTTAGCTCGTGCCGCATTGGTGACCGTCATCTTGTCTCTATAGCTGAGGAACTTCATAATCAGCGTCCTCGGTGGTGTCTTATTATCTCTCGGTGGGTCGATTCGGTGAGCGATCTCTAAGACGACCGATGACTGCAGATCCGCGTTGTTCAGCGCTTCTGGAATCCACTTTTCCAAAAAGGAACATGTATCCCGTCCCTCCGTTCCCTCCGGGAGGCCCACCGGCCTTAAATTATTCCGTCTCGACTGGGATTCTAAGTCCAGGACATTATCTTCCAGACGTTTATTTTTTAGTTCCAATGTTTGGGCCTTTAATTGTAGGCTGGTGACATCATCTTCAGCGCTGGCAATTCGGAGCTCCGCCTGCGATACTCATTCCATACAGTCGCTTATTTCTTTTCTCATTCCTTCTATCGCTGCTATAATCCCATCAAATTTAGATGAAAAGTCTGCTCTCATGGAGCTGATGGCAGCAAGTACCGCATTCGTGCCCTCCTCGGCAGTCACCGCTCCACCGTCAGCTCTCTCCTCCGCCATTGTCCCTGGAGATTTTTCTGCTTCGTCACGAGCGTGGAAGTATGTTAGCTTGGATTGTTTCACCGAATCACTTTTTCCTCCACCTGATTTCCCAGCCTTGGATTTTACCATATCCGCGCCTAAACTCTAGGATAGGTTTTTGTTCCATTTGAGAGAGTTTTAGCCTACTTTTTATTTTTAGGAGCAGAGCAGAGTGAAACACGTCTTCCTACGTGGCCGCCATAACCGGAAGACGGAAAGACAGCTTTACTACTATTCAGTCCACACAGTAGAACAAAACTAAGTTGTCTCATATCAACAATATCTAGAATCAGAGGGGCCACTGCCATGCAAAGCACAACCACTGCTAAGTTTCCTTCCCCCATTCTATTACGCCAAGCACAAAGCTACAAGGCTTTTATGGCATGACCAGGCCAGGGCTTGAACCCACAACCTCCCAGCTGTGAGGTGAATGCTATACCACTAGTCCACAATGCTGGTAAGAGATATTATAACCAAAGATAAATGTGTTTTCCCCCTTACACAGCTGTAGCATTGGATCATTTTTATTTACCCTTAATAAATAAAGGACGAAGAAAAATATTTTCATCTTTTTCATTTCACTGTGTGTTTTCTAAAGCTACAGTCACAAATATCCTTATGAGCGGCTGCAAACACTGTACGACCAATTTTTGGACCATTTTGTATGGCCTTCTTAAAACAATTGTAGGAGAATTCAGAGTTTGTAGACTGTTAGTAAGTTCGTGGCCAGGTCGATGGTCTTGTCCAAGATTTCTATAAACGCCCCATGAAAACCCCTCATCGTAGAATGATGCTATACAAATGCTATAGGAACAACGTAAGAACTACGCAAAATGTGTGGTTCTTGAGAATACCTTAAGTTGTTCTTGAGGGCCACTTACAGTGGCTGTAGGAAACGCCGTACGAATCCCTTTTGGTGCGGAGATTCGTACAGCGTGCATAGGGCAGTAGGGAGGAGCTCATAAGGCAGAAGTACATCATTCGTGCAACATTTGTGCCAACAAAATGTGTGAAAGCCCTAAGATCTTCCTACCAACGACTTGAGAGTGCCATGACTTGCACAAAAATTTTC
The DNA here is from genome assembly GCA_020510985.1 of Pholidichthys leucotaenia. Classification (NCBI taxonomy): domain Eukaryota; kingdom Metazoa; phylum Chordata; class Actinopteri; order Cichliformes; family Pholidichthyidae; genus Pholidichthys; species Pholidichthys leucotaenia. The sequence goes on from CM035843.1 coordinate 260,478,317, forward strand.
ATAAGATGGCAGTAAGTATGCTGTAGGAAGATCCCAAGGCACCCTTACGAAGAACTCTAGGGCCATCGTACGACAGCAAAGCACCTCATTTCTCAAGAAGGCCTCAAGTTGCTCTTGTGAACTAAACGGCAGCAGTAAGAAACTATGCCCCTTCCACGAATGTCTGCAAACACCAGAATTCGTAGGAACTGGTAGCTTACGTCTGAAAATCTGATGGCATTCCAGGTCTGACTTTTTTGGGTGGAATTTACTGTAACTCCACTAGTGTAAAAGCTTGACCGTACCCACTTTTTCATGCTTTCCTCACAATACAAACTTTCTCAGAAACTTTAAAATTGATTTTCTAAAGGTCACTTTTGTAAAGATTTTTTGCATGACTGTACTTCCTCTATTTTTTCATCAGGGTGGATTCACACAACAATGTTTGGACCAACTTTTACTGATGTTTTGGCAAATGTCTGGCTTTGCTGGCAAAAGTTGGTAAAAGTGAATGATAGTTGGTGTTTGTTGGCAAGCGCTGGCGAAAGTTGTGTTCTTTGAAAATTTTCAGCATGCTGAAAATTAGCAGATGTTTGGAAATATACATGGGTGAAAGTTGTGCTGAGGTTGTGTATACATATATATATAGTATATATATACTGTATATATATATATATATTTTTTTTTTTTTCACACCACTCTGTGTGTGTGTGTGTGTGTGTGTGGACAGTGGTGTGAAAAAGTGTTTGCCCCCTTCCTGGTTTCTCATTTTTTTGTATGTTTCACATCCATCCATCCATCCATCTTCTACCGCTTTTCCGGAGGTCCGGGTCATGGAGGCAGCAGTTCAAGCAGAGAAGCCCAGACTTCCCTCTCCCCAGCCACCTGCTCCAGCTCTTCAGAGAGAACACCAAGGCGTTCCCAGACCAGCTGGGAGATATAGTCTCTCCACTGAGTTCTGGGTCTGCCCCGGGGTCTCCTCCCAGTGGGACGTGCCCGAAACACCTCAAGTGGGAGGCGTCCAGGAGGCATCCTAATCAGATGCCCATACCACCTCAACTGACTCCTTTCAATGTGGAGGAGCAGCGGTTCTACTCTGAGCCTCTCCCGGATGACTGAGCTCCTCACCCTATCTCTGAGGGTGAGTCCAGCAATCCTACGGAGAAAGCTCATTTCGGCCGCTTGTATCCGCGATCTTGTTCTTTCGGTCATTACCCAAAGCTCGTGACCATAGGTGAGAATAGGAACGTAGATTGACTGGTAAATCGACAGCTTTGCCTTAGAACTCAGCTCCCTCTTCACCACAACAGACCGGTACAACATCCGCATCACTGCAGATGCTGCTCCAATCCGTCTGTCAATCTCTCGCTCCATTTTCCCCTCACTTGTGAATAAGACCCCAAGATACTTAAACTCCTCCACTTGGGGTAGAAGCCTGTCCCCAACCCAGAGAGGACAATCCACCTTTTTCCGGCTGAGGGCCATGGACTCGGACTTGGAGGTACTGATTCTCATCCCAGCCGCTTCACACTCAGCGGCAAACCATCCCAGCAAGAGCTGTAGGTCATTGCTGGATGAAGCCAACAGGACAACATCATCTGCAAACAACAGAGATGAGATCCTGTGGTCACCAAGCATGACACCCTCCGTTCCCTGGCTGCGCCTAGAAATCCTGTCCATAAAAATTATGAACAGGATCGGTGGCAAAGGGCAGCCCTGGCAGAGTCCAACTCTCACTGGGATGGAGTGGATGTTTCACATCATCAAGCAAATTTAAATATTAGAAAAAGATAACACAAGTAAACACAAAATGCTGTTTTTAAATGGTGTTTATTATTAAGGGGAAAAAAATCCAAACCTACATGGTCCTATGTGAAAAAGTGATTGTGCCCTAAACCTAATAAATGGTTGTGCCACCCTTAGCAGCAACAACTGTAATCAAGCGTTTGTGATAACTGGCAATGAGTCTTTTACAGTGCTGTGGGGGAATTTTGGCCCACTCATCTTTGCAGAATTGTTGTAATTCAGCCACATTGGAGGGTTTTCGAGCATGAACTGCCTTTTTAACATCATGCCACAGCATCTCAGTTGGATTAAAGTCATGACTTTGATGAGGCCACTCCAAAGTCTTCATTTTGTTTTTCTTAAACCATTCAAATGTGGACTTGCTGGTGTGTTTTGGATCATTGTCCTCCTGTAGAACCCAAGTGAGCTTCAGCTTGAGGTCACGGACAGATGGCTGGACATTCTCCGAAAGGATTTTTTGGTAGACAGCAGAATTCATGGTTCCTTTTACCACAGCAGTTCTTCTAGGTCCTGAAGCAGCTAAACAGCCCCAGACCATCACACTACCACCACCATATTTTACTGTTGGTATGATGTTCCTTTTCAGAAATGCTGTGTTACTTTTACACCGGATGTAATGGGACACACACCTTCCAAAAAGTTCAACTTTTGTCTTGTCAGTCCTCAGAGTATTTTCCCAAAAGTCTTGGGGATCATCAAGATGTTTTCTGGCAAAACTGACACAAGCCTTTATGTTCTTTTTGCTCAGCGGTGGTTTTCGTCTTGGAACTTTGCCATGAAGGCCATTTTTGCCCAGTCTCTTTCTTATGGTGGAGTCATGAACACTGACCTTAACTGAGGCAAATGAGGCCTGCAGTTCTTTGGATGTTGTTGTGGGGTCTTTTGTGACCTCTTGGATGAGTCGTCGCTGCGCTCTTGGGGTAATTTTGGTCGGCCGGCCACGCCTGGGAAGATTCACCACTGTTCCATGTTTTCGCTGTTTGTGGATAATGGCTGTCACTGTGGTTTGCTGGAGTCCCAAAGCTTTAGAAATGGCTTTACAACCTTTTCCAGACTGATAGATCTCAATTACTTTGTTCTCATTTGTTCCTGAATGTCTTTGGATCACAGCATGATGTCTAGCTTTTGAGTATCTTTTGGTCTACTTCACTTTGACAGGCAAGTCCTATTTAAGTGATTTCTTGATTGAGAACAGGTGTGTCAGTAATCAGGCCTGGGTGTGGCTGGAGAAATTGAACTCAGCTTTCCAAAGATGTGATAAACCACAGTTAATTTGTGTTTTAATGGGGGGGAGGGGTCACTTTTTCACACAGTGTCATGTAAGTTTGGATTTTTTTTTACCCTTAGTAATTAACACCTTCATTTAAAAACTGTATTTTGTGTTTACTTGTGTTATCTTTGTCTAATATTTAAATTTGTTTGATGATCTGAAACATGTAAGTGTGACAAACATACAAAAAAATGAGAAATCAGTAAGGGGGGAAACACTTTTTCACACCTCTGTGTGTGTGTGTGTGTGTGTGTGTGTGTGTGTGTGTGTGATGTAAAAAAAAATTAGGACACCCCATTAAATATTTAGTTCTTTATCAAGAAATGTTCACATATCTATGTCTAACCTTGTTTTTGTTTTTATTTACATTTTTTAACATTTATTTTAGCCATTTTAAGTGGGAATGAATGTGGGGGTGTCCTAAAAAAGATGGGGGGTGTCCTAATTTATTCCTCACCATTTGTTAATTACATTTTTCAGAAAACTTGAAAAAAAAAAGTCTTAAATTCATTTTTAATTGTTTAGTTGTATTGCATGAATCTCCCAGTATTTTTAACATTGATATTAAATATCCATATGTCCAAATATGTTTAAAAAACACACAGGCTTATAGGGGGTGTCCTAATTTTTTCACGTGACTGTAATAATCATTCTCCAGGATTTATTGGTTCAGCTTCCATTTTGGGGAATCAAAAAGCACTGATGTGATGTCAAAAAGTAAATGACGTTTAATGGGATTAAAGTTATTTTAATAGAGAGAGATTTAACAGTAAAAATATAATCACCCGTCATTTTATTTATATGATGATACACTAAATAGTTTTTTTATTCCATCCAAATTCACATTTTAACTGCGGACTTACTGTTGGAGTCTATAGATAGACATTATTGTATTTTTTTTCCAGAGGAATGAATGAATGAATGAATGAATGAACAGGGAAAAAGGGCATGCAGAAGTAACTACAAAGGAATATAAAACGAAAATAAATACTGAAACGTATGCCAAAGGGAGATGTGTTCACTCCAAAAGCAGGTCCAGAATGGCAGGAAGCCTCCATAAATGCTGATCTTTATATGAGCATCACCTGACGCTCATATCAGCAGACCTGCACTGAGTATTCATTTGCTTAAGTCAGCCTAAGTTGGCAACAGCTACACATATGCTACCCTAAGTTGGCAAAAGTTTGCCAACACTAAATGCAACACTGGCAAATGCTAGCAAAAGTTCGTAAAACTTTGTAAAAGTTGGTGTGTGCTTGATTTAAGAAAACTGCTCACAAATATGATTTCACCGACGTTTGGACTAATTTCTCTGATTTTTCAAAACGTCTGTAAAAGTCGGTCCTAATGCTATAGTGTGAACCCAGCTTAAACATGTTAATGTCACTAAAATTAAAGGCCCACTGTCACATAAGTTTTATCTGTAAATTCTTTCCATATCATAGTCCTGCTACTTGTACTGTTTGTGGATTTGTATAAAAATGCATTAAACTTTATTTATGGCCATTGATTATTGATGTGCTTCTGATAATCTTTTTCTTCTTCTTCTTCTTCTTCTTCTTCTTCTTCTTCTTCTGGCTGCTCCCTTTAGGGATCACCATAGCAGATCATCTGCCTCCATCTCACCCTATCCCTTGCATCTTCCTCTGCAACACCAACCCTCTCCATGTCCTCCTTCACTGCATCCATGAATCTTCTCTGTGGTCTTCCTCTTTTCCTCCTGCCTGGCAGCTCCATCTTCAACATCCTTTGTCCAATATATCTACTATTCCTCCTCTGCACATGTCCAAACCATCTCAGCCTTGCCTCTCTTACTTTGTCTCCAAACTGCTCAACTTGAGCTGTCCCTCTGATATACTCATTTCTAATCCTGTCCCTCCTAGTCACTCCAAATGAGAATCTTAGCATCTTCAACTCTGCCACCTCCAGCAACACCTCCTGTCTTTTTGCCAGCGCCACCATCCCCAAACCATACATCATTGCAGGTCTCACTACCGTCATGTAAATCTTCCCTTTCACTCTTCCTGCTACCCTTCTGTCACAAATCACCCCTGACACCCGTCTCTACCCTGCCTGCACTCTCTTCTTCACCTCTCTTGTGCATTTTCCATTGCTTTGGATGGTTGGCTCCAGGTATGTAAACTCATCTACTTTCACTGCCACTACTCCATCCATCTTCACCGTTACACCTGCATCCCTCTCATTCACACTCATGTATTCTGTCTTGCTTCTGCTGGCTTTCATTCCCTTTCTCTCCAGCGCATACCTCCACCTCTCCAGGTTCTCTTCTACCTGCTCCCTACTCTCACTACAGATCACAATGTCATCTGCAAACATCATGGTCCACGGAGACTCCTACCTGACCTCGTCTGTCAACTTGTACATCACCACGGCAAACAAGAAGGGGCTCAGAGCCGATCTTTGACGTAACCCCACCCCCACCTTGAACCCATCTGTCACTCCTGCAGCACACCTCAACACCGTCTCACTGTCCTCATACATGTCCTGCACCACCCTCATGTATTTCTCTGCCACTCCTGACTTCTTCATACAGCACCACACTTCCTCTCTTGGCACCCTATCATATGCTTTCTCTCAATCCACAAAGACAGAGTGCAACTCCTTCTGACCTTCTCTATACTTATATCAGCACTCTTAGAGCAAACATTGCATCTGTAGTACTCTTTCTTGGCATGAAACCGTACTGCTGCTCACTGACTGTCACCTCTCCTCTTAACCTGGCTTCAACAACTCTTCCCCATATCTTCCTAGTGTGGCTGATCAACTTTATGTCTCTGTAGGTACTACAGCTCTGAGTATTATCTTTGTTCTTGAAAATTGGTCCCAAAACACCTCTTCTCCACTCCTCTGGCATCCTCTCACTCTCCAAGATTGTGTTAAACAATCTGGTTAAAAAAGTCCACTGCCATCTATCCTAAACATCTCCATACCTCCACAGGTATGTCATCTGGACCAACTGCCTTTCCATTATTCATCTTCTTCAAAGCTGTCCTGACTCCCGCCTTGCTAATCCTCAGGACTTCCTTGTTCACTATCTTTCCTTCATCCATCCTTCTCTCTCTCATTTTCTTTATTCATCAGCTCTTCAAAGTACTCCTTCTGCCTTCTCAACACACTCTCATCATTTCTCACTACATTACCAGAGTGGTGGCTTAGAGATAGAGCATCCGCCCAACAACTGGGAGACTGGGGTTCAAGTCACGGCTGGGTCATGCCAAAGACCATAAAATGGAAATTCCTGCCATTCAGCTTGGTGCTAAGTAATAATGGAATGGAGGAGGGATGGTTACCCAGCCACTGTGAATGCACAAGCCAGTGTACTCCCTGTGCTGATCCCACGCCCAGATATAAAAATGGGCAGGGTTGCGACAGGAAGGGCATCCAGCGTAAAAACTATGCTCCAATCTATAAGGCTACGGCAGATACATTGATGTCTGCCGTAGTGACTCATCCAACCCACTTGGTAGTGGAAAAAATGGACACTAAAAGAATACAAAATAAATTTAAAAAATACTATTTCTGTCCTTAATCAGCCTAACCTGCTGCACATCCTTTCCAGCTCCATCTCTCTGTCTAGCCAATCGATACAAGTACTTTTCTCCTTCCTTAGTGTTTAGCCTCTCATACAACTCACTATATGCCTTTTCCTTTGCCTTTGCAACCTCTCTCTTTGCCATGTGCCTAGATTCCTAATACTCTTCTCTACTCTTTTCATCTCCATGACTATCCCACTTTTTCTTTGCTAATCTCTTCCTATGAATACTTTCCTGTACCTCCTCATTCCACCACCAAGTCTCCTTGTCTTCCTTCCTCTGTCCAGTGGATACACCACATACCTTTCTAAACGTTTCCCTCAATACTTTTGCTGTACTTTCCCATTCATCTGCTAATTCTTCCCTACCACCCAGAGCCTGTATCAACTCCTTCCTGAACTCTGTGCGACCTTCTTCCTTCTGTAACTTCCCCCACTTAATCTTTGGCTCTGCCTTCACTCTTTTCCTCTTCTTGCTTTCCAAAGTCATCCTACAGACTACCACCTCATGCTGTCTAGCTACATTCTCCCCTGCAGTCTCCTATCTCTTTCAGATTTCTCCTTCTGCATAAGATGTAGTCCACCTGTGTGCACCTTCCTCCACTCTTGTAAGTCACCCTGTTCCTCTCTCTTCTTGAAGTATGTGTTCAACACAGCCTTTTCCATCCTTTTAGCAAAATCCACAACCATCTGTCTTTCCACATTTCTCTCCTTAACACCATACCTACCCAGGACCTCCTCATCACCTCTGTTCTCTTCACCTACATGTCCATTAAAGTCCGCTCCAATCACCACTCCCCCCCCCCCCCCCCCCGGGAACACTCTACCACTTCATCCAACTTACTCAAAAGTCCTCTTTCTCTTCTATCTGACATCCAACTTGTGGGCCATACGCACTGACAGCATTCAACAACACACCTTTGACTTCTACCTTCAAACTCATGATTCTGTCTGACTCCCTCTTTACCTCCTGAACACTCTTCACATGCTCTTCCTTCAAGATTACTCCTACTCCATTTCTCTTCCTATCTACACCATGGTAGAGCAATTTAAATCCCCCTCCAATGCTCCTAGCCTTGCTTCCCTTCAATCTAGTTTCTTGAACACACAGTATATCTACCTTTCTTCTCTCCATCATATCAGCCAACTCTGCCTTTACCAGTCATAGCTCCTACATTTAACATCCCCACTCTCACCTCCACAGTTCTACCTTTCCTTTTCTCTCTCTCCCTCCTAACATGCCTTCCCCCTCTCCTCTTCCTCAATCTTCGACCAACAGTAGACAAATTTCCACTGGCACTCTGATGATTAACAACACCAATGGCAGTCGTTGTTAACCCGGGCCTCAACCGATCTGGTATGATTTATTTGGCAAAGGTTTTACGTCAGATGCCCTTCCTGACACAACCCTTTCCATTTACCCAGGCTTGGGATCAGCACTAGGAGTACACTGGCTGGTGCACACCCTGTGGCTGGGTCGTGCCTTTGATAATAATGCACACACACACACACACACACACACACACACACACACACACACACACACACATTTATAATGGTGTGAAAAAGTGTTTGCCCCTTTCCTGATTTCTCATTTTTTTCGATGTTTGTCACACTTAAATGTTTCAGATCATCAAACAAATTTAAATATTAGACAAAGATTACACAAGTGAACACAAAATGCAATTTTTAAATGAAGGTGTTTATTATTAAGGCTAAAAAAAATCCAAACCTACATGGCCTTGTGTGAAAAAGTGATTGCCCCCTCCCTGTTAAAACATAAATTAACTGTGGTTTATCACATCTTTGGAAAGCTGAGTTCAGTTTCTCTAGCCATACCCAGGCCTGATGACTGCCACACCTGTTCTCAATCAAGAAATCACTTAAATAGGACCTGCCTGACAAAGTGAAGTAGCTTAAAAGGTCCTGAAAATGCTAGACATCATGCTGCGATCAAAAAAAAAGATCAGAAACAAATGAGAAACAAAGTAATTGAGATCTATCAGTCTGGAAAAGGTTATAAAGCCATTTCTAAAGCTTTGGGACTCCAGCAAACCACAGTGAGAGCCATTATCCACAAATGGCAAAAACATGGAACAGTGGTGAACATTCCCAGGAGTGGCCAGCCGACCAAAATTACCCCAAGAGCGCAGCAATGACTCATCCAAGAGGTCACAAAAGACCCCACAACAGCATCCAAAGAACTCCAGGCCTCATTTGCCTCAGTTAAGGTCAGTGTTCATGACTCCACCATAAGAAAGAGACTGGGCAAAAATGGCCTTCATGGCAAAGTTCCAAGACGAAAACCACCGCTGAGCAAAAAGAACATAAAGGCTTGTGTCAGTTTTGCCAGAAAACATCTTGATGATCCCCAAGACTTTTGGGAAAATACTCTGTGGACTGACAAGACAAAAGTTGAACTTTTTGGAAGGTGTGTGTCCCATTACATCCGGTGTAAAAGTAACACAGCATTTCTGAAAAGGAACATCATAACAACAGTAAAATATGGTGGTGGTAGTGTGATGGTCTGGGGCTGTTTAGCTGCTTCAGGACCTAGAAGAACTGCTGTGGTAAAAGGAACCATGAATTCTGCTGTCTACCAAAAAATCCTGTCGGAGAATGTCCAGCCATCTGTCCGTGACCTCAAGCTGAAGCGCACTTGGGTTCTGCAGCAGGACAATGATCCAAAACACACCAGCAAGTCCACCTTTGAATGGTTTAAGAAAAACAAAATGAAGACTTTGGAGTGGCCTAGTCAAAGTCGTGACCTGAATCTGATTGAGATGCTGTGGCATGATGTTAAAAAGGCAGTTCATGCTCGAAAACCCTCCAATGTGGCTGAATTACAACAATTCTGCAAAGATGAGTGGGCCAAAATTCCTCCACAGCGCTGTAATAGACTCATTGCCAGTTATCGCAAATGCTTGATTACAGTTGTTGCTGCTAAGGGTGGCCCAACCAGTTATTAGGTTTAGGGGGTAATCACTTTTTCACACAGGGCCATGTAGGTTTGGAGTGGTTTTTTTTTCTCCTTAATAATAAACACCTTCATTTAAAAACTGCATTTTGTGTTTACTTGTGTTATCTTTGTCTAATATCTAAGTGTGATGAACATACAAAAAATGAGAAATCAGGAAGGGGGCAAACACTTTTTCACACCACTCTGTGTGTGTGTGTGTGTGTGTGTGTGTGTGTGTGTGTGTGTGTGTGTGTGTGTGTGTGTGTGTGTGTGTGTGTATATATACATACAGTATTTTTTGGACCATAAGGCGCACTTAAAATCCTTTAATTTTCTCAAAAATCAACAGTGCGCTTTATAATCCAGTGCGCCTTATGTATTAATTCTGGTTGTACTTACTGACCTTGAACCAGTTTTATGTGGTACACGGCACTCAAAAATCTGTCAAAAATGTTTTAGTACGACTTTGGTAAGCTACGAAGCCGAACCGCTTGATGGATTGTCGGAGCATTATGGTAGTCAGGAGCCTCGCGGAGTAATATGTGCTTCAACATAATGGCCGGATGGCTTTTGCCACAAATCTCTGTCCCTATTGATCTGCAACTCCATGTGCGGCCATCTCACCGATACTGTCAAAACCCAAGTGAAGCAAACTAATTTGGAGCTTGCCATCATTCCGGGTGGATTAACCAAAGAACTCCAACCGCTAGATATTGGTGTCAACAGGTCGTTCAAAGTTAAATTGCTAGCAAGTTACGCCACTATCTGCCAATGGATCGTGGATCGAAACTGCTCCCGTTTGCGATGTAAACAGCCATGGACCAAAAAACATACATTTGCTCGTGGAACAGGTCATTCACACTCGCAGACAATCGCGCTATATGTGTCTATAATGACTATAGATAGGATTTTCTTTCCATGCACGCAAAAAAAAAAATTTTTCCCGGATCCGACTACCTCGCCCAAAAGCCAGTGGTGTATAGAACACGTATTAGGATTTGTATGTGAAATTTCGGCATTGAAACTGCTCCCGTTTAGCTGTAATTAATATTTAAAACTGATATTTTTGGGACGAAAGAATTCAAGTGTCCCGGCATATGTTTACTTATCGGGGCCGCCACCGGAGAGCGAGCCGTATCAAGTACCGAGCAAGTATCCTGGCCAATATGGCGATGTAAACAGCCACGGACCAAAAACATTCCACCTGCTCGTGGAACAGGTCATTCATACTCGCAGACAATCGCGCTATATGTGTCTATAATGACTATAAATAGGATTTTCTTTCCATGCACGCAAAAAAATAATTTTTCCCGGATCCGACTACCTCGCTTTAATGCGCCTTATAATCCGGTGTGCCTTATGTATGAAAATAGACCATCAAATAGACCGTTCATTGATATTGCGCCTTATAATCCGGTGTGCCTTATAGTCCCAAAAATACTATTATTATTATTTTTTTTTTTTTTAAGAAACAAATCTCTTCTGTTTTAATTACACTGAAACAGACTTTTGTTAATATGAAAAGCTCTGTGCTAAAATGACTGAGCTCATGTTTTCTGAAACTGGAGTGGGGCCTAGTTGGTAGAGTATCCACCCCACAACCGGGAGGCCGGGGTTCAAATCCCAGCCAGGTCATACCAAAGACCATATAAAAATGGTGCTTTCCGCCTTCTAGCTTGTTGCTCAGCATAATGGAATGGGAAAAGGAAAGTTAACGCACTCAGCTACCAGAGGTCTGACCCCCCCACTGTAGCTTTCACTACTCACGGTAGCTGTGTGGTCTATGGTCAGTGAAACGGAGATAGGCACCGCCCCATACGCCACAAGTGTGGAAGGGATTAACTTAACTTTCTGAAATGTGAACAAATTAAAAAAGATATAAAGATTATATGAGCAGCCCATCAAATTCTGTGTTAATAAACCACATTTTGTTTCTTCATCTACAACAAGTCTTATTCTTCTGTTCATTTTTTAGCAATACATATCTGATTGCTTTTCCCCCTCTCAGCAGTAAAATATCAGGCTATTCTGACTCAGAGAAATGATAAACAACAAGCGAGAATCATGGTGATATCTGTGGTTGTATCACAAAAACGGAGGGCCAATTATGAGAGTCTGAAAGACAGCTATTTTACCACTTGTAACCAAATATTATCCTAATTCTGAAGTCTGATAATGCCCAAAATTCAGAACAATCATCTCACAATAGCTGGGTTTGCATGAAACATAATATTCCTCTTATAATCAGAATGCAAGCTAAAATAAAAATGCCTCATATAAACACTTTTAACAGTGGCCCAATTAGAAGGACTTCTCGATCAGAATAAGAGTGCTGTTTGAGTGGTTCATAATCTGACTGAAAGGAAAATATTTCCCATGTAAACACTAATTCCCGGAGTAAACCCACGCAGACACGGGGAGAACATGTTTCCTCCCACATGCCAAAAACATGCAAGTTAGGTTAATTGGCATCAAAACTGGGGATTCTAAATTGTCCTTAGGTATGACTGTGAGAGTGAATGGTTGCCTGTATCTCTGTGTTGGCCCTGCGATGAACTGCCCGATCTGTCCAGGGTGTACCCTGCCTCTCGCCCAAAGATGCTGGGATAGGCTCCAGCCCTTCCGCGACCCGAAAAAGGATTAAGCGGAAGAAGATGAATGAACACTAATTCCAGTATTTCTCCTTTTCTGCATGACCCATATGTGGGTAACTTTGGGTCACATGACCAGCTTCTGAGAAACATGGCTGATACAGCTTTTAGTCTGAAAAAAAGTTTTATTGTTGAAGGTCACGATATATATATGTATTAGTGGTGTTGGCATTATTGCGTTAATCGGCCGTTAACACGGTGCCCCCCTAAACGGCGACAAATTTTGTGATCACGGTTAACGGCAGTTAATGGTAGAAAGCGCAAACAGTACTTTTTGGCCTAGCTGCTCTCCGTAGCAAGGCTGTTGTGACCACTGACACTGTGTGCGTCATGCAGACAAGCTTGATTACAGCCATGGATATCACCAAAGTGCTGTCATGTTTAAGTTTACAACATTATCTCTCGGAGCTCTCACCTGGATAATTGTTACAGCCTCCTCCAAAACGTTGTTGGGTTGTTCTTCTCTGGAAGCTAGCTAGCTCATAGCTAGTAGCTACTAGCTCCACGCTAGGTTATAGCTGATTTCCATCTGCTAAGACAGACAGAAATTTGCCTGTTTTCATCCCCACAGGTCCAATGGTGGTGAGTACCAGTCTAAAAAAAATTCTCAAGCTGTCTCCGGAATGTCCATTAACCTTTTGAGTATCAGATTTTGCGTGCCCCTAGTGGCAAAGCACAGCGCTGCGCCTGTCATCTCATTCTGACATGATCGGCTCCATTGAGGATTTGTAACACTCAGAGGGTTAAATATCATTTTGAAGGTTGTTCAATACAGAATATGGAAAGAACGTTACATCAGTACTGATTTGTACTGATCTGCCAGATTCAGAAGGTGGCAGACATCCGTTGGAGGACTCAATGGATGACACGTAACACACCAAAGAAGAAGAACTCCTCCTTTCCTTTTCCTGTTTTTAACATTTTAGCCCAGAAAGCTAATATGGCTGCTGTCCGTCATCGTGCACCGTCACTTAGTCAGCTTTGTACGTGGAAAATAGCTGCGGGGTACAAGCGAAATTTATGTGGGATAATCATAACACTTTGTAGATGTGGTAGAGAGCGTAAATGGCCAACAGAACACAAAATAACGATCAGGATGGGTGAAAACGCAGTGACCACGGCAGCGAGCAAGTCCCCTTAGCCACCGGTAAGTGATGAATTTCTGTGTGTTTTAATATTGTACTCATTTCTTGTTCATATACTTTGAAGATAAGATGATGAGGTACCTCTGTACAAAAATCACTGTCAAAAGACTGAACCATTCTTTGTGTAAATACATTGAAAGTCCAGTTTTGACTGAGTTATGGAATTTAAAGAGGTGCCGTCACATTATGCAAATTAGATGCGTAAATTTATGCCTATCTGAAACTTTGGATCATATTTTACATCTTTCCAATTGCCAGTAAGCCATTATCTCTTACCACTTTCAAGTTATAGCCTATTACATGAACTATTTTATTGACAAAAAATATTTATCACTCTTGACCACTAGGGGTTTTGTCGCAATTCGGCGACAGACACAGAGAGTTAACTCCCTCGCCGTTTTGTAGCACGTTGGGGTGTTGTCACGAGCGCGATAGTAGCTCCATTTGTTAGCGCCGCTGCTACGATGCTAACACTGTAAACAAATGACTTGTGGCAAAATGAATTACTTTGAGGACATTTTCAAAACTGATGTAACGTTCTTTCCATATTCTGTATTGAACGACCTTCAAAATGATATTTAACCCTTTGCACTCCAGTCAATTTCCCTAAAAACGCCCAAAAATAATGTGCCCAAAGTAAATCGAAAGCTGTTCTTCAACCCTTTGCAGCATCTTCATGGGGTTGGTCTCATTTAAAAGAAAACACTTTGAATTTTTTGGCAAAACAGTCATAATCTCTCTAAGTGCTCCGACCACTGAGTTACAGTCATCTAAACATAGTGAACTTGAAGAAAATAAATTTGGCCTGGGTGTTTTTTTGGATACAAATGCTTGCAAATAACACACAGCTTCAGATCCAGGCTGGAAAATGCAACAGAAATGTAGAACCAAGTGTTATCCAGCTGAGGTCCAAATTTTGTAACAATACCACAAAAAATGAATATATTACACAACTTTTTCCTCAGGTAGTTCCCAGGCATTTTTGAACTGTGCCAAATTGTGCCAAATGGCACAGTTTGGAAAAACGTCTGTAACTTTTGAATGATTCAATATAGAAGCTTCATCTTGGGCTCTAATGAAAGCTGACACTCAGGGCTGTGTGTGTGTGCGTGTGTGGGGGGGGTGCCCCCCCCCTCGCTACAGAGGACGGACATCGGCCATCGCTACATAACGGATTAGACTCATGTGGCGATGTGGCGACCGCGGCGCAGTCACTGCAGCTCCCTCCCCCCCTCGCTACAGAAGAATGGGGGGGGGGCGTTCACAGTCCGGATGCGGCGAACGAACCGTGTACCACGGCACACGCACTTCGGACTTCGTGCACCGCACAGTTGTAATTTACCGATCGGTCAAAAGTCATTTTTGATTACAATTTTCAGAGATAAAGAATAATTTAGCTTAGAATACTTACCTCTTCACAGCAGAAGCGGAGCTGGCGAACTTCTTCCTCATTGTCAGACGAACGCGACGCTGGTCTCGCGACCCGATCAAAACATAATTCCATTATTGCGGTTTTGCGCTTCCATTATTGCGGTTTTTGGTGAACGATTTTTCAAAACAAATAACAGTAGTAATTAAAAATAGACTGGCGAACGCGTGTGTGTCACTCAGCCTTCGTCGTCGGCCTCCGTCGGTCTATGATGACCATGGAAGACAATCCTAACATCTACTCTGGTGGGACAAAAACAAAAAAAGCACCGCCTGGCCGAACATGCCGATGCACGAATGGCAGTCGCTGTCACACAGGTAGCACTTGTGGATGGTCTCCGTGCCACTGGGTCTGTGGGGTTCTTCCTGCGGGTCCTTTTTTTCATCTGCTGCAGCAGTCAGTCTCTCTTCACCCAGCTTTACACAAAAAAGCTCGCGAACTTCTGTGCTTCAATTGGCTCGCTGCATTCACAGCGTTGGTAGGCGGGTCCTTCTTGCTAGGTTTTCAGTCATTGGTTCTTCAAGGTTTCAGAAACCCAATTCAAGGCTCTTATTAGTCGAATGAGAGGTATATCAGATGATCTAATCTGTTTGCGGCTAAGTCTGCAGTGAAGAACGGAAATGCAGCTTTTATTTTCAGTGCACGCTTGCAGCTCCATCGTGCATCCTAGCGCGCAGGAGGGCACATAAGAGCGCCCTCGTGCGCTCTGGGACGCAGAGACTTGCCCGCCCGCGGTACAACAGAATGCAAGAGGTTAACCCTCTGAGTGTGTATGGTGCAGAACTGCGACATAACCCCTAGTGGTCAAGAGTGGTAAATATTTTTTGTCAATAAAATAGTTCAGATTTCCAAGGCTATAACTTCAAAGTGGTAAGAGATAATTGCTTACTGTCAATTAGAAAGATGTAAAATATGATCCAAAGTTTCAGATAGGAATAAATTTATGCATCCAATTTGCATAATGTCACGGCACCTCTTTAAATTCCATAACTCAGTCAAAACTGGACATTGAACGTATTTACACAAAAAATGGTTCAGTCTTTTGACACCGTTTTTTGTACAGAGGTACCTCATCATCTTATCTTCAAAGTATATGAACAAGAAATCAGTACATTAAAAAAAAAAAAAAAATTTCTCACTTACTTTTGAGGAACAAGAGTTGCAAATTAGCTAATAGCTATACACTCTATGTGCAACACATCAGATTGATTGTCTTTGATTAATTGTCTATGTTTATTGCACTGTCCCTGTCAAATAAACTAATCTACTACTACTACAAAGTCAGAGTGAGAAGGCAGGTGCAGTGCCACACTCTGCCACTAGGGGCATGCAAATTCTCACACTCAAAGGGTTAATTTGTAGGAAGTACACCAAAATGGCCAAGAAAAAGACTATTTGTTTATATTTTGGCTAGGTTGAAAACTCGCGTTTGATCAGTCGGGAGTTATGTCTTTCGCAAAAACATATGTATTTATACAAAGTATGATTTCTAAGCTTTCCAATGATATGAGGCATTCATGGGGGCTTTCTTGGGACTTGCTGCTAGCAAACAAAGAAAGAGTCATGATTTATAAACTTCTCGTGCATGTAGCTCGTAATGACATAGTGCGCACCAGAAATATTACTTCTGGAAAATATACTGGATAGCTTTTGTCTTTTTGGGTATGTTGAGAGATTTAATAAACCTGCAGGTGCAGAAAGCAAATATATTTGTCCACTCCCATGTTTATAACAGTATGAGAAACTTGAAAAACTACCAACTTAAGGTACACTGTATCTGAAAGGAAAAACAGGTGATTAACGCGTTATTAATCGCGGTTAACTCAACGTTCCAAAAGACTAATGGTGATTACAAATTTTAATCATCCAATGCCACTTATATATGTGTGTGTATATATATATACACTACCGTTCAAAAGTTTGGGGTCACCCAGACAATTATTTTGTGTTTTCCATGAAAAGTCACACTTATTTCCCACCTTGAGTTGTAAAATGAATAGAAAATATAGTCAAGACATTGACAAGGTTAGAAATAATGATTTGTATTTGAAATAATAATTTTTTCCTTCAAACTTTGCTTTCGTCAAAGAATCCTCCATTTGCAGCAATTACAGCATTGCAGACCTAACATGATTGCACAAGGGTTTTCTAATCATCCATTAGCCTTCTGACGCAATGAGCAAACACATTGTACCATTAGAACACTGGAGTGATAGTTGCTGGAAATGGGCCTCTATACACCTATGTAGATATTGCACCAAAAACCAGACATTTGCAGCTAGAATAGTCATTTACCACATTAGCAATGTATAGGGTGTATTTCTGATTAGTTTAAAGTTATCTTCATTGAAAAAGGTGCTTTTCTTTCAAAAATAAGGAAATTTCTAAGTGACCCCAAACTTTTGAACGGTAGTGTGTATATATATATATATATATATACTACCGTTCAAAAGTTTGTTCATTGAAAACAACATTGTAGTGTATATATATATACTGTATATATATAACAAATTACATATATATATATATATATATATATATATATATATATATATATATATATATATATATATATATATATATATATAACACAAAAACCTTATATTATCGAACCTGAAAAAAAAAATAAAAAAAAGAATCCTTTAAAAAATTCCTGGATCCAGACGGTGATCCGGATCACCACCAAAATCTAATCATCTGTAGGATACCACATTTCTGACAATCTGTGAAAATTTCATGAAAATCCGTCCATAACTTTTTGAGTTATCTTGCTAACAAACAGACAAACAAACAAACAGACAAACCAACGCTGATGATCACATAACCTCCTCCTCTTGGCGGAGGTAATAAACACAAGTGACCCAGTGCCATTGGAAGCCATGCATGCCCATGCCATCACACTGCCTCCACCATGTTTTACAGAAGATGTGGTGTGCTTTGGATCATGAGCTGTTCCAATTCTTCTCCAAACTTTCTTCTTCCCATCATTCTGGTACAGGTTGATCTTAGTCTCATCTGTCCAAAGAATGCTGTTCCAGAACTGGGCTGGCTTCTTCAGGTGGTTTTTGGCAAAGTCAATTCTGGCCTTTCTATTTTTGAGGCTGATTAATGGTTTGCACCTTGTGGTGAATCCTTTGTATTTACTCTCATGAAGTCTTCTCTTTATGGTAGACTTAGATACTGATACACCTACTTCCTGGAGAGTGTTCTTCACTTGAGTGGATGTTGTGAAGGGATTCTGCGATCATCCACCACTGTTGTCTTCCGTGGACGTCCAGGCCTTTTTGAGTTCCCAAGCTCACCAGTGCACTTTTTATTCTCAGAATGTACCAAACTGTTGCCCATGCAGCCTTGTTATTTTTTTGCAGCCTTCTGAGTCAATTGTCCAATTACTTTTGGTCCCTTGAAAAAGAGGCGGCTACAAATTAAAGAGCTGTAATTCCTAAACCCTTGCTCCAATTTGGATGTGAATACTCTCAAATTACAGCTGAGAGTCTGCACTTTAAGCCCATATTGATTGTATAATTGTATCCTGAATATGTTTTCGTAAACAGCTAAAATAACAAAACTTGTGTCACTGTCCAAATATTTCTGGGCCTAACTGTGTATATATATATATATATATATATATATATATATATATATATATATATATATATATATATATATATATATATATATGATTTAGAAATGTATATATAATCATTAGATAGGACATGGCTAACATTTTCATGGCAAATGGCGGTAATTATAATGGTTGATATCACCTGCAACATTGTAATAACAGGACACACAAACAATTGTTCTCTGTTTTTTATTGTAATTAATATAACTAAGCTATGTATATGGAACATGACTAGCCTCACGGCTCGCCATGTCCTATCTGAAGTTTATATATACAGTATATCTATGGCCAGTAAGGACAACCCAGTCGGTCACAGCCAGTAGCTTAACTGGATTGATGTCATATGTCTCTGCCAACCAGTTGGGGCAAGGGTAATTGCAACACCTACTGGTCAGGAGGCCAGAATGTTGTTTCTATCACCTTTGAATGTTAAAATAACTTTTTCAGGAGTTGTGTCCTCCTCTCACGTCAATCTATTTGATATTATGTTTTATTTATTCATCTCGGCCATGCATACACAGACAAATACAGGTAAAGACAGATTTTAGTGCAGTACTGGAATCCACTACTTATACCAGAATGGGTAAAAAATACTTTTGCATGTCAAAAACATTTTGATTGAATGCTTTATACATCCAAACATATCTCATCAGATCTGTGTCCATGTAAACTGTTAAGACAGAATCTCAGAATGATTTCAGTCTGATTGAAGAAATGCTGTCCAGCTAATATGACTTCTGACACAACCCTGTTAACCAACTGGTTAACATGCAGTATAATGACTAATGAGGAAAAAAAAGAAAAGAAAACAACAGAACAGATGGTGGAAAAAATGTATAAAACATCCATCCATCCATCTTCTACTGCTTATGAGAGTAGAGGTCATGGGGGCAGCAGTCTAAGCAGAGAAGTTGTGACTGTCGCTCGGTTCACATCGCATCCTGATCCCCATGATGGGTCCTGCAGGTGGTGAGCCATGGACCCATGTGGCTCCTTTGTGTACACTCTGTCCTTGGTGTAACTTTTTCATATAGAGACACAATCAACCGCACTTAGTTTGGGCCTTCACCCAGGACCAATTTGCCTTTGGGAGTTCCAACCAGGCACAAGTTGCCACCAACAACATAGCTCCTGGGATCATTATTGCACACAAACCCCTCCAACACGATAAGGTGGTGATCTATGGAGAGGATGTTTAAAACAAAGAAAATCTATACAAACTTGTTTGTATGGTGTTTCCTGCAGCTTTTATCCTGTCATATAACTAATGGTGTGCAACGTACAGGTTCATGTCCCACAGTGTGAATTGTAATGAACTTATAAGACTGCTAAAACCACAGCAGATGACAGCATTCATTATTCTGTGGTGAAATCAAATGCAGAGGTGTGGTGAAAAAAAAAAAAAAAACTATACCTGTATCGTTTGGCTCTGGTACACTTTGATCACGTGGAAGTTAAAACTGTAGACTCCTTTTCTTGGGGACAGAAATACTGATTCAAATGTGAAGTAGTTCCCTATGTTCACAAGAACCTGTGAGTGGAAGGGAGAAAAATACACATTGTGACAAAGGTGTTTATACAGACAGCTCTGCAACAAGGCTTTAATTTCAGTGGGATTTTAGGATTAATATTTAAATAGGAAATCATCCAAGCACACTTCACTGTTGTGGCTGGTGTTGCTCTACTCCTGATGAGACACAAACAGAGTGTGACACACTTCAAAAAACATTTAATTCAACCTTTCTTCTCAGTGGAACTTCAGCTTGTCATCTTAATTTCCTCCTTGAGAAAGAAGTTATGCTGAAACAAGAGGAGGGATGAATCCATTTAGTGGATATGGATCAATCCCTGCTGGGGAGAAGATGAAACTATTGTTTTTCACACTTTTATACTGATCAAGGGTGTGTCTTGAAAAAGAATGAGATGCTTTCATCATACTGCTTCTAAAAGGTATGCATCTAGCATTACCAATGACAAAGGGCTTGATGAATAAATCAGTTTTGGTACTCTGGCATGTTAAAAATGATCCAACCTGAATATGTTAACATACAAGCAGAGCACTTATCTGTCTCAAGAGTAAAGGGCTGCACACCTGCAGGTTTTTGAACTAGGGAGCCAGGCCTTCTTGGGGATATCACTGCCAGTGAAGCTGAGGCTGTTCAGTCTACCTGCAGAACCTCACACACGCGAATCCCCCACCTGTTAGGACCACTGCAGGTTCTGCCGGGACCTGTGACAAATGTTGCTTTCATAGCAACAGCATGCCCACGAACCACACCAATCAGATCTCCGGCAGAGCGTTATGACAGCAAAGAAGAGATGACATTATGTAATGCAAATGAGAGGGCAGAGCATCACCGGAGTGTTATTCTAACTAACACCTTGCGCTGCCCACCGACGCATGACTAATTCAATTCTTGTTGTTTGTGCTGTTGCTTGATTTGTTTGGGTGTATTTTATGTAGGTGAGTGTGCGCGCGCGTGTGTGTGTGCGTGGCTGGGGGTTGCTCGAGGCAAGATGACGGGTGCGCATGCAGGCTCCGCAGGATGCCCGCCCTTAAACATTAATATATATATATATATATACTGTATATATATAATGTATCCAGCCACTTCCAGACCTCCCCGCGCGTGGTTATGCGCACTTGCACGGTGTCCACATGCCAGCTGCAAGCAGCCTCAGAAACTGAACTCTGGGGTACAGATACACTTTTTTTTTTCTTTTTTTTTTTAGAATTTCACTTTATGTGCAGCAACACAAGTCAAAACCTGGCAAAAGGATGAAGGTTTGTTGCCAATGAACACCCAGGGACTGTGATTAGTTTGAAAACGTTAAGTAAAACATTGCAAAGTGATATTAAATATGCCCTTAACCGCTTGTTGGGATACAAAAGGGGTCTTAACCTGATCGAAGTAGATAATTCTTGTTTTGTTGCTCATCTCTGACGGCTCGTGGTTGTTGCTCCGGACTGCGGAGAATGCCACCTTGGAGTTGGCTGCGCGCACCGAGATGCCGAGCGGGGAGGACGAAGCCTTCCAGTCGGTGGCCGGATTAGAGTCGCACACCACCAGGCATTTCCCCTCCAGCACGATGGGCTCCGTGTCGTTCTGGGCTCTCGCAACCTCGGACATCACAGTCCAGCCGAGCATCAGTATGAGCGAGTTCACCATGGCTCCGCGTCTGTGACAGCAGCGGCAGCGCCGATTCAGAGACCGTCTCCTGCACCGCGCAAGTTTCCACAATCCCTCCACTGTTCTGGCCGCCGCACACGCGTCTGACGCTGTAAAATTCTCTTACCGGGTCCACAGATGAGCCATATCCGACAAAAACATCGAGAGAGAGAGAGAGAGAGAGAGAGAGAAAAAAAAAAATCCTTGTTAAGCGTAAATCTTTTCTAAACAATCTGGAAAGAAAAATAAGCGATTGTCCGCGCGTCTCATTTTCGGTTAGACTTTTATGCAAAGCTCGCGGAAATGAGGCAAAATTAGACCACAGGAGATGTTGTACAGAAGACTGTTCCAGTGCGAGAGGGAGAATCAGCCGATAAATCGTCCATAGCCTTCACTCCCACTCCAAATAACGCGTCTGATAACAGCTGTTCCCGCAGTGATGTGCGGCGTGTGTGCGCGCCCAGCTATCCACTTTACGCACGCACAGACAAGTTATAATTAACTACTCCCGCGTACATTTTCAAAAGCTTTTACATTCGCCTGATTTTATGTAAAATTACCATCAATCAGACTGCCCCGTTCTATATCCCAGATCATTTAAACAGATGCACATGCACAGTTCTGAGAGTTTCGGGGCTCCTTTTCACAAAATCCAGAAACAAAGCCATCACACGTACTCCCACTTCTAGACACATTTATGATTATTTTTCAGTTCTAAATGGCTCTCTAAGGACGGCTGGATGTAGACATCTGTTGTATGGTCACTTATATTCTTATTACAAATGATCTTAAAAATGTTTCAGTTCACTGCAATTATATGTCACAGAGGTAAGTAAATGTGGCCTTTGCCCTCCATAGACCATTTTTCTGCCTGTATAACACTCTTTTCCATCTTTTATTATTTATGTGTGCTCTATTTTATCACAATCTGCTCCATGTTACTGTATTTTTTTACATTTTATTTGGTATATTTTTTGTTAAAGGCACCACAGCCCTGCACACGGAATCGCTTGTATGTGAAAAGTTCTTGCCTATGAACTCCAACCTATTTTTCTTCTTCATATGAACAGGCTGATTCTAGCTTTTTGAAGGTCCTATGCGAGACAATGTTTTGGGGGCCTTACTTGTGTAAAATTGCCTAGATAAAGAGACTGTGTGGCTTTTTCTGCACTGGGGCGCCACGAGACGGCTTCTGTTGTGATGTGGCGCAGTATAAATAAAGCTGAATTGAATTGAACTGAATTCTAAATTGTCCTTAGGTATGACTGTGAGAGTGAATGGTTGTCTGTCTCTCTGTGTTGGCCCTGTGATGGACTGGCGATCTGTCCAGGGTGTACCCTGCCTCTCGCCCAAAGATGCCGGGATACGCTCCAGCCCCCTCACGGCCCGAAAAGGATTAAGCGGAAGAAGATGGATGGATGGATGGATGGATGAATTGAATTGAATTGAATTGAATTGAACTGAATTGAATTGAGAAAAAATAAACCATTACACAGAATAAAAATGTAACCAACATCTATATGAACGTTGCAAATTTACAAATTTATGATGAAAAAAGGTCACAAAACTGCAAGAAATAAGGCACAAATTTACAAGAAAAAATAGCCAAAAAAGAAAAAGTTGTAAATTCAAAAAAAAAGCTGCAAATTTACCCCCTCACACACACACACACACACACACACACATTTATCAAAAAGTGTTTCAAATGAAAAGAAAAAGCTGCAAATTTAAAAGAAAAAGTTGAAGGTAATTTTAATTCTCCCCAAAAAAATGTTGAACGTTAACTTTTAACTGGGGGGGGGGGGCTAATGGCTAGAGGGCACGTAGCATTTGCGTACTCTGTTTTATTTCCAGAGACAGCTCTGCATGTAACACTTACCTGGCATCATTTAACCCCACCACCACCACCACCACCAGCCTTCTTCACTTTAAATTCTATAATTCTTATGCCAAGTTAGTGAAAAAAAAAAACTCCATTCAGATCAGAAGTCCTACAGAGTGCAGTTCTATATTATGCTCTCTTCTTAAATTTTGGCCCTCTGGAACATCTGACGTGCTGTGTACTTGTCTGTCTTTGTCTGCTGCATTAAATCAACAAACCGTCTAAAGTGTCCTGCGTGGATATCGACAAGAGATTAGACAAGTGAGCGTGTCACCTCTGTCCTTGTGTCACTATATGCTCCCCATAAAAAAGCAGATCAATTTTACCGCCCTTCCTCTGACTTACAAACTGCTACATGGTCTGGCTAGCTCAGGTTTTAATTGAGCTCTTTGCAGCTTAAACATTTGCAATGAAAATGGAACTTTAAACTGTTTTTAAGGAGGTGAAGATTTAAATGAAAGTCACGTGTAACCCACATGATAAAATGGGCTACATATAAGACACTAAACATGCAGAACATCAAAGATAAAATAGTTCATTAAAATTAGTTACTCTCTTAAATCTTTGCTAAGTGGAAAAATGTCAATTATTGCACTAAGAGAGAAAGAATATATTTTTTATTTCATTTTTATTTGCCATTAATTGTCAAATGTGAAGTTGCACATTTTCACCCAATGAACAGTTCAGAATGTAGTTACAAGATTGGCTCGGCCAATCCAAGATGTTGCCCACGGCAGTTAGTTCCGCCCACCTGCTAGGAGAGTGGGTAACGCTGTTTGTGAGTCAGAGAGACATTTGAATTTCAGCAGCAGAGTACATGATCATAATGTACGTGAGCGGGAGTACACGATAAGAAGCGGAGCGAGAGTGAAACAAGAAAAACCTACAGTATACTGAAGCTGAAAGAGTGAAGCTTCTCAACTGTTTTCTACAACTTGTTCTTTACTGCCTGAAGCTGGAAGAGGCCTGTGGTTTAGCTGGGCGCCTCCATTTTGCGCCGTGTGCAAAACCCCCCAGAGAGGTCGGTCAGGTTTTTTTTTTTTTAAATGTGCCTTGATTCTATGATGATTGTCCTGCGTGATTCTGTCCTGTGAGGATCCATGCTTTGACCTTGATGGTGAGCCGTCCCAATAGGATCTAGAAAGGATCATTAAGATATCACTGGATGCTGGACCAGTTCTGCTGCACTCCTTAGTGTGGTAGGCCCAGTATCTGCAGACGCCTTCTCACTCAGCCCATTATACAATTTCCCCTTTCCCCAACATCACACACACATTTCCCCTTTTTCCCTTGGACTCTGGACACTACTGACATTTTTTTTCCTTTTTTCTTTTCCCGGGAACTGTGGACTTATTTTGTGTTTTTGACTGTTTCTAATATTTACGACTTGCCTCAACTACTGTTACTAAAGCCGGCAATTAATTTAACAATCCTGTCTCTGTGCTTCATTTAAATGCTCCACTTCGCTCCAGCAGCCGAACCTACTTGGACCAACTGAGTAATTTGTATTGGCTAATCACTTATTTATATTGAGTGACACAAATTATACACACAAGTTACATACCCATGGTTGTTAATATATGCTACAGGTGTTATTACCGAATACGGGGTTACACAAATGGTGAGCCAGCCAGGAGCATTGTTGAGCATTTAATGACGGATTTATTTTGCTTTTTTCAGGCAAATTACTAAGTTAAATCAGCTATCCCAAGCTAAGTCTGATAAAATGGAAATAGTGACACACGAATCAGTTAAAGTTTCCTGCTCTGTAGTCATCAGCAGGTTAACAGAGACTGAAAGTGATGAAGAAGTAGCTTCTTACCTGCAGAAATGGTTCGATTAATCGCTATTTGCATATAGATGATCCTAAATCAGATTTTCACAAGCACATGATAGTTGAGTTCACCCAGGACACTGCCATGCAAGTGTTAGAGCCCTTGTTGCCACTTAAACTTCAAGGTCCCACCCAGACTGGCACTATGTATGATGTGAAGAGCTTAGCAAGTGTCAATACACTAGATGCTTGTAGCAAAGCTACCAAAACCTATATGTAACAGCTATGTGAAATTGCCAGACTCACTGGAGATCCTCTAGAGCAGTTGTTAAAGCCTATCTGCAGAGATTACATGTTGTACTTACTACAACTATGAGAAGTGGTGGTGTCTCTCCCAGTGACTTTGACCAGCAGCTGCTGAAGCAATTCTGCCGTGGCTGCTGGGAAAACGCTTTGATAACTGACCTTCAATTTGAGCAGAAAAAAGAAAACCCACCACCCTTTGCAGAGTTATTAATTCTGCTAAGAACAGAAGAGGATAAGTGGGCTGCAAAAATTAGCCATATGAAACAACATTTAGGCATTGCCATGCCCTCTACTAGTATCAGCAAGCAGTGTGTTACTCCTCAACTGTACGCTGCACATGCCACTACTGATCCAGTACACAGTACTGCAATCAAGACACTGAAACCAAATAGCTGACCTCAGTGCTCAGCTTAGTAGCATAGCAGCTGAGAAACAATAGTTGAAACAACCTAAACATTACAAAGCCAAAAGTTTGTTTCTAGTGCAAAGCTGAAGCTCATCATGCAAGAAAGAAAGCAACATGTCAGCAGACCCCAACAGCCAGTGTTAGCAGCAAACCACACCTTTGGTACTGCTTTCAGTGTGGGGAAGATGGTCATGTTGTCTCAGCTTGTAGTAATGATCCCAATCCTTCTCTCGTTGCAGCTAAGAAAAAACAGCTCAGAGAAAGAAGCTGCCTGGGAAACCTCTAATGCTTCCAGAGGTGAGACACATTTAAACTGATACCTGCTCCCATAGCAGGACATTTGGGAGCAACTTCTGGCAAACTTGGTCCCAAAACTAAGAAAACTGCCTTAAAGAGAGTTCAGAGTAAACAGTGTTCCATCAAACTTCCAAGAGGCCTTATAGGAACCAAAACTACCGTTCAAGTAGTTATTGCAGGAAAAATCACTAACTGTCTTTTAGATACAGGGTCCCAGGTGACCACTGTACCTCAATCCTTTTATGAGCAGCACCTTTCAGATTTGACCATTCATCCACTCCAATACATTCTCGATGTGGAGGGTGCCAATGGCCAATCAGTCCCCTACTTGGGATACACTGAGCTCTCAATCACTTTTCCTAAAGACTTCTTAGGGTCTGAAATTGAAGTGCACACACTGGCGCTTGTCATTCCCCCTCTTTGCTCTGCAGTAAATAAGCAGGTGCTTATAGGCACCAATACTCTTGATGTTCTTTATGCTGACCTTCAGGCTGACCCCAAATTCTCTGCTTTTCAGCCATCATCCTATGGCTACCGAGCTGTGCTCAAAGTTCTTGAAATGCGCCAGACCACCTCTAGCAGCAGTAATCTTGGCTGTGCAAAGTTGACCGGACAGGTGTCTGAAATTGTCCCTGCAGGACAAACTGTCGTTCTTGAAGGTTTGGTCTACATCTCCAAAGCTTCTGCAGAGAAAGATGTTATCAGTGAACAGCCTTCAGCCTTTTCTTTGCCCAGTGGCTTGAGTAGCTAGCCCAAAAAACAACCTTGACACTTGCCTGTTGTGCTGAAAAATGAAACGGAGCATGATATCATCATACCACCCAAGACGATACTGGCTAACATTAATGCTGTTGGGCGAGTACTGCACAAAGAGTAAACCCTTAAAGATCCCAATATCCCTGACATGCAGGTTAAGTCCACTCAACCAACAACCTGAACTTTAATTTCAAAGACTCACCCCTGTCTTCTGAATGGAAAGAACGAGTAGCAAATCTGTTGAACTCCATGCCAGATGTGTTTTCACATCATGACCTTGATTTTGAACATAGAGATAAAGTCAAACACCATATCAAGTTGAGTGATGAGACTCCATTCAAACAAAGACCACGTCCAATACATCCTCATTATGTCGATGCTGTGGGAAAACATCTCCAAGAGCTCCTTGACGCTGGTGTTATACGAAAATCAGAAACCCCCTTTGCTTCTCCTATTGTTGTTGTAAGGAAGAAGAATGGCTCTGTTTGTTTTTGCATAGACTTGAGAAAACTAAACCTTCAGACCATCAAAGACACCTATGCTCTTCCGAAGTTGGAGGAGACATTCTCTGCCCTAGCTGGGTCAAAGTGGTTCTCTGTTTTGGACCTCAAATCGGGGTACTATCAGATTGAAATGGAGGAATCAGACAAACATAAGACTGCCTTTGTCTGTCCACTGGGGTTTTGGGAATTCAACAGGATGCCCCAGGGAATTACAAATGCACTCTCAATCTTCTAACACCTCATGGAGAGGTGTGTGGGAGAGATGAACCTAAAAGAGGTTTTAGTGTTCATTGATGACCTAATCATTTTCTCATCTTCCTTAGAAGAGCATGAGCAGCGTGTGAAACATGTTTTGCAACAACTGAGAGAATTTGGCTTGAAATTGACTCCAGAAAAAAATGCAAATTTTTCCAGACCTCTGTGAAATATCTGGGCCATGTAGTTTCAGAGAAGGGTGTAGAAACTGATCCAGATAAAGTAAAGTCCCTAAAAACTTGGCCTATCCCCACCAACCTGAAAGAGCTCCTGTCCATTCTAGGTTTTGCAGGATATTACTGCAGGTTCATTCAGGGGTATTCTCACATAGTAAAGCCACTAAACAAACTTACCTCTGGTTATCCATCCCTTTGAAAAGGCAACAAAAGGGCCAAACAGGGCATAAACAAAGACCATTATCACCCAAAAAAGCCTTTTGGTCAAAGGTGGACCTCACAGTGTCAGGCTTTTGACCTGATAATTGAAAAAATAACATAAGCTCCAGTGCTAGGCTTTGCAGACCCCCAGCTCCCATGCATCCTATATACAGATGCAAGCACCATCGGTTTAGGGGCTGCACTGTATCAGGTCCAGGAAGGGCAACCCAGAGTCATACATACCTGTCAAGGCATACCTCATGCCTCCCTTATTGGGGGGGGGGGGGGGCTTTCACACCTGTACTGACCTCATGCCTCCCTTATTGGGGGGGCTTTCACACCTGTACTGACCTCATGCCTCCCTTATTGGGGGGGCTTTCACACCTGTACTGAGTACTTAAAAACTGTATTTATCGGCAGATGAAAGAAAACTGAAGCAAAAAAAAAACAAACTAAACAAACAGCAACTGTAACATGAACTATTTCAAACATATTTATTCAAATGTACACTTATATGGACACAATCTTGAGCCATAACTTTTTGGTAATGTGAAAATAATAAGCCAAGTAGCACAAAAAAATAAATAAAATAATAAATAAATAAATAAATAAATGATATTAATAATAAATAAATAAAAATAAATAAAAAAATATTTTTCAAATTTACATTAGCACAAGGTAGATTGCTTAATTTGAAAGTACACAATAAGAATTATTCTGAATATAGTTCTTAATTGTCAGCTAGATACTGTATATACACTTGGAATTAAAGAGTTTTTAATTGTCAGCTTTGTTACACTAATGCACTTGGATGAACTTGAAACAAGAAAATGTTCACTGATGCTGCTTGTTATAGTTCCAAATAGCAGCCTTTGCTGACTCTAGCATTTCTGAAGTGGCAGATCAGATCAGGTGGCAGATCAGAAGTGATCTGCCACCGATGGGGGTAGATTGTGCTCTGCCACAAAATGACAAAACATCACTTCTGCCAGTGATGCATTGGATTTGGAAGGCGTCGGTTCTCTCACTGGCTGAAAATGTTCATCCATCGATCGATACGTTTTTGATTTGGCCACAGTTTTTGTGGCCCTGTGTAGCAAAGTGCGACTTCAGGTCGAAAATCCCCGATGCAGTCAATTTTATGCTCCTCCTACATGGAACACAGAAGGAGTGTGTAGGGCCCTCTGGAGAAGCCTTTATCCATCCAGCGTATTTTCCCTTCTCAAAGCTAGGACTCTCCCATTCTTTTCGGTGACGTCCAGTCCCTCGATTTCCCTTTTCTTCAAGCTTTGTTTTCTTCGCTGGCAGCGCGCTGCATGAAGCCATTTTGAAAATCACAAAAACACTGCTTAGGTGCGCTTGTGGAGGATCGAAATAAGTGCAGGCGGACACGGCGAACTGAAGTTTAAAAGGGTGCTTCATGCAGACAGTCAACTTACAGTATATACCCGGCTACAGACAAGGCATGCATGGCACATTAGCATCACAGTATACAGCAGGAAAGCATGAGCATTTGCATTAGAGTCTCACATATCAGGCGCAGGATTACTGGCACCGGAATTCCTCTCTGTTCCGGAGCCGCAGGACAACAGAAGGTGCGAGGCGCATCTGCATAATGATCAGTCCACACCTCTCACTGTTGTGATAATTGCTCACGCTGAGCGCTCTGCCAGCCCCGTACGTTGTGGGTGTCACACACGAGGTGTTCCTCCACACTCTCAATAATTTTTTTTCCCGTATATTTTTCTTTTTGGCGTACAGAAATGGCAATACGCCCGTATTTGCTAAAATTGCATTTTCCCCGTATTAAAATACGGCGAAACAGTATCACTTGACAGGTATGGTCATAGCTTTTGCAAGTCAAGGACTCTCTAAGAGCGAAAGAAAGTACCTTGCACATAAGCTAGAATTCTTAGCTCTTAAGTGGGCCGTCACTGAAAAATCTTCTGATTACCTGTATGCCACAGACTTTACAGTGGTAACTGACAGCAACCCATTAACTTACCTTTTAACATCAGCAAAACTGGATGCAACAGGTTATAGGTGGCTAACCAAAATTTCCACTTTTTTAAACTTCAGTATAGAGCTGGCAAGCAAAACTTGGACATTGATGCTTTATCTCACTTCTCTCATGGTCTGCCAAAAGATGACCATGCATTGCTAAAAGAGAGCGAGAGAATTCGACAATTTGCTCTTTACCACCTGAGTATTTCTGAAAATGCACACATTGTTCCTTAAGATATGATCAAAGCCATTTGTGACCACCACATTGTCACCATCGATGCAGAAATCAGTGATGCATCTCACAATTCCAGATTAACATTGGTGGAGTCCATTGCTCATCAGTCCACAGCAATCCCAGACTCCTATCAGGAGGAGCAAGTAGATGATTTCCCTCTTTTACCATCAGTTTCTGAAGAAGAACTGCGACAGAAGCAGAGTTTAGATCCTGCAATAAACCAAGTGATTTTACAGACTGGTCAAACCCCACCACCCAGCCTCAAAGCAGAGTTTCCTGAGCTTCCCTTACTCTTGCGTGAGCTCAGTAAGTTGAAGTTCCGCAAGGGTGTGCTGTATAGACAATGACAAGATGGACCCAATATCACTTTTCAGTTAGTGCTCCCAGAGGAGCTAAGAGCAGTTCCATTCCAGAGCCCACACAACAGCATGGGCCACATGGGAGTTGAGCGAACAGTAGACCTGATGAGAGCCAGATTTTATTGGCCAAGAATGTCTGTGACAGTTGAAAACATGACTAAGACCTGTGAGCAATGTGTTCGCCGAAAAATGCCTCCTGAGCGAGCCGCTCCATTAGTGAGTATCAAAACCTGCAGACCTCTTGAACTCGTCTGCATGGATTTCTTATCCTTGGAACCTGATCGGTCGAACACAAAAGATATACTGGTCATCACTGATCATTTCACTAAGTACGCGGTTGCTGTACCAACTCCCAAGCAACGAGCACGCACAGTTGCCTGTGAGAAAACTTCATTGTGCATTATGGTTTTCCCGAGAGATTACATAGAGACCAAGGCCCTGATTTGTAATCAGCCACCATCAAAGAACTCTGTGAGCTCACTGGTATAAAGAAGGTACGCACAACCCCATACCATCCCAGAGGCAACCCAGTAGAGCAATTCAACCGTATGCTCCTTCAAATGCTTGGTACACTGAATCAGTCTGACAAACTTCACTGGAAAGATTTTGTAAAGTCCCTTGTGCATGTATATAATTGCACAAAAAATGATGTGACTGGATTTTGGGCTTTGTGAACTGATGTTTGGGAGACAACCAAGACTTCCAATCGACCTAGCATTTGGGTTGCCCGCCAACCCATTCCCAGTATGTCAGTATATTTAAAAAGTCGCCTTGAAGAAAACTACAGAGTTGCTACCACCAATGCTACAAAGAACACTGATCACAACAAGGTTTGGTTTGATAAGCGCATTGTGGAATCAAACTTGGCAAAAGGCGATCGGGTACTTGTCCGTAATGTCAAGTTGCATGGAAAGCACAAGCTAGCCAACAAGTAGGAGGATGATGTTTATGTGGTCCTCAAGCAAGCTGGCAACATTTCTGTCTACACAGTGAAGCCTGAAGGGAAGGATGGGCCTGTACGCACACTCCACCGCAATCTGCTTCTACCTTGTGGGTTTCTACCTGCAAGCACAACCAAGCCTGTCAAGCAGCCTCAAGTCAAAAGACCCAGAACACGACAGTCCCCAATCATTGAGAGTGAGGAGTAAGATGACTCAGACGCTGAAATGGTGCCTTCTTGGACATTTACCCCTTCACAGTTTTTGGCACCTCCAGTATATGTCACTGCCCATGAGACTCACAAGTTGAGGGATGCCTCAAACTGCTGAATCCCTTCTTCGCCGTTCTCAACGACAGCGTGAAAAGATTAAAAGACTTCACCACTCAAGACTAGGCAAGTCCTTATTATTGGTAGTGAACTCCCTTTTCCAAGGCCTTAGTGAGGCTATTGCAAGTTCCATGCATGATAATGAAGACATAGAACAGCCACCATATCAGAGAATTGAGAGCTTTGCGATTTAGTTGTCATACTGTATGTGGATTCCCAGGTCCGGGCATACCCTCAAGAGGGGAGGGTGTAACCCATATAATAAAACTGGCTACATATAAGACACTAAACATGCAGAACATCAGTGATAAAATAGTTAATTAAAATTAGTTACTCTCTTAAATCTTTGCTAAGTGGAAAAATATCAATTATTGTGCTGAGAGAGAAAGAATATATTTTTATTTCATTATTTGCCATTAATTGTCAAATGTGAAGTTACACATTTTCACCCAATGAACAGTTCAGAATGTAGTTACAAGATTGGCTCGGCCAATCCGAGATGTGCCCGCAGCAGTTAGTCCCGCCCACCTGCTAGGAGAGTGGGGTAACGCTGTTTGTGAGTCAGAGAAACGTTTGAATTCAGCAGCAGAGTACATGATCATAATCTACGTGAGCGGGAGTACACGATAAGAAGCGGAGTGAGAGTGAAACGAGATAAACCTACAATACACTGAAGCTGAAGAGTGAAGCTTCCTAACGGTTTTCTACAACTTGTTCTTACTGCTGAAGCCGAAAGAGGCCAGTCGTTTAGCTGGGCACCTCCATTTTGCACCAGCGCCTCCATTTCGCACCATGTGCAAACGCCCCAGAGAGATTGGTCAGTTTTTGTTTTTTTTTTAATGTGCCTTGATTCTATAATGATTGCCCTGCATGATTCTGTCCTGTGAGGATCCATGCTTTGACCTTGATGACGAGCCGTCCCAATAGGATCTAGAAAGGATCATCAAGATATCACTGGATGCTGGACCAGTTCTGCTGCACTCCTCAATGTGGTAGGCCCAATATCTGCAGACACCTTCTCACTCAGCCCATTACATAATTTCCCCTTTCCTCCAATATCATAAACACATTTCCCCTTTTTCCCTTGGACTCTGGATACTACTGACATTTTTTTTTCTTTTTTTCTTTTCCCGGGAACTGTGGACTTATTTTGTGTTTTTGACTGTTTCTAATATTTTGGACTTGCTTCAACTACTGTTACTAAAGCTGGCAACTATTTAATTTAACAATCCTGTCTCTGTGCTTCATTTGAATGCTCCACTTTGCTCCAGCAGCTGAACCTACTGGTCCAATTGAGTAACTTGTACTGGCTAATCACTTATTTATATTGAGTGACACAAATTACGTATACACATAAGTTACATACCCGTGGTTGTTAATATATGCTACAGGTGTTATTACCGAATACGGGGTAACACACGCCTCATTCTTTGAATCATAAATGAACAATATGCAGAAAATGAATCAATTTAAACTCATTTCCACTGCTATATTGAAACCAGTGTCGTATAATATGAGAGTTGCCACAGTCCAGTAGATTTCTATAGAAACCATGAAAGGTGGAAGTCATGTGGGTCATGGAGCTGCAAATAGTTCCAAACAATGGAATTTTCCCCATAGACCACCATTCATTTCACGGAGTGTCTACTTAATTATCCCGGGTAAGTTAATGAATGGTCATTGTTTTGGTCATTTTACCACTTAAGTTAACAGGTAGATTCTATAGTCTGTGATTTTGTTGTTTTGCTTTTTTCGCCAGCTGTTTCTTTTGTTTATGTGCAGTAAAAGCTCATAAATTTGCAATTGTTATTAGCCTGTGCTTGCTCAACTAGGTAGCCGGGTCAGCCCTTATTTCAAAAACTATTGTACAGTTATTGGGTGAAGGCTCAGTTTCTGAGAGACATTAGAGATGGGTAAAAGCATGATGATGGGACATGACATGAAAACCTGTGACAGAGCAGATGTGACTTCTTATCTTGTTCATAGTATTGTCATAGCATTAGCAGCATAACTGCAGGACTATGGCGGTGGATTTAAAAGATGGCTTACAAAAATGAAATCGTTCTACTTTTTTATAGAGGGAAATATGAAACCATGTTATTTTTAACATCCATAAATTAGCACTATTAATGTTTTATGATTCTACTGAAATATTTTATACTTATTTGAACAAACTGTTGTGAGAAACATAATAAGAAAGGTACTCAGGACGAAGACTGGTTTAATTATTTAATGCAGTTGTAAACAAAGTGGAAACAATTCAGATCTACACAACTTAATGGAATGGAAGTAATGTTAATGATATGTAGTAGTAGTAGATTAGTTTATTTGACAGGGACAGTGCAATAAACATAGACAATTAATCAAAGACAATCAATCTGATGTGTTGCACATAGAGTGTATAGCTATTAGCTAATTTGCAACTCTTGTCCCTGGATGGGCTTTAGAAAAAAGAATCAAGATAAAAATATACACAATAACCACATACATCAATGCAGAAAAATTATAAATACACAATTATAAATATTATAAATATTATAAATACACAAATATAACAGCCTGACTCACCTTTAACATAAATATTATAAATACACAAATATAACAGCCTGACTCACATTTAACACATATAACATAACTCACATTTGCCTATTTCAGGCCTTCCTCCCTCCGTCACTCACTATAAACAAACACATTTATTCCTTCCCTTCATTCACTCTCACTTTGCAGACAAATAATTCATACATGAGTACATTCTTGTTTATTTTTCAGCCAGTTTTTAACATTTTTAGTGAATGTTTTAAAGTCCGTTATTATTTTAATTTCATTTGGCATTGTGTTCCAGATGTGACTGCCCTTTATAGAGAAAGCTGTTTGTCCAAATGTGGTTCTGCGGTGGAATATTTTACAGTTATTGTTAACAGAACTCCTGGTGGCTCTGCTGCTGTCCTGTCTTTGGACGAAACCAGCAAGTGGCTCGGGTGCTGATTTATGGAAACATTTGAACGTTAATTTCAGAAGACAGAGGTCAATGAAGCTCTCAAAACTCAATAGGTTGTATTTTTTAAAACATTACAGTGATGCCACCTAATGGGCTTTTTGTCCAAGATTTTTAGGGTTTGATTATATAATGAACCTATACGTCTTATTGTGGAAGGGGCTGCTTGAGCCCAGACTGTCAAACAGTATGATATATGAGAAAAAACCATAGAATGCATATACAGTGCAGCTGCTTCGTAAGGTATGTAATATCTAATTAATTTAAAGCAGTTCAGATTTTTTTTTACTGTTTTTGAAATTTTCTTTATATGAAGATTAAATTTGAGTTGAGGATCTAGTACAATGCCAAGGTATTTGAATTCTGTAGCTAAACTGATGTCATGATCATGTATATTAACTTTAAAAATGTTGCAGGTTACATTTTTTGATTGAAAAGCACATTGAGACTGTTTTCTGAAGGTTCAGCAATAGATGGTTCTTGAGGAGCCACTCTTGGACATCAACCATACTTGTAGACAGTACATCTGCAGCCTGTGCTGGAGTCTTGGCAGCTGTGTAAATAACTGCATCATCTGCATAAAGTTGGCATGTTGCAGCTGAGCAGTGTAACGGCAAGTCATTAATAAAAATGCTGAAAAGTAAAGGACCAAGAATGGACCCTTGTGGGATACCCATGCGGTTGTTTAAAAATGAGGATTTATCCTGGTGAACTTTTACACGCTGTTCTCTATTCTGGAGATAAGATGCAAACCATTCTAATGTATTTGGGGAGAAGTTAAAAGATACCATTTTGGATAAAAGCAAACTGTGGTTTACAGTATCGAAAGCCTTTTTGAGATCTAGAAAAACAGCTCCTACCACATTACCCTGTCCAAGGACTGTTTGACGTTTTCAATAAGGCAACAATTTGCTGTTTCTGTTGAGTATCCTGGTCTAAAACCAAATTGATGTGGATGAAGAAGTTGACTGTCTTGTAAGTAGTCTATCAGCTGTGTAGCTACAACTTTTTCAAGAACCTTAGATAGGACTGGTAAGATAGAGATTGGGCGGTAATTGCATATATCGTCTTTACTGCCTGATTTATGAACTGGTATGACGACAGCTTTTTTCCAGCCAGATGGAAATGTACTAGACCTAATGGAGAGATTAATGAGATGAGTCAGTGGTTTGATTAATATTTTGCTGTGCATTTTGAGAAAGGAGGTGCTCATATTGTAGATATCACTAGTTTTTGAGTTTGACAGTGTTTTAACAATACCAGCAATTAACTTCTCATTTACCTCATCGATGTGAAAAGTATCTGTTGGGAGTATGGAATTTGTGTTGTTGAGCACATTTGGCAGCACAAAAATTTTTGTTAAGTCTTCCACAGAGCCCACAAAGTGTGAATTAAATTCATTTGCCAAAGTAGCCTTGTCACTGACGGTCTTGCCATTGATTCTAAGTTCCTTTACCCCCTTCTGATCGTTTTTTTTATTAGTTAAGTTATTTAAATGCCTCCATAGGGAACTGTTGTTACCCTTTGCATGATCTATCAGTTTATTGTAATAAGATATTTTTGATTTTCGCAGCTCATGTACCACTTTATTTCTTAAACTTTTGTACACAAGGTGTGACCTGTGCTGGCAAAATGAGTCACTTTGAGGAAATTATCAAAACTGAGGAAATGTTTTTTTTTTTTTTTTTTCCATATTCTGTATTGAAAGACCTTCAAAATGATATTTAATTTGTAGGAAGTGCTCAACAACGGACCCGGAAAAAGCCGATTTGTTTATATTTTGGCTAGGTTTAAAACTCGCATTCGATCGGTCGGGAGTTATGTCTTCTGCCAAAACATAAATATTTTTAGAAAGTACGATTTCTAAGCTTTACAATGATACCAGCCACCCACGGGGGTTTTCCCAGGACTTGCCACTAGCAACCAAAGAAAGAGTCATGATTCTCGTGCCTGTAGCTTGTAATGACACGGTGCGCATTCCAACTCATTTTGCCAGCACAGGTCACATATGTGTTGATTTTAACAGTAAATCAAGAATTGAAATCTAA
Organism: Pholidichthys leucotaenia; assembly: GCA_020510985.1. Taxonomy (NCBI): domain Eukaryota; kingdom Metazoa; phylum Chordata; class Actinopteri; order Cichliformes; family Pholidichthyidae; genus Pholidichthys; species Pholidichthys leucotaenia. Next base: position 260,515,368 of record CM035843.1, read on the forward strand.
AACCAATCAAAAATATTCTGGAAACAACTGGCATATTTACCTCCGCCAAGGAGGTAATGTTTTTGCCAGGTTTTGTCTGTTTGTCTGTCTGTCTGTCTGTTGGTTAGCAAGATAACTCAAAAAGTTTTGGACGGATTTTGATGAAACTTTCAGGCGTTGTTGGAAATGGTACAAGGAAGAACTGATTACATTTTGGTGGTGATCCGGATCACCGTCCACAAGAAAACCGCCATTACGGAAAATGCCATTTTCGTGAATAACTACTGAACCACTAATCCTATCATTGTCAATCCACTTGCTAGTCATATGTTTTCATGGTCAAGGAATCTGAAAACATACACACAAACACTGTATGGGAGGAACTGTGGCCGCCATTACGGAAAATGCCATTTTCCTGAATAACTACTGAAACACTAATCCTATCATTGTCAATCCAATTGCTAGTCATATGTTTTCATGGTCAAGGAATCTGAAAACGTACACACAAACACTGTATGGGGGGAACTGTGGCCGCCATTACGGAAAATGTCATTTTCGTGAATAACTACTGAACCACTAATCATATCATTGTCAATCAAATTGCTAGTCATATGTTTTCATGGTCAAGGAATCTGAAAACATACACACAAACACTGTATGGGGGGAACTGTGGCACTTGGAGGAGGTCTGTGCTCTCTGAGTGCTTTTCTAGTTATAAATGTAAAATATTCTCTTGTATCAAATAGCTCACCTGAAATTAATTTTAAAAAATTAACTAACTGAACTATTAACATAGAGGAAGAATATCTGTTTTCTTTCTTTTCTAATTTCTATATTGTAATCTGTCATGGTGGATTACAAATGACAGCTCACGTGGACGATGCCAAACACAGGAAGGAACCACACAGAGGGGCACGTTTGATAGTTTTATTAAATAGCAAAAATCCAAAGTGCACAGCTGCAGAAACAATCACTCGCCAGAGGAAGGGCCCTGTGGAGAGGAAAAGAGAGCCGTGAGCTGAGGAGTGGAGTAAGGGAAATGGGTGAGCCAAATTACCACTTACTTGGGAAATCCAAGGAGGACCGGCAGGGACCCAGCGAGGAATAGACGAACCAGTAAGGTAGGGGGGAATGAAGAGCTGAAGGTGCCTGGCCGGGTGGAGTAGGATGCTGTGGAACGGTGAGATGTGGCAGGAGAGCACGCGCAGTTCGGGAGACACACCTGCACGGTGGCAGCAACCTGAAAAAGAGAAGAGAAATAATATTAACGGTGTGTTAACACTAAAGCTTGTAGAGAGCTTGCCTTATCACGGGCAATACACCCAGACGAGCCAGCATAGACTGCGTGCAGAGGGCCTCCTTAAGTATGCTGGCTGATGAGCGGGTGCAGGTGTGTCTTCTGCCTCAAGTACCGTTATGAATTAATGAATGTGAGGCAGGGCGGGAGGGGCGCGCTCCCACTGCCCGTGACAGTAATCCAACAAACATTTAATTTTGACTGTTTACTTTTTATGTATATATAATTTGAAATGTATGAGATGCTACCTGTAGATATTTTTTTCCTCATGTGAACACATTTAAGAGAAGAATCTAAAGTTTTCCAAATAGTTCTGTAACGTATGCATAAAAACTAAAAATGTGCATGAAAAATTTGCATATTTAATATAAAAATTATTTATAAGAAAAATGTCATGAGTAATTGTAAAACATTTTTTTTATTTTTTATTTCAATATAAAAACTGTCTCAAATGTACAGGAAAAAAGTCAGATTTATGAGACTGGAAAACAACTTTATGAAAAAAGTAGCAAATTTAAGCAAAAATTATTCAAATTTAGGAGGAATCAATAAAAGTAGTAGAATTAAAAGAGAAAAGGCACAGATTCCTGAGAAAAACATCCATCCATCCATCCATCCATCAATCCATCTTCTACCGCTTTTCTGGAGGTCCGGGTCGCGGAGGCAGCAGTTCAAGCAGAGAAGCCCAGACTTCCCTCTCCCCAGCCACCTGCTCCAGCTCTTCAGAGAGGATACCAAGGCTTTCCCAGACCAGCTGGGAGACGTAGTCTCTTCATCGAGTCCTGGGTCTGCCCCAGGGTTTTCTCCCAGAGGGATGTGCCCAAAACACCTCAAGTGGGAGGCATCCAGGAGGCATCCTGATCAAATGCCCATACCACCTCAACTGGCTCCTTTCAATGTGGAGGAGCAGCGGTTCTACTCTGAGCCTCTCCCGGATGACTGAGCTCCTCACCCTGTCTCTGAGGGTGAGTCCAGTGATCCTGCGAAGAAAGCTCATTTCAGCCACTTGCATCTGCGATCTCATTCTTTCAGTCATTACCCAAAGCTTGTGACCACAGGTGAGGGTAGGAACATAGATTGACTGGTAAATCAACAGCTTTGCCTTAGAGCTCTGCTCCCTCTTCACCACAACAGACCGGTACAACGTCCTCATTACTGCAGATGCTGCTCCGATCCGTCTGTCAATCTCTCGCTCCATTCTCCCCTCACTTGTGAATAAGATCCCAAGATACTTAAACTCCTCCACTTGGGGCAGGAGCCTGTCCCCAACCCGGGCAGGAGTCATTAGATATTAAGGCACAGTGATGTGTTTTTTTCTGTCATTTTTCTGCAGCTGATAGAGGATCGTTGGAGACTGGAGCAGTGACCATTGGGTCTGGTGGAGTCGTCACTCCTGTGAGCAGTGATATCACAGTAAAGTGGGTTTGTGGGGTGGTGAAATGATGAAGGAACTGTGGTTTGATGATGATTAAGCTGTCAGAGTAAAATGAAACACAATATTGTGTAGAAACACTTAAAAGACTCTGACACTAAACGAAATTAATTCTAAAGAAGTTTTTGACCTCTGAAATAACAACATGGGCATGTTAGTGTTACAGGACAGGTGGGTGTGACATATTCATAGAATTCCGATATTTTGGTTATTTTTGTGACTCATATTCACACCAAAGTTATTTTAAGAACAGTACATGTGGTCTTGCATCACATGCAGTAGAGGTTCTGGTACACACATCACTGACCCTGATTACATGGTCACAATAAACCAATCACTAGGAATAAACTGATAATGGTAATAAACAGTTTTGTTGTCTTTACATGCATTAATTAAATGGATTATTGGGGGGTTAACCACTTGAGTTAATGATCATAGTTAGACGGCCACTTGACTAATAAGATAACTCCAGAAATCCAATCATAACCGGCAAATTTGTGTCCATGTAACCATGGTCACTGTTGGACTTTTCCTCGTCTGGTGTTTGGGAGGACAGCATCAGTCCTCGGTCTGGGTTTGTCAATTCTGGTTCTTGTGAATTACTCCCTCTTAGAATGGGCCTGCACATTGATTCAGTTTAATTTCTTCATTAATATCATTGTTTTTAGATTAGATTAGATTAGATTCAACTTTATTGTCATTACACATGTATGAATACAAAGTAACGAAATACAGTTTAGCATCCAATCAGAAGTGCAAAAAAAAAAAAAAAACAGCAGTGCAGTATATACAATAATTGACAGTATGTACAATTTAAGCAGATATGTACAGATAGGTCAGTGTAGAAGGTTGGAGTACAGTTATATGCAATAATGTACAAATAAGTTAGGTGGGCAGTTATGTACAGGTAAGGGTGGTAAGAGGTGAGAATAAGTTAGCATAAATTACAGAAGAACAAAGTACAGGTGAAGTGAGGTAAGTAGCAGACAATCTAACTATACAGAGTGGCAATATACAGGAGAACAGTATGTAGATAAATATGTATTGACAATATACAGAAGAGCAGTATGTAGATACATACTGTATGTATTGACAATATACAGAACAGTATGTAGTTAAATATGTGATGATAATATACAGAAGAGCAGTATGTATCAATATATAATGACAATATGCAAGTGTGATATATATGTATATACAGTTTGAGGAAGCGCTGTAATAAACTATAAGAAGTTAAAAACTATAAGAAGACTATAACGGTGTATGTACAATGATGTAGAAGAGCTGTGAACAGACTATAAGAAGACTACCACAATATATATACAGTAATATAATGAGCTGTGAACAGGCTATAAGAAGAATATAATAATGTAGATACAGTAATGTAAAGAGCTGAACAAACTATAAGAAGACTATAACTGTTACACCTCACTCTCGCCAGTCATCAGTGCCAGCGGCGCGCACACCTGCGCCTCATCAGCATTGGCCTATATAAACCCCTCTGCCCTCTGCTTCGGCCTGGAGTCATCTGCTCGACAACGCTCCCAAAATCTCCAGCGCCCGTCCGGTTCGTTACCGACCAGCGCATCTCTCTCCAGGCACGTAAGCTGCACTTTTCATCTTACCTTCTCTCCAGCTTCTCCCCTGTGCACAGGTGGACCCCCAGGGCGGCGGAATTCCTCCTCCTCGCCTCTCCTCAGCCACACTCTCACCAGCACATTGAGAGCGCGCAGCCGCGCTGTCCTTCAGGCCACAGCTGCATCGCCAACGCCAGCCACCTTCTCACCTGCACGTAAGCAGTACATTGTGGTTATTTTCCCACGGGGCGTGTGACTGTAGCTAACCCCTTGCTCTGCTCTGTCCTCAGGGTTACCTGGCTGCACGGCGAGCTGTTCCGCCCTTGACACACGCTGTTCACCCACACCACATCCACACTTCCATTCATGCACTCAAACACCACCTGTTGTTTGAATAAAAGCCTTAAATCTTCCCGAGCCTGTGTGTGTGTTCCCTGAGCCCATCATTATGTCAGTACGACTCCAGCAAAGTGGCTCAGCGGACAGCAGGCTCGCATGCCGACTTTCCACCCTCGAGGCTCAGGTTGATTTAATCGCTCATCAGCAACAAGTGATTTTTGATGAACTTACCCAAATTATCCAATTATTAGGTCGCCTGGATCCTCCACCGGCTTCCCCTCTGGCTCCGGTCGGCGGGCCAGCTTTGGTCCTTTCCCCGGCTAGCTCAGCTAGCTCGGAACCGCTGACCCGACTCACTCCCATTCCGACCCCCGCGCGCTTCAGCGGTAAACTCAGTGAAGCGTGTGGGTTTCTCCTGCAATGTGAGTCGGTGTTCCAGCGCGTCCCCGGGGGATTTTTCCTTCTGATCCATAGCCCGATTGGGTAGTGTGGCAAATCTCTTGGAAAGGGCGAGCGCTAGCCTTGGGCCTACGCTGTCATTGGCGAGGCCCAGCTACGCAGACCTGACCTATGCCCAATTCGTGCATGATTTTAAGGAGGTTTTTGACCATTCGGACTATGATAACGTCCTAACCACCCGGCTACTCAATCTTCGTGAGGGTAGCCAGTCGGCCGCCAACTACGCTGTCGATTTCTGGGTGGTAGCGGCAGAAGTCGGGTGGGGCGAAGTTGCGCTCTGCAGCATCTTCACCCGCAACTTAAATTCTTCTTTACAGGACGAGCTGGTCTCCCGGGATTTACCGGACCGGTTATCCAATCTAATTTCCCTTAACATAAATTTGGATAATAGGCTGAGGGAACGGGCCACAGAGCGGAGGGCTTCCGGCCGCTCAAGCGCAACTTCCGCCTGGGTCCCTCAGTCTCACCCCCTGCCGTTACCCGCTCCGGGGTCCGACGACGACACTGAGGCAATGCTGGTCGGTCGGGCTAGACTGCCACCAGCCGAAAGACAGTGCCGCCGAGAGTTGGGGCCACTGCATGTATTGCGGGGTGACAGCACCTCTGTGAGGAGGACTGCCCGATTCGGCCAAAAAGGGGACGTCCGCGAGTCACTGTAGGGGGCCTCGCGTACGCGTCCCATTCAAATCCCCTCACTAAGTTAATTCTTTATTAACTTTAGGCCATGTACCGCAGGCTTTTAAAACGGCTGTAATTAAACCCTTACTCAAAAAGCCAACGCTAGATCCAGAAGCTTTAGCTAACTACAGACCAATCTCTAATCTCCCCTTTCATTTCAAAAATCTTAGAAAGAGTTGTTGCTACGCAATTATTTGATCACCTGCAGGGAAATGGTTTACTTGAAGAGTTTCAATCTGGGTTTAGAATCCATCATGGTACTGAAACAGCCTTAGCGAAGGTCACTAACGACCTCCTCATCACATCTGATATGGACTGGTTTCTGTACTTGTCCTTTAGACCTTAGTTGCAGCTTTTGATACTATCGATCATAATATTCTACTTGATAGATTAGAACACTATGTTGGACTTAATGGAACTTCGTTGCAGTGGTTTAGATCTTATTTATCTGATAGGTTCCAGTTTGTAGTTTTCTTTCAACTCAAAGCTTAGTCATGGAGTTCCACAGGGATCTGTGCTAGGCCCTACTCTTTTTAGTTTATATATGCTTCCGTTAGGCAACTTATTAGAAAGCACTGTATACATTTTTCATTGTTATGCAGATGACACACAATTATACCATCAATGATAGTAATCAATTAGCCAAGTTAGAAGCCTGTCTTAGGAAAATCAAAAGCTTGGATGACTTGTAATTTCCTGCTATTAAATTCAGATAAGACTGAAGTCATTCTTGTTGTCCAAAAAACCTTAGAAATTCCTTTCCCAAAATCAAACTTTCAGTTTGGATGTGGTTACTCTTTCTCTTAATAGCTCTGTGAGGAACCTTGGAATTATTTTTGATCAAGATCTGTCTTTCAAATTCACATATTAAATTTGTTTCTAAGACTGCCTTCTATCATTTGCGTAATATTTGCCAAGATTATGAGCATCTTGTCTCAGAGTGATGCTGAGAAACTGATCCACGCTTTTGTTAGCTCGAGATTGATTATTGTAATTCTTTATTATCAGGCTGTCCTAAAACATCTTTAAAAAGTCTTCAGCTGATCCAAAATGCTGCAGCAAGAGTTTTAACAGGTACTAGAAAGAGAGATCATATCTCTCCGGTTCTGGCCTCCCTTCATTGGCTTCCCATAGAGTTTAGAATTAAGTTTAAAATCCTTCTTCTTACTTACAAAGCTCTAAACAATCAGGCTCCTTTTTATTTAAAAGATCTGATACTACCGTATTATCCTAATAGAGCACTATGCTCCCAAAATGCAGGATTACTTGTAATACCTAGAATCTCCAAAAGTACAATGGGAGGCAGAGCCTTTAGTTATCAAGCTCCTCTCCTGTGGAACCAGCTGCCAATCGGGATTCGGGAGTCAGACTCGATCCCTGTTTTTAAGAATAGGGCTAAAACCTTCCTTTTTTTATGACTGGCGCCTAGCGGCTGCCCCAGCTTTGGATGCGCTCTGCAGAGCGTGCCCAAATGCCAAGTCACGTTTCGTTACCTTGTATTCATACATGTGTAATGACAATAAAGTTGAATCTCATCTCATCTCTCATCTTTTTGATATAGCCTACAATTAGGGAGGGATCATGTGTTTCTGAACCCTCCCTTAGTTATGCTGCTAATAGGTTTAGTCAGCCGGGGGACCTCCAATAATGCACTGGGCCTCACTCCTTTCTTCACTCTCAATGAAATGGGGGGTTTTTTGCTGGTCATTAACATCTGTTTGTTCTCTCCCATAGATTGAGTCCCCATCGTGCTGTTTGCTCTCTACATGTCTGTTCTTTTCATCTTCTCTGTCCCCTCACCCCCCAGCCAGTCGCAGCAGATGACTGCCCCTCCCTGAGCCTGGTTCTGCTGGAGGTTTCTTCCTATTAAAAGGGAGATTTCCTCTCCACCGTCGCCAAGTGCTTGCTCACAGGGGATCGCCTGATTGCTGGGGTCTTTCTGCAACTGTGGAGGTTCCCCCTACAGTTGATAGTGCTATGAGATGACTGTTGTTGTGAAATGGCGCTATATAAATAAAGTTGAATTGAATTGAATTGAATTGAATTGAATTAAGTGCCTCATCCCGGTTAGATTCTGTCATAACTCCACAGGTCACGTCACACACGCACTGGTGGACTCGGGGGCGGAACAGAGTTTTATTTCACAAAGCCTGGTAGCCCGCTTGGGCATCCCCTGCCAAGCGCTGCCAGCCCCTATTAACCTGGTCACTCTCGCCCATACACCTTTAGTGAGTGTCACCCACAGAACCAAACCGGTCCCAGTTATCATCTCCAGCAACCATAGGGAGGATCTCAGCCTGGTTGCATTACCCACCTCGGCTTCTCCTGTCATCCTGGTTTACCCCTGGCTGCTGCTCCATAATCCCACCTTCGACTGGCAGTCCGGCAGCGTCCTCTCCTGGAGCACCTTTTGCATGAGCACCTGCCTCCAGTCCGCTGCTTGTGCTCCGTCGTTGCCGCTCTCAGCTCCTGACTCGCCACCTCCGGACCTCTCCTTGGTACCCCCGGAGTTCCACGACCTGGGCTCGGTTTTCAGTAAGTCAAAAGCACTGTCTCTCCCCCCCCCACCGCCCCTACGACTGCACCATTAACCTCCGCCCTGGGACGCCATTACCATCTGGCCGCCTCTACAGCCTGTCTGCCCCGGAGCGTGAGGCCATGGACGCTTATATTAAAGAGTCGCTCAGCGCAGGCATCATCCGGTCATCCTCATCCCCGGTTGGAGCCGGATTCTTCTTCGTGGGCAAGAAGGATGGGTCCCTGCGGCCGTGTATCGACTTCCGGGCGCTCAACGACATCACAATTAGGGACAAGTACACGCTGCCCCTGATGAACTCGGGCTTCAACTCCTTCCAGGGGGCCACCTGGTTCACCAAACTGGACCTGCGCAGTGCGTACCACCTCATTTGGATCCGGGAGGGTGATGAATGGAAGACGGGGTTCCGGACGCCCAGCAGCCATTTTGAGTATCTGGTCATGGCGTTTGGTCTCACCAACGCTCCGGCCGTCTTCCAACGCCTCATCAACGACATTCTTCGGGATTTCCTGGGGGTCTTCGTGTTCGTATATCTGGACGACAGCTTGATCTTCTCCCGGACTAGAGAGGAGTATCAGGTCCATGTGAGGCGGGTCCTTCAGTGCCTTCTGGAGAACAGGCTGTACGTTAAAGCGGAGAAGTGTGAGTTTTACACCAACCAGACCTCCTTCTTGAGTTTCGTCATTGCTCACAATCAAGTTCTCCCTGACCCGGCCAAGGTCAAAGCGGTGGTGGAGTGGCCCACCCCCTCTTCCAGGAAGCAAGTGCAACAGTTCCTTGGCTTCGCCAACTTCTACTGCCCCTTCGTGCTGAAGTACAGCTCCATCGCCGCTCCCCTGACCCGCCTCACTTCTCCCAAGGTACCGTTCCAGTGGACCGAGGATGCTGCATCGGCCTTCAAGATCCTGAAGACAGAGTTCGCTTCCTCCCGGGTCCTCACCCAGGTGGACCTGGCACTCCAGTGCCTGGTCGAGGTGGACGCATCTGACACGGGGGTGGGGGCAGTGCTGTCCCAGCGCTCACCTGCGGTTGGGCAGGTGCGTCCCTGCGCCTTCTTCTCCCGACGCCTCTCCCCTGCTGAACAGAATTACGACATCGGGGATAGGGAGCTCCTAGCGGTGAAGCTAGCTCTTCAGGAGTGGCGCCATTGGTTGGAGGGGGCAGCCCAGCCATTTGTGGTCTGGATCGATCACAAGAATTTGGAGTACCTGAAGACAGCCAAGCGCCTGAATGCCTGCCAGGCGCGTTGGTCATTGTTTTTCGGTCGCTTCAAGTTCACCATCACTTACCGCCCCGGGTCCAAGAATGGGAAACCGGATGCGCTGTCCAGACAGTTCGGGCCCAAAGACCCAGAGGATCGAGAACATACCATCCTGCTCACCTCGTGCATCGTGGGGGCCGTCTCATGGGGGATTAAGGCCAAGGTCCGGAAGGCACAGGAGGCGGAACCCAACCCTGGCGGCGGTCCGGTCGGGAGACTATTCGTTCCATCTTCAGTCCGGGGCAACATCATCCACTGGGCTCACACAGCTAAGTTCGCCTGTCACCCTGGTATCTCCCGGCTGGTGGAGCTCCTCCAACGGTCCTTTTGGAGGCCTGGCCTTATGAGTGATGTCACCAACTACGTCCGTGCCTGTCCCCAGTGTGCTAGACACTCCACGTCCCCTCCAGCGGGTCTCCTCCGTCCACTACCGATCCCCGGGAGGCCCTGGTCCCATGTGGCTCTGGACTTCGTCACCAGTCTCCCCAAGTCCAACTCTTATGACACCATCCTGACCATCATTGACCGGTTCTCCAAGGCGGCCCACTTTGTGCATCTCCGTGGGCTCCCTTCGGCGCGAGAGACGGCCGACTTATTGATCCAACACGTCGTCAGGTTGCATGGGATCCCAGCCAGACATCGTCTTGGATCGGGGGCCTCAGTTTGTGTCCAAAGTGTGGGAGTCCTTCTGCAACACACTGGGGGCCATGGTGAGTCTGTCCTCCGGTCACCATCCTCAAACTAATGGCCAGTGTGAGCGCACTAACCAGGAGTTGGAGGCAGCCCTGCACTGCGTCACCTCTTCTAGCCCCTCTTCTTGGAGCGCCTGCCTACCCTTGGTTGAGTACGCCCATAATTCTACCTCATCCTCAGCCATCGGTATGTCCCCCTTCCGGGCGCCCCTGGGATATGATCCGCCTTTGTTCCCTGAGGAGGAGGGTGAGGTGGTGATCCCATCTGTCCAGGCTCATCTGAGGCGCTGCCGGCGTATTTGGACCAAGACGCGCCAGGCACTTTTATGTACAATGGAACGCAATTCTCGAGTCGCCAATCGCCACAGGAGGGCCGCTCCCGAGTAGGAGGTGGGTCAACGAGTTTGGCTGTCTACTAAAGACATTAAACTGAAGGCTGAGAGGAAGAAGCTGGCGCAGCGCTTCATCGGGCCTTTTCCTATTACGAAGATAATCAATCCAGTGGCTGTGTGTTTGGCTCCCCCCCCCTCCCTCCGGGTCTGCCCGACGTTTCACATCTCGCATATTAAACCTGTGGTGTCTGACCCTCTTTGTCCTCCTCCCAGAACCCCTCCTCCCCCCAGGATGATCGACGGTGATCTGGCATGGGGTGTCACAGCCATCCTGGATGCCCGCTGCCGTGGCCGCGGTCTCCAGTACTTGGTGGATTGGGAAGGGTATGGCCCTGAGCACAGATCCTGGGTGCCCCCATCCTGGGTGCTGGATAAGAACCTCATCACGGAGTTCCACCGGGTGCACCCAGGTAAGCCAGCGCCGGGAGGCGCTGCTCAGGGGGGCAGTACTGTTACACCTCGCTCTCGACAGACATCAGCGCCAGCGGCGCGCACACCTGCGCCTCATCAGCATCGGCCTATATAAACCCCTCTGCCCTCTGCTTCGGCCTGGAGTCGTCTGCTTGACAACGCTCCCAAAATCTCCAGCGCTCGTCCAGTTCGTTACCGACCAGCGCATCTCTCTCCAGGCACGTAAGCTGCACTTTTCATCTTACCTTCTCTCTAGCTTCTCCCCTGTGCACAGGTGAACCCCCAGCGGCGCGGAATTCCTCCTCCTCGCCTCTCCTCAGCCACACTCCTCACCCAGCACGTCGAGAGCGTGCAGCCGTGCTGTCCTCCAGGCCACAGCTACATCGCCAGTGCCAGCCACCTTCTCGCCTGCACGTAAGCAGTACATTGTGGTTATTTTCCCACGGGGCGTGTGACTGTAGCTAACCCCTTGTTCTGCTCTGTCCTCAGGATTACCTGGCAGCACGGCGAGCTGTTCCACCTTGAGACCACGCTGTTCACCCCACACCACATCCACACTTCCATTCACACTCTCAAAACACCACCTGTTGTTTTGAATAAAAGCCTTAAATCTTCCCGAGCCTGTGTGGTGTGTCCCGTGAGCCCATCATTATGCAATAACACTGTATGTACAGTAATCCAGAAAGCTGTAACTGACTGTAAGAAGACCATGACAATATATATAACAGGAGAGGTGATCTGGGTGGTATAATCCATGGCGGGGCAAACGGGGGGTGGGGGGGGGTGGTGTCGAAAAGGGGAGAAAAGTGGAGGTTCAGGCGGGGGACTGAGTTCAATAGCGTGACAGCTATTGGGAAGAAGCTGTTCCTAAACCTGCTGGTTCTAGTCCGAAGGCTTCTGAAAAGCCTTCTGGAGGGGAGGAGCTGGAACAGTCCATGGGCAGGATGGGTGGAGTCCCTAAGAATGCTGCGTGCCTGGCGCAGACATCTTTTCCTGTAGACGTCCTCTATAGCTGGAAGTGGAGTCCCTGTGATGCGTTGGGTGGTTTTCACCACCTGCTGCAGGGCCTTACGGTCAGCGACAGAGCAGCTCCTATACCAGACTGTGACACAGTTGGTCAGGATGCTCTCTATCACGCAGCGGTAGAAGTTGCCCAAGATGTCAGCTGACAGGTGGTTCTTCTTCAATGTCCTCAAGAAGAAGAGACGCTGATGGGCCTTCTTGATCAGAGTGGTGGTGTTAACTGACCAGGACAGGTCCTCCGAGATGTGAGTCCCCAGGAATTTGAAGCAGAAGACACGTTCAACAGCCATGCTGTTGATATGGATGGAGTCATGTGTCTCTCCCCTCTCCTTCCTGTAGTCCACTATGAGCTCCTTAGTTTTAAGGAGCAGATTATTGTCAGCGCACCAAGTAGCCAAGTGCTCAACCTTTTTTTTTTGTTTTTGTTTTTTTTTTTTGTTACTTATTTGTACCCGTAGGTAGACTTGGTTTGCAGTCTGGTGACAAGCCACCGGCTGCTGGTCGCTGCGTGCGCGAGCGCCCTAAACCTACATGTTTTTGGTATGCGGGAGGAAACCAGAGAAATCCCGGAGTAAACCCCCGCGTAACACGGGGGAGAACATGCAAACTCCACACAGCTCACTGTTGGTCGGGGGCTGGGATCGAACCCACGATCTCATGATCCCCGCGATCCCCCGGCCGAGGGTAAAACTGTGCTGCCACAGTGCTAAACCACTGCGCCACCGTGCAGCCCATGTACAACCTTTGCCCTGTAGTCTGAGTCATCATTGTCTCTGATGAGTCCAATCACCGTGGTGTCATCTGCAAACTTTATGATGGAATTGGATCCATACATAGGCCTGCAGTCATGGGTGAAGAGGGAGTAGAGGAATGGGCTGAGCACACAGCCCTGTGGTTACACCAGTGTTGAGTGTGATGGTGAAAGAGCGGTTGGGGGCCTGACCTAACATGCTGGGGTCTGTTGGTCAGAATAAATCCCTGGATCCAGTTGCAAGGTGGAGGAACTGATTCCCTAAGTCCCCAAGTTTAGTGATCAACTTGGAGGGCATGACTGTGTTGGAATGCTAGCGGAAGTCAACAAACAGCAGTCTTGCGTAGGTGTTCTTGTCATCCAGATGTGAGAGTACACCAGTGCAGCGCTGTGGAAACCACATCGCTATGTACTCCTATTGCTCCGGTAGGCAAATTGGTGAGGGTCCAGTGTGGGGGGGGCAGACTTTTTTTGAGGCTGTGCCAAGACCAGGTCGCTCAAAGCACTTCATGACTATGGGCGTCACTGCCCCAGGGCAATATGTCATTTAGGCACGATGGTGTTGAGTGTTTCGGCACTGGTACTATAGTGGTGGTCTTGCAGCACGCTGGTACCACCGCCTGGGGCCAGGGACAGGTTGGAAGATGTCCGTAAAGACCCCTGCCAGCTGCTCAGCGCATGCCCTTAGCACACGCCCAGGAATGCCGTCAGGGCCAGCAGCCTTACGTACGTTGATATGACTCAGTGCGTTACGGACGTTGGTATGGGTGAGTGTGAGGTAGTGGAGGTCGTCAAAGGGTGGGGAATTGATATTCTTTTCATTATTGTCCTTGTCAAAACGAGCATAGAAGTCATTTAGCTCACTGAGAAAGGACACAGTCATGGCTGCAGGTGTAGAGTTGCTGGGCTTATAATCAGAGATAGCTTGAATACCCTGTCACATGCGTCGGGGGTCAGAGTCCACAAAGTGTTCCTCCACCTTCAGCTTGTAGCTGTGCTTGGCCTTCTTGATGTCCCTCTTCAGATCTGCCCTGGATGAACTGTAGGCCTGTGCGTCACCAGATCTGAAGGCATTGTTACGTGCCTTTAGCAGAAGCCGCACTTCTCTGTTCATCCACAGCTTCTGATTTGGGTACGTGGTGATCTGTCTTTCCATGGTGACACTGTCAATAGTGGTGTTGATATGGTCCAGGGACTGAGTGGGGTGTAAGAATCGCTGTTTGGGTGGCAACCAACAAGTAGCCTGAGAGGGTGAACATTCTCCAGTCTATGTTTCCTGACACCTTTCAGGCGTACAGAGTCAACCCCCTCTGGCCACACTTTATGGACCTCAACTGACTGGCTTCACCCGGTTGATGAGGCGTACATACTTGGGGTGAGGCACAAAAGATAGATGATCAGACTGGACCTAGTTGGGGGAGGGGAGTTGCTGTATAGGCTCCCACAATGTTGGTGTAAACGTGTGGTCCAGTGTTTTGTCCCCCGCTTGTGTGACAGGGAGACATCTGGGTAGAATTAGAAGCACTGTCTTGAGGTTTAGAGTGTTAAAATCACCTGCCACCAATATATGGCTGCCTCTGGGGGTGCAGTTTGTTGTTTGCTAATAGCTGCATGCAGTTCTTTCATAGCAAGCTTAGCATTAGCATCGGAGAGATATAAGCCGCTGTTATGATGGTACAAGTGAAACTCCCGTGGCAGATAGAAAGGTCTACATTTAACCTGAGAAACCTCCAGGTTAGCTGAGCAGTGTATCCCAACAGTGACAGAGTTCGTGCACCCAAGCCTTGTGATATAACTGCAACTCCCCCACCTCTGGTCTTACCGGAGTCATCAGCTGCTCTGTCTGCCCGGAGAGTGTGTTGTCCGGCTAGCTCGATAGCATTGTCGGGGTATTCCACTGTGTAGCCATGTTTCCGTGAAAATCATGATATTGCAGTTCAGAAGTTTCTTACTTGTTGGTGATTCCGAAGCCGTAGCTCATCCATTTTGTTCGCCAGTGACCGTACATTAGCGAGGAAAAAGCTGGGTAGAGAAAGCGGTGCAGTGTTAGCTTTAGCTTCAGCTCTTAGCCCTCGCGCTTCCCCTGCCTTTGTTTACAGTCTCTACGCCGCCTGCGAGCATTCCGGTAGGCCGGGTAGCTTGCCTAGTGTCGGGTGTTCTCCAGAGCTCAGGGATGAAGACGTAGGTTGCTGATAAAAAGGTTGTTGTTTTGTAATCCAATGTCCAAAAGTTCATTTCGGATGTAGGATGTGAAAGCGAAGCTGTTCTGAACAAACAGACCCGAAATGAGCAGAAATATCACTGCTAATCCGTAAAATCTGAAGAGACACTGAGCCTCGCGTTGTGCACGCGCCACCATCATGAAGATCGATTGTTTTACTTCAGCATAAAAAAATCAAAATTTATGTGCAGTCATATAAATCACATTATACTGTATGTTGATCTTGAAGATGGAAATATTTTGTGGAATTAAATGCACTACATAAAGTTTTCTGTTGTAATCTTTCATTAAAGTAATGCTGTTTTCTGCTATACTTATCTGACATTTTTTTCTCCTTTCTGTGTCTGCTGGAACCCAAACACCCTGGATCACTCAGCTTGATTTGTGCGTCCATAAGCGCACAGAAATCATGCTGAGAACCTGATTTGTGAACATTTTAGGATTTTATTGTTTTTGGCATCAAAATACAATTTATGAAGTCAAACCCTCCTCTACATTGAAAGAATATTTATTTTCCACAAGTATGTGATGTTACAATATGGATGAATAAAAATAGAAAAAAGTCATGCTTTTCTTTGAACGGCTGTGCTGTATCTATTTGATAAATTCAATTATGTAACCTCAGCCACCACCTGGAAGAGGAGGCAATGGTGCCAACATGCTGCTCACTGGTATTAGCTGACAGTAATTTGTCATGCAGAAGTTCAGAGACTGAATAATGAGAAAACAAGAGCATGTCTTTGCATTTTTATTAATTTTTATTAAAAAAAATACACTTTCATGGCATTTGTGCTAGACTGAATATTTTCATATAACATACCCTTGCAAACTGACTACATTGTGTTACAAAGGCCTCTCTTCTTTTATTTATTATTTTCTACCCTGCTTACTCACTAGTTTTCAGAGGACAGTGTAATTTATATACACAGCGCAGTGGCAGAGTAGTTAGCACTGCAGCAGCACAGCAACTCACCCATGGCCGGGGGATCCTGGGTTCGATCCCAGCCCCCGACCAACAGTGATCTGTGTGGAGTTTGCATGTTCTCCCCTTGTCTGCGTGGGTTTACTCCGGGGTTTCTCCGGTTTCCTCCCACATGCCAAAAACATGCAAGTTACACACGTGGACAAAATTGTTGGTACCCCTCTGTTAATGAAAGAAAAACCCACAATGGTCACAGAAATAACTTGAATCTGACAAAAGTGGTAATAAATAAAAATTCTATGAAAATTAACCAATGAAAATCAGACAATGCTTTTGAATTGTGTCTGTCTCTCTGTGTTGGCCCTGCGATGGACTGGTGATCTGTCTAGGGTGTACCCTGCCTCTTGCCCAAAGATGCTGGGATAGGCTCCAGGCTCCACCCCCCACCCCCGCGACCCAAAAAGGACAAAGAAGAAGAAGATGGGTGGATGGATGTACTAGTATTCATTCATTCATTCATCCATCTTCTTCCGCTTAATCCTTTTCGGGTCACGGGGGGGCTGGAGCCTATCCCAGCATCTTTGGGCGAGAGGCAGGGTACACCCTGGACAGATCGCAGTAAATAGAATATCATGATTTGCATTTTAATTTCAAAAACTATAATCAAAATTGAATACAAAAGGCTTGACATATTTCCTTGTGCTTCTAAAGAATACTGATGATATGAAAGTTTAATTTTTGAATGATTAAAAAAATAACTTTTCCCCAATCTTCAAATTTGCTGAGAGGCACTAATCATTAGTGACCTGGGGAAAAGTTATTTTAACACATTAGTCACTAATGTGACATTAGTCACATTAGTGACTAATGTGTTACACATTAACACGTGGACAAAATTGTTGGTACCCCTCTGTTAATGAAAGAAAAACCCACAATGGTCACAGAAATAACTTGAATCTGACAAAAGTGGTAATAAATAAAAATTCTATGAAAATTAATCAATGAAAATCACACAATGCTTTTGAATTGTGGTTCAACAGAATTATTTTAAAAAACAAACTCATGAAATAGGCCTGGACAAAAATGATGGTACCCTTAACTTAATATTTTGTTGCACAACCTTTTAAGATAAGATAAGATAAGATAAGCCTTTATTAGTCCCACAATGGGGAAATTCCAGGATTGCAACAGCACAGGGACAGCAACACTCAGAGCAACAATCAGAAGACAAGAAAAAACAAGAGCAGCGAGTATACATATGTACATATAAATATATAAACACACAGTGCGGAGCATTGTAGCTAGATGGAATAAATATATAAATATATAAACACACAGTGCGGAGCATTGTAGCTAGATGGAATAAATATATAAATATATAAACACACACAGTGCGGAGCATTGTAGCTAGATGGAATGAACAGCATCACCGTCTACCTAGTTATCCTACATGGTATGATTATGTACCCATACTTATTGTCACCCTCCGTAGCGACCGGTATTTTCCTAGTTGTATACCGGAGGGGACCATTGTGTAAGTCTATTGCGTCTTTTGCATTCACTACTATTAGGTTGTCTCGGGGTTTTTTTTTTTGCTATCTCTGCGAGCAGCCCTGCTTAGGTTATACAGTCTGACAGCCGTAAGTAGGAAGGACCTGCGAAACCTCTCGGTTGTGCACCTAGGATGATGTAGTCTGCTGCTAAATGAGCTCCTCAGTGCATTCAGTATGTCCTGCATAGGGTGGGACTCGGACAGCAGCAGAGATGACAGTTTAGCCACCATCCTTCTCTCTCCCATCTCCTCCACTGGGTCAAGGCGTTTCCCCAGGACAGAGCTAGCTTTCTTGATCAGTTTGTTCAGTCTCTTCCTATCGGCTGCTGTAACGCCACTGCCCCAGCAGACCACTCCAAAAGTGATGGCTGATGCCACCACCGTGTCGTAGAATGTCTTCAGCAGCACCCCTTGTACACCAAAAGACCAAAAGACCTCTCCTCAGTAGGAACAGCCTGCGCTGTCCCTTCTTATAGAGTGCGTCATTATTGTGTGACCAGTCTAGTTTATTGTTCAGATGAACACCCAGGTACTTGTAGGATGTCACCATCTCGATGTCTGTTCCCTGTATATTTACTGGTGCTGTGAGGGGTTGTCCTTGCCTGCGGCAGTCCACCACCAGCTCCTTAGTTTTCCTCGCGTTGATCTGGAGGCAGTTCCAATGGCACCAGTCCACGAAGTCCTGGATAAGTCACTCTGTACTCAGCTTCATCTCCATTGGAGATGAGGCCGACGATCGCAGAGTCGTCAGAGAACTTCTGTAGATGGCAGTGTGTTGTGTTGTGTGAGAAGTCCGCAGTATAAAGGGTGAACAGGAAGGGAGCCAAAACCGTTCCCTGCAGGGCCCCCGTGCTACCGATGATCGTGTCAGACACACAGTCCCGGGTTCTCACAAACTGTGGCCAGTTAGTGAGGTAGTCCAGGATCCATGATGACAGGTGCTGGTCCACCCCTGCGCACAGCAGCTTGTCCTTCAGGATCATCGGTTGGATGGTGTTGAAAGCACTGGAGAAGTCAAAGAACATGATCCTCACCGCATTCCCGGGCTTCTCTAGGTGGGACAGAGAACGGTGAAGGAAGAAGATCACCGCATCCTCCACCCCAATGCCATGCTGGTAGGCCAGGGGTGTCAAACTCGTTCCATGGAGGGCCAAGACCCTGCATGTTTTACTTCCACCCAGTGTCTTCAGCAGGTGTTTTCACTGATCAGCAATCAGTGGGAAGAAATTCAATGAAATCACCTGTTGAAGACACTGGGTGGAGGTAAAACCTGCAGGGTCTTGGCCCTCCATGGAATGAGTTTGACACCTGTGTGGTAGGCGAACTGGAGTGGATCCATCACTGGTTCCACCAGGGGGCGGAGGTGAGCAAGGAGCAGTCTCTCCAGGGTCTTCATCATGTGGGACGTCAGGGCCACTGGTCTGTAGCTGTTCAGATCTTTGGGGTGGGAAGTCTTTGGTACAGGTACCATACAAGATGTTTTCCACAACTGTGGTACCCTCCCCAGCTTCAGGCTCAGGTTGAAGATGTGCTCCACAATCCCACACAACTGGTCTGCGCAGGACTTGAGGAGCTTTGCGCTGATGCCGTCCAGTCCCGACGCCTTCCTCGCCTTGATCTTCCTCAGCTCCATCCTCACCTGGGTCTTAGTGAGGGTCATGTTGAGGGGCTGTGTGTTGGGAGTGGGAGGGTGATGGTGGAGTGGGGTGTGGGCAGCAAGACTCGATGTCTTCAGAGGCAGCAGTGGTTGTTGTGCAGTCGGGGGGGAGGGCGATTGGTCAAACCTATTAAAAAACAGGTTCAGATTGTTCGCCCACTCCCTGCCCCCCCGTGGCCTGGGGGGAGGTATTCTGGAGCCCAGAGATGGTTTTAAGGTTTCTCCAGACCCCACCAATGTCGCTCTGTTGCAGCTTGTCCTCCATCTTCTTCCTGAAGCTGTCCTTGCCTTCTCTGATCTTCCTCCTCAGCTCCCTCTGTACGGACTTCAGCATCTCCCTGTTCCCCGACCTGAAGATCCTCTTCTTCTCTTTCAGAAGTGTTTTTATCTCAGGGTTGATCCAGGGTTTGTTGTTCGAGCAACACCGTATGGTCTTGGTGGGTACGGTGTTGTCCACACAGAAGCTGATGTAGTCCATGATGGCGTGAGTGAGGCCATCGATGTCCTCACCATGTGGCTCGCAGAGCTGCTCCCAGGCAGTGGTTTCAAAACAGTCCTTTAGAGCGTCCATTGCCTCCTCAGACCATAACTTCACTGTGCGCATGACCGGAGGTTGTCTGTGCACTAGGGGTTTGTACACCGGCAGGAGATGAACCAAGTTGTGATCCGATCTCCCGAGTGGGGGGGAGTGGTGATGAGGTGTACGCCTCCTTAGTGTTTGCGTAGAATAAGTCCAGTGTTTTATTGTCTCTAGTGTGGCTTTTGAGGCAATCACTGCAATCAAACGATTTCTGTAACTGTCAATGAGACTTCTGCACCTCTCAGCAGGTATTTTGGCCCACTCCTCATGAGCAAACTGCTCCAGTTGTCTCAGGTTTGAAGGGTGTCTTTGACATAATTATCAGCCCAGGAAACACGCACGCAGGCTCAGGTTAGATTTGATAGCTTTATTAAACAGCAAAGGAGTGTCTGGGTGTGTGTATGAGATATGTGTGTGGATTGTGGGTGGACGATGAGAGTCGGGAACAGAGCAGCACGCCGTGCAGCCAGACAACCCTATGGGAAAAACAGAGACAGGGAAATTAGCTGGGCTTAACCACACGGGGAAATAATACTGAATGATGCTCACTTGCAGAAGGGAAGGTGGCTGGCGTTGGCTAGGATCTTCGGCCTGGGAGACAGCGCCCTGCTGCGCGCACGACGAGACGTGACGATGCGGGAGGAGGAGATGGCGAAGATGGGAGAGTCCGCCGCCAGGGAATCCACCTGTGCACAGGGGAAGACTGATAGACAGGCAAGTGGCAAACAGCTTACGTGTCATAGCGAAGAGTGGCAGGATGGGAAGAGACGATCCTGCTGAGGGTTTGAGCGCGTAGTAGAACAGACAGCTCCAGACCGAAGCTCAGGGCCGAGTGGAATAAATAGCCCATCACTGACGAGGCGCAGGTGTGAGCGCAGCTGAGGTGGATGACTGAGAGCAGCCAGTTGTGACAGTACTCCCCCCCCCCCAGCAGCGCCTCCTGGCGCTGGTTTATCCGGGTGCGCCCGGTGGAACTCCATGATGAGATCTTTGTCCAGCACAAAAGATGAGCGGACCCAGGATCTCCACTCTGGGCCATATCCCTCCCAATCCACCAAGTACTGCAGCCCACGACCTCGACGCCAGGAGTCCAGGATGGAAGCGACTCCCCACGCCAGGTGGCCGTTGATCATCATGGGAGCGGGCGGTGCCCTAGGAGGAGGACAGAGTGGGTCGGAGATCACGGGCTTGATCCTAGACACATGAAAAGTGGGACACACACGGAGGGAGGGGGGGAGGGCCAAATGCACAGCCACCGGGTTGATAATTTTGGAGATGGTGAAGGGACCGATGAAACGCGGAGCCAGCTTCCTCTTCTCAGCCTTGAGATTGATGTCCTGAGATGACAACCAGACCCGTTGGCCCACCTGGTAACTGGGAGCCGGCTTCCTGTGGCAATTGGCAATGGTGCTGTTGCGCACCACTGTGCGTAAAAGCGCCTCCCGCGCCCTGGTCCACAAGCTCCGGCAGCGTCTCACATGCGCCTGGATAGATGGAACAGCCAACTCACTCTCCTACTCGGGAAAAAAGGGGGGGGGTCATAGCCCAATGATGCCCTGAAGGGGGACATCTCGGAAGCCGATGACCGTGCCGTATTGTGGGCATACTCCACCCAGGCCAAGTAAGAGCTCCAGGAGGATGGGTTGGAGGAGGTGACGCAGCACAGGGCAGCCTCCAGCTCCTGATTGGTGCGCTCACACTGCCCGTTGGATTGGGGATGATGACCGGAGGAAAGACTCACCGTGGCCCCCAGGGCGTTGCAAAAGCACCTCCACACTTGATACACGAACTGAGGCCCCCGATCAGACACGACGTCCACTGGGATCCCGTGCAGCCTGACCACATGTTGGACGAGGAGGTCGGCCGTCTCTTGTGCCAAAGGGAGACCCCGGAGCGGCACAAAGTGGGCGGCCTTGGAGAACCGATCCACAATCGTCAGAACCGTGTCGTAGGTGTTAGAGACAGGGAGACCAGTGATGAAGTCGAGAGCGATGCGCGACCAGGGCCTGGCAGGGGCTGGAGTAGGCCCGCGGGGGGGGGGGTATTTGGGGTCTTGCCAGTAGCACACTGGGGGCAAGCCCGGACGTAATTGGCGACGTCCTTTTGGAGACCGGGCCACCAGAAGGAGCGTTGATGGAGGTCCACCAGTCGGGAGACGCCAGGGTGACAGGCGAGCTTGGACGTGTGGGCCCAGTGAATGACCTCCCCCCGAACAGCTGATGGAACGAAGAGCCTCTCATCTGGACCACCGCCAGGGTCCGGTTCAGCCTCCAGCGCCTTCCGGATCTTGTCCCTGATGGACCAGGAGACCGCCCCACAACACACGAGCTGGGCAGGATGGTGTGGTCCAGCTCCTCCGAAGCCTCAGGAGCGAACTGTCTAGACAGGGCATCGGGCAACCCATTCTTGGAGCCTGGACGGTAGGTGATGGTAAACTGGAACCGAGCAAAAAATAGAGACCAGCACCCCTGGCGGGCATTCAGACACCTGGCTGACCTCAAATACTCGAGATTCTTGTGGTCCGTCCAAACCACAAAAGGCTGAGCTGCCCCCTCCAGCCAGTGGCGCCACTCCTGCAGTGCGAGCTTGACAGCTAGAAGTTCCCTGTCGCCGCCATCATAGTTCCGCTCGGCCGCCGACAGCCGCCGGGAGAAGAAAGCGCAAGGCGGCTTGACTCCATCCAACGGTGACCACTGGGAAAGCACCGCCCCCACCCCCATGTCAGAAGCGTCCACCTCCACCAGACACTGCAGCACGGGGTCAACCTGGGTAAGGACCCGGGAGGAAGAGAACTCCGTCTTCAGGGTCTCGAACGCGGTCGCCGCCTCCTCGGTCCACTGGAAGGGCACCTTGGGGGAAGTGAGGCGGGTCAGGGGAGTAACGATGGTGCCAAAGTTGGGGCCAAAGCGACGGTAGAAATTGGCAAAGCCGATGAATTGTTGCACCTGTTTCCTGGAGGTAGGCGTGGGCCACTCGACCACCGCTTTAACCTTGGCGGGGTCGGGAAGAATCTGGTTATGGGAAATAACAAATCCCAGGAAAGAGTGGTCTTGGCATAAAACTCGCATTTCTCCGCCTTGATGTACAGCCTGTTCTCCAACAATCGCTGCAGAACCCGCCTCACGTGAGCCTGGTGCTCCTCCCGAGACCTGGAGAAGATGAGAATGTCATCCAAGTATACGAAGACCCCCAGGAAATCTCACAAGACATCATTGATGAGCTGCTGGAAGACGGCGGGAGCGTTGGTGAGCCCGAACGGCATTACTAAGTACTCGAAGTGGCCGCTGGGCGTCCGAAAGGCCGTCTTCCACTCATCGCCCTCCCGGATCCGGACGAGATGGTAGGCGCTGCGGAGGTCTAACTTCGTGAACCAGGTCGCCCCCTGGAGGGAGTGGAAAGCGGTGTCCATAAGAGGCAGGGTGTAGCGGTCCTTCACCGTGATGTCGTTGAGGGCCCTGAAGTCGATACACGGATGAAGGGACCCATCCTTCTTGGAGACAAAGAAGAAACCGGCACCAAGCAGGGACGAGGAGGGCCGAATGATCCCAGCGCTGAACGACTCCCTGATGTACGTGTCCATTGCCTCACGTTCAGGAGTCAAAAGGCTGTATAGGCGGCCGGATGGTAATGGCGCCCCCGGGTGGAGGTTTATGGCACAGTCATACGGGCGGTGAGGAGGAAGAGACATCGCCTTGGACTTGCTGAACACGATTCCCAAGTCGTGGAACTCCTGGGGCACCAGAGTGAGGTCCAGAGGAGAGGAGACCGGAGCGGGCGGAGGAGAGGATGGGGCGCATGTCGTAGACTGGAGACAAGTGCTCATGCAAAATGAGCTCCATGAGAGGACACTACCAGATTGCCAATCGAGGACGGGATTGTGCAGACGCAGCCACGGGTAACCCAGGATGATGGGAGCCGCAGAGGAAGACAAGACATACAGGCAGAGGTCCTCACGATGGTTGCCAGAAATTATTATTGGCACCGGCTTGGTGCAGTGTGTCACTACTCCCAGGGGCGAGCGAGAAAGGGTGACAAGGTTAAGAGGAGCTGACAATGGCTGACAGGGTATACCCAAACGGGTTGCCAGGCTCTTGGAAACAAAGTTTTGCTCTGCCCCCGAGTCCACCAGTGCATGAGTGAGGTGCCCGGTGGGGTTGTGGTAAAATCTAATGGGCAGAGTGCAGTTGGAGAGGGGATTGGGCCGGTTAGAGTCCGCGAGGCCCCCTACAGTGACTCGCGGACACCCCCACTTTGGCTTGGCCGGACATTGCTCCACGGTATGCTGATCGCCTCCGCAATACATGCAGAGGCCCAGCTCCCATTGGCATTGTCTCTCCACTAGAGGGGGCCTGGTTTGCCCGACCAACATTGCCTCTGACTCATCGGTGGACTCCAGAGTGGGTAACGCCAGGGGGCGAGACTGAGGAACGCGGGCGGAGAATCTGCGTGGGTGGCTGATAGACTTCCGCTCGGCGGCCCGCTCCCATAGCCTGTTATCCAAGCTAATAGTTAGAGAGATTAGCTCTGACAGCCGCCCTGGAAGGTCCCAACTGGCCAACTCGTCCAGCAGACCAGAACTGAGGCTACAGAGGAAAATGCTGCAGAGAGATGCCTCACCCCAGCCAACCTCCTCCGCTGCCACCCGGAAGTCAACAGCGTAATCCGCCGCTGACCGGCTACCCTGCTGAAGGCTAAGGAGCCGGTTGGCGAGGATGCTGTCACGACGTGAGTGGTCAAACACCTCGAGAAAGTCCCGCACGAACTGGGCATAGGAGAGGCTCACGTAGCTGGGCTTTGACATGACGGCGTAAGCCCAAGCTAACGCTCGCCCCTCCAAAAGATTAGCCA
Organism: Pholidichthys leucotaenia; assembly: GCA_020510985.1. Taxonomy (NCBI): domain Eukaryota; kingdom Metazoa; phylum Chordata; class Actinopteri; order Cichliformes; family Pholidichthyidae; genus Pholidichthys; species Pholidichthys leucotaenia. The sequence goes on from CM035843.1 coordinate 260,539,975, forward strand.
TATAGCCTATTCGGCTGTGGTCTGAGGGGAAATCCCCGGGAACGCGCAGGAACACCGACTCACACTGCAAGATGAACCCCCGTGCCTCACTGAGCTTCCCGTTGAAGCGAGCGGGGGTTGGAATCGGAGGGAGCCGGGTCGGTGCTCCCGAGCTAGGCTGGCCAGCCGCGGAGGCGGCCAAAGCCGGTCCGCCCTGATGAGCCGGGGGGAATGCCTGGTGGGGGTCAAGACAGTCTAACCGGTGAGTTAACATAGCCAATTGGTTGAGTATCACCTGCTGTTGATGAGCCATCATATCCACCCGAGCCTCGAGGGTGGAAAAACGGCGTGCGAGCCCGCTGTCCGCTGGGCCGCTTTGCTGGAGCCGTACTGACATAATTATCAGTCCAGGAAACACGCACGCAGGCTCAGGTGAGATTTGATAGCTTTATTAAACAGCAAAGGAGTGTTTGGGTGCGTGTATGAGATATGTGTGTGGATTGTGGGTGGACGATAAGAGTCGGGAACAGAGCAGCACGCCATGCAGCCAGACAACCCTATGGGAAAAATAGAGACAGGGAAATTAGCTGGGCTTAACCACACGGGGAAATAATACTGAATGATCCTCACTTGCAGAAGGGAAGGTGGCTGGCATTGGCTAGGATCTTCGGCCTGGGAGACAGTGCCCTGCTGCGCACACGACGAGACGTGACGATGCGGGAGGAGGAGATGGCAAAGATGGGAGAGTCCGCCGCCAGGGAATCCTCCTGTGCACAGGGGAAGACTGATAGACAGGCAAGTGGCAAACAGCTTACGTGTCGTAGCGAAGAGTGGCAGGATGGGAAGAGAGGATCCTGCTGAGGGTTTGAGCGCGTAGTAGAACAGACGGCTCCAGACCGAAGCTCAGGGCCGAGTGGAATAAGTAGCCCATCACTGACGAGGTGTAGGTGTGCGCGCAGCTGAGGTGGATGCCTGAGAGCGGCGAGTTGTGACAGTCTTCTCCAGACGGCATGTTTCAGCTCCTTCCACAGATGTTCAATAGGATTTAGATCAGGGCTCATAGAAGGCCACTTTAGAATAGTCCAATGTTTGGCTCTTAGCCATTCTTGGGTCTTTTTAGCTGTGTGTTTTGGGTCATTATCCTGTTGCAAGACCCATGACCTGCGACTGAGACCAAGCTGTCTGACACTGGGCAGCACATTTCTCTCTAGAATACCTTGATAGTCTTCAGATTTCATTGTACCCTGCACAGATTCAAGATATCTTGTGCCAGATGCAGCAAAGCAGTCCCATAGCATAACAGAACCTCCTCCATGTTTCACAGTAGGGACAGTGTTCTTTTCTTGGTATGCTTCATTTTTGCGTCTGTGAACATAGAGCAGGTGTGCCTTGCCAAAAAGTTCCAGTTTTGTCTCATCTGTCCATAGGACATTCTCCCAGAAGCTTCGTGGCTTGTCAACATGCAGTTTGGCGAATTCCAGTCTGGCTTTTTTATGATTTGTTTTCAACAGTGGTGTCCTCCTTGGTCGTCTCCCATGAAGTCCACTTTGGCTCAAACAACGACGGATGGTGCGATCTGACACTGACGTACCTTGACCTTGGAGTTCACCATGAATGTGTTTAGAGGTTGTTCTGGGCTCTTTTGTTACCATTTGTATTATCTGTCTCTTCCATTTTTCATCAAGTTTCCTCCTGCGGCCGCGTCCAGGGGGGTTTACTACAGTCCCATGGATCTTAAATTTCTGAATAATATGTGCAACTGTAGTCACAGGAATATCAAGCTGCTTGGAGATGGTCTTATAGCCTTTACCTTTAACATGCTTGTCTATAATTTTCTTTCCAATCTCCTGAGACAGCTCTCTCTTTTGCTTCCTCTGATCCATGTTTAGTGTGGTAAACACCATGTCACCAAACAGCACAGTGACTACTTGTCACCCTTTAAACAGGCCGACTGACTGATTACAAGTTTGTAGACACCTGTGATGTTAATTAGAGGACACATCTTGGTTGAACATGTCCCTTTGATCACATTATTTTCAATAATAATTCACACACAGAAAATCTTTCCTAACTTGTAAGGTTAACTGTACAGGAGTAAAGTGCACCCCTGATTTTGCTAAATTACATTAAACCACAGGTGTCAAACTCATTCCATGGAGGGCCAAGACCCTGCAGGTTTTACCTCCACCCAGTGTCTTCAACAAGTGATTTCACTGAATTTCTTCCCACTGATTGCTGATCAGTGAAAACACCTGCTGATGACACTGGGTAGAAGCAAAACATGCAGGGTCTTGGCCCTCCATGGAATGAGTTTGACACCCCTGCGATTAAACTCACTGACAGCTGTGTTTTTTCACTCTTTCAATTCAGATAATTCTGCCTAATCTTGCATGCAAAATAACCTACTGTATTTAAAAGTTGATAATCCAATAATCAGTCCACTGAAGTCATAATATAAGGTAAGGCCACACAGCTAAGCAGTGATATTTACACTGCAGATTTCATCTGCATGAATCAGCAGTTCTCCTTCCCTCCAAAATATACTCTGACAGTCTTTTAAAGCAGTCTTTTAATCCATTTAAATCCAAAATTCTTCAAATAAATTGTATTTTAATGAACACAAATGCATTGGGGACACTGCACATTCTATTTCAAAGCAAGAAAATTGGAAAAAGTAATTGAATTTGATAATATTTTACAGAAAGTCAAGAAATATAATGTTAAAAAAAATAGCAGTGTTGACATCTGTCTTTACAAACTCAAAAATGTACTGTATAAACCAGTGATTTTCAACCTATGTGCCGCGGCACACTAGTGTGCCGTGAGAGATCATTAGGTGTGCCGTGGGAAATTATCCAATTTAACTTAATTACTCAAGTGAGTGGCTATGTTTACATGGACACAAGTAACCGGATTAAAAGCCTGATCGGAATAAAAATGCTTCATGTAAACATGACAATCTGAATATTCTAACCCGATCACGCTCATTCGGATCAAAATTTCATTCTGATTGAGAGGGGTGGGTTATGCCGATTGTTAATCCGAATGGTGCGCATGAAAACTCTTGCTCCGAACACAGGGCGGAAAATATGTTTACTGCGCATGTCTGTACACCAGCCGCACGTCGACGTGACGTATTTCCGCCTTAGCAGCAGCTAGCGGAAAACATAGCGGGAGTAAAACAAAACTGGTCTGTATCGTCCTGCTGTCTCCCTCTTTTCATCATATGCAGAAGTATGTACTTGTAGCTTCATTACGGAGACTAGTAGAAGCAAAAGTACAGTCTGAATAACACGATACAGGTCAATTTCGACACGAAGCAGGGCTCGCTAACACCGGAAGTTGCTTCTTCTTCTACTATTTTTTGAATATCGAAATGTCGACCTGCGCATGTCAAAATGATTTATTCCGTTCAAACCTGTGACACATGAAAACGCACGTCCTAATCAGATCAGCTTTTTCAGGATCCATGTAAACAGTAAAATTTATAAATAAACAACAACATGTGCAGCGTGGCAACCTTGAGGTGTTCCCACTCACCGAGAAACTGCATGATGTTAACACTGCTGCACTGCGCCAGGTGATTGGCACACATTTGAAAACTGTTGAGGAGAAGTTATTTTATTTCTCTTCAGACTTCACACAATGCCTTGTCTGGGTTAGGAACCCATACAGCTCAGCATCAGTTGTTGGAAACGACATGACTTTACAGGAGCAAGAGGAACTCATTGAACTGAAACAAGATCATAGTTTAAAGCTAAACTTTGCTGATCTTCCTCTGGTCAGTTTTTGGTTGACTGCTGCCAAGGAGTTCCCCATTCTGGCCAACAAAGCTATTTCAACATTGCTCCCATTTTCCACAACATATCTATGTAAGCTGAGCTTTTCAAGCTTGACTGTGATAAAAACTAAAAACAGAGAGAGACTGAGAGCTGTTGAGGAAGATCTCCGTGTGTGTCTTTCTTCCATTCCTGCCAGGATATCAGCTTTGTGTTCATCTAAACAGCCCCAGGGTTCACACTGAGTGAGTATAAATACATTTAGAAACTGTATTGGTAACTATATTTTATTATTTTTACTGTGTTAGGCTATAGAGTGTTATTTTGTGTCATTCTGGTTGGTGGTGTGCCCCAGGATTTTGTCAATGTAAAAAATGTGCCGTGGCTTAAAAAAGGTTGAAAAACACTGGTATAAACTAAGAAATGCCTGAAGATTCAACTTTCCTGAGAATCATAAACTAATATTTAGTTGCATAACCATGGTTTCTGATAACTGCTTCACATCTGTGGTGCATGGAGTCGACCAACTTCTGGCACCAGTCAACAGGTATTGCAGCCCAGGACAATTGTACTACGTTCCACAATTCCTCTGCATTTCTTGGTTTTGCCTCATGAACAGCATTTTTTATGTCAGCCCACAACTTTTCTATGGGATTAAGGTCCGGGGATTGTGCTGGCCACTCCATTACTTGAATGCTGTTTGTCTGGACCCATGATTTTGCTCGCTTGCTGGTATGTTTGGGGTCATTGTCTTGTTGAAACACCCATTTCAAAGGCATTTCCTCTTCAGCATACGGCAACATGACTTCTTCCAGTATTCTGATGTACTCAAACTGATCCATGATCCCTGGTATGCGATAAATAGGACCAACACCATAGTACGAGAAACATCCCCATATCATGATGCTTGCACCACCATGCTTCACCGTCTTCACTGTGTACTGTGGCTTGAATTCAGTGTTTGCAGGACGTCTGACAAACTGTCTGTGGCCCTTAGACCCAAAAAGAACAATCCTACTCTCATCAGTCAACAAAATATTACGCCATTTGTTTTTAGGTCAGTCAATGTGTTCTTTGGCACATTGTAACCGCTTCAGCACATGTCTTTTTTATTAACAATGGAACTTTGCGGGGGCTTCTTGCTGGTAGTTTGGCTTCTCATAGACGTCGTCTGATTGTTACAGTACTCACAGGCAACCTTAGATCTTCTTTGATCCTCCTGGAGCTGATCATTGGCTGAGCCTTTGCCAGTTTGGTTATTCTCCGATCCATTTGAATAGTTGTTTTTCTTTTTCTTCCTCGCCTTTCTGGTTTTGGCTACCATTTTAAAGCGTTTGATATCATTTTAGCTGAACAGCCTATCATTTTCTGCACTTCTTTATAGGTTTTCCCCTCTTTTATTAATTTCTTAATCAAAGAACGCGCTTCTTCTGAAATGTCTTGAACGACCCATTTTACTCTGTTTTTCAAGGACAAATGCACAGCCAGCATATGCAGCGTCAGTTGCCTTGATCCTTAAATAAGGGCCACCTGTTTAACACCTATTTTTTTCACAGAATCAATGACCTCACTATAAGTGAACTCAGCACTGCTATTTTTTTGAACATGCCCCTTTCAGTTAATGATTCAGTTTCACAGAATCAGCAGCATGCACACCATGCCTGTTGGATCTGTTGGTTTTCTATACCTTTACTAAACCTTCTAGAAACTTACTTGCAGTGTAGAAGTTGAAATTCTAACAAAAACAGTGATTTATCTTGCTAGTGATGTGGGACTGCTATTATTTTGAACACCCAACAGGTATTCTGAATATTTACCTAATATGGCTAAAATACTGTTAATACCACAGATTATTATTATTATTATTATTAGCTGCCATTCACACACCATTATGGAAAGACCGTTGCTTGGAACTATTTGGCGCTCCATGAACCACGTGACCAGGCAGCGGCGAGATCAAAGAGTATCGCAACTCTCATATTATATGGCCCTGACTGAAACAATCCATTTTACATCCTTTCTCTTTGAGGCCACCCTCATTGTAAGGTAAGTTTTTTCTGATGGATTCCCCCTCAAAAACAAAAGTTTTGAATAGTAGATTGGTGAGACTTTAGTGATTTCCTAAAGGTCCCATTCATTCAAACATGCTGTGTTTGTGGGTTTTAACCTTCTAAAATGCTTTCTTCAGTCATATGTCTGCAGTTAGCATATTAAACTCTCTCTTCACTGAGAAATAATTGTATTTTAACATTTTGACAGAATGGCAGAAGCCGGTTTTGCTCTTCTGGGATCACTCTCCCTACATGACCGACAAATGCTCTGTGCTATTGTGCTCTTTGCTAGGGTGCTAAGTCACCCTAATAGACATCCCTGTCTCCACCTGGTTCACTAATCTGCAGTCAGTTATATATCTTGCATCATTCTGGCTTATTTTGTTATATTTTTGCAGTGATGATGCATTGAACCATTAGCGTAAAGCTGGATTCATGCTGCACTTCTGTTGTCCGCATATGCGCAACCAGAAGGTAGGGATTAGCGATACCAGCATTTTTCCCTTCGATACGATAGTATTAATTTATGGGACTTTTTCTTCAATGCCGATACCGATACATTTTGCCCCTTAAAGGAAAATCACATGATTGCAGTTTCATTAACAACTTTATTGCAAGGGCAATATGAAATATGAAAAAAAAACCTCATGAATATGAATACTTGAAAGAAATGCTTATAAAATGATAATAAAATAAAATAATGAGTAAAGAAAAAAAATAAAATGTGTCTGCTTGGGTTTACGCCGGGATTTCTCCGGTTTCCTCCCACACGCCAAAAACATGCAAGTTAGGTTAATTGGCATCAAAACAGGGGATTCTAAATTGTCCTTAGGTATGACTGTGAGAGTGAATGGTTGTCTGTCCCTCTGTGTTGGCCCTGTGATGGACTGGCGATCTGTCCAGGGTGTACCCTGACTCTCGTCCAAAGATGCTGGGATAGGCTCCTGCCCCACCGTGACCCGAAAAGGATTAAGTGGAAGAAGATGGATGGAATTTTTTTTTCAAATATAATAAAAATAATTAAGACTTAAAATGAATCCAAAATTAATTCAGTTTCTGTGACGACGGAGTGTCACCACTGTTATGGTCCTCTGGAACTGAATATTATATGTGTAAAAGGATTTATAATTTGCAAATGTTAACATGGATTGTATTGGATAAAATGCACATATAATTTGAGATCTGTTTTGAGTGAATTGAAATCCATTTGTGAGATAAATGTTAATGTTATTTATGTTAATTGGGTGAGGCAATTGAATAATCTTAAGACCATGTACCTTTGCCAGCATGCTTCCTGGTGGTGTCCGGGCAAAAGACTCCTCAGGGGTTTGAGTGCCCTTTAAAGGATGCCAGGGGGAGGAAGTATATGATGGTTGAGTAGCGGGGAATTTAATATGAAAATAAGGGTTTAAACTATTTATTGTATTATTTATGGTGTTTATTTATTCTGTAAAATATGGTGGGAAATTATTTATGTATTTATGACTCTTTTAGATACTGTTGGGTATATGTGGGAATATGGAACATGTATTGTCTTACCTGGGATTTTGGTATGTTCCAATTAGTCTAATTATCTCACCAAGTATATTGACAGGTGTTGCTCATTTGGTTTGAGTTGGGTGTCAGATGTTCATGTAAGTTGTTGCCTGCGAATTATTTGGAATAAATGGAAAATTGCTTGTTGCAAACTTTTTGGAAGTCTCGCCCTTCTCTGGTGTGCCATGGCCGCTCGGCAATCGTGACAGTGTCTTAATTTGGTGAAGATTCTCAGTCATCCAGGTGGGTAAGTACTGTATATACTGTATGAAAGCTCAATCAAGTCAACTGAATTCAAGTATTTTTTTACTTCTGAAATGTTTCACCATTCATCCAAATTCTATGGGAATACCAAGCAGCATATGTGTAATTTTTTTCACAACGCAATGCTTTTTTAAATTTAAATGTTTTTTATTTTTGTATTTTATTTTTACGCTATTATTTTACAAACTTAAATAGTGCTTTTTTTTTTTTTCAAAATTATGCCACTTGGTATCACCATAGAATGTGGATGAATGGTGTAAGATTTCAGAAGTAATACTTCTTCTGCCGCCCGCAACGCTGCTGAGGTCACTCTGTGCAGGAGTCAGTGAGTGCTTGACTGAGGCTGCCAGTGCAGTGAGTCTTTGGCTCTGATATTGGATAGGCTGCCATAACCATGTGACATGGCAGACCATCTCTAAAATATGCCTGGTCTGGTTTTTCACCGGTTTTCACACATAAATTTAATGCCTAAAACTCTCACAAGTGAAAACAAATTCTACGTCTTGTATTAACACAGTGGTATTGCGATAGCTAAAAAAAGTATCGACTCCAAAGTATTAACCAGCTGGTATCGAAGTATCGATACTAGAGTATTGATACGCCCATCCCTACCGGAAGGCTTGTGTGATGAAATTTACATCATATCCTCCAGTCCGCTAGTGTCCTCAGAGCTCTTCTACGGACAACCACATGCAGCCCAAATTTTCTGAATGTGCGGCCTGCACTACTCATAGGGCTGGGGTGAAACTACAAACAGTTGTGTGCATGTGTCAACCGTTTGGCCTGGTAGAAGAAAAAAGTGAGCATGTACAGTGCCATATGCGCGCCGGGCACGTCCAAAGCGCACGTGGAACAAAGCAGACCAGAGGGGAAATGCATCATGAATCCAGCTTTAGCTTGATTAGGTGGTCGGAGTCAGTTTGTCTTATTGCACTAGAGCTCACCAGACTGCAATGAGCTTGAGAGGCTGCCAAACAGGCCACCTGGTGTTAGCTTAACTGTTGATATGGCTGGTTTTGATTGCCATTTTTTATCTAAATTCTATTCACCTCCACTGGAATCTTTGTTCATCCACCAACCCTTTACCATTTGTCATTTTTTAAAATTTTATTACCTCTGCCAAGGGAGGAGGTAATGTTTTTAGTGGCGTTTGTTAGTTTGTCTGTTGGTTTGTCTGTCTGTTAGCAACATAACTCAAAGTTAAGAACAGATTTTGATTAAATTTTCAGGAAAGGTGTGTAATGGCACGGGGAACAGATGATTAGATTTTGGTGATGATCTGAGAGTGCATACCTCCACCAAGGGCTTTGTTTGTATTTGTGCAGCAGGATTACACAAAAACTACTGGATGGATTTAGATGAAATTTTCACCAGAGGTGGTTCTTGGGCTACACAGGAAGCCATTATATTTTGGTGATGATCTGAGAATGCATACTTCAGCCAAGGCTCTTATCTTCTCACAGTGTGTTAGCAGCAATACTCCAAAACTAATGGACAGACTTTAATGCAATTTTCACCAGAAGTGGCTCTAGGCCTACACACAAACTCATTACATTTTGGAGGTGATCCATGAGGGACGGAAGGAGCCTTGGTGGAGGTATGCACTCTCTGAGTGCTTTTGTTTTTTTATTTATCTTTTATTTTAACATATTTTACCATAGTTTATTTTCTCTAAACAGGATCAAAGGTCACTAGCTGACATTAGCAGTTTACCCATTCACTATTCAGCTTTGTTTCTGTGCTCACTGTACTCCAGGGGCCGTCATTCTATAAACCACTGAAACTAAACACCCCTGTCCACCAGTAATGTTTATTTCATTCACTCTTTAAGATGAATTTACGTTAGATGGCTTAGGCTCACTACCTGAGATAGGAGCTAGCCAGCTAAGATTGGCCATAGTGACGAAAGAGGAAGGGCAGAGTTAAAAGGAACTCCGATTATATTGGCATGTTCGCTCTATATGCTTTATTTTGATGTTAGTAACATAACTATAATATAATTTTTTTGAAAATAATTCCCAGTTTTATATTTTTTTTAAAAACTTTATTACGATGTAAATCGCCATTTTTGTTTACATCGCAATGCATTCTGGGTAGTGACGTAGATTGGGGGTGCCCATTGGCAGCAGCGGTCTGTAAACAGCTATGAGCTCTTCTGTTCAGCGTTTTCAGTTCGAACTAGTGCAAAGCCAATGCAATAAAGACAATGACGAAGACACACAAAATGAAAATGGACGAGAATGAAGACAGCAGCCGCGAGGAAGCTAAAGCTGGTCATGTTGGATGGTGTTTTTGTGGCAAATGTTCGCCAATGCCGATGGAGAAGGAGAGCATCTGTTGCAAAGAGCTCCACTTCATTTCTGCCGCTGCCCATGGTACCTGATGCTATAAATTTATCTTGTTCAGTCTATTTAAGAGTAAAGTGGTGTAACAGGATGCATGCCTGCTTTACAGATCTGTCCTGTATCACAGCACATCAAAGCTTTGATGCCGTTTGCATTAATCCTGATGTCTTATGGGCTGCGCTGGTTAGCCTTCACGACCGGTACAGTGCTGCTCTGCCCAACAGAGGCCAGATCGCCAACAGGCAAGTCATGTGTTTACCTAGTGACAAAATAGCTTTACCAAAATAATACGAAGCTGTTAGCTAGGCTGGTGGCTAATGTTGTAGGACAGGGGTTCTCAATCCTGGTCCTGGAGGACCCCTATCCTGCATGTTTTAGATGTGTCCCTCTTCCAACACACCTGATTCAAATGATCAGGATCGTTATCAGGCTTCTGCAGCGCTTGATGATGAGCTGATTATTTGCTGATTATAGGCTTGTATAAGACAGAAAAAACGGCTGCAACCATTCTATGTCATTGCCCCCAGAATGCATTGCTCACCTGAAAACATGGCGGCCGCCATGTATCAATTTACATTGTAAACAAAAATGATTTTTGTAACTACAATAAATGTTTATATAGTTCTAACAATGTATTTTAATAGTGGAGGCCAGTGTTTGTATTTTTAAATCTGTAAGTCATTATAATCGGAGTTCCTTTTAACTGCAGCTTATAGACATTTCAAGAGATATGCACCGAAACAAACCATTCTGAGGAGAGCTGCTAAAGATGATTCACAATGATGCTGCAATAATTAAATAATTAAAGGCAATCGGGGCCCAAGTATGTCACAGACATCTCATTAAGACCTATGGGAACTGTCAACATGTGGAAAAAGTGCGGTAAATGGGATCTCTAAGCAAGGTAAAAAATTCAGAAATGGTACAAAGAAAAAACGTCAGAATTTAACCTGACATTTGATTCCAACTTTAATGTTGCTTTGACTAACCCCACTGCGGTGCCTTTGAGCAAGGCCCTTAATCTCAACTACTTCAGTGGAGCTGCTCAGAGGCCACAGGTCAGTCTATGGTCGTACTGGGCAGCTTCCTGGTGTGAATGTGTAACTGTGTGAATATGAACAGGGCGTCTTTGAAAAAGAGAGGTTGCCTCTCAGTGGAACTACCCTGTATAAATGAAGGTTAAATAAAATAAATAACTAAACAAATAAATAGGTAAACAAATGAATAAATAAAATTAAAAAGTTACAAACTCATGGACAAAGTGCAAATGTCGGCTAGAAGAAAAAGTCACAAATTTTAAGGGTGAAGGCAAGGCAAGTTTATTTGTATGCCACATTTTGTGTACAAGACAATTCAACAAGGGGGTAACTTTGTTTCAAACACCGGGGGGGGGGGGGAGATCTCTGCCCATATAAGGATTTTTTAAAAAAAATCTTTTTATTATAGTACTGTCAGGTCATCAGTACAGGCAGTTGTCTCCATTGTCCTCTCTTTCAGTTTTAAAGGAAGAAGATTTTTTAAGCAAAAAATGACATACAGTATGTATCCTAGTGTGGAGGAAGAGCACAAAATCATTAACCTTGCCAAAAGGTTAATTTACCCCTTTATTTAGGCATTCCTATATTAGTAACAGTTGTAAAAATTATTTCCCTAATTTACCAAATCTATATTAAGCCTTGTAATAGTTTATGCCACTATGAAGCAGCAGGCCTACTTAATACCCATTATGTATTAAATATTTCAGTACTGGCAGAAATCAAGTTTTGGCTGTTGTTACCTGGTCATGTGTGCCTCCTGTGCCTCACTGGTTACCTTTACCTCCTCTCTTTGGTTCATCCTGCTGCTGCCACATTCTTGCTCTTGATATAAAAAAAAGCTCAGTTAATGTTCAAATGGTTTAAAAGGGGTACTTCATGGACAATTTTGGAGGATGTAATTCATGCTAGATTTTTGCCCTTCTTCCCTCTTAATAGCATCTTAACAGTGCAATCAGTATTAACTGAGATTAATCTAGCTGCTGAATGAGGCTTAATTACCATTATTCTTAACTCATTTTATTTTGTTATTAATCACTTGTGGTGATTAACACATTTATTCTGATAGGACTAATGTTTTTTTTCATTAATTTATGATGTCACCACTTGCCACTATGTGGCTATTTCTTACCAAGCAGATGAACTAAGGACACTACTGCGATTTAGTCAGACTATGACAAAAGTAACAGTTATCCTGCCTGCAGAGGCATTATGAACATAGCACACCACACCTTAGGTGTGCTGTTTCATTCATGAAATAATAGCAAATCTGTGAGTAGATTTGTGACTAACTCATCCTGGTATTAAAAACTTACTCTGGATTCATTATGTAGACATTAAATTTTTTACAATGACATTCAGTTTTCAAATTTAGGATTCAGGTATTGCCCCCCCCCCCCCAAAAAAAAAGGTAAATAACAAATTTACCTTTACCAGGAAAAAAGCATGCAAATTTAGGAGAAAATAGTATAAATTCACAAGAAGAAAGTAGGAACTTGATGATGGTCAAAAAAATAAATAAATAAAATAAAATAAAATTCTGAAATTTAAATGATTTTGCAAATATTTAAGGAAAAAGGCTTATTTTCCATGACAAAAAAATTAAAATTTGAGAAAAATGCTGCACTTTTGAGAAACTGTGAACGTAGGCGGAAAACAACATAGGGGAAATACTGCATTTTTATACAAAAAGTAGGCAAATTTACAAGAAAAAAATGTCTGATTTACAAGAAAATCTGTAAAACTATGACAAAAAAGTTGCACACACAAAAGACGTTAGAAATGTCACAGTGCTACATAAAACACTGATGACTAAGGGAGAAAAAAGATTGGACAGAATATTTGCAGCCCCAAAAGTTGGTAGTGAGGACAGCTCTAACTTTAAATGGGTTTATAATATGCTTTTAGTTGATATATGATATACATACACACGTATATTCAGTACTGAAGTGACCATACAGGAAAAGCAACAGGTTGGAGGAGATGACAAACACTGCAAGGAAAAAAATGCTGGAAGAAGCATTGCAACTTTTTATTTATCAAATTATTTATTTTTTTAGCACTCCTTTTATTGCAAATGGACCCTTAAACACCAACAAACTCAAAAGGTACAGTGTTAAGATGATGAATCTTGTTATACTAGGAGCTAAATCACTATACAGTGATAATAAGCTATCAATATTTCAGTGTTTGATCAATGCCTAATGCTGTCTCGTGATTAAATAAAATGGGAACGGAAAACTAGAAATGTGATTTTAAGCTTAAACTTAAACTTTATTTTTATGTATTTAAGCTGAATAATTAAATTACAAATAAGTCAGTGATGCTGTATTGCAGTCCTTTTGAACTCATTTTAACACATTATGCATATGGATAAAATTTAGAGTGTTGTATTTTCCTTAATGAGATACTGTGGGGGCATGGTGTTGGACTTCTCCACCCAGGGAACAAGGGACCGAAAGAGGAGGTGTCACCGGGGGGTGGAGGTGGTATCAGACAGGACAGTAACGACTATGCACTCCCCGGGGAGAGGAGTAAATGCCGGAGCCGCTGGGAGAATGCCTGCGTTATGTCATGTTACTGTGCCACACAGTGCTTTGCACAAATAACAATGTGTTATGGTCGGAAGTCCGGGTCTCGATGCATGGGAATAAAGAGCTAAAAGAGGAATGCACAGGGACCTGGGACTCTCTTTTGCTGTAAATTATGTTGGAGAAGGAATAAAGTTTCTGTGTCATCCAGCTCGTTGCCTTGCCTGCCTCCTTTCTCCATATTGGTACCCCAAGATGTGCCATGGAAAGCGAGCCGAGCACCGCCCCAGAGACTGCCCAGAGGGAGAGCACCAGCGCCGGGTGTGTGGTCTCAGTCGAGCTCCCAGACTTCTGGCTTCACAACCCAATTGTGTGGTTCTTGCACATAAAAGTCCAATTCGTGCTCCGCGGGATAACAACGGACATTACTAGATATTACTACGTGGTCGCTGCGCTGGATGCGCATGCCATGCAACAGGTGATGAGCCTGCTCCAGGAGTTGCCAACCTAAGGAAAATATGAGGCGCTCAAGAGGATGCTTCTCCAGCGTTATACCCTTTCTGACAGTGAGAGGACAGAGAGGCTGCTAACGCGTTCGGAGTTAGGGGACAAGTCAGCAGTGGAGCTTATGGAGAGCATGTTGGCGCTGAGGGGGAAGGACAACAAATCTTTCCTGTTCGCCTGCTTGTTCCTCAGGAACCTACCGGCTACAGAGAGGGCGATCCTGGCCAACTCACCGTGGCTGGTTGCTAAGGACTACCGTGCCCTGGTGCAGGAAGCGGCCCACATCATCTTGGAGAAAAGAGCTCCCAGCACACAGACAGTGGCACTGGCATGCATGAGGGACTCCAGCGAGGTCGAGGAGCCATTCGTGGTAGCCGGGACGGACACCGGAAGATGAAGGAATGGGGCAATCTGTTTTTATCATCGCCCTTTCAGCTCGAATGCCCAACGCTGCCTGTTGCCATGCCAATTCAAGAAGCTGGGAAGATGGCACGTTCGGAATTCAGTGGCAGCTGCAAATGATGGTGACAGAAACAGACTACTCTATGTTACGGACACACGTTTGGGGAGATGGTTTTTGGTGGACTCTGGTTCCCAGAAGAGCCTCATCCTGCCGGTCAACGTAGACAGGGTGGCAGGACACAGCAGTCCTGAGCTCATGGTCACCAACGGATCCACCATCAGGACATTTGGCAAACAGACACTGACAATATGCTTACAAGGATGCAACTTTCAGTGGGACTTTATGATAGCTGCATGTTCCGACCCCATTTAGGCACAGATTTTTTTTATGTGCTTATGGGTTATTAGTTGATGTTGCTAATAGGAGATTAGTGGATGCTGTCTCTATTGCCTCTTTGCCCTGTACAGCTCGGGGAGCTGGGTCGAAAACACTGGCTAACGTTATAGCTCCGGGGCTAAGTACCAACAGTTACTCGCACAGTTCCCAGCACTCACAGTCCCGACTTTTTCGGCTCCGATAATGAAGCACGGGGTTGAACATTTCATAACTAAAAAAGGGCAGCCAGTATTTGCGCGACCTCAGGACCTGGATGCAGCTAAACTGGCCAGCGTGCACGAGGAGTTCGCCAACTTAGAACAGTTGGGCATCGTCAGGCGCTCCAACATCCCGTGGGCATCCCCGCTACACATGGTGTCTAAAGCCGATGAGTCGTGGCGACCATGCGGTGATTTCCGTCACTTGAACAATGCTACGGAACACAATCGCTATCCTATTCCACACATCCAGGATTTTTCCATACACCTGGCCGGGGCGCGTGTTTTTTCCAAAGTGGATCTGGTCTGCGGTTACCACCAGGTCCCGGTGCACGTGGAAGCCTTTTTGAGTTTTTACGCATGCCTTTCGGATTAAAAGGTGTGGCGCAGACTTTCCAGAGGATGATGGACGTAGTGCTTCGTGACTTGTCCTTCATTTTTGTCTATTTAGATGACATTCTGGTAACCAGCGTATCTGAGGAGGAGCACATCACCCATCTCAAGACAATTTTCCAGAGATTGGAAGCGCATGGGCTGATAGTTAACCCAGTGAAGTGCCAGTTCAGTGTGCCATTGATTGACTTTCTGTGCCACCGCATTTCACCAGAGGGCGCGATTCGGACAAAGTGCACGCTGTGTCAGACTTTCCGCACCCGCAGACCGTGAGGGCACTACAGGAGTTTTGGGGAATGGTAAATTTTTATAACAGTTTCCTTCCCCAGGCAGCCCAGCGGATGCAGCCGTTGTATGCTGCGCTTAAAAAAAAAAAGAAGGCACCGGAAAACATCGATTGGACTCCCGAGCGAGACCAGGTTTTTACGAACGCCAAAACAGCACTTGTGGATGCCGCATTGTTAGCCCACTCAGATCCGTCTGCACAGATAGCGCTCACGACAGATGCATCTGATGTTGCCATAGGGGCAATGGTGGAGCAGTGCATCTCAAGTTTGTGGCAGCTGCTTGCATTTTTTAGCCAGACTTTGCGCGACAACGAATGCAAGTACAGCACATTTGACAGAGTATTACTGGCTCTCCACCTGGCGACACGTCATTTCCAGTTTTGGCTGAAGGGGACCATAAACCATTGATGCATGCAGTGTCCAAGACCTCGGAACCATGGTCGGCCCGGCAGCAACGGAATTTGGTCGCAATTTCGGAGTTTACTACTGACATTCAACACGTTGCAGGTAAAACCAACTTTGTGGCCAACTGCCTGTCATGCACGTTAATCGCCCCAGTCTATATAGAGATAGATTTCCCCGCCATGGTAGTGGAGCAAGCCGGGGACGTGGACATTTGCACGCTCCAGTCTGCACCAACTGGGTTAATGCTGGAGAGCAGGGTGGTGCAAGAAGCGTGCCCTCCCTTGCTCTGCAACATCTCCACCAGCCGCCTGCGCCCTGTGGTTCCAAGCTCTTGGCGCTGTCGCGTTTTTGGATCGGTCCACTCTCTTTCGCATCCAGGAGTGTGCACTTCAGTGAAGCTAGTGGGGGCGAAATTCCTCTGGCCATGCTTGCACAAAGACATGAAAGAGTGGGCTGCAGCTTGCATCGTGTGCCAGCGGGCCAAAGTGCACCAGAGCCCCACCTCAAGCCATTCCAAATCCCGGCCAGGAGGTTCGACCACGTCCACGTGGATTTAGTGGGACCCCTTCCGCCATCGCAAGGTTTTACGCACTTTTTAACAATCGTGGGCCGCACCATGCGCTGGCCTGAAGTGGTCCCGCTGGCTTCTACCACGTCCGCAGAAGTGGCTCGCGCTTTTTTGTTGGCTTGGGTTACATGTTTCGGATCTCCATCGGACATCATGTCCGACAGGGGTCCACAATTAGTTTCAGAACTCGGGTCCGTTATGGTCCAAGCCTGGGGGTCAAAATTCACCGCACTGCCACATACAACCCCCAGGCTAACGGGTTATGCAAGCATTTTCATAGGTCGCTTAAAGCAGCACTCAGAGCTTCACTCACAGACACAAATTGGGTCAACTGCCTGCCTTGGGTTCTTTTAGGGTTGTGCTCCACACCTAAGGAGGATTTGGCAGCCTCACCGGCAGAACTCGTTTTTTTTCTCAGCCACTGCGGATCCCCGGAGAGTTTTTACCGGAAAACCCCGTGCTCAAGGCTGATCCGTCCATGCAATTTTTACATAGTACGGAGGCTGTGAGCATACCGGGCTCGGTCCACCATTGTTTTCCCCACACATTTGTCTCAAAAAAGCTTGCAGAACTCCAGTTTTGTTTTTGTCAGGCACCGGACCCCACTGTGCCCACTGTACGATGGACCGTTGAGGGTGCTGGGATCTGGGGAGAAGCAATTTGTGTTAGACTTGGGGGTGTAGGGAGACCGTCTGCATCGACAGGCTGAAGCCCGCTTTTGTGTTGGCAGATGAGCAGGTGGTGTTGGCCTAAGCTCCCCGGCGTGGACACCCACCGTTGGTGGCTCCGCAAAGTGGTGATCCCTCAGCAGGGACTTGCGCTTGTGAAGCTGATGTGTTTTCTCCCCCTTTCCCTCCACAGACTGATGTGCCCTCCTGTACACCCCGCCAGCAGGGCAGTTCAACTGGATCGGCGACCCCCTCCACTACAGCCGCTATGGGTGCCAGCTCAAGCCCAAAGGGCAGGGGGATTAGTGCCCTTTCTGTGTGTTCGGGGGGGGGGGGTGCTGTGTGGGGGCATGGTGTTGGACTTCTCCACCCAGGGAACAAGGGACCAAAAGAGGTGCCACCAGGGGGTATCAAACAGGACAGTAAGGGCTATGCGCCCCCCAGGGAGAGGAGTAAATGCTGGAGCTGCTGGGAGAATAAAGGTGTGAGTGCAGTGCCAGCGTTATGTCATATTATTGTGCCACACAGTGCTTTGTGCAAATGACAGTGTTATGGTCGGGAGTCCGGGTCTCGATACATGGGAAGAAAGAGATTAAAGAGGAATGCAGAGTGACTTGGTCTATAATTAAAAGTGGTAAAACTTGCTTTCTAAGTGAATTTTATAATTATCAAAATCATGACATTTTAAAAATACAGAACAGTTTAAGGTTAACTTGAATTTTGTCGGGATGATAAGCAATATTTAAAGGCCTTTATATTTAAGGACCAGTGGTATAGAGTTTGTTTGTCCTTGATAAATGTTCGGAGCTGCTAACATTTAAATGAGCACTGAAATATACATAAATTTCCCTCTAACAGCTGACTAACAAATCCATTCTGATCACATTTCATGAATGATTAATATAATGTAAAGCCCAAATTTGTATGAGCAGAGCTAATCATTCTTAGATCAGCTAAATCCTACCAGACAGCACATTTATTTTGTGTACTCCCACAGCTTTAACTCATATTGGCAAACTAGCAACCAGCTAACTTCAGACAACAATTCACCAGCTAACACAACAATATATTTACCTCCTTTTGGACAGAGGGGTTTGCCCTTTTATTTGACAACCAACAATTTAAAATGGTTTGTTGCCCTTGTGGAGCTCTTTTCATTCTGTCTCACTTGTAAGCTGCTCCTGCTGCGTTGACGAGCGTCCTCACCTGCCACTGCTACAAATGACTGAGTATTGACCAGAGAAGGGATGGACCGATTGGGCAATACAAAATCTGCAGGGAGTGGGGGTACATTGTTCGATAATTAGAAATGTTACTTTTTGATGCTTGCAAATGAAAAAAAACGACAACTTCTTCACTCACTTGTCGATATTTTTATTAATTATGATTATTGGGGGGGTTTGAACTCCCCTCCATCCCCCCCCCATAAATTACGCCTATGCAATTTCAAAGTGCATAAAAACATTAAAGCATTACAGGAAGTTGCAAAAGAAACACAAGGATTTAAAAGCAAACTAAAAAGTAAATTAAAGCAAAACAAAAACAAGTTAAAATAGAATAAGACAGAAAACATGCAAGAAATAAAAGTTACAGTACATTGTAGGAGATTAACAATTGTTTTACTGAAAGGCCGCGGGAAATAAGAAAATTTTTAACCTTGAGTTAAAGCAGCTGAGAGTTTCAGCAGCTCTGATTCTTTCTGGGAGTTTGTTCCATATGTGAGGAGCATAAAAACTGAACGCTGCCTAACCATGTTTGGTTCTAACTCTGGGCACAGATAGTAGGCCTGACCCTGACAACCTGAGGGTTATTTTGGCCCTAAACCATTCAGAGCTTCATAAACCAACAGCAGTGTTTTGAAATCTATTCTTTGGCACATAGGAAGCCAGTGTAAAGATCTGAGGACTGGAGTTATATGTATGAGTTATATGTTCTACTACTACTACTTTCTTGGTTTTGGTGAGGACTCGAGCTGCAGCATTCTGAACTAACTGCAGCTGTCTGATGGACTTTTTAGGGAGACCTGTGAGGACAGCATTACAGTAATCCTGTTTACTGAAGATAAATTCATGGACAAGTTTTTCTAGACCCTGCTGAGATGTCAGACCGTTAATCCTCACTGTGTTCTTTAAATTATAATAGGCTGACTTCACTACTGTCTTAATGTGACTATTAAAATTCAGGTCTGAGTCCAGAACCACACCCAGATTTCTGGCTTGGCTGCTGATTTTTAGCATCATTGATTGAAGCTGAGTACTAACTTTGAGTCTTTCTTCTTTGGCTCCAAAAACTGTTATTTCAGTTTTGTCTTTGTTTAACTGAAGAAAATTCTGGCACATCCACTCTTTAATTTGAGCAGTACATTTGACCAGGGTTTTAATTGGTCCATAGTTTCCTGGTGAGACTGCTATGTAGATTTGTGTATCATCTGCATAATTGTGGTAATATATTTTGTTGGATTTTTTTTTTTTTTTTTTTTTAGATTTTAGCTAGTGGAAGCATATAGATGTTGAAAAGCAAAGGTCCTAAAATGGAACCTTGGGGAACTCCACAGGTTATTTTTGTTCACTCAGATTTGTAGTTACCTATCGACACAAAATAGTCCCTGTCTTTGAAATAGGACTCAAATCAGCTAAGTGCTGTACCAGTAAGTCCCATCCAGTTTTTCAACCAGTCTAGTAAGATGTTATGGTCAACCATGTCAAATGCAGCACTGAGATCCAATAAAACAAAGACTGAAATGTTGCTATTATCTGTATTGGAGCAGATGTCATGAAAGACCTTAACTAGACCTGTCTCAGTGCTGTGGTGTGACCAAAAACCTGACTGGAAGACATCAAAACAGTTACTTGATGTTAGGAAGTTGTACAATTGTTGAAAAACAGCTTTTTCTATTTTTACTAAGAAAGGGGAGGTTTGATATGGGCCTATAGCTGTTCGTGAGTGAGGTGTCTAGGCTGCTGTTTTTTAGAAGTGGCTTGATAACAGCTGTTTTTAAGCACTAAAGGAAGACACCTGAATGCAGTGACATATTTATGATCTGTAGTAGATCTGAGGCCATACAATATGAAACTTTTTTTTTAAAGCCCTGTTGGAAGAGTATCAAGGCAACAGGTAGTGGATTTCAGGTGGTGTATGATGTCATTGAAGTTTTTATGATTGATTGGGGGAAAAAAAATTGCCATGGTGTTTACGTCTTCTCTACGTGGACACAGGAAGAACATGTCCTGCACCTGACATAGGCGCACTGACTGTCTAATTTTCTGAATTTTGTCAGTAAAGAAAAAGGCAGTCATTGCAGGCACGGTTGAATAGAAGTTCAGCAGCTACTGTCACAGGAGGATTTGTTAGCTTGTCAACAGTAGTGAACAAGGTGCATGCATTATTGTTGTGAAATGCAAACTTACATGAAAAAGTTGCAAAATTACAGGAAAATTTATATTATATATAAAGTGAGGGGAAAATGTACATATTGTTGATGTTGACAGGCAAGTTTAAACATACTGTTTACAGTTTAAACTTTATTGTAAGGCTCAGCTATGCTTTCTGGCCCCTATGCAGATTTTTTTCATCCATAAATTGCTTAAACTGCGTCTTTCCTTGGTAACAGTTCCTGACCTCTAGACTAAATGGGGGAATAAAGATCTATCAATAGGGAAGGGGTGCTTTGTTGTTGAGCTAAAATAAGCCTGAATCCTGAAAAGCACATTTGGTGTTTTTGCATGAATTTTCTCTCTCATTAAATCCACACTGTCACAAATGCAGCTTTTTGATCTTTATGGCTGAACAACAACAGATCAGAAGGTTACACTGCTGAAAGTGATAAAATGGTAGAACGAACCAGCCGCCGACAACCAAATGGATGTGAACTCTGACACCAAAATCCGCGCCAGCAAAAGATGGCAATAAGTGTCTAACATAGAAATGATTTCAAATACAGCCCGCTGACAGCATGCATTGGAGAACAGCTCGTCACTAACAAATTTCAACAGATATTAATAAAATCAGTCCTGCCACTGTCTGTGTAATGAGGTTAAAAAAAATCAGAGCTGCTCTAATTTTGCACATTTCAGCATAGTTTTAAAGCTTAATTGGATTGTTTAAAAATTTTCAAATCTGTGAATGCAGCTCTATCAGAGTTTGCGACTCTGTTTTGGGCATCAGTCCATTCATACTGTGGAAGACGACCTGAAGAAATCCACATCCAGACCTGAGCAGATGCCATTAAGTGAGATCTGTGTCCGTGCCCAGCACTGACAAATGGTCACGTGCCTAGGTCGTGCATGTCAATATATTTCCATGGCGATAGATTTTGCAAAGTGAAAAAGTGATGGCTTGTAACGTACAAAGACACATTTTTATACAATAAAGCTGTCCCATTTCAATTTTTATTTGAAAAAAGGGAAGCTTTTAACTGACCTGAGAAAAAGTTATTAATATTAAATAATGTTTAATGGCGAGTACGTCATCCAATTATGTTGTTTCCTAACCATCAAATACAACAAAGACATGAGGATTCTGGGTGAGCGCTGCATCATTTTTGCACATTCTACTCTTTGCTTTCATTATGCAACCTTCTCATCAGGATCTGGAAAGGCAAATTGGCTGACTGGCTGAAGTCCTGCACCTTTTTAAGACACTGTGTGTGTGAACCAACCTGGGATCCCCATAGGATCAGTGTGTGGACCAACATGGGAATTAAAGTGGGAATGAAGTGATCCAATTAAAGTGGGAATGAAGTGACTCAAGAATGGGGGGGGGGGGGGCGGGTGCAGGGGGATGGATAAAATATATGTCAAACATCTGAAGTACACAACTTCCAAACATATGTTGGCCTACCTTGTTCTAGTGGTCTTGATATGGACATATTTTCAAGTACCATTTTGATGGCTCACAGCAAGCATCACATGCATACATAAACATGGGCTGAGGTCATGCGCTGAGAACTACAGGGGATTGAGTATTATTTCAACTCTGTCAAAAATCATATCAGCAATTTGACAGACTCCGTGATACCTATTTTAATTTTTTTATTTGACCTTTATTTATACAGGGGAGTTCCATTGAGAGGCAACCTCTTTTTTTCAAGGACGCCCTGTTCACTCACACAGTTACACATTCACACCAGGAAGCTGCCCAGTACAACCACAGACTGACCTGTGGCCACTGAGCAGCTCCACTGGAGCAGTAGGGGTTAAGATCCTTGCTCAAGGGCACCACAGTGGGGTTAACAAGAGTGGAGCAAACACTGCTATGTTATCTGTCCCACCCAGATCTGTTCCTGCTGGTCCAGGGATCAAACCCTCAACCCTCCGCTCCACAACCCTAACCATTAGACCACCACAGTAGAATACATTCTACTGCCATCTCAGTTTGGATTCTGTCAGTTTGGTCAACTAATGATGCCATCTTCATATTACACCACGTGCTTGAGAAGTCCAGTAAATCTGGGACTCCACTATTCATTGCTTTCATTGACTTACAGGCTGCGTACGACTGGTTGCCTCGTGAACCCCTGATGAAATGTCTTGAGGTTAGATTGAAGTGTCCTCAAATAGTAGCAGTCCTAAGAGCATTGTATACTGACACAAAGGCATACATCAAAAGTTCCACCCGGCTGTTTGATACTCTGGTTGGATGCAAGCAAGGCACCCTGGAGTCTCTGACTCTTTTCAATATTTACATGGACTTTGTGGTCATGGTTGCTCATCATAAAGCAGAGGGGCTATATCCAGAGACAGGTTTCAAAATAGATAGATGTACTTTATTAATCCCAAACTAGGAAATTACACTGTAACAGCAGCATGACAGTTGACAACCAAACAACAGAAACACACACATGACAGACAAAGGGATTACCCATGGAAAGTAAAAACTAACACGACTATAAAACCTATATACATCATAGCTTAATATATGATGACCCGTATAAACACATGAATCATCCCATTGCACAAAGAAGGACTATCAGGAGCAGAGTGAAAATGTGATGGACCAGTTAGTCTGTAAGGTGCAGTGTGGCAGCATAGCTATGTCAGAATACAACATCATAGTGAGTTATTGTACAGTGAAATTGCATGTGGCAGGAAAGATTTCCTGTACCTAGCCGTTTGACAATGAAGCTGTAGTAGTCTACTGGAGAAAGTGCTTCCCTGCCTATCTAGTGTGTGGTGGAGGGGGAGATCAGGATTGTCCATGATGGATCGCAGTTTATTTAGTGTTCTCCTCTCCATCACTGTCTCAAAGGTCTCCAGTCTGAGACCAATTACAGAGCCAGCCCTCTTGATAATCTTGTCAAGTCTGTTGGTATCTCTGGCCCTGATACTGCTACCCCAACAGACGGCAGCAAAGAAGATGGCGCTGGTGACAACGGTCTGGTAGAAAAGCTCCAGCATCCTGCTGCACACGTTGAAGGATCTCAGCTTTCTCAGGAAGTAGAGTCTGCTCATCCCCTTCTTGTGCGCAGCATCGGTGTTGGATCTCCAGTCCAACCCGCTGCTGATCCTGACACCCAGATATTTGTAGTCCTCAACCACTCCCACCACTCAAATCAAGTACTGTATTCCAAACGAGGTGTCACCAAGGGAACTTCGGAGAAACGCTTGAGCAAGAGAGGAGAATAGAATAACGGAGCTTTTATATGCAGATGATCAAGCCATTTTCACGGGGTCTATTGAGGAACTACAAACCATCCTCCAGATCTACGACGACACCTATGCTCAATTCTGACAAAATGTCATACACCAAAACAAAAACAATGGCTTTTAACATCGAAGACGTCAAAAATCAAGAAAGTGAAAAGCTTCCGATATCTGGGTTACACCATTACGAACTCCAGCGAGGAAACACAGACCCTTGGTTTGAGAATTGGAACCGCATTTGAAAAATGGAATGAACTTAAACATGTGTTTATGGATCAGCGTATTTACCTGTCTACCAGAATGAAATTCCTCATTGCATGTGTGAGACCCGCCTGCTGTACAGTGTACAGACTTGGCAAACAACTGTGAAAGAAGTTGAAAAGATCAAGGTCATATGGAATGGATTCCTGAGGAAGATGGTAAAGGAGGATATAAAGACAGAGAGATGACAGGACTGAACAAAGAGTAGATGATAACAGCAATGGATGAAGATTTAAACTGTAAAACACAGCTCTGCACCGAATTACTGGGACAAAATTGATCAAGTCCTTTTGTCACAAACAACTAAATTACCTAGCACATACAGTGAGGGAAAATAAGTATTGAACACGTCAACATTTTTCTCATTAAGCATATTTCTGATGGAGCCATTGACCCGAGATTTTCACCAAATATCAGTGACAACCCAAGTAATCCATACATACAAAGAAATCAGGGAAACTGTTCACAAAACAAGTTATATTTAATAAAGTGGAATGACACAGGGAATAAGTATTGAACATGTTTGGTGAAATTCATTAAATATTTAATAGAAAAGCCTTTGTTGGTCATAACAGCTTCCAGACGCCTTCTGTATGGAGAAACTAAGCACAGACATTGGTCAGGAGTGATTTTAGCCCATTCTTCCACACAAACGGTCTTCAAATCTTGAAGGTTCCGTGGGTATCGTCTATGAACCCTGATCTTCAGTTTGTTCCATAGATTTTCAATTGGATTCAGGTCAGGTGACTGACTGGGCCATTCTAGCAGCTTTATTTTGCTTCTCTGGAGCCAGCTGAGAGTTTCCTTGGCTGTGTTTGAGACCATTGTCTTGCTGAAATAGCTCAAGTAGGTTCATTTTGTCTTCTTTTAATTATTACCTCCGCCAAGGAGGTAATGTTTTTACCAGCGTCTGTCTGTCTGTTACCAACACAACTTAAAAAGTTATGAATGGATTTTGACGAAATTTTCAAGAAAGGTGTGTAATGGCACGGGGAACAGATGATTAGATTTTGGTGATGATCTGAGAGTGCATACCTCCACCAAGGGCTTTGTTTGTATTTGTGCAGAAGGATTACACAAAGTACTGGATGGATTTGGATGAAATTTTCACCACAGGTGGTTCTTGGCCTACAGAGGAACCCATTACATTTTGGTGATGATCTGGGAATGCATACCTCAACCAAGGCTCTTCTCACAGTGTGTCACCCACAATACTCCAAAACTAATGGACAGACTTGGATGCAATTTTCACCACAAGTGGCTCTAGGCCTACACACAAACCCATTACATTTTGGAGGTGATCCATGAGAGACTGAAGGAGCCTTGGCGGAGGTATGTGCTCTCTGAGTGCTTTTCTAGTTTACCTTTTGTTCTTATTAACTAAAAAAACTCACAGAAAGGAAGAACGAGCGAAGACGAACACACACGGAAATGAACACTAAGTGGGTCAAAAACTTATCAAAACGCACACTCACAGACACAGAGAAAACAGTGCTGAGCAGAGGACTAAATTTCGCCATTACACCAGCCAAAATACCCCATGAAGAATATATCCTCGCAACAGAACTCGCATGTGAAAAAATCCAGGACCAAGGGGAAAAAGCATTACTCTGGAACGCAGTTGCAGGAATCCTCAAAACGGCCAAATTACCACAAAGCAACGTTACAAAAGAAGAAGAAAAAGCATTAACCGCACTCAAGACATATAAAACAATCACAATCCTCCCATCAGATAAAGGCAGAACAACAGTAGTAATGGACATGGAAACATATGAAAAACAGATGGAAACCATGTTGGCAGACAACAGCAGATATGAAATCATTAAAACAAACCCCACAAAAGAAAAGAAAAAAAAATGCTAAAAGCCCTTCTTAAACCCCTATTAGAAAGCAAAAAAATCACAAAGGACGCATATGATCACCTGATACCTACCCACAGCCAGCATCACCCTCCGGATCTATGGAACCCCAAAAATACTTAAGAAAGATATCCCACTGCGGCCAATAATAGACAGTATCAGATCAGTTACATACAACTTTTCAAAAGCCCTGGTTGAAATCATCAAACCCCTCCTTGGACTATCAGAATACCACTGCAAAAACTCAAAAGAGCTGGCACAAGAACTCAAAAATATGAAAATAGAATCAGACGAGCTCCTCATTTCACATGATGTCATTTAATTATTCACAAAGACCCCTGTTGATGTCACACTACACATAGTGCAAGAACGCCTCAGAAATGACAGAACCCTAAAGACGCACCAATCTCACAGTTCACGACATATCTGAACTATTACAATTTGTTGCAAAATCCACCTATTTTCAATAGAGAACAAATCTACAGACAAAACGGATTTGCAATGGGAGACCCACTATCAGCCATCATGAGCAGCTTTTTCATGGAGGATATGGAAAACAAAGCCATCAACACAGCACCTACACAATGTAAACCCACCCTCTGGAAGAGATACGTGGACGACATTCTGGAGAAAATAAGGAAAGGACACACGCAAGAACTCACTGACCATCTGAATAGCACGGACAGCACTGGAAATATAAAATTCACACATGAAGAGGAAGAAAATGGCACCATAGCCTTTCTGGACATGAAAATCCACCACAACGATGACGGCAGTATAAAAATCAGTCTAGCACAGGTGTCAAACTCATTCCATGGAGGGCCAAGACCCTGCAGGTTTTACCTCCACCCAGTGTCTTCAACAGGTGATTTCACTGAATTTCTTCCCACTGATTGCTGATCACTGAAAACACCTGCTGAAGACACTGGGTAGAAGCAAAACATGCAGGGTCCTGGCCCTTCATGGAATGAGTTTGACACCCCTAGTCTACAGGAAACCAAGCCACACAGATCAATACCTACTATGGACATTAGAACACCCCACAGCACACAAACTGTCAGTTGTCAGGACGTTATATGAACAGGCCACCATCATCACAGACCAAGAAGACAGACAGGAGAAGAAGAACCACATAAAACATGCACTCATTCGCTGCCAATATCCAGTATGGGCCATAAACAAAGGGAAACAGCAAGTCAAAAACAAAGAAAACAAACAGGAAACAAGACACAAATCAAAAGCCAAAATCAAAAACAAGGACACCATAACTATACCATACATCTGAGGGATCACGGAACCAATTCAAAGGATCATGAAAAAATACAAAATAAACACAGCAGTAAAACCACACAAAAAATTAAGACAGTTATTAGTACACCCCAAGGACAAAATAGAACAAGACAAAAATGCAATGTAAAATATGAAATATCATGCAGATCATGCAACAAAACCTACATTGGAGAAACCGGAAGATCATTCACCACAAGGAAAAAAGAACACCAGAAGGAATGTGAGAAGGAAACACAAGGATGACTCAAAAGATCACAAAAAGAAAAGGCAGAACAAGAAACATTAAAATCAGCAATATCAGATCACTGCAAAAGAAATAATCACATCATGGACTGGGACAAAACAAAAATTATTGGATTGGAGAGCAACAGACAAACGCTGGATCAAGGAGGCCATAGAATTCAGGAAGCAGGGAAAAGATACCATGAACCGGGGTGAGGGGGCCTTTATGCTTTCCCACACCTGGGACCACATTCTCCAGAGACCATCGGACGGCAGAAAGCGGGGTCAGCTCGGTGGATCTGACAGGTCTGCTGGGCTGGCCCCGCCTACGAAAGTCAGCTGATAAAATGACACCTGACAGCAATCAGCTGACACTTCTGACGAAGGCTGCAGTGAACAGTCGAAACATGTAAAGAAGGTAAAAACGTCTTGCTGAAATGTCCACCCACGTTTCATCTTCAGCATCTTGGCAGATAGCAACAGGTTCTTATCAAAGATGTCTCTGTACATTTGTCCATTCCTCTTTCCTCCAATTATATGAAGTCTGCCTGTACCATGTGCTGAAAAAACACCCCCACACCATGATGCTCCCACCTCCAAACTTCACTGTTGGTATGGTGTTTTGGGGCTGGTCCAGTACCATTTATCCTCCAAACATGCTGTGTGTTGTGGCATCCAAAAAGTTCAATTTTGGTCTCATCTGACCAGACTATATTCCCTCTTTGGCTCTTGGATAACTCTTCTGATAATTCTTTTGACTTCCCTGGTCGAAATCTTGCGAGGAGCTCCTGGTCATGGCCGGTTTATGGTAAAATGATGTTCTTTCCACTTTTGAATGACGGCTCCAACAGTGCTCACTGGAGCATTCAGCAGTTTAGAAATGTGCCTGTAACCAATGCTATCATTATGTTTTGCAACAATAAGGTTGCAAAGGTCTAGAGAGAGCTCTTTGCTTCTACCCATCATGAGTTCTTTGTAGTGTGACAATCTGATATTCACAGACCTTTTTAAAGGCTATCAATCAGGACTTAACCAGCTGAAATTAATTTGCACTGATGGGGATGGGATGGCTTCCTAAATTCTGATGGAGTTCAGCTGGTTTCTTGGCTTTCTTTGCCTTTTTGCACCTCTTTTTCTTCATGTGGTCAATATGTATTCCCTGTGTCATTCCACTTCATTAAATATAACTTGTTTTGTGAACACAGTTGCCTTGATTTCTTTGTATGTATGGATTACTTGGGTTGTTACTGATATCTGGTGAAAATCTCAGGTCAATGGCTACATCAGAAATACATTTGAGAAAATGTTGACGTGTTCAGTACTTATTTTCCCCACTGTACACACACAAACACACACTCCCACACCCACCCACACACACACACACACACCCATACACCCACACACACCCACACACACACACATATATATATATTATAAAATATGTAGTATTTCCTTTTCAAATATTGGGATGTTTTTGTTGTAGCCCATTATAGTGATTATTAGATAGCTCCACTAACACTTTTTAATCTGCTAGACTGAATTTCCTCTTGCATTTGCATAGCTCAGTCTCTAAGCTTTCCAAAGCAGAAATGTGAGGTGAGATATGTAAAGTCCTCATTAAAATGAGGAGGCACTCAGAGACTTCTGCCATGGTAATTTTTCTCAGAATGTAGATCTGTCTGTCTGTTCACAGGATTACACAAACACTACAGGACAGACTTGATGAAATTTCCACCAGAGGTGGCCCTTGGGCTACAGAAGAACCCATTACATTTTGGAGGTGATCCGGGTCAGGATATGGATTCTGGATGACTTTTTCACTTTCTTTAACATTGCGAGAGAGTCTTGGTGGAGGCAAGGACAGCTTCAGGAAGAAGATGGAGGACAAGCTGCAACAGAGCGACATCAGCGGGGTCTGGAGAAACCTTAAAACCATCTCTGGGCTCCAGAATACCTCCCCCCAGGCCACGGGGGGCAGGGAGTGGGCGAACAATCTGAATCTGTTTTTCAATAGGTTTGACCAACCGCCCTCCCCCCTGACTGTACAACAACCACTGCTGCCTCTAAAGACATCAAGTCCTGCTGCCCACTCCCCACTCCACCAACACCCCCCCACTCCCAACACACAGTCCCCCAACCTGACCCTCACTAAGACCCAGGTGAGGACGGAGCTGAGGAAGATCAAGGCGAGGAAGGCGTCGGGACCAGACGGCATCAGCGCAAAGCTCCTCAAGTCCTGTGCAGACCAGCTGTGTGGGATTGTGGAGTACATCTTCAATCTGAGCCTGAAGCTGGGAAGGGTACCACAGCTGTGGAAAACATCTTGTGTGGTACCTGTACCAAAGACTTCCCACCCCAAAGATCTGAACAGCTACAGACCAGTGGCCTTGACGTCCCACATGATGAAGACCCTGGAGAGGCTGCTCCTTGCTCACCTCTGCCCCCTGGTGGGACCAGCGATGGATCCACTCCAGTTCGCCTACCAGCATGGCATTGGGGTGGAGGATGCGGTGATCTTCCTCCTTCACCGTTCTCTGTCCCACCTGGAGAAGCCTGGGAATGCGGTGAGGATCATGTTCTTTGACTTCTGCAGTGCTTTCAACACCATCCAATTGATGATCCTGAAGGACAAGCTGCTGTGCGCAGGGGTGGACCAGCACCTGTCATCATGGATCCTGGACTACCTCAGTAACCGGCCTCAGTTTGTGAGAACCCGGGACTGTGTGTCCGACACGATCATCGGTAGCACGGGGGCCCCCCAGGGTACAGTTTTGGCTCCCTTCCTGTTCACCCTTTATACTGCGGACTTCTCACACAACACAACACACTGCCATCTACACAAGTTCTCTGACGACTCTGCGATCGTTGGCCTCATCTCCAACGGAGATGAAGCTGAGTACAGAGGGCTTATCCAGGACTTTGTGGACTGGTGCCATCGGAACTGCCTCCAGATCAACGCGAGGAAAACTAAGGAGCTAGTGGTGGACTGCCGCAGGCAAGGACAACCCCTCACAGCACCAGTGAACATCCAGGGAACAGACATTGAGATGGTGACATCCTATAAGTACCTGGGTGTTCATCTGAACAATAAACTAGACTGGTCACACAATACTGACGCACTCTACAAGAAGAAACAACGCAGGCTGTTCCTACTGAGGAGACTCAGGTCTTTTGGTGTACAAGGGGCGCTGCTGAAGACATTCTATGACATGGTGGTGGCATCAGACATCACTTTTGGAGTGGTCTGCTGGGGCAGTGGCATTACAGCAGCCGATAGGAAGAGACCGAACAAACTGATCAAGAAAGCTAGCTCTGTCCTGGGGCAGTGCCTTGACCCAGTGGAGGAGATAGAAGAGAGAAGAATGGTGGCTAAACTGTCATCTCTGCTGGAGTCCGAGTTCCACCCTATGCAGGACATACTGAATGCACTGAGGAGCTCATTTAGCAGCAGACTACATCATCCTAGGTGCACAACCGAGAGGTTTCGCAGGTCCTTCCTACCTACGGCTGTCAGACTGTACAACCAAAGTAGGGCTGCTCGCAGAGATAGCAAAAAGACGTGACGACCTAATTGTACTGAATGCAAAAGACGCAATAGACTTACACAATGGTCCCCTCCATTATACAACTAGGAAAATACCGGTTGCTATGGAGGGTGAGAATATGTATGGGTACATAATCATACCATGTAGGATAACTAAGTAGACGGTTGTGCTGTTTCATTCCATCTAGCTACAATGCTCCGCACTGTGTGTGTTTATATGTTTACATATTTATTCCATCTAGCTACAATGCTCCGCACTGTGTTTATATATATTTATATATTTACTCTTTCTAGCAACAATGCTCCACACTGTATGTGCTTATATATTTACATATTTATTCCATCTAGCTACAATGCTCCGCACTGTGTTTATATACTCATTTATTTATTACATCCAGCTACAATGCTCCGCACTGTGTTTATATATTTATATATCTATCCCATCTAGCTACAATGCTCCGCACTGTGTGTCTATATATATATATGTGTGTGTGTGTGTATATATATTTATATGTACATATGTATACTTGCTGCTCTTGTTTTTTTCTCTTGCCTTCTGATTGTTGCTCTGAGTGTTGCTATCCCTGTGCTGTTGCAATCCTGGAATTTCCCCATTGTGGGACTAATAAAGGCTTATCTTATCTTATATGAACATGAATCACCTCCAAAATTGAATGTTTTCATCTGTAACCCAATGGCCACCTCTGGTGAAAATTTTATCAAAATCAGGCCAGTAGTTTTTGTGTAATTCTGCTAACATATTGTGAGAAAATAGGGTCTTGGTGGAGGTTTGCACTCATGGATCACCTCCAAAATGTAATGGGTTCATCCATAATCAAATGGCCACCTTGAGTGAAAATTTCATCAAAATCCATCCTGCAGTTTTTGCATAACCCTGCTAACAAACAGACCACCTGGTTGCACCTGTTATCAAGCGCACAGTCTTCTGTTGTAGATCATAAAAAATGCTCACTAAATATTTGTTCTATTTTCAGGACTGTGTAATTTTTGGATTATAGCAACTTAGGCCTGGTTTCTGGCTGTTAGGGTTTGGACATGGTTGTTCATATATCCTCGCTTTATGATTTTATTTATTTTCTCTGTTATCCTCAGGGCATGAGTCCAGCCATGTCCTCGCCCGCACATTGTGTCTGTTTTGTTTTTTCTTCACTATTATCCTGATCCTGGTATGCTCTCTGTCTTCCAGCCCTGCCTGTCCTGTGCTCATTTCTCTCCCAGAGTGTTTTGGATTTCCTTAATTGTGCCCATCTGTCTTGTGTTCTATTGATTATCCTAGTATCTATTTATTTTTCGTGTGAGCCTTGGGACAGTGTTGTGTCCTTGTCTGTGCGGTGTGAGTTCACACCCAGTCTTGTCTCTGTACTCAGTTTTAGTTTCATGTTCGGTGTGCCTAATCAGCCTATGAGCTGAACATTCCTTTGTTTCTTTTTTCAATAAATCAGCAACTACAGTTTCCGTGTTTGGGTTCTCTCTTCTGCCCTGCCCGGGCATAAACCTGACAGTAAGACGCAACCAAACCAGGGCCCAGCAAACTGTAGTTGGCACAGCTATGGAGGGAATCGTGCTGCTGACTCAGACAGAAATGAGATCTATGAACCACCTGAAGGAGTTGGTCGCTGTGGCCCGCCGCTCCACCATTCCAGAGGAGGTGACTTGGCTATGGACCGTAGCAGCCCTAGAGCTGGAGTGCGCCCTACATCTGAAGGTTTTCCCATGGGTGTAGGAGCTCCACATCTGCAGGGCTTTGCACTCCATCTCGCCACCCCAGCCCACAGTGGAGAAGTGCGGAAAGCATCCGCACCACTCCTCCTGGCACTCCGCCGCACCACCAGCTCCAGCCCCTATAGCTCTCCACTGGATGACCTCCGCAGCTACCCAAAGAAAGTCGTCAGGCATTTCAGCAGCCGCTGAGCGGAAGACAAGCTCCACACCTGAGGACTCTGCCTGCCATGAGGAGCTGCAAGGTCTCCTCCAGAAGCTGTAAGAGTGCTATAAGATCTGCCTCCAGAGAGATGGGTGGCAGAATGATGCGTGGAGATTGGCTTACAGGTTGGTAGCCGCCAAGCCCCACCTGAAGAACATTCCTGCCTTCTTCCAGGACTTCCTACGTTCCCGTGAGTTCTCCTCCATGCAAGAGGGGGATGAGCCACCTGCTCTTCCTCTTCTTCCTGAGGTTGTCTCCACCCCCACGTCCAAGAGGATGAGCTCTCCCACATTGTTTTCCATGGCAGCTGCTTCGCCCGTCACCATGCCTGCAGTGCCGGCTCCTGCTTCATATGCCCTGGTGCTCTCGCCCGCCATTGCATGCCAAGCCCTGCATCTGCTGCCCATCCCGCATCCCCGGAGGTGGTCATCCCTTCAGCAGCAGAGTCTCCAGGGACCTCGCCAACAATGGAACGGGAGTTAAGATCAGGGATGGAGTGGCACACCACTGGTCCTACTCAGCCCGAGATGCGCGCTTCTGTTCTTGTTCGGCTCGAGGCCCACGCTCCGGCTCCTGCGGCTCATTCTGAGGAGGTCATCGCAGCAGCAGAGGATCAGGAGCTCAGGCAAGTGCTTTTCTTTACTTTTATAACATCAATACTAGTTAAAACTTGCCTAGCTCTTGATGTTTTTGGTGATGCTTCACTCTCTTCTTGCCTCTCTCCTTCGTCCAAGGTGACTGTAGAGGGGTCAGACGCTCTCGCATCTCAGGAGTCGTCGCTGGAGATCAGCACACCACGGCCTTCAGCTCCTGAGGCCAGTGCATCTCCCCCAAGTGTTTCTGAAGCTGGCGCGCCTCTGACACCTGATCCTGTATTCAGCGTGCCACTGACGCCGACCCCAGAGTTCAATGAAACTGCTGTCCTCCGTTTCTCTGGTCAACGCACTTTCACCATCAGCTCCTGATCTCTGCATGCTCCAACCATCAGCTCCCAAGGTCTAGATGCACCCGCCATTTAATCCAGAGGACGGTGCGCATACGGCGCGCAGCCATCGTCTGCTCCAGAGGATGGCACGCAACCCTCGTCTGCTCCAGAGGCCAGTATACACCCATCGTTTGTTCAGATCAGTGCACACCCACTGCTTTTTCCAGATACCAACGCGCCTTCGTCATCAGCTGCCAGGAGCAATGTGCTCCAACCATCTGCTCCTGAAGATGGCGCATCCCTGGTAACCATTCCTGAGATTAGTGCACAAAAACTGTCTAATCCTGTGTTCAGCGAATCCCAGTCAGCTGCTTCTGAGGTCAGTGTGCTGCAACCACCTGCAGCTGAGTGGAAAGCCCCTTTGTTGTTGCAACCTGGGCTAGAACCGCCTTTGTTACAATCTCCAGAGCTAAAAGCTCTCCTGTTGTCTGTTTCTAAAGTAAGTTCCCAAGTTATGGTCTCCTGAACATGAAGCCCAATTTTTCTGGAATTAAAGTGCCCTCACTATCATCTTCTGACTTGCTCTGTTCCCCAGTCCGGTGGCCCAGGTACTCTGGTAGGCCACCCAACCCACTCTGTACTCTGGTCTGGGGGTCCACAGACTGGGGTAGGCCCCCCCCAATCCACTTCTTTCTCCTGCCCGAGGGCCTATGTGAAGGACAACAGCTAAATTAGTCTTGTCCAAATAGGACAAAATTTTCATACCAAATCTAAATTTAACAAGCTGCTCCTGAAAGTCTTTAGTGCAATGACTCGCAGCAGTGAAATCTAGTTTGATTTCAGTTCATTTCAATCTTGTATTCTTTTTGAACATTGATAACTCAAAGGAAGTGTTGTGTTTGTGGACATTGATTTGTGTATTTCAAGTTTGCCAACGGCCGTAGGAGATGGTGAAATTTCCTGACAATACTCCATTTTGTTTACTACATTAACAAATATTTTTTACATTTTCTATCTTATTTGTTGTGTTCATTTTGTTTTGATATGCAGTGACCTTAAGGAGCAGAGGGTTGTGGCTCCCTTGATTCCTTAAGATGATGTTTGCATTGTTCTGAGGTGGCGTTAGGTGTATTCTGTGTCATTTGTGATTAGATTCCTTATTGTATTCGTTCCTTGTTAAGCTGTGTCAGCTCCTGTTATTAAAGACACACACATTAGGTGTTTATCGTGCGCTCTGCAAAATTGAGGCCAGGCAGATTTCCCAAAATGTTTAATCGTGTGTTTGGAAATTGCCCAGTAAACAGGGTGGCTTTAACGTTTCCTGATCTTACAAATTTATAAGGGAAGAATAACAAAATTATAATGAAAGAAAGAAAGGCGAGGAAAGGGATCTTTCAGGCTAAAACTTTGAGGGATAAATAAATTTGGACCAAGGCTGCATATTTAACCTTACAACTTCATGTGAAAGTAGCTAGTTTATAAAGATAAGATAAGATAAGATAAGCCTTTATTAGTCCCACAACGGGGAAATTCCAGGATTGCAACAGCACAGGGATAGCAACACTCAGAGCAACAATCAGAAGGCAAGAAAAAAAACAAGCAAGCAAGAGCAGCTAATATACATATGTACATATTACTATAAAATATATATATACACACACACACACACACAGACACACAGTGCAGAGCATTGTAGCTGGATGGAATAAATATATGAATATATGAACACACAGTGCAGAGCATTGTAGCTAGATGGAATAAATATGTAAATATATAAACACCCACAGTACGGAGCATTGCAGCTAGGTGGAATAAATATGCAAGTATATAAACACACACAATGCGGAGCAATGTAGCTAGATGGAATAATATGTAGATATATAAAAACACAGTGCGGAGCATTGTAGCTAGATGGAATAAATATATAGATATATAAATATAAACACACCCAGTGCTGAGCATTGTAGCTAGATGGAATAAATATATAGATATATAAATATAAACACACCCAGTGCAGAGCATTGTAGCTAGATGGAATAAATATGTAAATATACAGTATAAACACACACAGTGCAGAGCATTGTTGCTAGGTGGGATGAAACAGCATAACCGTCTATTTAGTTATCCTACATGGTATGATTATGTGCCCATACATATTCTCACCCTCCATAGCGACCGGTATGTTCCTAGTTGTATGCCGGAGAGGACCATTGTGTAAGTCTATTGCATCTTTTGCATTCAAAAAACTATTAGTTTGTTACGTCTTTTTGCTATCTCTGCCAGCAGCCCTGCTTAGGTTGTACAGTCTGACAGCCGTTGGTAGGAAGGACCTACGAAACCTCTCGGTTGTGCACCTGGGATGATGTAGTCTGCTGCTAAATGAGCTCCTCAGTGCATCCAGTATGTCCTGCATAGGGTGGAACTCGGACTCCAGCAGAGATGACAGTTTAGCCACCGTCCTTCTCTCTCCTATCTCCTCCATCGGATCAAGGCGTTGCCCCAGGACAGAGCTAGCTTTCTTAATCAGTTTGTTCAGTCTCTTCCTATCGGCTGCAGTAATGCCACTGCCCCAGCAGACCACTCCAAAAGTGATGGCTGATGCCACCACCGTGTCATAGAATGACTTCAGCAGCGCCCCTTGTACACCAAAAGACCTGAGTCTCCTCAGCAGGAACAGCCTGCGCTGTCCCTTCTTGTAGAGTGCGTCAGTATTGTGTGACCAGTCTAGTTTATTGTTCAGATGAATACCCAGGTACTTGTAGGATGTCACCATCTCGATGTCTGTTCCCTGTATATTTACTGGTGCTGTGAGGGGCTGCCCATGCCTGCGGCAGTCCACCACCAGCTCCTTAGTTTTCCTCGCGTTGATCTGGAGGCAGTTCCGATGGCACCAGTCCACAAAGTCCTGGATAAGCCCTCTGTACTCAGCTTCATCTCCGCTGGAGATGAGACCAACGATCGCAGAGTCATCAGAGAACTTCTGTAGATGGCAATGTGTTGTGTTGTGTGAGAAGTCCGCAGTATAAAGAGTGAACAGGAAGGGAGCCAGCACCGTTCCCTGGGGGGCCCCCGTGCTACTGATGATCGTGTCGGAAACACAGTCCCGGGTTCTCACAAACTGAGGCCGGTTCGTGAGGTAGTCCAGGATCCATGATGACAGGTGCTGGTCCACCCCTGCGCGCAGCAGCTTGTCCTTCAGGATCATCGGTTGGATGGTGTTGAAAGCACTGGAGAAGTCAAAGAACATGATCCTCACCATATTCCCGGGCTTCTCCAGGTGGGACAGAGAACGGTGAAGGAGGAAGATCACCGCATCCTCCACCCCAATGCCATGCTGGTAGGCGAACTGGAGTGGATCCATCGCTGGTTCCACCAGGGGGCGGAGATGAGCAAGGAGCAGTCTCTCCAGGGTCTTCATCAAGTGGGACGTCAAGGCCACCGGTCTGAAGCTGTTCAGGTCTTTGGGGTGGGAAGTTTTTGGTACAGGTACCACACAAGATGTTTTCCACAGCTGTGGTACCCTCCCCAGTTTCAGGCTCATGTTGAAGATATATGTCACAATCCCACACAGCTGGTCTGCACAGGACTTGAGGAGCTTTGCGCTGATGCCGTCTGGTCCCGACGCCTTCCTCGCCTTGATCTTCCTCAGCTCCGTCCTCACCTGGGTCTTGGTCAGGGTCAGGATGGGGGGCTGTGTGTTGGGAGTGGGGGGGGTGTCGGTGGAGTGGGGAGTGGGTAGCAGGACTTGATTTCTTAGAGGCAGCAGTGGTTGTTGTGCAGACAGGGGGGAGGGCGGTTGGTCAAATCTATTGAAAAACAGATTCAGGTTGTTCGCCCACTCCCTGCCCCCCGTGGCCTGGGGGGAGGTATTCTGGAGCCCCGAGATGGTTTTGAGGTTTCTCCAGACCCCGCTGATGTCGCTCTGTTGCAGCTTGTCCTCCATCTTCTTCCTGAAGCTGTCCTTGCCTTCTCTGATCTTTCTCCTCAGCTCCCTCTGTACGGACTTCAGCAAACACGTTCTGAAGCAAAAAGGATGTGTGAGAAATTGTCTCAAATTTACAAAGGCAAAATGGCCAAAAGAAACTCCCTGTGATGGCTCGTTCTGTCTGATCATTATCCGCAGCTGCGCGCACACCTGCTCTCCATCACTGCTGGGGCTATTTAGACTGCGCTGCCCTCAGATCAGCGCAGAGTCATCTGTCTCCGTGGTCGGATGAGATCTACACTCGCCTTCATCCTCTTCTCTGAACCTTCTTGCCACAGCCTACTTTCGTCTGAGAACCTCGCTTCCTGTCATCCATCTCCAGGAAGGATAATCACCTCAACTCCAAGTAAACCCACATTCTATTCATCACTGTCTACGCTCGTCCCCCGTGCACAGGCGGAGATCTGTGGCGGCGGACCTCTGTCTCTCCTGGCGGCGCACCGAGCTGCACCGCACATTCCCCGTATTCTCCTGACATCCCCAGCTGCTACCGGGACAGCTGGCGCTGTCTTCCTGGCCGGAGCCGTTGAGCTGAACCTGAGCCCAAATCCATCTCTGCAAACAGTAAGCACTAGACTATTCTGTACATTCCCTCCGGGGTCCAACGCTAACTCTCCCTGTCTCTGTTTGTCCATAGGGTTGCCAGGTTGCACGGTGCTCTGCTCACCCCCGGCTGCTACACTATCACACACACACACACACACACATGCAAACACACACAGAACATAATAAAGATAATTGTACAGTATCTACTCTTGAGTCTGAGTCTGCTCTCTGGGTCATTAAACCATGTCAGTACGACTCCGCCAAAGTGACCCAGCAGACAGCGCGCAAAGTTAACAACCTAGAGGCTCGAGTGGATCAACTGGCTTACCAGCAACAGGTCATCCTCACTCAGCTGGCCCGAATTAATGATCGGTTGGATCGCCTGGCTGGTCCGCAGGCTTTCCCTCCGGCTCCAAGTAGCGCCTCTGCACCCGCTAGCTCCCAATCCACCCAACCCGTTCAGGCTTCTACATCCCGGCTAACGCTGATCCCCACTCCCACTCGCTTTAGTGGTAAGCTAGGGGAGGCTAGGGTGTTCATTCTCCAGTGTGAGATAGTTTTCCAGCGGGTACCCAGGGACTTCCCCACAGATCACAGCCGTATCAGCTACGTAGTTAACCTTTTGGAAGGGCGAGCGTTAGCTTGGGCTTATGCTGTGATGGCTAGGGTGAATTATGCTAGCTTGACATACAACCAGTTCGTCAGCGAGTTTAACAAGGGGTTCAACCACTCTAACCGAAACAGTATGCTTACCTCCCGGCTGTTAAACCTCAGACAGAGAAGCCAAGTCCGTAGCGGACTATGCCGTCAACTTCCGGGTGGTGGCCACGGAGGTGGGGTGGGAGGATGCCTCGCTCTGCAGTATCTTTATGAGGAGCCTTAGCCCTAGCCTGCAGGACGAGCTAGCCTGCTTAGAAAAGCCAAGTAGGTTAACTGAGCTAATTTCCCTGGCTATTAGACTAGATAACAGGCTAAGGGAGCAGGCAACCGAGTGGAAGACCTCCGGTCGCTTGGGTGCATAGTTTCGCCGCTCCCTACAGTCTCTGCTGTTGGTCCTACCTCCCTCTGATTCCCCAGAAGCCCCAGAGCCAATGGTAGTGGGGCAGTCGAAACTGCCATTAGTTGGGAAACAGCGCCACCATGAGCTCAGGTTGTCTCTACTGTGGTAGCGAGGAGCATGAGGTAGCATCTTGCCCTATACAGCCAAAAGAGGGAGTCCGTGCGTCACAGTAGGGGGATTCACGGACTCACCTCGATCAAATCCCCTCTCTAGATTTCTCCTTCCAATCCGCTTCATTCACAACCAGACAGAAATTGCCACACATGCCTTGATTGATTCGGGGGCTGAACAGAGCTTCATTTCAGGGGAACAGGCAACCCGGCTGGGGCTCCCCTGTCAATCGTTGAAGACCCCACTCAGATTCATTGCCCTGTCTAAGGCCCCTCTTGCCATAGTGTCCCAGCAGACCGCCCCAGTGTCAGTCATTGTGTCTGGTAATCATCGGGAGAAGCTAAGGTTATTTGTGCTACCGGTTTCTTCATCCCCGGTTATCCTCGGCTATCCCTGGCTCCGGCTACATAACGCTCTGGGAGCGTGGTTTCGTGGAGCTCATTCTGCCTCACTGCCTGCCTGCAGTCCACTGCTTGCTCACCGTCCGTGCCCCTGGGTGCCCCCGTCACCCCCCCCCCCCGACTTGTCCAAAGTCCCTCCGCAGTATCACAACTTGGGGGCCGCCTTCAGTAAGACCCAGGCTCTATTTCTCTCCCCTCACCGCCCATATGACTGTGCGATCAATCTCCGAGCTGGAGCCCCACTGCCATCAAGTTGGCTTTACAGCCTATCAGCACCGGAGCGGGAGGCTATGGAAACCTATATTAAGGAGTCGTTAAACTCGGGCATAATCTGGCCCTCCTCCTCGGCAGTGAGGGCAGGGGCTTTTTTTCGTGGGCAAGAAGGATGGCTCGCTGAGGCCATGTATTGACTTCCGTGAATTGAATAATATCGCCATCAAGGACAAATGCACACTTCCCCTGATCAATACGGCATTTGATTCCCTCCGGGGGGGCCTCCTGGTTCACCAAGCTGGACCTCCACAATGCCTTCCATCTGGTGCGGATCCGGGAGGGTGATGAATGGAAAACGGGATTCCGGACCCCTAGTGGGCATTTCGAGTACCTGGTGATGCCGCTTGGGCTGACCAATGCCCCCGCCGTATTCCAGCACCTCATTAATAATGTGCTGAGGGACTTTTTGGGCTCATTTGTCTTTGTCTATCTGGATGACATCTTGATTTTTTTTTTTTACTCAGTCCCTGGATGAACATCGGGTGCACGTGAGGCGAGTCTTGCAG
Organism: Pholidichthys leucotaenia; assembly: GCA_020510985.1. Classification (NCBI taxonomy): domain Eukaryota; kingdom Metazoa; phylum Chordata; class Actinopteri; order Cichliformes; family Pholidichthyidae; genus Pholidichthys; species Pholidichthys leucotaenia. The sequence continues at coordinate 260,580,884 of CM035843.1, forward strand.
CGGCTCCTGAAGAACAAGCTCTTCGTTAAGGCCGAGAAATGCAACTTCCACTCCTCCAAGACGTCATTCCTTGGATTCATCATTTCCCACAATGAAATCATCCCGGACCCCGAGAAGGTAAAAGCAGTGGTAGATTGGCCCTCCCCTTCCTCTAGGAAGCAACTCCAGCAGTTTCTAGGGTTCGCCAATTTCTACCGCCGCTTCATTAAGAATAATAGTATTATTGCTCTTCCCCTGACCCGCCTTACGTCCTCTAAGGTGCCCTTCCAGTGGATGGAAGAGGCTGAAGTGGCCTTTGCCAAGCTCAAGTGTAATTTTTCTTCCTCTCCCATTCTGGCACAGGTGGATCCCGCCCTTCAATGCCTGATAGAGGTGGACGCCTCGGACTCGGGAGTTGGAGCCATGCTGTCCCAGCGCTCCCTGGTTGATGGCAAGATCCGCCCCTGTGCGTTCTTCTCCCGTCGTCTATCTCCGGTGGAATGAAATTATGACATTGGTGACAGAGAGCTCCTGGCGGTCACTGGAGGAGTGGCGCCATTGGCTGGAGGGGGCCTCCCAGCTGTTCGTCGTCTGGACGGCTCACAAAAATCTGGAGTACCTCAGGACGGCCAAGCATCTGAACACGCACCAGGCCCGCTGGTCCCTGTTTTTCGGATGCTTTGATTTCACCATCATCTACAGCCCCGGGTCCAAGAATACCAAGCCAGACGCCCTGTCCAGACAGTTTGCCTTGGATGCTACGGAAGTATAGGAGCATCCTATCCTCCCCCCGTCGTGCATCGTGGGCACCCTCTCATGGTGCATCAAAGAAAAGGTCCTGAGAGTGCAGGAGGCCGAGGCGGACCCAGGCGGGGGGCCAGCAGGGAGGCTGTTTGTCCCATTTGCTGTTTGGGGCGAAGTGATCTATTGGGCCCACTGTTCTAGGTCCTCGTGCTACCCGGGGAGGGCTTGCACGGTGGCGCTCCTTCAGAGGACATTTTGGTGGCCTTCGCTCCAGAAGGACATCGGAGAATACATCCGCGCTTGCCCCCAATGCGCCACCTGCAAGATGTCCTCTTCTCCTCCGGCTGGTCTGCTCCAACCTCTCCCCATCCCCGGCAGGCCCTGGTCCCATGTGACTTCGGACTTCGTTACCGGTCTCCCACCTTCTAACCACCACACAGTCATCCTCACCATCATAGACAGGTTTTCTAAGGCTGCCCACTTCGTTTCCCTACAGGGGGTGCCTACGGCGATGGAGACGGTGGATCTTCTTGTTCAGCATGTGGTGAGATTGCATAGTATTCCCCTGGACATCATCTCCGACCGGGGACCCCAGTTAATTTCTCAAGTGTGGAGATCGTTTTGCAATGCCCTTGGGGCTACAGTGAACCTGTTCTCTGGATACCACCCGCAGAGTAATGAACAGCATGAGTGGGCAAACCAGGAGTTGGAGGCTGCGCTGCAGTACATCTCCACCGCCAACCCGGCGTCATGGAGCACCCACCTCCCATGGATCGAGTATGCTCACAATACTACCGTCTCTTCAGCGATTAGCATGTCCCCGTTCGAGGCCTTGCTTGGGTACAACCCCCCGTTGTTCCCTGAGGAGAAGGATATCTCCGTCCCTTCCGTCTGAGCCCACCTGAGGCGCTGCCACCGGCTGTGGAGAGAGACCCAGACCGCACTGCGGCGCACGGTAGAGCGCAACACCATGACCGCTAATCGTCGCAGGACGTCAGCCTCTCCCTACCGGGTGGGTCAGCAGGTATGGCTGTCAACCAAAAATATTAACCTCAAGGCGGAGGTGAGGAAAATGTCTCAGCAGTTTATTGGGCCTTTCACCATAACCCGTATTATCAACCCTGTGGCTGTGTGCCTAGCTCTCCCCCCCTCCCTCCGCATCTGTCCAACCTTTCATGTCTCGCAGGTCAAGCCTTTCTGTTCCAGCCGTCTGTGTCCCCCTCCCAGGTCTCCACCTCCGCCAGTGGAGATCAATGGCGACCCGGCGTGGAAGGTCAATGCCATCCTGGATGTCCACCGCCGGGGTCGCGGCCTGCAGTACCTGGTGGACTGGGAGGGTTACGGTCCAGAATGGAGGTCCTGCATGTGCCCCTCCTTCGTGTTGGACAATCAGGTCATCAGGGACTTCCATCGGACGCACCCAGGTAGGCTGGATCAGCCGCTGAGAGGCGCCTCGTATGGGGGGAGTACTGTGACGGCTCGCTCTATCTGATCATTATCTGCAGCTGTGCGCACACCTGCTCTCCATCACTGCCAGGGCTATTTAGTCCACGCTGCCCTCAAATCAGCGCAGAATCGTCTGTCTCCATGGTCGGATGAGACCTAAACTCGCCTTCGTCCTCTTCTCTGAACCTTCTTGCCACAGCCTATTCTCGTCTGAGAACCTCGCTTCCTGCCATCCATCTCCAGGAAGGATAATCACCTCAACTCCAAGTAAGCCCACATTCTATTCATCACTGTCTACGTTCGTCCCCTGTGCACAGGCGGAGATCTGTGGCGGCGGACCTCTCTCTCCTGGCAGCGGACCGAGCTGCACCGCACATTCCCCATATTCTCCTGACATCCCCAGCTGCTACCGGGACAGCAGGCGCTGTCTTCCTGGCCGGAGCCGTCGAGCTGAACCTGAGCCCAAATCCAACTCTGCAAACAGCAAGCACTGGGCTATTCTGTACATTCCCTCTGGGGTCCAACGCTAACCCTCCCTGTCTCTGTTTGTCCATAGGGTTGCCAGGTTGCACGGTGCTCTGCTCACCCCCGGCTGCTACACTATCACACACACGCGCGTGCACACACACACACACACACACACACACAGAGAACATAATAAAGATAATTTATTTAATTTAAGAGGAACTTCCAGCGCCACATGAGTAGGCTGTCTTTTGCAACAGCGGATCAATTTCTGCCTATTTCTATTTACTATCTGGCTCTCTTGCCAATCTTTATGATCCAGCGTCACCTTTATTCCATCCGAACACATAACTTAACCGGCCCATGATGCTAACGCAAAAACTCGACATACCGGGAAAATTAAGACGAAAACGACGTGGGTGTCATGCTGGAGTAAGACAGCGGGCAAGGAATATAAGGTACAGACCCACCCTCCCATCTGTCATTATGGGGAATGTACGATCGTTACTCAGAAAAACAGATGAGCTAGCGGCTATCTCCCGCTACAATACTAACTAACTAACTAACTAACCTGCACTTATATAGCGCTTTTCTAGTTACAAAGACCACTCAAAGCGCTTTCATTAATACTAACCCTCTATTCTAAGGGCCTATAGGAAACAGATATCTAGGGACAATTTAGAACAGCCAATTAACCTAACATGCATGTTTTTGGCATGTGGGAGGAAACCGGAGAAATCCCGGAGTAAACCCACGCAACACGGGGAGAACATGCAAACTCCACACAGATCACTGTTGGTTGGGGGCTGGGATCGAACCCACGATCCCACGATCCCCACAATCCCCCGGCCAAGGGTAAACTGTGCTGCCGCAATGCTAACCACTGCGCCACCGTGCAGCCAATAGCAACAATAGCATATACAGGGAGTGTAGTCTAATGCTGTTCACAGAGACGTGGCTAACAGAACTAGCAACAGATGCTAACATTGAACTGGAGGGTTTCCACGCAATACGGGCAGACCGAACACCAGACTGTGGGAAGGCAAGGGGCGGTGGAGTGATGATGTACATCAATAACAACTGGTGCAGACCAGGACATATCACGGTTAAACAACAACACTGCAACAAAGACATTGAGTTGCTAGCTGTTTGCATACGGCCTACCTATCTCCCGAAGGAATACTCACACGTGATCTGCATTGTTATTTATGCAAATCCGAAGGCAAATGCTGGGACAGTGCGCGACGTCATCCACTCAGTAACTGGCAGCCTGCAGACAGAACACCCAGATGCTCTTCTCCTCATCTCAAGCGATTTCAACCATATTTCACTGTCTCCCATTCTACCCACGTTCACCCAGTATGTCACATGCCACACTAGAGACAATAAAACACTGGACTTATTCTACGCAAACACTAAGGAGGCGTACACCTCATCACAACTCCCCCCACTCGGGAGATCGGATCACAACTTGGTTCATCTCGTGCCGGTGTACAAACCCCTAGTGCATAGACAACCTCCTGTTTTGAAACCACTGCCTGGGAACAGCTCTGCGATCCACATGGTGAGGACATCGATGGCCTCACTCACACCATCACGGACTACATCAGCTTCTGTGTGGACAACACCATACCCACCAAGACCATACGGTGTTGCTCGAACAACAAACCCTGGATGAACCCTGAGATAAAAACACTTCTGAGAGAGAAGAAGAGGATCTTCAGGTCGGGGAACAGGGAGATGCTGAAGTCCGTACAGAGGGAGCTGAGGAGGAAGATCAGAGAAGGCAAGGACAGCTTCAGGAAGAAGATGGAGGACAAGCTGCAACAGAGCGACATCGGTAGGGTCTGGAGAAACCTTAAAACCATCTCTGGGCTCCAGAATACCTCCCCCCAGGCCACGGGGGGCAGGGAATGGGCGAACAATCTGGACCTGTTTTTTAATAGGTTTGACCAACCGCCCTCCCCCCCGACTGCACAACAACCACTGCTGCCTCTAAAGACATCGAGTCCTGCTGCCAACACCCCACTCCACCAACACCCCCCCACTCCCAACACACAGCCCCCCAACATGACCCTCACTAATACCCAGGTGAGGACGGAGCTGAGGAAGATCAAGGTGAGGAAGGCATCGGGACCGGACGGCATCAGCGCAAAGCTCCTCAAGTCCTGTGCAGATCAGTTGTGTGGGAATGTGGAGCTCATCTTCAACCTGAGCCTGAAGCTGGGGAGGGTACCACGGTTGTGGAAAACATCCTGTGTGGTACCTGTACCAAAGACTTCCCGCCACAAAGACCTAAACAGCTACAGACCAGTGGCCCTGACGTCCCACATGATGAAGACCCTGGAGAGACTGCTCCTTGCTCACCTCCGCCCCCTGCTGGGACCAGCGATGGATTCACTCCAGTTCACCTACCAGCATGGCATTGGGGTGGAGGATGCAGTGATCTTCCTCCTTCACCGTTCTCTGTCCCACCTGGAGAAGCCCGGGAATGCAGTGAGGATCATGTTATTTGACTTCTGCAGTGCTTTCAACACCATCCAACTGATGATCCTGAAGGACAAGCTGCTGTGCGCAGGGGTGGACCAGCACCTGTCATCATGGATCCTGGACTACCTCACTAACCGGCCACAGTTTGTGAGAACCCAGGACTGTGTGTCCGACACGATCATCGGTAGCACGGGGGCCCCCCGGGAACGGTTTTGGCTCCCTTCCTGTTCACCCTTTATACTGCGGACTTTTCACACAACACAACACACTGCCATCTACACAAGTTCTCTGACAACTCTGCGATCATCGGCCTCATCTCTAACGGAGATTAAGCTGAGTACAGAGGACTTATCCAGGACTTCGTGGACTGGTGCCATCGGAACTGCCTCCAGATCAACGCGAGGAAAACTAAGGAGCTGGTGGTGGACTGCCGCAGGCAAGGACAACCCCTCACAGCACCAGTAAACATACAGGGAACAGACACTGAGATGGTGACATCCTACAAGTACCTGGGTGTTCATTTGAACAATAAACTAGACTGGTCACACAATACCAACGCACTCTACAAGAAGGGACAGCACAGGCTGTTCCTACTGAGGAGACTCAGGTCTTTTGGTGTACAAGGGGCGCTGATGAAGACATTCTACGACACGGTCGTGGCATCAGCCATCACTTTTTGAGTGGTCTGCTGGGGCAATGGCATTACAGCAGCCGATAGGAAGAGACTGAACAAACTGACCATGAAAGCCAGGTCTGTCCTGGGGCAGCGCCCTGACCCAGTGGAGGAGATAGGAGAGAGAAGGATGGTGGCTAAACTGTCATCTCTGCTGAAGTCCGAGTCCCACCCTATGCAGGACATACTGAACGCACTGAGGAGCTCATTTAGCAGGTGCACAACCGAGAGGTTTCGCAGGTCCTTCCTACCTATGGCTGTCAGACTGTATAACCTAAGCAGGGCTGCTCGCAGAGATAGCAAAAAAACATGACGACCTAATAGTATTGAATGCAAAAGACGCAATAGACTTACACAATGGTCCCCTCCAGTATATACAACTAGGACAATATCGGTCACTACGGAGGGTGACAATATGTATGGGTACATATTCTTACTATGTAGGATAACTAAGTAGACGGTTATGCTGTTTATTCCATCTTGCTACAATGCTCCGCACTTTGTATGTATATTTATATATTTATGTGTATGTATGTATATCCACTGCTCTTATTTATATCTTCCGTATCTTCTTAACTATTGCTCTGAGTGTTGCTATCCCTGTGCTGTTGCAATCCTGGAATTTCCCCATTGTGGGACTAATAAAGGCTTATCTTATCTTATCTTATCTTATTTTATAATTGTATCTACTCTTGAGTCTGAGTCTGTTCTCTGGATCATTAAACCATGCCACTCCTTTAATTTATCTGGGAGAAAATGGGTAAATTTACAGGATAAATATTGATGGATCTTTGAGAGTTTTTTTTTTTACATAAATTTGTAAATCTTTTCCCTCAAATGACAAGAAATTCCGCCTAATGTAACCTTACTAATTACCAAATTTATAACAGAAACATTGTATATTTATGAATAAACTCTTGAAATCTACAGTGAAAGAGGGGCAAAATTTTAATGAACGAAGTCTAATTTATGAATTAGGCTGCACGTTTAACCCTAAAAGTCGAGGGGGGGGGGGGATGGTGAGTTTGTTAATAGGAGGAGGAATTGTGAGTTTATAAGGAAAAGATTAACATGGGTGAGAACACTTTAAGTTACAAGAAAAAGAGGGAGTAATATTTATGTCTGTTTTATGAGAAGCTTTACAAGGAAAGAAGGTTCAGTTCTTTGGGGGGAGGGATTCTCATTTACATTGAAAGCTAAACTTTACAATTGAGAGGGCAAGTTTAATGTTGGGAATTTCAGAGAAAGTCTTAATTTTACAAGAAATATTGACAAATGTATCGTATCACATCAAGCCCTGATCACGACCCTGCAAACCCATTTACAGTTTTGTCTTGGGTTGTGGGGCCTTGGACGCTGTGTGGCCCCACGAACTGTGTTCTTTGTTTTGGACTCTGTTGGTGGGGGGCTACTGTTTGTTTCAGCCCACGGGGCCTTATACCCCCACCATTCTCTCTGTGAAGGTTTTTTTTCTTCTTTTGTTGGTATTACCCTTGGGGGTCATCTGGAAGCTACCCCTTAAGCCTATTTCATGCTGCATTTCCCCTCTAGTCTGCTTTGGTCCGCGTACGCTTTGAATGAGCCCGGCACACACGTGGCGCTATTCATGCTCACTTTTTCCATCTACCCAGGCCAAGCAGTTGACGCATGCACGCAACCATCATTTGTGGTTTCACTCCCGCTCGATAAGTAGCGCCAAGGCACTGACGTGCCAGGATTTTCACCAACAAAGAAACGGTGCACTTCTTCACAAAGTTTCCCTTTAAAATATAGATTCTATTTCTGCTGTTTGACTTCCCAGTTTTCACTCCTTTTCCACGAAGATGCTGCTGCCTCTGTGAAAGAAAGTATGTATGTATGATTCATGTATGTTTTTATTTTCGTTTTTCGCCTCCTCGTTGTCTTCTTCGTCTACTGATGTATGCTGTGTCGATATCGGCACCTCGTGAATGGACTTTCAGTCTTGCGCATGCGCTTCTCAACGCATTCAGGTTGTGGGCAGGCGGCGCGGTCACAAAATTTGGGCAGCATGTGGTCGTCCACGGTCGAGCACTCCGGACACTTGCGGAGTGGAGATGATGACGTAAATTTCGTCACATGAGGTTTCCGATTACACGTACGTGGACAGCAGAGGTGTAGCATGAAGCAGGCTTAAAAGGGGGATACTGTTAGATTTTGGACATGGCTGTCCTCATATCCTCGCTTTATGTTTATATTTTCTCTGTTAGCGCGGTGGCGGAGTGGTTAGCACTGCAGCAGCACAGCAACTCACCCTTTTTCCCCATTTTGTTATGTTACAGCCTTATATCAAAATGGAATAAATTCATTTTTTTTCCTCAATTCTACACACAATATCCCATAATGACAACATGAAAAGTTTTTGGGTTTTTTTTAGGTTTTTGCAAATTTATTAAAAATAAAAAACTAAGAAATCGCATGTACATAAGTATTCACAGCCTTTAATCAATACTTTGTTGATGCACCTTTGGCAGTAACTACAGCCTCAAGTCTTTTTGAATATGATGCCACAAGCTTGGCACACCTGTATTTGGGCAGTTTGGCCCATTCCTTTTTGCAGCACCTCTCAAGCTCCATCAGGTTGGATGGGAAGCATCGGTGCACAGCCATTTTCAGATCTCTCCAGAGATGTTCAGTTGGATTCAAGTCTGGGCTCTGTCAAGGACATTCACAGAGTTGTCCTGAAGCCACTTCTTTGATATCTTGGCTGTGTGCTCAGGGTTGTTGTCCTGCTGAAAGATGAATCGTTGCCCCAACCTGAGGTCAAGAGCGCTCTAGAGCAGGTTTTCATCCAGGATGTCTCTGTACACTGCTGCATTCAGCTTTCCCTCTATCCTAACTCGTCACCCAGTTCCTGCTGCTGAAAAACAACCCCACAGCATGATGCTGCCAGCACCACTGACGTGGTTATGAGCGGTGCCTGGTTTCCTCCAAACACGACGCCTGGCATTCACGCCAAAGAGTTCAATCTTTGTCTCATCAGACCAGAGAATTTTGTTTCTCATGATCTAAGAGTCCTTCAGGTCCCTTTTGGCAACCTCCAGGTGGGGTGCCATGTGCCTTTAACTAAGGAGTGGCTTCCATCTGGCCACTCTACCATACAGGCCTGATTGGTAGGTTGCTGCAGAGATGGTTGTCCTTCTGGAAGGTTCTCCTCTCTCCACAGAGGAACGCTGGAGCTCTGACAGTGACCAACGGATTCTTGGTCACCTCCCTGACTAAGGCCCTTCTCCCTGATCGTTCAGTTTAGACGACCGGCCAGCTCTAGGAAGAGTCCTGGTGGTTCCGAACTTCTTCCATTTATGGATGATTGAGGCCACTGTGCTTATTGGGACCTTCAAAGCAGCAGACATTTTTCTGTACCCTTCTCCAGATTTGCGCCTCGAGACAATCCTGTCTCAGAGATCTACAGACAATTCCTTTGACTTCACACTTGGTTTGTGCTCTGACATGCACTGTCAACTGTGGGACCTTATATAGACAGGTGTGTGCCTTTCCAAATCATGTCCAGTCAACTGAATTTACCACAGGTGGACTCCAATTAAGCTGTAGAAACATCTCAAGGATGATCAGTGGAAACAAGGACGCACCTGAGCTCAATTTTGAGCTTCATGGCAAAGGCTGTGAATACTTACAGTACGTACATGTGGGTTCTTAGTTTTTTATTTTTAATAAATTTGCAAAAATCTCAAAAAAAAAAAAACTTTTTTCACATTGTCATTATGGGGTATTGTGTGTAGAATTTTGAGGGAAAAAAATGAATTTATTCCATTTAGGAATAAGGCTGTAACATAACAAAATGTGGAAAAAGTGAATATTTTCCGGATGCACTGTATATTGCCAGGAAAAGTTGTGTTTAAATGATGAGTGGAAATCAGATATCTGAGTCTTTTATCACTAAGGCAAATGTTCAAGAGTGGCATCAGTGCATCTTACACATCTGCAGTGAGCCTAAAATGCTGACACTTACATACTAAAAATAAAAGTGTTCTGAAGGTTGAAGCCTTTAAATTTTTTGTTCTTTCTTCCCTGGCCTGACAATGGACAGTGCCTGACCATAATAACAAAAACAAATAAATAAATAAATAAAATAATTGTCCAACAATTGGGCTGTTTAGTCCATAGGATGTGGTCCAAATTTATATTCAAAATAGTTTTTGACATTTGGTGATGTGGTGGAGGTCTATCGCTCAAAAGTCAAGTACGCCTTTACAACTGCTGCAGCAGTGCTTTATAAAATGCATATTTTTAACAGCTTTTTTAAGTATAAATTTGGCACAGTCATTGTTCAGTAATACCTAGAACAATTTGAAACCAGTGCTAGTGCTATTGTACTGTACACTTAATAAGCACTCTTTGAATGCAAATGTGTTTTTGCAAATTTGTCTCTTTATTGATGCGCACACCTTGGGCTCCAAGTGTCTGTAAACACCCCTGGTCTCAGCTGCTCTTTGAAGCTAGGTATGGTCTGCTGTTGTTAGTACTTGGATGGGAGACTGCTTGAGAACACCAGGTGCAGTGGTGATTTGTCCGGGATCAGTGTTGGGAGTAACTCTTTCTGTAACGCCACTACTTTTGCAGTAATGTGCTGTGTAACAAAATTACTGTTTAAAAATTCAGTAATGCATTACAGTTACTGAAATTTGATCAGATGCGTTACTCATGTTACTCGTTTTATTAATATGGATAGCTATTTTTAGCGCAAATAGACCAATCATACAACTTGCAGTTGCTAGACACCCTCCTCATCAGCTGCCAACTGGGGATGAATACACAGTTTTGGTGGCTATTGGTGGGACTGCCATCCCCAGCGCCACCAGCAGCCTCAAGCCACTGGACGTTGTCATGCCAAAGGCAAGCAAATAAATAATAACAATGCATCAAATTTATATAGCACTTTATCATAGATGTTTTACAAGTAGATACATTATTCATTCACTCCAGACAGACAATGGTAGTGGCTGACGGAAACATGGCTGCCAATCTGCGCCAACAGCCTCTCCAACCACCACCAAACATTTATACACATTCACACCCAGTGTTATGAACACTGGAGGCAAGGTGGGTAAAGTGTCTTGCCCAGGAACACAACGGCAGGATATCTGGGGAGAGCAGGATTTGAACCGCCAGCCATCTGGTTATTGGATGACCTGCTCTACCTCCTGAGCCACTGCCGTCCCAAATGAAATGCTGTGGTGGTGGCAACTTCTCATATCAAGCCCTGATCACCTGTTGTCCGAGCAGTGAATGGCCCCTAACAGCTCCTACCTCTGTGGTTAAACATGAAATTTTTTTGAGCAAGAAGCTCATATTTAATATCTGCATTAAATGCATTTAAAGTTTTCTTATGCACAGAGGAAAAAGTGACTGATTTGTTGCAGTAAAGAACAGCTTCTTCTAAGCGGTGAACTTTCATTTATCTGTGCTTTCTGTTTTATTTTATCTTATTAATTTATATGCTTTTGTGATATGCAACTATTTCACAGAAGTAAATCTTCTAAATATGCATTTTTAATGGGCTGGTCCAGGGGTGTCAAACATATGGCTCATGGGCCAAAAACGGCCCTCCAGGGGATCCAAAATTTTCTCTGTGAATTCACAGCGTTATTTCTAGTAAATTTCTGACTTTCTACTGATTACAATAGTCTGTGTAAATCTGAGACATTTCTTCTCTGTAAGATAAGACTTTTTTTCTCATCACTTTTCTTTTTCTTCTTTTTTCTGATGAGAACAAGGGGCCCTTGATCTTGCTGTGTGTGCAAGATGATTTAAGTATGCATTTAAAAGTAACGTGAAAGTTACTTTTCCAAGTAACTAGTTAGTTTAATCATGCAGTCACGTCTTTAGCAGCCCCACAATTTTATGCGTCACAGTTTACAGACCATCCAAATACTGCCCTGTTTTTATTAATGAGTTCTCTGAGTTTTTATCAATAATCCACTCCTCATTTAATTTTATTCTCATCTCTGGTGATTTTAATCTACACATTGATTAGCAGAGTGACCATATGTCAGAAGTGTTACGATCCGAGCGCCAATCTCGTCCACGCTCGGGCCACACATCATCTCTGCCGGCTTTGACAGCAGTGGATTACCATCTGGCTTCCCAGGCTCTTATTATGACAGCGCCAGGAGGGGCTTCCTGCTGTCAAAGCCGATCAGCTGTGCTGCATTACGGCTCGTTAACTGCCGGCTTTTATTGCAGGCACTGACAGCAGCCTAACACAGCAGTATCGTCAATCATTCCTTGTGTGATCTTGTGATGATTTTGTGCCAGACATTGAGCGAGCGGATCTCGTCTCAGATGTCACCCCTTTCCTTGTCCTCGATTAAGACCGTAAGTAGCTGGGTGTAGCCTTACGGTCCCTTGTATCCTGTATAGTGTGTTTTTGCCCACAGTGGCTTATTGCTTTGTGTTCGTGTCTTGTGTTCGTGTTAATTAAACATCAATGCAAAACTCACTGGCGACTTTTGGCATCTTATGGTGGCCCGCGAGGGTCACCGCGTGACAGAATACTGCTGCCAGGTCGTCTAAACAGAGACGCCACACCGAGACACCGTCCCGGTGAGTTTTTGCTTTAAGTGGACAATTGTTCTTCTCTGTCTGGGTGTCACTTGCTGGGAAAGTGCCGTCATCCAGGGGCCGCGGTCGGCGCCTGGGCAATGAGCTAGTGAGCGCGCTGGAGTATGTCGATGGGACTCTCCTCACCGCCACCTTTGACGACAACTCCAACGACATGCGCTTGCACCTGGACTATGCTGACGTACTCCTGGACAACTTTCCTCTCTACTACGACCACCCGGAGGTTATGACAAGGAGGGCAGAACTGGCCGCTCAGCGCGAGACACTCCGTGGGCTGGAGGAGGAAGACGGCAGGAAGCAGAGGAGGAGGCATCCTCGCTCCCCGTGTTGGAATCCCGTTCCTGTCCCTGACCCGATCCAGGAGTTTGCGTCATCTGGGGGCCATCGCAGACGTCGACGCCACGGTCAAGGTGAATCTCAGCAGGATCCCCGGCTGGACCCACTGCCGGCAAAGCCCGTCAGTGGACCTTTGAGAGCAGTTCCTCCTCGTCCTTCCAGGGGGCCCTCTGTCGCCATCCAGCGGGGAGAGGGAGGAACTACGTCCCCTACTGCAGGCACCATCCTTCCTCCGGGAGAAAGGCAAGTGCAAGTTCATTCATTCCACCATAATTATGATCTGCCTTGTCTGACTCCTGGGGGCGGAGTTCGGGGTTCGCAGTCCCCCGAGCTCCTACCACCTGCTGTAGTTGTAATAAGCAAACCTGCTGCCTGCTGAGCGGTCCACGACGTCAGGCCTACGTCGCCGGACGGGGAGGGGGCCTGCGGTTCTGGAAAGCCTGGATCCAGCCCCGCAGCCACGCCGTGGACGGAGGAGAAGAGCGGACTGCGGCCTGGAGCCTGTGCCGATGGTGAAGCATCCCCGGGTCTCCTCGCCAAAGCAGTTCAAGCCAGTGGGTCGAGGGTCCCCTGCCCCCACGCCATGCGGGTCGTTGGCGTGGACATCAGTGTCAGAGGAACCTCAGGCTGCCGAAACCATCATGCCAGCTACGGAGCCCGATGTAGCTGAGTGGGAGCCTGCGGACGAACTTCTTCGCCCTGAACCTGGATCGACGAAGTCCTGGACGGCAAGCGGACGAGTGCAGGCAAGTGCTCTCTCTTGTGTCTCTTTCTCCTGTCTTGGAGCACTTCTGTCTGCCTCTCGAGGAGGCGAGTCAGGGGCAGCCGCCTGCTGCGCCCGAGCTCGTCTCGCTGGGCTCTGTCGCTGCCGGTGATGCTGATCCCGGTTCTTCTCTGTCCTCTGAGCTTTGTTGCAGAGTCACCAGCGCGGAGCCAGTCGTGGTCGCTGTGTTGGAGGTTCCAGGTTCGGGGGCGGAGGTCGTCAGTGGTGCTGCGCCGACCCAGTGGGGGTCCGATGCGGGTGCAGCAGAGACCAAGTGGGGGTCCGACGCGGGTGCATCCGAGGCCCAGTCGGGGTTCGATGAGGCCCAATCGGGGTCCGACGCGGGTGCAGCCGAATCCCAGTCGGGGTCCGACAAGGTCCAGTGGGGGTCCGACGAGGGTGCAGCCGAGACCCAATCGGGGTCTGACGCGGGTGCAGCCGAGACCCAGTGGGGGTCCGACGCGGGTGCATCCGAGACCCAGTCAGGTTCCGACGAGATCCAGTGGGGGTCCAACGCGGGCACAGCCACAGCATCGGTGTGGGTCAAGGACGGTGGAGGAGCTGCAGACCCTTCGCCGCCTGACGTGGTGCGGGCTCATCTTCGCCATTATTCCCCTCATCACAGTCACCAGCCGGGCTCATCATCGCCGGGGACCGTTGGGGGGCCTCTTCGCTCGGTCCGGCTGCGGGCCGTCTTCCCGCGGTTCTGGTGGCTGAGGGATGCGGGTCGGCCGCCCGAGGAACTGTTGCATTGGTTCGGCGCCTTGGGCCGGCCACCCGACATTTTGTATGTACTACTGGGCGACCTGGTTCGGCCACCGGAGGAGTGGACTTCCCGGGCCTGGGACTGGGGTAGGCCACCCGGTCATGTTCCGCCCCCCCATGACCACCTGTCGGCCGTTGGATGCAGGGAGACCGCCAGAACTGTTCCCGTGGCGTATGGTCCCCACCGGTCGTCATCGTCATGAGCTGTCGGGGGTGAAGGTCATTGGTGGTAGTATTGTGGTCTTGTGATTGCTCTGGGGGGTTTTTTTCTGTCCTGTGCTTATTGTCTCTGGTATTTGTGATTTGTCTGTTTGGGAGTTTGTGATTTGTGTTGCCTCTTTTGCCCTCTGTCATTATCATGTTTTGTGCTTTAGGGAGTGTTATATTTTTCTGTTGTTCATGTCAGTGTAATTATGTCATGTATATTTTGGGAGCTTTGTTTTTTGTTTTTTTTTTGATTGTCTCTATGCTTTTACTGTGTGTCATGTGATTTGGGAGCATTGTCTGTTTTGATTGCCTCTGTGTTTTTTGGTTCATGGTTCTTGGTTTCTGTATTGATTCTCTCCTGCCGGACCTGCCCCCATCCGCCCACCCTGGGGTGGGGGGTGGGGTTGGGTGTCCTTGGGCGTTCAGAGCCCGCCCTCGGAGGGGAGGTACTGTTACGACCCGAGCGCCCATCTCATCTGCGCTCGGGCCACACATCATCTCTACCGGCTTTGACAGCAGTGGCTTACCGTCTGGCTTCCCAGGCTCTTATTGTGACAGCGCCCAGAGGGGCTTCCTGCTGTCAAAGCCGATCAGCTGTGCTGCATTACGGCTCGTTAACTGCCGGCTTTTATTGCAGGCACTGACAGCAGCCTAACGCAGCAGTATCGTCAATCATTCCTTGTGTGATCTTGTGATGATTTTGTGCCAGACGTTGAGCGAGCGGATCTTGTCTCTGACGTCACCCCTTTCCTTGTCCTCGATTAAGACCGTAAGTAGCTGGGTGTAGCCTTACGGTCCCTTGTATCCTGTATAGTGTGTTTTTGCCCACACCGGCTTATTGCTTTGTGTTCGTGTCTTGTGTTCGTGTTAATTAAACATCAATGCAAAACTCACTGGCAACTTTTGGCGTCTTATGGTGGCCCGCAAGGGTCACCGCGTGACAAGAAGATTTTAATGACCTGCTCATGTTCATGAATTTTACTCAACATGTCATGCAGCCGACTCACAACAGGGGGCGTACTCTGGATCTTGTCATTAGCCATGGCCTGCCCACGAGTGTGTCCTCTGTTGTTGACTTGGCTGCAGCTGACCATTACTTTGTGTTTTTTAGCATCACTGGTTTTGTGCAACGGGAGACCTCGGTGCGAACTGTGAGGAAGCACCATCTGACACCTGAAGTGGCTGCTGATTTTATCAAATTCTTACGCAATACTCCTGCAGTTATTTCACCTGCATCGTGTGATTTTATTGTTAATTTTAACAGTAAGTTAAGATCAACTATTGACAGTTGCCCCAATAATCACAAGGACAGTTAGGAATAAACCAAAGCCTCCATGGAGAAATAACCAAATCCAAAAACTGAAAAGAGTGCAGGATGGCTGAGAGGAAATGGAGGAAAAACAAATTAACTATCAATTATCAGAATGGCTTTATAATGGGAAGACAAGGCTTCCATAATGTAAGAAGACTATTTAATATTATTTATTCTAATAAAGAAGTGCCGGATACAGCTCTCCTATCATTGGATGCTGAAAAGGCCTTTGATAGGGTCGAATGGCCCTTTCTTTTTGAAGTTTTACAAAGGTTTGGACTTGGAAAGAATTTCATAAAATGGGTTCAGATAATATACAATAATGCTACAGCAGAAATCCTAACAAATAGCAATATCTCAAAATCAATAAAAATTAATAGAGGTTGTCGACAAGGTTGTCCACTTTCACCTTTACTGTTTACTATGGCAATTGAACCTTTAGCGATGGCAGTACGTTTACATCCACAAATATATGGAATTAAAGTAGGACCAACAGAACATAAAATCTCCCTGTATGCTGATGACATAATTTTGTTTATGTCGAATCTTTAAAAAATCAATTCCGACCTTGTTAAATTTAATAAAGAACTTTGGGGAAATATCAGGATATAAAATAAATAATACTAATCTTCAATATTAATGCTAAATGAGACCCAGAGAAAGCACCCAGCTCCTGAGGTAAATCAATTCAATGTTGTAAATCAGTTTAAATACTAGGAATTCAAATTGTGCCTAAGTTAGAATCAGCCGCGTAGTATCAACTATAAAGCCTTAATGACAGACATTAATGAGTTACTTCAGAGATTGATGTCACTACCAATGTCGATGATCGGGGAGAATTAATATACTTAAAAGTAATATCATACCCAAAATACTATATTTTATTTCAATACATTCCTTTACCACCACCTTCAGATCTATTCTCAAGAAATTAAAAAAAAGTTAGGTGGAATTTATATGGAACAATAGGAAGGCTAGATTATGTCTGTCCTTACTATATTTACCATTTGATCATGGAGGTCTGAAATGTCCAAACTTTATGTTGTATTACTGGTCAGCACAGCTGAGGTCTATGACATATATGCGGAGAGGATCATTGGTACCGACCTACCCTCCATTGAGAACTTATATCGGTCCATAACCAGGAAACGGGCGGGAAACATCTGTGCTGACCCATCACACCCCGGCCACAAACTGTTTGAACTTCTATCTTCTGGTCGTCGTTACAGATCACTGAAGGTCAAAACCACCCGTCACAGGAACAGTTTCTTTCCTCAAGCCATCACTCTGATGAACTCCTAACATTCACCTAGTCCTACCTGTTTGCTGTACTCATGACTTTTCATCCATTATTACATTGCACATAACTCTCACACTGCTTTTTACTTCATTCACATTATATCACTGAATCTTAGTCCGCATGGAAATACTGTGTGATCGTATATTTTTTCATATATTTCTGCAAAGTGTGGTTAGTCCGAATAAATAACTGCATATATTCCTGTATATATTTGCATCCTTTTATAGAAACGTGGACAGACTGTAATTTACTGTACATACTCTGGTTGTCATTGAATCCTTATTTAAATCCTTCACCTGAACAACGAGAGCAAGTTTTTAGCCAAAGTCAAATTCCTTGTATGTGTTGTGCATACTTGGCCAATAAAGCTGATTCTGATTCTGATTCTGATATTATTTTTCATCAAATGATCTCCCTCACTGGACGGAGATGGAATCATACAATTTACCTTTACCTCTTCCCTTATTCATATATTCAGACTCGGCTAAAAAATTACAGAAACAAGTGAAAAATCCTATTGTAAAGCATATGATCAAAATATGGTATGAAATCAAAAAATATTTAAAAGAACCGCACTTATTGTCACAATTTAGCCCAATATGGGGTAATCAATATTTTACACCAGGGAGAGCGGATGCTGTATTTAGATTATGGAATTTAAAAGGGATTCAAAAGATTCAAGACTTATATTTGGCACGTTCAGACAACATAATGTCTTTTGAAGAACTGAGGGCCAAATTTAATCTTAATAGAACACATTTTTTTAAATATCTTCAGCTTAGGAATTTTATTCGATCAAATCAAAATAATGCTCTCACCCGACCTACCTATTCATACTTGGAAAAAATTTTGACGAAAAATAGTAAGAGAAAGGGTATTATTTCAGAGTTCTATAACTCACTGATATTATCCTCAAGTGAAAACTCACAGAAAAGAATGAATTACTGGAAAGAAGACCTGCAAATTGAAATTTCAGAGGAACAATGGGAATTGGCTTGCACAGAAGCTCAAACCAAATCAATAAATGTACGTCTTAAATTGATACATTTTAAATGGTTAATGCGGATGTATGTTACACCGGTGGAGTTAAATAGATATAACAAAAACATACTAGATATATGCACAAAATGTATGGAAAGTAAAGGAACTCTATTTCATTGTTTATGGAAATGTAGAAAAATTAGAATGTTTTGGGAAGAGGTGAGGGTAACAATTGAAAACATAATTTCAAAACAACTCATATTGAATCCTAAATTGTTTTTGTTGGGTCTGTATCCAGAAAAGCATAACTTTAATAAGAGTGAAAGAACATTCATAGACCTCAGTTTGCTTAACGCCAAAAAATGTATTGCACTACTGTGGAAAAAGACTCATAGACCAGATGTGACTCAGTGGTTAAGACAGATGTTAACAAACCTTCCACTAGAAAGAATAACATACATATTGAAATCAAAGGAAAATGTGTTTGAGAATATATGGAGACCTTTCATTGATTATGTAAAGAAACTAAACATAACTTCTGAAGAAGAAGGTGAATGATATGTGTGGACCTTGTAAATTCCAAACTGGTGAATGTATAATATGTATACTTATGCAATGGATTACCTAGGCTAAACAGAGGAGCATTGTTTGACTTGTTTTGTTAATGGTTGTTGGTGTTTTTAGAACATTTATTTTTAATTTACTTTAGTGTTAGGGTTTGATTGTTGGTGTCATGTTTGTTAAAAAAAAGGTTCAATAAAAATATTGTGAAAAAAAAGCTATCAATTATCAAGTACTACAGAATAAATCAAAAATATACAATAATGCAGTCAAGATATAGAGAACTGAGTATTTTTCCAACATAATCTCAACCCATAACAATAACCCTAAAGTCCTTTTTGCAACCATTGATCAGTTAATTAACCCAGATTTTAATAAAAACACAAACCTGCCATCAGACTCTCTCTGTGAGAGTTTTGCAGACCACTTCAGGTGCAAGGTTGATTCTATTAGATCTAACATTTTATCTGACCAGAAGACTGCTTTTAATGGAATCCTGGGCTCACCTATAGCTGAGGAAACGCTGGACTGTTTTGCCCTGGTTGATGCTAAGATGCTTGGTAGAGTTTTCTCCCAGGTAAACTTGACCTCCTGCCTTTTAGATCCAATTCCCACATCACTTTTTAAAACATTTTATGGATTCTTCGAACATGAGATTTTAAACTGTAAATTTCTCTCTTCAGACTGGTGTTTTCCCCGCTTCCTTTAAAATGGCTGTGGTGAAGCCCCTTTTGAAGAAGAGTAATTTAGATCCTGATATCCTCAGTAACTATCGACCTGTATCCAACTTACCGTTTTTAAGTAAAGTTTTAGAAAAAATTGTTTTTATCCAGTTAAACAATTTTCTTATGGACCACAACATTCTTGAGAAATTTCAGTCTGGTTTTAGGACAAACCACAGTACTGAGACAGCCCTTTTAAAAATCGTTAATGATATCAGGTGTAACATGGACTCCCACAAACTGTCAGTGTCACGGTGGCCCTCGCGAGCCACCATAAGACGCCAACAGTCACCGATGAGTTTGCAAAGGTGTTTATTATTAAAGGTAAGGGAACAGGGAATAACACACACTAACAAAGGAAAGAGCCACGGTGGGCTTAAACACACTACAACGAGGATGGGATAACAACAGGATAACTTACAAGTGAAGATGATGAGAAGACGGCGTCTGAGCCGGGGGATGCCCGATGCTACAGACAGTGAGGAGTCTTCACAGAGCTTCAATAGGGAGATAAACAGAGACTGCTGCCTCGGGGTGCATTCGGCGTCCGCTTTTAACGCCGGTCACTAATGAACCCGAATGCAGCACAGCTGTTTCGGCCTTGACAGCAGGAAGCTCCACCGGGCGCTGTCACAATAAGAGCCCGGGGAGCCAGAAGGAACACACTGCCTTCAAAGCCAGAAAAAGATGATGTATGACCCGAGCGCAGACAAGATTGATGCTCGAGTCATGACAGTCAGTCCTGGTGCTGCTGGATCTCAGCGCTGCCTTTGATACAGTAGATCACCACACTTTATTACGCAGACTCAAACACCTGGTGGGCTTCTCAGGTACTGTTCTTGAATGGTTTCATGCTATCTCACAGATCACCGCTATTTTGTAAGTATGGATACATGTTCTTCGGCAATCCATGAAATCAAGTGTGGGGTATCCCAAGGTTCAATTTTAGGGCCAATACTTTTTAATCTTTATATGTTACCACTTGGGGATGTCATCAGGAGACATGGCATCAATTTTCATAGCTATGCTGATGATACTCAACTGTACATTGCCACATCTCTTGAGGACACAAAATCAATTACGTAATGCCCTTTTGAACTGTATTTTAGATATAAAGTCATGGATGGCAGAGAACATCCTACAGCTCAACCAGGGCAAAACAGAAGTTTTAATCATTGGTCCTGAAGAAAAGAGAGAAACTTCTAACATTGCTAGGTCTAAAACCTACACATTGTGTCAAGAACCTGGACATTCTTTAAGACTCTGACTTTAATTTTATTTCACACATTAAAAATGTAACAAATCGGATTTTACCATCTTAGGAATATAGCCAGAGTCCGCCAATTTCTCTCTTTTGCCAGCACGGAGGTCTTGATGCATGCGTTTTTTACTAGTCGTATAAATTATTGTAATGCCCTGCTCTCTGGTCTTCCTCAAAAAAGAATATCACATCTTCAACTGCTCCAAACTTCAGCAGCATGAGTGTTAACGAGGACCAAGAGGCGGGTGCATATTACACCAGTTATAGAATCGCTGCATTGGCTCCCCGTGTGTTTTAGGATCGATTTTAAGGTTCTCTTAGTAGTTTTTAAATGCCTCAGTGGTCTTGGGCCGCCTTATCTATTTGAGCTGCTCTTATCTTATGAGCCCTCACGAACCCTGAGGTCCTCTGGTACTGGCCTTTTAATGGTTCCCAAAGTCAAGACCAAGACCTTTGGTGAAGCTTCCTTTCACTATTATGGTTCTCGTCTGTGGAACAGTCTGCCAGAGAGCCTCAGGGCTGCAGAGCCAATAGATGTTTTTAAGAACAGGCTCAAGACCCACCTTTTTAATTTGACTTTTAATAAACCTGTTTAAGTATTACTGAAGTAGTCATTTATGTTCAATTGTTTTATGTTCTTTTTGGCGCCATTTGTTCTTAGATTTTCTAATCTTCTTATTGATGTGTTTAGTTCAGGGGTTTTTTAAGTATGTTTTTTTTTAGTTCCTGTTTTTATGTGTTCTTAGTTCTTTTTGTACCTTTTTAAATTTTGGCTTTTAACAAACCGTTTAACTATTATTGAAGTAGTCATTTATGTTCCATTGTTTTTACATTCTTCTTAGCTCCATTTGCTTTTAGATTTTCTTATTTTGATGTGTTCTTAGCTCAGTTTCTAAGTATGGATATTTAGTCCCTTTGCTCTTTGTGTTCTTAGTTTTATTTTGTACTTATGTGTTTTAGCTCCAGTGTTTACTCGTTATGGTTGCACCTTCACGTTGTGCCTCGGTGCCTTTATTTTATATGTGTGTAAGAGAGGTAGGGGGTGATGTATGTGCCTGTGTGTTGTTTGTGGGTATGTTTATGAGAGGGTTGGAAGGGGTGGGGCTGTATCATGTAAAATATGTAACTAGAAAAGCACTCGGAGAGCGCAGACCTCCGCCAAGTGCCACAGTTCCCCCCATACAGTGTTTGTGTGTACGTTTTCAGATTCCTTGACCATGAAAACATATGACAAGCAATTGGATTGACAATGATAGGATTAGTGGTTCAGTAGTTATTCACGAAAATGGCATTTTGCGTAATGGCGGTTTTCTTGTGGATGGTGATCCAGATCACCACCAAAATCTAATCGTCTGTAGGATACCCCATTTCTGACAATCTGTGAAAATTTCATGAAAATCCGTCCATAACTTTTTGAGTTATCTTGCTAAAAAACAAACAGACAGACAGACAAACCAACGCTGATGAAAACATAACCTCCTTGGCGGAGGTAACAATTAAATGTGGCTATTGTTTTTTTCTATGTAAAGTACTTTGTGCAGCATCTAATGTTTTAAAAGTGCTATACAAAATAAGTTTGAGTAACTCAAAAGTAACTCAGTTACTTTTGGAAAGAAGTAACTAGTAACTGTAACTAGTTACTATTTTTTAGTAACTTGCCCAACACTGTCCAGGATGTATTCTGCCTTTCACCCAAAGATGCTGGAATTGGTCCACATCCCCTCCTCCTTCCCAATCCAAAAAGGGTTAAGAAGATGAATGAATATTGGTGTAACTCCAGATGTCTATACGGGAGGCTGAAAAGTTCATAGTGGTCAAATGTGGTTTATTTTTCAACTGCAGTGATCCAAGCACTGCAACACTGATGGAAGAAGTGTGTGGACCGAAAGGGAGACTATGTTGAAAAATAGACCACGTTTGGTCAAATTTGACCACTATGAACATTTCAGCCTCCCCTTGTATATTTTTTTCAGCAACCTGGTTGTATTCATCTTTAACTTTTCAACCAAATTTAGTCAATACAGAGACGTCTATATGAAGACGTCTTTTCAATGACCTGAAAAAGACAGCTTTTCATCTTTCACTTTTCAACCAAACCCAAATTCAAATTTTGTAGACAGTTGGTAAAGGCATCTTTTCAATGTTTTTTCAACTGATTTGCTCTGCAAGGGTCATTAGACAATAGTTTCCACTTTGTAATTTTTTCTTAGGGATTTGTGCTTTAGATTTGTGAATAAATGTGTCACTTGTTTGAATTAATAAAATCGTAATTCAGCTTTTTTGTAAAGAGGGACGTTGGTGATTGTGGCCATGGTCTTTATTTCTTACTGGGAAAGTTTTGAAATTGTTTTTGAGAAATAAATTCATAATCATTTTGCTTGGAAGCAAAAAAAAAATCCATTCAAGGATCTCTGGCAGCAGCATAACCAGGACCTCAGAGGTCAAGAGGCTCAAGGGCTTTTTTATTTGTTCACCCTAAAAAGATAGTAATTTCAACTGAAGAACTATCTTTCCTGTATCAGTGTAGTGTGAACAAAATACCGCAGTCTTGCTCTTTTAGTCAGTGTCTTTGGAGTGAAAAATCCACCAAGGACTTTAATAAATACCTTGGATGTGACCTTGTTGTCTTCATCAGCAGCGATGGCTGTGCTACTGCTGTGTGAAGTGCCTCACCAGGTAACACACATAACATTATGTCAACCATGTCACAGTGTGACTGACTGTCAAACTGAGATGAACTTCAATAATTCAGTGTCAGAAAACCTGTCAGTAAAATAATTTATTCCCTACATCGGCATTATAGTGCTACAAACCTCACCACCTGGTAGCGAGATGTGGATTGATTTCAAATTCTGACATCATGCAGAACATATATCTGTATTGTGATAAACAAAAAAATATTTCTGCGTTGTTTGACATAAGATCTAGAAAGCTACTCTGTGAGTTCTTCCAGAAAACATGTTTCAGGCAACAGGCAACATGTTCCATTATTATTCATGAGCCCCTAATTTGATTGGGTGAAAGCTTTGCTATTGGCAGGCACCTCAATGCCACCTTAATCACAAGTGAGGTGGCATAACCTACAGTAGGGCCCAAGCTTGACTGTCCTGTGATAGACTCGGCATCTCCGCTACTTTGGAAAAGTAAATGAGAATCCATGATGGCTACCAGTGGAGAGAACAGTTTATCCAGCCGTTTGAGCCTGAGTCAGAACCAAGATAATGCTGAGCGTTAGATGGTTGTGGGTGTGTTAACAATAAGCTTTTTGACAAAATCTAAGTTATTGTCATGTTCTGGTGAGTGCACTCTTCCCCCGCCCGTTAGGCTCAACTTTCTCCTACTCCAAGGGCAATCATCTCCACCTGCGTGATGGGACACACCTGCTCCTTTGACTCACCAGCGTTTAAATAGATCTTCTCTTCAACACTTGGGCGCTGGCTTGTTGGGTAGGTACCTCCTCTGTGGTGTGTCTCTCGGGGTAGTTGCACGCTCACCTGCCTCATCTCAACCATCACATCAGCAACCGTCTTCACCCGGTCAGACTCCTCACCCAGCTCTACTCCTGCCATCCTGCTTCGCCACAGGTTTGCCATAAGTACTGGGTTCTTCTGCTGGGTTCTCTTTTCTCTCCCACGTGAGTGTAGTCTCATTGTCCCATTATTTTGTCTCCTTCCTAACCCTCTGCTCTTTTCTCTTTTTCAGGCTGTGTTTTCATCTGGTGAGTAACGTTTTTCCTTCGCAGAGGCATTCTTTTGCATTAATAAAATTAATTCAAATTTGCTCTCTGTGTCACTGTGTGTTCCTCTGTTGCTATTCCCTGCACGTGAGCTGTCGATTAATTCCAGTCATGACAGTTATACTTTCCAATAGGGATGCATGATAGTAGAATTTTTGCCGATAGTTTAAAACTAGTTTTTGCTGATGCTGATATATACACATACTTTTCCCCATTTACATCTCCTCTGTCTTATAGTGATGATTAACTGGCATATAAAGATACATTCCCCAAGGAAAATAAGACAACTACCGCAACTTAATACAGAGTTGCCAACTTTTCAGAAAAGCTTGGAGTGAGAAAACTGGGTGTGCTGCTTATCAATGGCTGCTAGCACATATCTAAGGGCTAAATTAGCATTAGCATCTGGTACCACTGTTACCACGGCAGCAGAAGCCTCCCCTGGCAGATAGAAAGGTCTACATTTAACTGCCAACAGCTCAAGGTACGGTGAGCAGTACTTATTGATGACCAGAGTTTGTAAACAAGCCCTTATTTACATGAATGCAAATTCCATTTCCACAGCCCTCAGAGTCCTCTGTCCTGTCGCTTCATTGTAGTGTGCCCAGCTTTAAATGATGATGATAGTAGTTTCTCATGTTATATATCCAGTTTTGTAGTTTGGTATGTCATGATCCTGGAGCACAGGTGGGTACCGTGACCAGTTTCCTGTCTAGTTTAGTGGTTTTCTGTCTGCTTGTTACCTTGTTTTCATGTCTGTTGTATTTGGTTTCTGTCTTATTCTTGTCACTTTGTATCTGTAGGATTATTTATATACATTTTGGGTTCTGTTGTGCTTGTATCATTATGGTTTCCGGTTTGTGTTTTATTTTGACAGCGCTGTGCAGCTTCCGGCTGTCAAACTGTTCAGAGCTGCACAGCTGTTTTTACCTCCGCCAAGGAGGTTATGTTTTCATCAGCGTTGGTTTGTCTGTCTGTTTGTTAGCAAGATAACTCAAAAAGTTATGGACGGATTTTCATGAAATTTTCAGAGATTGTCACAAATGGGGTATCCTACAGATGATTAGATTTTGGTGGTGATCCGGATCACCGTCTGGGGAAAAAAAAAAAACAAGCATCACAGTATAGCTATAATATATGCCACTTGCAAATGGCATTTTTTTCATGGTCAAGGAATCTATAAAGTTAGACAAAATGAATGTAGGATTAATATTTATGATAAACACTGTATGGGAGGAACTGTGGCGCTTGGCGGAGGTCTGCGCTCTCCGAGTGCTTTTCTAGTTCATTCTGTTATTTTCTCCACTCATGCATCCACACCTGTGAACCATCTAGGGATGGTATTTAAGGGGCACAGCAACCTTCCCTGTTGTCGTGCCCTACTGGGACGTCCTCAGATGTTTGTCCATGATCTGAGTGTATTGTCTGCTGCCGTAGCCGTTGAGGAGATCGCATTGAGCTCCAAACAGGTTATCATCCTTTCCCTAATCCCCTCAGCCGTTGAGCCCCGCTGTTTTCCGGGTGGGCCCCGGCTGTATTTGTCTCTGGTTCCCCAGTGTCCCTGAGCGCCTCAGCTGTGATTCCCGGGCTGTTCTGTTTGACCTGGTCGCGAGCACCACTCGCCTCCGGTAAGTGCATTTTCCCTTTGTTTGTTCGTGTGTTTAGCCGTGGTCACGTTTTACTTTAATAAATGTTGCAACTCACAGATGGCGCTTGGTGTCTGGTTTTGCTCATGAAACGGGCGCATCATGACAGAAGGGCGTGACCAGTGTGAGACCAGCCTCTGAGTTTGTATTTTTTTTTCCCCCTTCTCCTGTTCCGCAATCATTTTTTCCATTTTGTGTTACACGCACCTCGAGTATGCCACCAGCACGCCGGGGCCCCTTTAACTGAGACAAATCAGTAGTCAGGGGCCCCACCATTGATGAACTGTGGGCGGCGGACCTAGCCCAGGACTTCTTGGATGCAGTGCTCGCCTTGCATTCTCTGAGCAAGCTGTGCAGGAATGTGGAGGGGGCAGCGACCATAGTGGAAGCGCACCCGGGGTTAGGGAGCTACCCCAGGTACGCCGGCCTGCTGTGTTCTCTCTCCATCCTCCAGAAAGACCCTCACAGCTTGGTAGGTGACCTGCAAACATCTGCGCCGAGGGCCAGGTCCACGAGGAAGCGGCCCCGAGCTCTGGCGCTCCGCCTCCCTCGCCAGAAGCCTGAGCCTCCACCTCCTGCCCAGAGTATGTCAGCAGTGGCCAGAGGAGCTCCATCTGGCCTTTCAGCAGCAGGAACCATCATGCACCGAGTAATAAGGCAAGAGGGTTTTCATTCCTCTTCTCATTTTAATAAAACACATAGCCTTATTCCTGGTGATGAGGCTCAGCAACTGCAGCCAAACTTAGCTGAGTCCTCATCACCTGCTACTGTTGCCTCACCCTTGCCTTCCTTTCCCGTGTTCTCCTCTGTGGCCACTGAGAACCTGCTGGTCCTGGGCAGGAGCCACTGAACAACGGAGGAACCTGCAGTTCTGGGAGTCCCTGCCCCAGCCCTGTGCCCACGTCCTGGACAGGAGGAATGGTTCACCTGTGCTCTGAATCTTGAGCCGATAGAGGGGGGGTCCCCTGGGTTCAGCAGTACGGGAGCCAGCACCATCGGTGAGGAGACCCCCAGCGTCAATCACCTCGCCGGGAGATCCACCGGTGCTGGTCGTCATGCCTGGAGGTCCATTGGCTACACCCACCATCATGCCTGCTGCTGGGGCCACCGCAGCAGGATCGCCGGAGTCCTGTACATTGGTAGAGCTCGAGCTCAGGAAAGTGCTCTTTCTTGTTTTCACTTTCTCTGTTTTAGAAAGATCTTGCCTGGCTCTTCGTGGGGAGGTCCAGGTGCAGCCATCAGCAACACCTGAGCCCTCGTCTCTGGGCTCCACTGCTGCCGGTAATCCTGACCCGGTGTGTGTGTCTGTCTCTGTTCCTTCGCCCAAGCCACTATCTAGGGTCACCGAGGGCCCGCTACCTGCACCCAAGGTCTGTAGGTGCTGTGCCCCCTTCGTCCGAGGTCTCCATGGGTGCTGTGCCCCTTCGTCTGAGGTCTCCGTGGGTGCTGCTCCCCCTCCATTTGAGGCCTCTGCGGGTGCTGCTATACCCCAGTCTGGGGCCTCCGTGGGTGCTGCTCACCCTCCGTCCGAGGTCTCCGTGGGTGCTGCTCCCCCTCCATCCGGACCGTCGTGGGTGCTGCGCCCCAGTCCGGGGCCGTCGTGGGTGCTGCGCCCCAGTCCGGGGCCGTCGTGGGTGCTGCGCCCCAGTCCGGGGCCGTCGTGGGTGCTGCGCCCCAGTCCGGGGCCGCTGTGGGTGCTGCGCCTCAGCCCGGGGCCGCCGTGGGTGCTGCGCCTCAGCCCGGGGCCGCCGTGGGTGCTGCGCCTCAGCCCGGGGCCGCCGTGGGTGCTGCGCCTCAGCCCGGGGCCACCGTGGGTGCTGCGCCTCAGCCCGAGGGCATCGTGGACTCCCCGCCTCAGCCTGAAGGCGTCATGGACTCCCCGTCCTCGTCAGAGGTCCCCACGGCACAGCCTTTTCCCTCGTCCGGCCTCCTCACTGGTCGACCACCACTATTGCTAGGCCCTACTGTTGACCAGCAGTTATTGTTAGAGGCCAGTCCACTGCAGCGCTGGTCCCATCTTCCCCATACTGGTGACAAGGTGGGTTGCTGGAAGCATGGGTTCCAGCTGCTGCCACCTTGGGGGAGCATGTTGTGCTCGGCGGACCAGTAGCTCATGCACTCTGGGAGGCCACTTGATGGGTTTTGCCATCCAGTCAGGTGGTTTTGTAACTCTGGGTGACCACCAGATGCATTCTGCCATACGCTTTGGTAGTTCTGGGACTCTGGTAGGCCACCCGAACTGCCTGAGTCTCCGTTGCAGGGCCCTGGAGTCTGGCCACCATAGTGTTCAGGTTGTGGATCATGAGTGCTTTCTTTTTAGTTTTTTTTTTTTTTTTGGTTTGTTTGTTTTGTCTCAGTCCCTCTGTTCCTGGGTTCCTCCTCCTTTCCCCCAGGGTGGGTTGTTTTTCTTGTTGGGTGGATCTTCTGTGTGTGTGTGGGGGGGGGGGGTTCTTTTTTTCTTTTGATGTTGCCCTGGGGTGTCTGGGGTCCACCCCTTGACGGGGGGCACTGTCATGATCGTGGGGCACAGGTTGGCACCATGACCAGTTTCCTGTCTTGTTTAGTGTTTTTCTATCTGCTTGTTTCCTGTTTTTATGTCTTGTATTTGGTTTCTGTCTTATTCTTGTCACTTTGTATCTGTAGGATTATTATATACATTTTGGGTTCTGTTGTGCTTGTATCATTATGGTTTCCGGTTTGTGTTTTATTTTGACAGCGCTGTGCAGCTTCCAGCTGTCAAACTGTTCGAAGCTGCACAGCTGTTATAAATTCTGTTATTTTCTCCACTCATGCAGCCACACCTGTGAACCATCTAGGGATGGTATTTAAGGGGCACGGCAACCCTCCTCGTTGTCGCGCCCTACTGAGACGTCCTCAGATGCTTGTCCATGATCTGAGTGTGTTGTCTACCACCATAGCCGTTGAGGAGATTGCATTGAGCTCTGACCAGGTAATCATCCTTTCTCTAATCCCCTCAGCCGTTGAGCCCCGCTGTTTTCCGGGTGGGCTCCAGCTGTATTTGTCTCTGGTTCCTCGGCATCCCTGAGCGCCTCAGCTGCTATTCCAGGGCTGTTCTGTTCCCCCGGTTCCAAGCTCCACTCCCCTCCGGTACTTGCATTTTCCCTTTGTTTGTTCGTGTGTTTAGTATGTCATGGTCATGTTTTACTTTAAATGTTGTAACACACGGACTTCCGGGAAGATGGCGGAGAGACATAACGCTTAAACAGAGAGCTCTCCCTAGCCGGATTAAAAATCATCGGTAAATGGCCAACTCGACATAAGCGGATCAATAAACTAAGGGATGAAAACACGAAGGAGCCGGGCACAAGGACAAAAGCAGAGTAAAATTAAAGAATTCCTCTTCAACAACGCAGGAGAAACCGCTGAACACGGGGCCCAAAAAAACGAGGTGACCGCAGCAGAGAAAATGGAAGACACAAAACTCGATACCATGAACACTGGCATCGCCAGTTTGGGTAAAGAGTTGAGAGACTTCAAACGGCAGCTACAACAGGATTTAGCGGCTCTTAAGGAGGAGCTGAAAAAAGAGATTAAGGAAGAAATTATGGGCCTCCGAAGAGAAATGGAGCGCAAGCTAGCAGAAAACATGGAGGAGCTGCGCTCCCAGCGGGCGTGTATGACAGAAGCGCAGGCCCGAATATCAGAGCTGGAAGATTGGAATAGCGAGGCAAGCGAACAGCTGCAGACCCTGACGGCACAAATGCAGAGGATGCAGGAGAAAGTAACCGACTTGGAGAGCAGGTCCAGACGGGGCAATATACGCATCTTCGGGATCCCGGAGGGCATTGAAGGCAACTCGATGACGAAATTCACGGATCAGTTCTTAAAAAAAGAGCTGGAACTGCCCAGCGAAGCGGATCTGCAGATTCAACGAGCGCACAGAGCCTCGGCACAGAACCCGAACCCACGCTCTACACCCAGGTCAGTTGTGGTAAACTTTCTGAAATATGATGTAAAGGAAAGAATCCTGACACGAGCGTGGAAAAAAAAGATACGAATCGGCGACAAGCAGATATTCTTTGATCATGACTACCCGGCGGAAATTGTGCAGCAGCGGAAGAAATATGCCAACATTAAAAAAACGCTGAAAGAAAAAAAAATTAGATTCCAAACGCCGCTAACGAAGATGAGGATTCATTGGGAGAACGGCGTAAGAACCTACAACACAGCCAGAGAGGCAGCGCAGGACATGATGGAGCGGGGCCTTGAGGTGTACGTGCCGGAGGAAACGGTAGGAGCAGCGGAGGCCCTGAACGCATCACGACAGACGGAGTGGAGGCGAGTGAACGGCAAAAGACGGGGGGGAGACGTGGCGCAGCGGGCCCAGGAAAGACTACAAGGCTTTCAACTGAAAGCCTAGATTATAACAAAGATTAAGAAAGACACAGAAGAAATGAAGGCCAAGAAGACAAGGTAAAAGAGAAACAGACGGCTAGGAGAGGTTTAAGTGATATTTGTTGGACATTTCTAGACTAATGACTATTTCTTGGATAGTAAATACAGGTCTAGGGAGGGCCCTACACTCGGTGAGGACAATCCCTCCACCCACCAACAGGGACCAGTGGGCAGAAGAAAGGCCCAAAGTACGGAGGTCGAGATTTTTTAATGTGTTTTTATATAAATATGTGTTATTTTTGTTGTTAAAGGGGCTAGGAGCACAAGTTAAAAAATGGAAAAAACATGATTATGGGTAAAAATCTTAAGATAATAACACTAAACGTGAATGGTCTGAACTCACCTGTTAAAAGGGAAAGAATGATAAGAAAATTCATGAAAGAAAAAGCCGAAATTATATTTATGCAAGAGACACATTTGAGCAAGACAGAACATGTGAAACTAAAGAGATTTGGCTATAAGAACTCCTACTACAGTTCATTTAAGGGAGGAACTAAAAGGGGGGTTATGATACTAATCTCAAATAAAATACAATTTGAATGTGAACAGGAAATCCAGGATAAGAAGGCAGGTATGTAATAATAAAGGGTAGCATAGATGGAATGCAGATCACATTAGTGAGCATCTATGCCCCACCAGAAAGTGACAAGGGTTTTTTTCAACATCTGTTTGATCTCATAGCAACACACAGTGAAGGAGTCCTAATTTGTGGAGGAGACTTAAATGCTGTCATGGATCATGAAATTGATACAACAAGTGTTAAGAAGACAAAAAAACATGTAACAAAATTCATAAGAACCTCACTGGCAGAAATGGGTATGGTAGACATTTGGAGGGACCTGCACCCACTCGAAAAAGACTATACACATTATTCAGCAGTCCATAAAGTACACTCTAGAATAGATTACTTCCTTATGAATGAAGATGACAGACACAGGGTGAGAAATTGTTGGATTGGAGGGGCAGAAATATCAGATCATAATCCTATATACATGGAAATAAATTTTAAACAATAGAAAACGACAAACAACATGGAAACTTAATGTAGGACTGTTAAATGATGATAAAATGAAAGAAAGAATAAAAGTAAACATAAATGAATATATCCAAGAGAATGACAATGAAGAAGTGGACCCAACAATACTATGGGATGCACTAAAAGCCGTGTTAAGAGGTAAATTAATTGTTGAAACAGGAAAAGCAAATAAGACTAAACTGGAAGCATATGAACAAAGATGTGAGAGACTGAGGGAATTAGAACATAAACATCAAAGCACAAATGACCCAAAAATATATCAAGAAAATTAAAGAAGAAAAAATAAAGATAAAAGAAACACAAATGGATGAAATTGAAAGGAAAAATAGATATCTAAAGCAAAAATATTATGAAACGGGACCAAAAGCCACAAAACTGCTGGCAAAACGGTTAAGAAAACAACAAACAATGAATAATGTATATAAGATTAAAGACCCCACCACAAATAAAACCACAGTTAACCCAGAAAACATCGAAGAAATATTCCATAATTTCTACCAAGAACTATACTCACAACCTGAAGAAACAAATACTAAAGATATTAAAAAATTTCTATGCACATTGGACTTGCCATCAATAGGAAATCAACAAAATGAAAAGCTAACAGCAGAAATAACAACACAAGAGATTAGAGATGTGATTAAGTCACTTAAAAACGGTAAATCACCAGGTAGTGATGGATACCCATCTGAGTTTTATAAACTGTTTATAGAAGAACTCACGCCACAGCTTCTAAAGTCATTTAATTGGACGTTGAACAACAACAAAATACCTCCATCATGGAACGAAGCCATTATTTCAGTCATTTTAAAGCCAGGGAAAGATAGAGACAATGCGGAAACTATAGGCCAAATCTCTTTATTAAATGTGGATTATAAATATATACAACAATTATATGTAAACGAATAAAGACATTCTTGACAGAATTGATAGAAGATGATCAAACTGGTTTCATAGAGGGACGCCAAACACATGACAATATCAGGAGAACAATACATATAATTAATCAAATACATAAAGAAAAGAAAAGCGCAGTAATAATGAGTTTAGACGCAGAAAAAGCATTTGACAGGGTTAACTGGAAATTCCTATATAGTGTGCTGGAACGCTTTGGATTTAACGAAAAATCAGTGCAATGCATAAGGACGCTGTATCAAGAACCTGTGGCAAGAATCAAGATAAACGGTAGCTTAACAGACAAAGTAAATATACAAAGATCAACTAGGCAGGGATGCTGCTTATCGCCCACCTTGTTTGCTCTGTTCATAGAGCCACTGGCTCAAGCGATACGACAAAATAAGAAATTAAAAGGTGTAACAATAAAGGGGGCGGAACACAAGATTGGGCTATTTGCAGACGATATTATAGTTTACCTTGAACAACCAGATGAATCAATAATGGAAATGATGAACTTGATAGAAAATTTTGGAAAATTATCAGGATACAAGATAAACATAACAAAAACACAAATACTGACATTCCACTATAACCCTCTAAACCAGATAACTGATAAGATCAAACTAAACTGGAAACAAAAAGAAATAAAATACCTTGGAGTGAACATACCTAAAGATCTAAGCAAAATCTATAAAGCAAACTATGATAGGTTGGAACAAGAAATAAAAAAAGATATTGATAGATGGTCAATCTTAAATATGGATCTGAATTCAAAAATTGAGACAGTCAAAATCAGCATAACAACCTAGATTACTTTACCTCTTCCAGGCTATACCAACAGAGATTCCAGATGCCCAATTCTCAAAGTGGGACAGGATGATATCGAGATTTGTTTGGGGAGGTAAAAAACCAAGAGTGAAATATAAAAACTCTCCAGTTACCAAAGAGAAAGGAGGCATGGGCCTACCGAGTCTAAAGGAATATTACTACTCAGCACAAATAAGATATATCATATGTTGGTGCGACGAGGGATATGAGGCAAAATGAAAGAAATGGAAAAGGAAATTGAGGGACTCCCAGTACAAAGCATAATAGGAGATAAAGATGCATATAAGCAAATCAAACAAATAGACCCCAATCACTAATTTACTTTAGAACTGTGGTATAAAATAGTACAAAAGTATAATATAAAGGAAGACATAAACCTATTGAAATGGGTAGCATTTGACAGTCAGTTTGAACCGGCAAAACAAGATAGGGGATACAAAATCTGGTGAACAAGGGAATCACAGCATGGGGCAATATCGGAAAAAAGATCTCGGGAGCTTTGTAAACATCAGGAGAAAATTTAAACTAGAAAGATCGGAATTCTTCAGATATCTGCAGATGAGAGACTATTATATGAAGAAGATTAGGCATAACCTCCAAACAGATGTGAGCGAGATTATACAATTCATTTTAAGCTCATATACAGGAAATAAAACAAGAATTATTTCAAAGCTATATCAGAAACTTATGGCAAACAATCATTCAAGTAACTATATAAAGGAGAAATGGGAGAAAGGCTCAATTTAAACATAACAGAAGAAAGCTGGCAGGAAATATGGAAACACAACACACGTCAAATTCAAGAACATGGAGGGAATTTGGATGGAAAAACCTGATTCGCTTTTTCATTACACCACAGATTCAAGGAAAGTATACAAATACCCAATCAATATGCTGGAGGGGATGTGGGGCTCAAAATGCAGACCACTCGCATATGTTTTGGAAATGCTGCAAAATCTCATCATTCTGGAAATCTATACATGTGACAATACAGAGGATATTAGGATATAATATACCAATGAACTGTAACTTGATGTACCTATGTGATCTTAAAAGAGACAATGTTATACAGGCTGAGGACAGATATCTAGTTAAAATCTTGTTGATTGCATGTAAAAAAACAATCACAAAAAAATGGCGATCAGAAGTTCTTCCTGACCAAGAGCAATGGACTGACATTATTGAGGACATACGTATGATGGAAAAAATAACATATCGACAAAGAATGCAAGAAGGACTATGGGAAAAAAATGGCGGAAATGGACACACTACAAAGTGCAACAACGAAACAGATATTGAAAGAATAACCAAAGACGCTGGAAAAAACCAGAAGAATAAGAGATGGAAACTAAAAACTTGATGCTCCAACATTTGTCCCCCCCCCCCCTTTTTTTTTTTCTCCGTTTTCTTTTTTACTCTAGCCCCTTTGTTTTTTTTTAATGTAGACTGTGATCTGAATGCAATATATATAATGAAAAATGAATAAAATCTTAAGTTACAAAAAATGTTGTAACACACAGATGGTGCTTGGTGCCTTGTTTCACTCATGAAATGGGTGCGTTATGACATGGTAGTTTGTCAGTCTTGTTTCCAAGGGACCAGGCATTTGTGACAAAGGCTATGCAGCGTTGGTCACTTCAGAACTCTCTTAGCTGAGCCAAGTAGCCAGACTGGCTTTCCTGCTTCTGTTTACATTGTCACCTCTGTCTCCATAAATGCTGATGCCATTATAGGAACTTGGCATATTCATCCGATGTGCAGTAATTCCTCTCTGCTGTAGAAGATGTTTGATACACTTCAACAGCACTTAAAGTGATTGCCAAAAATCACTTTTTTTTTCTGTTAACATGTCTAACATGTTTTTTGTGACTTACAAGACACATCAAGAGCAAAATCAGACCCCAGTCCCAAGTCTGTGTTTTTATGCTGTGAATTTCCAGTTCAGCACTGCCCCATCCCCAGACGGGCGACTTTGGACAGACCGTTTGTAGCTACATAAGCATTTGTGTTCAGCCTGATTGGTTATAACCAGTGTTGGACAAGTTACTAAAAAATAGTAAATAATTACAGTTACTAGTTACTTCTTTGCAAAAGTAATTGAGTTACTTTACCAATTACTGCATGATTAAAGTAACTAGTTACTTGGAAAAGTAGCTTTCACATTACTTTTAAATGCATACTGAAATCATCTTGTACACATAGCAAGATAATTTAATTAATGGATTACATCACCAGCTTATTAATGTCAGGCTGAAAACAGACTGTTTCAGACAAATGTAACCCTTGCCTTACGTTAATTAGGTAAGGGAAATTATTAAGTGTAGACCAGTTGCTAGGTTCGTAAGGATTACAATAGGGAATTAAAATGAGTGTGGAATGAAATAGCTGGAGGCAAGAAATGAGCAATAATGGCTGTTATTTTTAAAGATAAAGAGAACAGAGTATACAAACAATTTACAATATACAAATATAACAACAGCTGGCATGAAATAAAACCCCCAAAATGCCCTACTGAGCTCAGTGTTTGTTTGTCTTTTTGTTTTAGTTGTTTGACCAGTCAAGATATCTTGTATTTCCAGACTGAGGTTTCTTTTCCTCTTTTAAAGCGGCGGCTTGAGTTGTTACCACTTTGAATCTTGTGCACTGGAGAGAGGAAGGATGTTCTTCAATCGAGATCTTGGTCAGATCTCGGTTCAGTCTCGGTTCAGGTCTCGGGTCAGGCTCGCTATCTCCATTCGGAGAGAATCCAGGATCCAGAAGGCACCTAGCCTGCACAACAATAATGATATTTTTGCATACAGCTAAAGTAATTCACTTTTCAATCTCTTCTCATATAACACCATAGCTTAGTGTTTAAATTCTTCTCTCATATTACTATTGTTACAATCCAGTAATATAGTAATATCTTACATTTCACATCTTACATGCATGTTTTCTTTTCTCAGAATCTCTCTGGTAGTACATGAAATACTTTTTTTTCTCATGTAACCAAATAAATGAATTTCTCTTTTTATCCCTACATCATTTAACCATGAAATTATGATTAATCTTTTTAACCTTTTCTTTGTAAATCACGAAATGAAATACAACTAATTTATCACATAACCAGGGAATATACTACCAATATTTCCTTTTAAAATCAGTAAAACCCTGTCTGAGCTACTGGGTTTAGCATAACCTATGAATTTACATAGGAAACCAACACAGTGTGCTTTTAGCATCAAACTACACATTACATTTGACAGAAATAGTGCATAAGAACTAAAAGTACTTCAGCATACTGTTGGGAACTGAAATCACATTTAGGAAAACCATACAGACACAAAAATAGCCTTTTCCATTGCTTTTAAACAGGAAAAAATCCACTCGCGATTAGCATTAGCATAACGCTAACATTAGCATGCTTCTCTTTATCACACACTTGGTTTCCACTCACCAAGATGAGATATCAGCGTGAACACAGCAAAGGACACATACACCATGCCTCTCAAACTCGTGCTCTCGTCAACTTAGGATAATAAAGGTTTCAAATTAGCATTTGGACAGTGTTTAGATCCATTTATAGCACTTTTCAGTAGTAACTCACTATGATGTTGTATTCTGGTCATAGCTATGCTGCCACACTGCACCTTACAGACTAAATGGTACCTTCACATTTTCACTCTGCTCCTGATAGTCCTTCTTTGTGCAATGGGATGATTCATGTGTTTATACGGGTCATCATCATATATTAAGCTATGATGTATATAGGTTCTATAGTCGTGTTAGTTTCTTTTTTACTTTCCATGGTTAATCCCTTTGTCTGTCGTGTGTGTTTCTGTTGTTTGGCTGTCAACTGTCATGCTGCTGTTACACTGTAATTTCCAGTTTGGGTTCATTAAAGTACATCTATCTATCTAACTCACCAAGAAGACCCACAGGTCTCCACACAGACCGTCCACAGCCTCTCTCGTCCGCTCTCAGATCGCAAAAGACCGTAAAACCGGGTGCACACCTCGGCACTCTGCTCGGAAGGTGGGGCTAATGTCGCTCTTAATGAATGAAAAGACCACGATCGCCCAATGTGACCATGAAACGGGAATTTAAAAGTTGGATAATGAGGATCACACTTCCTCTTCCCAAAATAATCGTTTTTCAAAATAAAATCACACAATTGTATTAATACAAATGAAATCTGAGAAAAAAGGATCATTTTCTCAGCTGGGTTACACCCTCCCACACTGAATATCATGCACGTCCCGTTGCATGTGTAACCAAGACTGTCCATCGTCAGTATTTAGAAACTCTGAGAAGGCTGTATTCAAACCTTGAAAAAGGGACTTAACAACAGTCACTAGAGGATTTCCTAATTCAGGATACTCTAGTCTTTTTGAAAGTTGTCTGATTCTTTCAGATCGTCGTATTGGTTGAATTGTAATGTGATCATTTTTGTCCATTTCATCAGGTAAATCATTTGATTGGTGTTCTTGTCCCTCGACTGAATTGTCATTTTCAGTATTGTCTCCATCCGGTATCATTTATGGTCGGAACTACGATGGTATCTGATCGTCGTCGAACCTCTGACTTTCGTTTCTCTTTTGGCTTTGTACTGAGTGTACTTTTTGAGTTTGAGCTTTTGGTTCTGCAGTTAGTTTTAACTAGTTGCGTTTGAATTTCTGCAACTTGTTTTGAGAGTTCTTGAAGTGAGTTTAACGTGATATCGTTCTCATTTTCACCTGAACTGCATTGCACAGTTTGCACGTGGGGTGTCACTTTTTGTTTTGAACTGCTCAAATGTTGTCTCATTCGCAAGTTTTTGGCAGCATTTTGGTCTCTTCAGTACGTGGCAAGAGAAGCAAATCAGGAAAAGTTGGGCGATTTGTTCGTTTTTGTTTTAACTGGGAGTGCAGTTAAAAGGGAATCATCCCAACAACCTCGACAAAACTGTGTGACAAGCAGCTTGTCAAAATCCTGGCTTGAAGCACCTCCACGCTTTACAGTGTGAGTCAAAGCTACTTGAAGACGTTGTAGGTATGACGAGGGTTTCTCACCTGTGGTTTGGAAGGTGTCAAGAAACTTGGCGTAAAGCTCTCCGCCATCTTGGACTGTACCATAAGCAGAATCTAACAGCTGAAGGTATTCTGATGATGAACTGTTGGGGTTCAAGTGCTTGACTATATCAGCTGCTGGGGGTAAAAGAGATTCAGTGATCTTTCGGGATTGTTGCAGTTTGGACATAGCAGGGTCAGTCAAGATTAATTCTACACTGGGGCGCCAAGTATCATAATCTAGCTCATAAGTTGGTCGGAGGTCTTTGCCAGAAAAAGCTCTGAGCTTTTGTGAAAACGGCTGAACGGGAAAATCTTCCGTTTTTACAATGTGCTCAACTGCCACACATTGCACTTCTGGGGATTTAAATCATGTGCAGAAATGGTGGGATACTTTGAGCTGGGGTGCTCACAGTGTGATTTGACTGGTTAGTCGGTTGTGCACCTTGAATACTGGGCTCAGCTGCAGAAGGCTGAGGTTGAGGTTCATCCGAGAAAGCTTCAGGTAAGTTATCAGGTAACTTAACTTGCTCTGATTGATCATTTTCAGATTCTTTGATTGACTCAGAAATCTGTGACATCATGTCTTTCAGGACATCTGCAAAATCTCTGCCACTCATCTTCGCTAGGTTTTTAATGTCAGTGAGATATAACTTGGTCATATCGTTCCCTATACGGTGCGTATAAACACTGGCAAGAGATTGTATCATATAGCTGGCTCCACTATCAGATACATGAGTACATGGCAA
This sequence comes from Pholidichthys leucotaenia, assembly GCA_020510985.1. Classification (NCBI taxonomy): domain Eukaryota; kingdom Metazoa; phylum Chordata; class Actinopteri; order Cichliformes; family Pholidichthyidae; genus Pholidichthys; species Pholidichthys leucotaenia. The sequence goes on from CM035843.1 coordinate 260,619,824, forward strand.
TGGGTCAAGAGCTTCAAAAGCAATACCCGAGTGATACTCAAAAATAGCACTCTGGGAAAACTCAGACTTACTATCTGCTACTTTTATGACTCTTGAAATCGATCCATACTGTTTCAAAAACTCAGTCACTTCATCAAGTTGCTCATCTCCAGTGATTTCACTTACTATCACTGCATTTGGAATTTTCACAGATTCACGTTCAACAATATCCATTTTGGGTACATTATAGGCTTGAAATAACGTAAGGGAGAGAAGAAAAAGGCTCCTGGCTAGCTCGCCACTTCTTATTGTAACCCTTGCCTTACGTTAATTAGGTAAGGGAAATTATTAAGTGTAGACCAGTTGCTAGGTTCATAAGGATTACAATAGGGAATTAAAATGAGTGTGGAATGAAATAGCTGGAGGCAAGAAATGAGCAATAATGGCTGTTATTTTTAAAGATAAAGAGAACAGAGTATACAAACAATTTACAATATACAAATATAACAACAGCCGGCATGAAATAAAACCCCCAAAATGTCCTACTGAGCTCAATGTTTGTTCGTCTTTTTGTTTTAGTCTTTTGACCAGTCAAGATATCTTGTATTTCCAGACTGCGGTTTCTTTTCCTCTTTTAAAGCGGCGGCTTGAGTTGTTACCACTTTGAATCTTGTGCACTGGAGAGAAGAAGGATGTTCTTCAATCGAGATCTTGGTCAGATCTCGGTTCAGTCTCGGGTCAGGCTCGCCATCTCCATTTGGAGAGAATCCAGGATCCAGAAGGTTCTTAATCAGCAACCAAAAAAAACCTAGCCTGCACAACAATAATGATATTATTGCATACAGCTAAAGTAATTCACTTTTCAATTCTTCTCATATAAACACCATAGCTTAGTGTTTAAATTCTTCTCTCATATTACTATTGTTACAATCCAGTAATATAGTAATATCTTACATTTCACATCTTACATGCATGTTTTCTTTTCTCAGAATCTCTCTGGTAGTACATGAAATACTTTTTTTTTCTCATGTAACCAAATAAATGAATTTCTCTTTTTATCCCTACATCATTTAACATGAAATTATGATTAATCTTTTTAACTTTTTCTTTGTAAATCATGAAATGAAATACAACTAATTTATCACATAACCAGGGAATATACTGTCCCATTACTTCCAATATTCCCTTTTAAAATCAGTTAAAACCCTGTCTGAGCTACCTGGGTTTAGCATAACCTATGAATTTACATAGGAAACCAACACAATGTGCTATTAGCATCAAACTACACATTACATTCGACAGAAATAGTGCATAAGAACTAAAAGTACTTCAGCATACTGTTGGGAACTGAAAATCACATTTAGGAAAACCATACAGATACAAAAATAGCCTTTTCCATTGCTTTTAAACAGGAAAAAATCCACTCGCAATTAGCATTAGCATAATGCTAACATTAGCATGCTTCTCTTTATCACACACTTGGTTTCCACTCACCAAGATGAGATATCAGTGTGAACACAGCAAAGGACACATCCACCATGCCTCTCAAGCTCGTGCTCCCGTCAACTTAGGATAATAAAGGTTTCAATTAGCGTTTCGACAGTGTTTAGATCCATTTATAGCACTTTTCAGTAGTAACTCACCAAGAAGACCCACAGGTCTCCACATAGGACCGTCCACAGCCTCTCTCGTCCACTTCATTTTGCAAAAGACCGTAAAACCGGGTGCGCGCCTCGGCACTCTGCTCGGAAGGCGGGGCTAATATCTCTCTTAACGAATGAAAAGACCACGATCGCTCAACGTGACCATGAACGGGAATTTAAAAGTTGGATAACGAGGATCACACTTCCTGTTCCCCAAAATATCGTTTTTTCAAAATAAAATCACACAATTGTATTAATACCAATGAAATCTGAGAAAAAGGGTCATTTTCTCAGCTGGGTTACACAAAGCTTTAGAACATGTTCAGTCTTCTTTATCCTGCCTTGAGAGCTCTTATCGAAAAAATCTGAGAAATCAACATGATATTGCCAGTAATTTCCTCATTTTGGAGTGAGAGTTGGCAACACTGCATACAGCTGTCCATGTTTATCTTACCTTTATAATATGAATTTAATCCGATGTGCAGTGATCCAAAGAAAATGTTCATTATCCACAGTCCAAATGTCTGCTGTGACAGAGACATGATCCAGTCCCTCAAATTCCTTTTGGAAATCAAAATCCATTTTTGAATAATCTTTATCCAGGTAGCAAGTAAATGTGTTTTATCTTCAGTGGATCACAGTCGAGCTGTCTAATGGAAAGTGACTGTTACCATGTCTTCAGTCTGTAACGACAATTCTGACAGTCGGTTTAATTCTTGCTGGGTTACAAACTGTCCAAATGCCTACTTGTGCTTGAAATCCAGCCATGGCTGTTGATACTGTTCAGATAGCGTAGATCCACTAGCACAGTATTGCTAGCATAGCTAGCCATTACTTAGCACTAGCTTTGTCAGAGCATTGTTGCTGTTTCAAGCACTTCTGAAGATTGCAGTAGTCTCAACTGGCACTTAGCTTCCAACCCACCAATATGCTTTTGTCCTTAACCACGACAAGGGAAATATAATATAATCTATTTCCACAAAAACAAAGTAGCTTCATCTTTTCCTCCGCTCAGTTAATGAAGACTCGGTTCTCTGCAGCAGGTCATGTCGATTGACAGCTCGTCTCAGCTACGGTAGGGTCAGTTTGTATATTCATTTATTTGCGCTAAAAATACTGTATCTATCCATATTAATAAAATGACTGAGTAAACACATTTGATCAAATTTCAGTAACAGTAACGCATTACTATTTTTTTTTTAAATGGTAATTTCGTTATACAGCACGTTACTGCAAAAGTAGTGGCGTTACAGTAACACTTACTTTGTAACGCGTTACTCCCAACACTGGTTATAACGTTAACCAATCAGGCTAAGCACTGGGCATGGCTACAGACCTGATGTCACTCCCCCAGGGGAAGAGGGAGGATCCGATGTGGTTCAACGAATGGAGGGTCTCGGTCTACCTACCACTGACCACGCTGACCGTCAGCTTCCCTTCATGGGGATGGCACGAAACCGACCTCCCTTAGTTTTGTTTTAAAAAATCATGACCAATCGTAATGTTTATGGATATCAGCTGTAGGGACGCACGGGGAGATTCTGCACCCAGAGTACGGTTTTACGATTGCTCTGCAACCAAATGCTTTCCGCTGTGTTTCCAATACACAATGAATGGGAAGCAGAAAAAAACGACGGAACCAGTGGACACGTACCATAAGGCAATGAAAGTTTTTTTTGTGGCGGGAAAAAGGCAAACATACTATTTTGGTCAATACACTTTTGTTTTTGAGGTAGTTTTAGAGCAGCTGGAGTGTGTCTTTAACCACAAAAAGTAATACAAATAACAACCCATACAGCATTGTTTGAGCGAATACGGAGGTGCAGCATGGGTGTGATTGGGCTGCCATGTTAACTGATACGCTTGCCTGATGTAATGACAAGAGAAAACTATTAATGTCACCAGCACCATCACACGAGACTGTTACTGTAATATTCTATCAGCTGTTAAATATTAATTTTTGCTGATGGCCATAAATACTTTTAAATGCTTTATAAGCTCAATGCCAATATAGCATGCCAATATATATCATGCATCCCTACTTTCCAAGGTTTTGGAAGGAGTCTGAAGTGGAAATGACCCAGAACAGAGCAATAAATTTGGGCTAATAATCCTCCGGGACATCCGCAAAAATACATTTTAAGCCACCTAAAAATTCTTCTCTCAAGCATGCATCGTAGAGATACTTGCTTTGAGAGTTTGTGTAAGGACCCCGTTGTGTCTTAGGCTGCATTCAGAATCAGAATCAGAATCAGAATCAGAATCAGCTTTATTGGCCAAGTATGCACAACACATACAAGGAATTTGACTTTGGCTAAAAACTTGCTCTCGTTGTTCAGGTGAAGGATTTAAATAAGGATTCAATGACAAACAGATTATGTACAGTAAATTACAGTCTGTCCACGTTTCTATAAAAGGATGCAAATATATACAGGAATATATGCAGTTATTTACTCGGACTAACCACACTTTGCAGAAATATATGAAAAAATATACAATCACACAGTATTTCCATGTGGACTCAGATTCAGTGATATAATGTGAATGAAGTAAAAAGCAGTGTGAGAGTTATGTGCAATGTAATAATGGATGAAAAGTCATGAGTACAGCAAACAGGTAGGACTAGGTGAATGTTAGGAGTTCATCAGAGTGATGGCTTGAGGAAAGAAACTGTTCCTGTGACGGGTGGTTTTGACCTTCAGTGATCTGTAACGACGACCAGAAGATAGAAGTTCAAACAGTTTGTGGCTGGGGTGTGATGGGTCAGCACAGATGTTTCCCGCCCATTTCCTGATTATGGACCGATATAAGTTCTCAATGGAGGGTAGGTCGGTACCAATGATCCTCTCCGCAGACTTAATGATCCGCTGCAGTCTGGTCTTGTCCTGTTTAGTGGCAGATCCAAACCAGACAGTGATGGAAAAGCAGAGGACAGATTGGATGATGGCGGTGTAGAAGACAACCAGCAGCTCCTGAGGCAAATCAAACTTCTTGAGCTGACGCAGAAAAAACAACCTCTGCTGGGCCTTTTTCCGGACAGTGTCTATATGGGAGGACCACTTCAGGTTCCGGGAGATTGTGGTACCCAGAAACTTGAAGGAGTCCACAGTGGACACTGTGCTGTTGAGGATGGTGAGGGGGGGGAATGAAGGGGGGTGTCGCCTGAAATCCACAGTCATCTCCACCGTTTTGGCTGGGTTAAGTTCAAGATGGTTCTGGCTGCACCAGAGGATCAGCTGCTCCACCTCCCGCCTGTATGCAGACTCATCATCATCCCGGATCAAACCGATGACTGTGGTGTCGTCCGCAAACTTCAGGAGCTTCACCGAAGGGTCCTCTGAGGTGCAGTCGTTGGAGTAGAGGGAGAAGAGCAGTGGGGAAAGGACACATCCTTGGGGGGCGCCAGTACTAATTTTTCGGGAGCTGGATGTAAATCTCCCTAGCTTCACCTGTTGCCACCTGTCAGTCAGAAAGCTGGAGATCCACTGGCAGGTGGAGGGGGGCACCTTGAGCTGGAGGAGTTTCTGATGAAGAATGCCTGAGATGATGGTGTTGAACGCTGAGCTGAAGTCGACAAACAGGATCCTGGCGTACGTCCCTGGGGAGTCGAGGTGTTGCAGGATGTAATGTAGTCCCATATTCACTGCATCATCCACTGACCTGTTTGACCGGTAGGCAAACTGCAGTGGGTCCATCAGGGGGCCTGTGATGACCTTCAGGTGGTTCAGCACCAATCTCTCCAAGGATTTCATGACCACAGAGGTCAGGGCAACAGGTCTGTAGTCGTTTAATCCTGTAATAGAGGGTTTCTTGGGAACTGGAATGATGATGGAGCGTTTGAAGCAGGAAGGCACTTCACGCAGCTCCAGTGATCTGTTAAAGATCCGGGTGAAGATGGGGGCCAACTCGTTGGAGCAGACTCTCAGGCAGGACGGAGACACACCATCAGGTCCTGCAGCCTTCTTGATCGTTTGTCTCTGTAAAGACCCGGCGCTCCTCCTCTTCACAGATCATTAGTGCTGGTGTGGGAGGGCAGAGTGGAGGAGGGATGGAGTTTCCTTGGGCTGCAGATAATCCTTTTGTGTGGTGGGAGGTGAGAACTGTAGGTTCTTTTCAAACCTGCAGTAAAAGCTGTTTAGGTCATTAGCCAACTGGAGGTGTTCCGCAGGGTGGGGGATGGTCTCCTGTAGTTGGTGATATTCCGTAGGCCTCTCCAGACAGATGCAGAGTTGTTAGCTGAGAAGTTTTTTTGTAACTTCACACTGTAGCTCCTCTTAGCAAGCCTGGTCTCCTTCGTCAGCATGTTCTGGCCTGCTTGTACAGAGTCCAGTCACCAGTCACTGTAGGCCTCCTCCTTGGTCTGACGTAGCTGCTTCAGTTTAGGAATGAACCAGGGTTTATTGTTGTTGTATATGCAGAAGGTCTTGGTCTGCACACACATGTCCTCGCAGAAACAGGTGTATGACGTCACAGGTGTCAGTGAGTTCATTTAAGGTTAATGGCTGCAGGCTTCAAAAACACTCCAATCTGTGCAGTCAATGCAGGCTTGTAACTTCAGCTTTGATTCCTCAGTCCATTTCTCTTCACAGTCCTTACAACAGACTTGGAAGTTTTTAGGTTTCTGTCTGTATGTTTGGAATAAGATGGAGCAGACAGTGGTCAGAAAAACCCAGAGCTGCACGGGGGACGGCATATAGGCATTTCTTAAAACTGTGTAAACAGGTGGTCAAGTGTATTTTGTGTCCTGGTGGGACATTTTAATATGCTGTCTGTATTTAGGAAGCTCATTTGTGAGATTATTCAGACCAGAATATTCCGGGGGTCTCTGTACGACTGGCAGGAATGCTGAAGAATTTTCACACACCTTCGTTTGGTTTGGTTTGCTTTCACACTGCAGCGGACCAAACTGCCTGGACAACGTTACGCAGTTACAACAACTGCTCGTTTGGAACGCTGTAGCCAAAACCACTGACCAGGAAGAAATAATCTCTGCGAAGAAGAAAAATCAGGCTCATCGACTGGCCAGGACCGAAAACGGAAATCCGTTCCCTTCAGCGGGGTTGTTTGTCCGCCACAAATGAGACATTTTTCAACTTTTCTCTTTAGCTTTTACAGTAAAAGGATTTCCTCGGATTTGCGCAGTTGTCTTTATTGTTGTTTTCCTATCCAAAATATACTATGGTAAATGCCACTTCCTTTTCTCAGACTATGTGTTGCTATGGTTACACAAATGCTGAGGGCATTCTGCCCTTTGGTCTGCTGAATACTTGCACCAGACTCATTTGCAAGAGTAACCGAGACCCTGGTTTTCAGGGAGACCAGACTTTGCTGTTTAAGTGCGCTCCAGAGTTCCAACGCACGTTCATACTGCACCAAACGAACCGAACTATCCGTGAAAGGTACTGGTGGTCCTTTGGTCCGACCAAACAGTGACCTTCTGAATGCGTCCTTACATTGTTTGAAGGCACAGCGTCTCCTCTACATGTTTGCAGACGGCTCCTATTTGCTGAGTTGTGTTGTAAATAAGAGAAGAAAAAGGGTAGGAAACAGTGCTGGATTGGATCAGTTAGGCTGGCCAATAGTAGAGCAGTAGGTATCAAGGCTGGGTTTTCCTTTTCGTGATGTACTGCAGCAAACTCGGAAGAGTTACACCTGCTCTCACAGACAGTATCGATATACAGAAAGATCGTGTGCTTTTTTAAGTGAGCATTTTGATGTTTTTTTTATAACCTCGTCATGACCAATTGACACATTTCAGAAGGTTGAAACCTACAAACACACCATTCTGCAGTGAATGGAATCTTTAAAAGAAACAAAAAGCATTAACATTTTAACCATAAGTCATTTTTATCATTTAAAAGGAAAGAATGAGACCAGCACTGTTTTTTGTTTTTTGTTTTTTTTAAAAAACAAAAAGATCTCTAAAGAAATTAATTAGTTGTCAAAAGAAGAGTGTGTACTGTGTATAGGCAACCTCGCTGACCGTGTTAGAGAGCTCGGTCGCACATAATGAGCCACTTTGGTGAACTTCAAATAGCTGCAGGTTGATTTGTTAGTGCACTTTTACATTAATTAAACATGAAATAAAAGCAGGTGTTTGTACTGCTAGTCAAAATAGGCAGCAGACCTTTCTAACATTTGTCTTTGAGTATTTTTCTGCAATTGTATTAAGAACTGAAGTCCTGACAATCTTAGCAAGGCTCACCATTCAGTGCTCCTTTGTGTCTTAAACCTTGCAAACCCACAAGATAGTGGAAAGTGTTTTTTAGATTGTTCCTTCATAGAGACAGGAAGCAATCATCAAGCTGAAGGAGGAATTGGTTAAGATGCACAACAGCTTTTTTCTGCCATCTGCTGTTTGTATGCACTGCATTTTCAGCAAAGGGTAAATTTAAAGCTTTTTCTCAGCCCCGCTTAAACAACTTTAACAGGTGCTATTTGTTTACATTGCATTCCCACGATACCGGCCTTATGCTATTTTCTTTATTTTTGCAAAAGAAACTTTAATCATTGAGAATACTTGAAACGATCTTCATGAAGACAAAAATTTAAAACTGGTTATTTTTCCTCTTATAGCTGTATAGAATGTTCTTACTACTACATAAAGCTGAACTGGAACACTTTCAATCTACCCTTAGACACATAGCATCAGCATTGATTTAAAATGCTATTTCTGGTGACTGGAATTGTTCACTGTTCTGTTGATGTGTTTTATGCTCCATAAACTCCTGAAAAAAAATATTTGGTCCATTTGCTGCCAAATGTCCTGTGTTCACTCGTTCTCACTTTCTGTGTGAGGATGAAGATGGTAAAGTTGTGCTGCTTGTTAAAAACCTAATCTGTGAAGTTTTGTTTGAAAAGAGAGCAGGATCTTTTACTGGTGAACATCCGTAACATGTTCAGTAAATATTATTGAAAATACATGGCAAAGTTGGAGATTCAATTCAACTTTATTTATATAGCGTCATTTCACAACAACAGTCATCTCATAGCACTTTCAACTGTAGGGGAAACCCCCCACAATTGCAGAAAGACCCCAGCAATCAGGCGATCCCCTGTGAGCAAATGTTTGGCAACGTGGAGAGGAAAAACTCCCTTTTAACAGAAGAAACCTCCAGTAAAACCAGGCTCAGAGAGGGGCAGTCATCTGCTGCGACTGGCTGGGGGGTTGAGGGAGATAAGAAACAAGTCTAAGAAGCTTTGACACAATAAGGACCAGCTTGCAGTATATTCAGTGATCACTATAAACAGATATAAATATGGACAATATGAAATGCATTTTAAAGAGTGCTTGAACCAAAACAAACTCAGTTGAATTTGACCGATCACCTCTTAAATCCACTCGGATTTGTGCTACAGTGACACAAAACAACTCTAAGGTACTCAGTGGAGGTGCCAACAACTATAAACCTTGACCCTTGACCTCAAATTAATGCAGGTGTGGAGCCTTATGTGTCCAGTTCGTACACCATGTTTGATGTTGGTACCTGCAATCATCTTGACCTCAAAAATGAATGAATTTGTTTGTACTACTCCTACACCATGGTTTGGTGTTATCCATATTTTTAGGATTTCAAGCAGCTGTGCTGTGGGAAACCTATTGTAATTGTTTCGATTATGTCTTATTATGCCTCGTGAAACTGAGAGGCATACGGTAGTCAGTTTTTGTGTGTGTGTGTCTCTCTGTCTGTCCGCCTGTCTGTTTCAGCTCGCCCATTTAAAAATTAAGTGGAACTAAACGCTTGTATCATTGTATCACCATATTTTCTTGACTTTTAATTTGCCAGAATTTTGAAATAATGCATTGTTTTTGAAATAAACACAAAAATAGCTCACCTTTACTGTCAATGGAACGGTACTTGCGCATGCGCCAGAAACTTGCGCCAGAGGAAAGTACTCAGCAATCTGCCAATACTGGTGTGAACAAATGTCTCTTTTTGCCCGTCTTGTTTCTTCCTCTGCCACTAAACAGCAAAAGCTCTTGTTCGTCTTGATTGTCATCGTATTCACGTACCTCCCATCACTTCCACCATTTAAAACGTCTGCCAAGAATCATGTTTATGAATGTCTATTTGCCTTGTCATGTCAATGGAACATTTTGTTAGTGTGTGAGAAAATCAGTGCTTGGTCCTAAGCAGTAATGTGGTGGTAAGGGTTAAAATTATGTATAGCACACCTTAACTTTAAAATTCTGTTCTACTGCTTTTGCCCTTTCTGTTGAACATTTATTTGAGAAAGTTAGCGTGTGAGCTGAAGCAGTTGTGTGGTGTTGTGGTACGCCGGAGGTCCCAGGTTCAAATCTTGTCATTTGAAGTCTTATTCTTTTGAAGCACAGCATGCCTCTCCAGTGCATTTTAAAGCAACACTATCGTAAGATTTTTCACCTTAAAATATGTTTACAAAATTATTTTGATAGTACACCAATGTTTGACCAGGTTGAATGTGACTTCAGCCATAGCTTGAGTGGACCTACATTACCTACAGCTCTTTTCTTGGTAGGAAAACTGAAACAACTACAACTATGGAGACTAAGACCAGGGCCCACAGCGAATCACAGGGCACAACTTTAGCCACCAGCAAATGAGCACCCTGTGATTGTGTGCTGGGACTGAGGTCACGGTCACCATACATAGTTGTAGTCTTTTCAATGTTCCTACCAGGAACAAGAAAGCTACACAGTGCTGCTTTAAAAACTCACGTGTAGCACATCTTAGGCTTTTAATGCTGTCGCTAAACATTACAAGAGCTTTAAATTTACATCTCATTGGAACCCGATGAGTGCTGCTTGTGGCTATATTTAAGTCCATTTAAACAAATAAACACTTAAGCCTCTTTTCCATTAGCACCTACTCAGCCTGACTCGCCTCAACTCCACTTGGTTTGAAGGGTTTTCCATTAGAACCTAGTACCTGGTGCCAGGTACGTTTTTTGTACCTACTCATTTCGGGTTCCAAGCATGCTGAGTCGAGCTGAAAATATGACGTTAACAGACTACAGACCACTGGCCAGGGCGTAACGTCACTGGATGAGAGCAACATCTTCACAAGAGTCATAACTGCAATTTGTAAATTTGGCTGTGAGTTATTATTTCTGTGATAATCAATGAAATAAATAGCTACACACAAATCAGCACCGTGGTTCAGTGACGAGGTGCAGACTCTTCTGTGCTTGGTGGCTGACAAGAGCATCCAGAGGGGGCTATGGGACTGAAAAGTTCATATAGTGGTCACATTTGACTAAATGTGGTTATTTTTCAACAGTCTCCCTGTCGGTGCACACACTTCTTCCATCAATGTTGCAGTGCTTGGATCCCTGCAGTTGAAAAATAAATGACATTTGGTCAGATTTGACCACTATGAAATTTTCATGCCCCGTGGGATGGCGGAGCGACCCGAAATGAAAACGTATACCAGGAGATCTCCATGCTGATGGCTGCTCACTGGGAAGATGGTGAGTGTTTTTATGATTTAAGCATCTTTTACGTTATTTATCCCGTTGGTGGCAAGCTCACTTTGAACAAATAAGGATATCGCCGTTGTCGCCTGTATGCAGACAATGAGCTAGCTAGTTAGCTAGCTCGCTAGCATCAACGCTAACTCCATGTTTTGCTTGCATTTGGTGCTTGCTGCATTAATTAGTATTAGTAATAACAAGTATTTGCTCCTGACAGCAAAACGTCAGTATTTCAACAACATCACTGGCCGCCTTCCTGTAACGAACCCACCCATCATGAGGTGGTACTCAGCTGTATATGGAAAACGACCTGAGCATCGAGCATCGAGGCGAGTCAGGCTGAATAAGTGCTAGTGGAAAAGGACCATTTTTGACTTTGTCACCTTGACCTTTGAACCCCAAAAACATAGGCACAGTCAAGGGTCCCAAGGTCAACATGTGTACTAAGTTTGACGACTCAAGCTTCATTTGTTCTCAGATTACAGTGCGGACAGGGAGATGGGAGCAGCCGCCCTACACTCTGTTTAACTCAGACGGGATGATGATAAAAATCCTTTTGTTGACAAGAGAACAAAGTTGGAGGTAATGAAACTGAATGTAGTCTTTGGGGATGGAAGATTGTGATTGTTTAGAAAAAAAATCTACACAGCTTTCAAAGCACACAATAGCCTGATGTCATGCTCCACAGCAATTTTCTACTTGACATTCTTAATCAAATGCCATAGAGAGAGCATAATTCTGCATTAACAGTCTGATTCTGGGAGACAAATTTCCTATGAATGTCAAAGAAACAATAAACACAATCGTAGCCAAATTATTTACCTCTCGCTCCATCTTCAGGTTTGGAAATCTGCTGCTTGGCCTTAGTATAATGGTCCTCAACACAAAATTTGAGTTATGACTCAACCATTTTCATTAGGTTTGCAGAGTGCAGGTGGTCACTGTAGCACTTGAAGCAGTGATCTAAAAATATTTTCCATGCTGAACGAGATGATCTTGATGGGGAAAATGACTGCACTTTATGCAGGGATAATTCGTATTCATCCAATGGACAGTATTTTTGGGTGATGTTTAGGGTTTTGGCGTCCCACTCACATTTGTGCAGGCCTTGGCTAGGTGTGGGTTAACAAGCATTGTGGTGAGGAACATAACATGGAAGAGTACAAACTATAAATCAATCTTGAAACCACCCAGCTATGAGAAGACAAGGTACTGGTACAGATTTATGAGGGACGATGTAAATCGGTAGATAGTAACCAATGAGTTCCAGATTGACAATTTTGACAGCGATGTTCAAAAGTCATTTTCTCTGCAAGTCCAAGTCAAGTCCTTAAGTCACTTTATGGTTGTAATGAGTGATATGTCATTTGATGCATGCCTTCTGGTTTGCTTAGACACTGCGTGCAAAACTTAAGTAGTTTAAACTATGTTAATTGTCCTTCATCTAATTGCATTTTAGTGAAGCTGCACTGATTAATGGTTTGATATCATTACTTTAAACAGGTTACTGATACACAATAAAACACACAATGAAAGTTTCCCCCTATAGACTTAACATCTACAATTTTCCTAAAATTAAAAGTTATTTTTTTACAAAAACAGTCATGCTTTGTGAATACAATCATTTGTGTTGTGTTAGCAGGGATCACCCCTCCATGGATCGCCACCTGATCGTGGTGGAGTGGTTGCATGCCCTAATGATTCCCAGAACTATGTTGTCGGGGCAACTTGCCCCTGGTAGGGTCTCCTAAGACAAACGGGTCCTGGGTGAAGTGCAAGACCAAGTGCAGTCCAATGGATCCCCATGAAAGAATCAACAAGGAAGGATCCATTGTATCCCAATCAGTATGGGGGTACCAGGGCCCTGCCCTGCACAGAGGGAGAGGCCGTAAATGGCAAGAACCTGGTAACTGGGTTTCTTCCCATTGGGTACGCCCTTCAGTGGCTCCACCATCGCAGGAGGGAACATGTGGGGCTCATGGGTGCTATGTGAACTGGCTGGAAGTCTAGGCATCTGTGTTTGAACTGCTGCCCCCCCCCCCCGACCCAGAACTCTGGATAAGTGCTAGAAGATGGATGGATGGATGGATGGATGGATGACAGGGAACATAAGCTAACTTTTTTCCTGAAGGAAGCTGAGTTAATTGTTTGGATGATTTGAAATAATTAAAAATAAAAGCCTGTCATGAGTCTTAGGCCATAGACACACCAAGCCAACAGTTAACTCTGACAAAACCAGATGAATGACGTCCTGCTGCGTTCCCTTTTTTCCAATTTGTCAGTAAAAAAAAAGTTCTACCTGCACACTGACACAGGAAAGAGAACAGCCAACAGCAAAAGGCAAACCCTCACTTATTCACTATGCTCGACAACTTATCAGACTGCTTTGTTCACCGACAAGTCAGACAATGATTCAACATGTTGAATCGGCCAAAAAAATGCAGACGAGGTTTGTTTGTGCTGAGTTGCTGGACACACCAAGCAAACAAGGCTCACCAGCAGCTCAAATTTGCCAGATGGCCATCATCGGCTTGGTGTGTCTCTGAGTTGAGCCTGAAGTCTTTTGAATTTGAGTTCAAGTCGAGTATGTGAAGTCACTGGTACATGTGACTGAAGTGTTACTTGAGTCCAAGCTGCAGACTGAAGTCCCCATCTCTACATATTGATAAGTAATTGTGTTGTGATCCCACTGAAAAGAAGTTTAGGTGGGTTTTCTTATAATTGTGGTTTCACAAATGCCCACAGAGGGCCAACTGTCTCAGAAGATCAGGCCTTAACACCAACTGAGAATCTTAAAGTATGTGATGACTTCCACTTTTCATAGTGATTTTAGCCTTATTAATATAAATATTGATCAGAAATACATCAAAGCATTAAATAGGTACTGAAGCTGCTAAAATGTGACCCTGTACAACTTTTGCTTTGGTCCAATGTGAATTTGTCTTATTCCCTGTGCTGCCAATTAAGCAGGCAGCATCCTCAGAATCAGCTTTCTCAAAATAGAAATGAAGTCCAACATGCACTGCATAAATATTTTCACAACATGAGGCCTGTGCTGACTATTAAAATCAATTGTGCCATGTCACAACAGTATGCAAATATTAAAGAGGTCACAGCGATTCTGTGACCAAACCTTTGTAATAACGTCTCCTGTAGGCATAATCGGCTAATTGAAGGCAGGAACACTGTGATGAAGAAAACTATGACCTCAGAGTAAGAACTAGGAAATGTGAAGCTGTGTTTTCTTGCTGCAAACAAGTTGCCAAATTGTTTGCTCTCACAGCAGTAAGAACATGATGAATAATGAACACCTCGACAGCACCGCTTCAGCCCTTAATGAACTTCTCTCACAACAGCAGGTAAATAAGTGCTTCACTTTAACCAAGTATTCAGACTCCTAAGTCTGTAATAAGGTTAAGGTTTCTCCCCTGTTTGTACAGCTGTATATCCTTTGAGGACAAGGTGAAGAGACAGACTAGAGCTCAGGATGACTATCTTAATGGCAAAGTGTCTTTGAATACAGAAAAAGAACAAAATAAAGTACACAGTGGTTGTATATGGGTGACATTCATTCCAGTATAATAGAAACAATAGAAAGCTATGTGGTTTTAAGTCACTTTTTTGCACAAACTCAGCATTAGATTACTTATCTCTTTTTATTTAAAAAGAAGTACAAAGTATGTTAAGAGGAAGAGCTTTAATCATCCATCCTGTTAGAATTCTGACAAATTGGAAATTAAGAATAATATTAAGATAAACCTAACGGGAAGGAAACCTTTCATAAAACAGTTGTGCATGTTTGCAGCTAATGAATCATCAGTAGCTACAGATGCAAAAGTTTTAATCAAATAATTGGTTTCTCCTTTTAGAAGAAAATGTAGAACTTTTCCTGCTCAGAGAGGGGTCTCATTCATTATGCCTCCACGGGTCACACTTATGACTGTAAGTAGTGTTTTACAGCTAACTGATTAAAATGTCAGACACGCGAAAGCACATAAATCAGATTTTAACAGCAACAAGAAGGCATTTGTGTCTTTGGAATTGGGATTTGGAAACCCAATAGGAAGCAGTCACTTGACATTTTAAAGATAAAATATGCCATATTGGAAATTAAGCAGTATGTACAGCATAGGCCTATGATGTGTACACAAAAGAATGCAGATACCAACTGAATAAATCTGAAAAAGGGCTAGTTATTTTACAGTGTTCGGTTATTTAAATAATGAAAATAGAGATGGAAAGTGTTATTATTTAATTCTTTGATTAAAACATTTAACCAGAAAAAGGCAAGAAGATCAAGGAGTTTTTCACACATCTGGAAGAAAGTTGTGGTTAGCAAATTTTCTGCTGGGAGGTCCAAATGTGTGCTGATCAGCTCATAAGGAGTATGGATCCATCCATCTATCCATCATCTACCACTTATCTGGGGGTCTGGGTCATGCAAGCCAAGACGGTCCTCTCCCCAGTCACCTCCTCCAGCTGTTCAGGGAGGATACCGAAGTGTTCCCAGGCCAGCTAGAAGACATAGTCCCCTCCAGTGTGTCCTGAGTCTTCTACTAGTAGAATGTTCCCAAAGCACCTCATGTGGGGGGTGTCCAGGAGGCATCCTGATCAGATGCCCAAATCACCTCAACTGGCTCCTTTCAATGTGGAGGAATAGCAGCTCTTAGGGGGTGTTGGAAAAAATCTATTCATATAAGAATCTAGATTCTCATTTTACACAATCCAGAACTGAATTCACAAAAATTAAGAATCATTTTGTTTATTTTTTATTTTTTTTTGCGGTGGTGCCAGAGTCCCGTCATGTGACACGTATTGCCGCTTCGTGATACGCAATTACACATTGATGCTGCCGACGCAGGAGAACCACGCAGAGTAGCTGACTAAGCTAGCAGCGAGATGAAACAGTCAGAATAAAGAAAAAATGGAGCAGCAAGAAATTTGAGATAGGTCCATCTGCAGCTCACAGGCTCCGTCAGGTACACCCCTTTAACTTTGCGCTCCCTCAGCAAATTACGCCCCCACGTTATGTCACTCCACAAAAGGGCTGGCCATAGCTGACCGTGCAAATATGCTGAGCCAACACTGGGCTGATCATACACAAATTCAGGTTGGTACAGCCTTGTTAGACGAGCCGACAGTGGCCACACATTTTGAAGGATGAATGCTAAAGAATCTAAAATGAGAGCGTTTAGTCCATAGACCGTAAAAACAAGGTTTATCGTCTAGTCTTTGGATGACGTTTGTTTTGCGTGATCATGCGCTACCACGTTGCCCAGCAACCCTGACAGCCACAGTGAGGGTTTTTTTTCTAACATTTTTGACAGCAATGGAAGCAGTGTTCCTTTCATTGAATAAAAACCCAAATTTTGTTATTGACTAAAAGTAGACAAAAACGACTGACAATGAACAGACTAACATAAATCTATAAAAACAAAATTGTCACAATAAATCTGGACTCAAATTAGGTGTCAACAGTAAAATGCATAAATAGTAATTTTTTTTTTTCTTCCACAATATCTTTATTGAACCTTTTAGTTTTGAACCAACATGATACAAACAATCAAACACTAACGCTAAAGTACTACAAAAAAAAAAAAAAATGCACTAAATACACAACAACCACCAACAAAATCAAGTCTTTCAACAATGCTCCTCTGTTTAGTCTAGACAATCCAATCATATGTATACATATAATGTTCACCCAGTTTGGTATTTACAAGGTCCTCTCATCCATTCCACCTTCTTCTGCAAGAGTTATGTTTAAATGTTTTACATCATCAATAAAGGTCTCCTATATTCTCAAACACAATTTCCTATTGAGTTCAGTATTTATGTTATTCTTTTCTAATGGAAGTTTGTTACATCGGTCTAAAACCACTGAGTCACATCTGGTCTATGAGTCTTATTCCATAATAGTGCAATACATTTTTTGGCATTAGCAACCTTGAGGTCCATGGATAGTTCTTTCACTTTTATTAAAATTATGCTTTCTGGGTACAGACCCAACAAAAACAGTTTAGGATTCAGTATGATTTTGTTTGAGATTATTTTTTCAATTGTTACCCTCACCTCTTCCCAAAACATTCTTATTAATCTACATTCCCATAAACAATGAAATAGGTTCCTTACTTTCATGCAATTTGTGCATGTATCTGGTACTTTTTGTTATATCTATTTAACTCCTCCGGTGTAACATACATCCGCATTAACCATTTGAAATGTATCAATTTAAGGCGTGCATTTATTGATTTGGTTTGGAGCTTCTGTACAAGCCATTTCCCATTGTTCCTCCGAAATTTCAATTTGCAGATCTTCTTTCCAGTAGTTTAATCTTTTCAGTGAATTTTCACTTGAAGATAGTGTCAATGTGTTATTAAACTCTGAAATAATACCCTTTCTTTTTCTGTCTTTCATCATCATTTTTCAAGGATGAATAAATAGGTCGAGTGAGAGCTTTATTTTGATTTGATCGAATAAAGTTTCTAAGTTGAAGATATTAAAAAAATGTGTTCTATTGAGATTAAATTTGATCCTCAGCTCTTCAAAAGACATTATGTTATCCTGCACATGGCAAATATAAATCTTGAATCTTTTGAATCCCTTTAAATTCCATACTTTAAATACAGCGTCCGCTCTCCTGGTTTAAATTATTGATTACCCCATATTGGACTAAATTGTGACAATACTGTGGTTCTTTTAAATAGTTTTTAGCTTCACACCATATTTTGATCATATGCTTTACAAATGGATTTTTAACTTGTTTTTGTAATTTTTTTTGCCGAATCTGAGTATATGAATATGGGAAGAGGTAAAGGTAAAATTGTATTGATTCCATTTCAGTCCAGTGAGGGAGATAATTTGATGAAAAATAATATGTCATAGACCTCAGTTGTGCCGACCAATAATACAACATAAAATTTGGACATTTCTGACCTCACGATCAAATGGTAAATATAATAAAGACAGACGTAATCTAGCCCTCCTGTAGTTCCATATAAATTCACTAACTTTTTTTTTATTCTTGAGAATAGATCTAAGGTGGTGATAAGGAATGTATTGAAATAAATAAAGTATTTTAGGTAAAATATTACTTTTAAGTATATTGATTCTCCCGATCATCGACATTGGTAGTGACATCCATCTCTGAGTTAACTCATTGATATCTGACATTAAGGCTTCATAGTGACGCTGGCGACTGATTCTAGCTTAGGCATAATTTGGACTTCCTAAATATTCTAAAACTGATTTACAACATTGAATTGATTTGCCTCAAGGGGGCCAGGGTTAATTTCTCTGGGTCTCATTTAGCATTAATATTGAAGATTTAGTTTTATTTATTTTATATCCTGATATTTCCCCAAAATTCTTTATTAAAATTCAACAAGGTTGGAATTGATTTTTTTAGATTCGACATAAAACACAATTATATCATCGGCGTACAGGGAGATTTTATGTTCTGTTGGTCCAACTTTAATTCCATATATTTGTGAATGTAAACGTATCGCTATCGCTAAAGGTTCAATTGCCATAGTAAACAGTAAAGGTGAAAGTGGACAGCCTTGTCGACATCCTCTATTGATTTTTTTTGTTTTGAAATATTGTTATTTGTTAGGATTTCTGCTGTAGCATTATTGTATATTATTTGAACCCATTTTATGAAATTATTTCCAAGTCCAAACCTTTGTAGGACTTCAAAAAGAAAGGGCCATTCAACTCTATCAAAGGCGTTTTCGGCGTCCAATGATAGGAGAGCTGTATCGGTGCTTCTTTATTAAAATAAATAATATTAAATAGTCTTCTTACATTATGGAAGCCTTGTCTACCCTTTATAAAGCCATTCTGATCTCGATTAATAATATTTGGTAAAATTTCTTGTATTCGTCTTGCTAAAATTTTACAGATTATCTTAGGTCGGCGTTAATAGGCTTATTGGTCTCATATTTTCACATTTATTAGAGGGCTTACCTGGTTTTGGCAGCAGTATAATTAAGGCATTATTTTATGTATGATGGTAAATTATTATCCCCCTCATGGATCGTCACCTTATCGTGGTGGGGGGGTTTGCGTGCCCCAGTGAACCAGGAGCTATGTTGTCCGGGGCAATTTGCCTCTGATAGGGTCTCCCAAGACAAACTGGACCTGGGTGAAGGGCCAGACGAAGAACGATCCAACAGACTCTCATGATAAATTGTATATCAAGGATTCAGTGTACCCCGCCCGGTATGGGGTTACCGGGGCCCCACCCCTGGAGCCAGGCCTGGGGGAGGGGCTCGAAGGCTAGCGTCTGGTGGACCGGGTTTCCACCCATGGGACCCGGCCGGGCTCAGCCCGAAGGAGTTACATGGGTCGCCCTCCAGTAGGTTCACCACCTGCAGGCGGGGATCATGGAAGTCCGGTGCTATGTGGATTAGGTGGCAGTCAAAGGCGGAGACCTTGGCGGACTGATCCCAAGCTTTCTAAACTGGCTTTTGGTACGTGGAATGTCACCTCTCTGGTGGGGAAGGAGCCTGAGCTGGTGTACGAGATTGAGCGATACCGGCTAGATATAGTCGGCCTCACCTCAACACCAGCTCCGGTTCCAGGAACCAGTCTCCTGGAGAGGGGCTGGAGCTTGGCCTTTTCTGGAGTTGCCCCGGGCGAGAGGCGACGAGCAGGGGTAGGTATTCTTGTATCGCCCACCTTGCTGCCTCTATATTGGAGTTTTCCCCGGTGGACGAAAGGGTTGCTTCCCTCCGCCTTCGGGTTGGGAAACGGGTCCTGACCATCATTTGTGCCTATGCACCAAATGATGTTTCAGAGTACCCACCCTTTTTGGAGTCCTGTGACTGGGGTGCTGGAGGGTGCTTCCTCCTGGAGACTCCATTGTCCTACTTGGGGACTTCAATGCGCACGTGGGCCAACGACAGTGAAACCTGGAGGGGGGTGATTGGGAGGAACGGCCTGCCCGATCTGAACCCGAGTGGTGTTCAGTTATTGGACTTCTGTGCTAACCACAGTCTGTCTATAACGAACACCATGTTCAAGCATAAGGGTGTCCATATGTGCACCTGGCACCAGGACACCCTAGGCTGCAGGTCGATGATCGATTTTGTTATCGTATCATCAGACCTGCGACCGTATGTCTTGGACACCCCGAGTAAAGAGAGGTGCAGAGCTGTCAACTGATCACCACCTGGTGGTGAGTTGGATCCGATGGCAGGGGAGGAAGCCATTCAGACCTGGTAGACCCAAACGTATAGTGAGGGTGTGCTGGGAGCGTCTGGCTGAGGCCCTGTCCGGGAGGTCTTCACTCCCACCTCCGGAAGAACTTCAACCACATTCCGAGGGAGTCTGGAGACATGGAGTCTGAATGGGCCATGTTCTCCACCTCTGTTGTTGAAGCGGCAGCCAGAGCTGCGGCCGCAAGGTGGTCGGTGCATCTCGTGGTGGCAACCCCGAACCAAGTGGTGGACACCAGTGGTGAGGGGGGGCCATTAGCTGAAGAAGGAGTCCTATCAAGCTTGGTTGGCTTGTGGGACTCCCGAAGCAGCTGAGGTGTACCGGCAGGCCAAGCGGAGTGCAGCTCGGGTGGTTGCTGAAGCAAAAACCCGGGTATGGGAGGAGTTCGGTGAGGCCATGGAACAAGACTTTCGGTCGGCTTCAAAGAGATTCTGGCAAACTGTTCGGCGGCTCAGGAGGGAAAGCAGCTCCCCGTCCACACTGTGTATGGTGCGGATGGGACACTGTTGACTTCAACTGGGGATATCGTCGGGCGGTGGAAGGAATACTTCGAGGATCTCCTCAATCCCACTGTACGCCTTCCACAGAGGAAGCAGGGTTTGGGGACGAGGGGGATGACTCGCCTATCACAGGGCTGAGGTCGCCAAGGTGGTTAAAAATCTCCTTGGTGGCCGGGCCCCCGGGGGGTGGACGAGATTCGCCCCGAGTACCTCAAGGCCCTGGATGTTGTTGGTTGTCATGGTTGACACGCCTCTGCAACATTGCGTGGAGGCGAGGGCAGTGCCTTTGGCATGGCAAGCCGGGGTGGTGGTTCCTCTCTTCAAAAAGGGGACCGGAGGGTGTGCTCCAACTTTAGAGGGATCACACTCCTCAGCCTCCCTGGGAAGGTCTATGCAAGGTACTGGAGAGGAGAGTCCGGCCGTTGGTCGAACCTCGGATTCAGGAGGAGCAATGTGGTTTTCGTCCTGGCCGTGGCACATCGGACCAGCTCTTTACCCTCTCGAGAATTCTTGAGGGTTCGTGGGAGTTTGCCCAACAGTTTACATGTGTTTTGTGGACTTGGAGAAGGCATTTGACCGCGTCCCTCGTGGATTTTTGTGGGGGGTGCTTCGGGAGTATGGGGTATCGGGCTTGTTGGTTACGAGCATATTCGGTCTCTGTACGACCGTTGTGAGAGTTAGTTCGCATTGCCAACACTCGGTCGGAGTCATTCCCAGTGAGAGTTGGACTCCGCCAGGGCTGCCCTTTGTCACCGGTCCTGTTCATAATTTTTATGGACAGGATTTCTAGGCACAGCCAGGGAATGGAGGGTGTCATGCTTGGTGACCACAGGAGCTCATCTCTGTTGTTTGCAGATGATGTTGTCCTGTTGGCTTCATCCAGCCAATGACCTAAAGCTCTTGCTGGGACGGTTTGCCGCTGAGTGTGAAGCGGCTGGGATGAGAATCAGCACCTCCAAGTCCGAGTCCATGGTCCTCAGCCCGGAAAAAGGTGGATTGTCCTCTCCGGGTGGGGACAGGCTCCTGCCCAAGTGGAGGAGTTTAAGTATCTAGGGGTCTTGTTCACGAGTGAGGGGAAAATGGAGCGAGAGATCGACAGACGGATTGGCAGCAGCATCTGCAGTGATGCGGACGTTTGTAACCGGTCTGTTGTGGTGAAGAGGGAGCTTAGTTCTAAGGCAAAGCTGTCGATTTACCAGTCAATCTACGTTCCTACTCTCACCTATGGTCACGAGCTTTGGGTAATGACCGAAAGAACGAGATCGCGGATACAAGCGGCTGAAATGAGCTTTCTCCGTTAGGATTGCTGGACTCACCCTCAGAGATAGGGTGAGGAGCTCAGTCATCCGGGAGAGGCTCAGAGTAGAACCGCTGCTCCTCCACATTGAAAGGAGTCAGTTGAGGTGGTATGGGCATCTGATTAGGATGCCTCCTGGACGCCTCCCACTTGAGGTGTTTCAGGCACGTCCCACTGGGAGGAGACCCCGGGGCAGACCCAGGACTCGGTGGAGAGACTATGTCTCCCAGCTAGTCTGGGAACGCCTTGGTATCCCCTCTGAAGAGCTGGAGCAGGTGGCTGGGAGAGGGAAGTCTGGGCTTCTCTGCTTGAACTGCTGCCTCCGCGACCCGGACCTCCGGAAAAGCGGTAGAAGATGGATGGATGGATGGATGGATGGATGGATGGTAAATTATTATTTTGAAATGCTTCTAAAACCATTTCCAAAAAAGGTTTTATTAATTTATTCTTAAATTTTTTATAAAGGTCAACTGGAAGACCATCTGGGTCCTGCACTTTTTCCTGATTTCATATTATCAATGGCTAGCCCAACTTCTTCTTGACTAATTTTAGACTCCAATATCTCCCTGTTTTCATTTGGTATACACGTATAGATAGTTACGTTCAAAAACCAATTTAGTTTGTTAAATCAGGTTCATTTTTGGTATCATATAATTTTTCATAGTAATCTCTAAGGCTCTATTAATTTCTAAAGGATCTATAACTACCTGTCCGTTACTTATAATACTGGTAATTGGTGTTTTAATTTCCAATTGTTTAATCTGCATGCTAATAATTTTCCTGATTTTTCACCTTGTTCATAAAAAGATTGTTTCAATCTTAGAAGACTCGAGGCAGCTCTATTCGCTGATTTTTTGTCGTATTCAGCTCTCAAAAATCAGTAATTCATTCTCCAACCTTGGTCACTTCCTGCATACACTTTTTCCTGAAGACTTTTTATTTTATGTTCCAATTTAGCTCTCTCCTCTCGAGTCTTCTTAGATTTTGATCCTGTATAACTAATAATATGTCCCCTAATAAAGCTTTGAAAGCCTCCCACTTTACACATGCTGATGTTTGTGTAGTATTGATGTCAAAGAACTCGTCTATCTGTTTTTCTATATACTTGACAAATTCCTCATCCTGAAGCCATTTATGCTGAAATTGCCATCTACCTGATTCCTTTGTCAATTTTTTTATCTACATATATTAGACAACAGGGTGCATGATCAGAGATCACGATTTTATCATAAAAGCAGTTTTGAATCTTGGACCTTAATTCTGTGGAAATCAAAAAATAATCAATACGTGAGAATGTCTTGTAGGTACTGGAATAACAAGAATAGGGCTTTAACTTGTGGTTTCATTTCTCTCCATATATCTAACAATCTCAATTCTTTCATAAAATGATTAATAGTCATCCTACTCCAATGTGCGTACAATCCAGTCCTGTTGATCTATCCACACCTGGATTCAATGTACAATTAAAATCCCCTGCTATTATATGTTGCCCTGTAAGTGATGATAAGATGAGAAATAAATTAGCAAAGAACTTCTGATCATCTATATTGGGACCATATAAGTTCACAAGATTTATATTTTCTAATAGCAAGGAACCTTGAATGATTACATATCTTCCAAATTTGTCTCCAATTACATTTTTCACTTGAAAAGGAACTGATTTATGTATGAGAGTCATAACTCCCCTGGCTCGGGATGAAAATGAAGAGGTGAATACACTTCCCTGCCATCTACTCCTAATTCTTTTAACATCCTCCTCTATCAGATGAGTTTCTTGTAAAAACACAATTCTTGAACCCATGTCCTTTATTTTATTCATAACTTGTTTAAGTTTTTTTAAAATTTTGTAGACCTCTGCAATTCCATGAAGTTAAATTAAGATTAACACTTTGGTCCATGATCAATAGAGAGTTTGGGATTACCTTGCAGTGTAAACATGCTCATACAGAGAAGCAAAAACATGAGTGGTTGAACATTCATCCTACAAACTACACACAAACAAATTTCCCCTTCCCACACTTGTGGCAAACCCCCCAAAATCAAAAGAAAAATTCTGTCTCCCGATATAGCCATCGACCGTTCCACACCCACGGGGAACAGCCTAAGCCACTCCTTCTTCATCCTCCCAATCACCCTAACTCTACTGCTTTTAATGACGTAACATTAACTCTCCTCTGTAGTTTTCCAACTTAACTCCAAAATTTTTAACAACTTTGTACATCATAGTTTTTTTTTTTGTTTGTTTGTTTGTTTTTGTTTTGTTTTTTTAATATATAATACAATCTATATTTTGTAAACTTACTATTTACTTCAGTCAGTCAGATGCCTGTGCAAATGCTTAATTATTCTACCTTATATTTTGTTCATGCTTAGCTCCCACCAGTCTCTTCTTCTTCTTTGATCTTCTTGATGAACTCCTGCGCCTCCTCTGGGGTCTTGAAGATGTGGGTTCTGCCCTCATACGTGGTCAGCAGTCTCGCAGGATAGATTAACCATGACGAATCCCAAGGTTGCGCAGCTCCTTACGTACGGGATCAAACTGCTTCCTCAATTGCTGGATTCTGTGGCCAAATCTGGGTAGAACCGCACCTGCTGGTCCTGGTGTTTAATCTCTCTCCTTTTTTAGCTCGTGCAGCGTTGAAGATCTTCATCCTGTCTCTGTTGCTAAGAAACTTCATAATTAAGGTCCTCGGCGGTCCCTTATCTCTCCGTGGGCCAATACGATGTGCTTTTTCCAGAACCACTGCTGATTGCAACTCCTCGCTGCCCAGCACCTCCGGAATCCACTTTTCCAGAAAGGAACATACGTCCCGACCTTCTGATTCCTCTGGAAGACCCACCAGCCTCAAATTATTCTGTCTCGACCGAGATTCCAAATCCAAAATATTATCTTCCAGAGATTTATTTTTTTTTTCCAAAGTGCGCACCTTTAATTGAAGACGGGTGACGTCATCTTCAGCACTAGCGAGACGGAGCTCCATCTGCGCCGTTCGTTCTACACAGTCACCCAATTCCTTTCTTATTCCTTCCAACGCTGTCATAATCCCATCAAATCTAGAGGAAAAGTCCGCTCTCCATTGAACTCATGGCAGCCATCAGCGCATCTGCGCCATTCCCCGCAGATATCGCAGCGTTGCCAGCCTCCTCCGCCATATATGGAGTTTTGTTTACTGCGTCACAGACCTGAAAGTCCGTTAATTTGGACTGTTTCGGCGGCTCGCTTTTTCCTTTTCCAGGTTTTCCAGCCTTAGGCTTCGCCGACATATCTTCGCCCAAATGCTGGGATACGTTCTG
Source organism: Pholidichthys leucotaenia (assembly GCA_020510985.1). Taxonomy (NCBI): domain Eukaryota; kingdom Metazoa; phylum Chordata; class Actinopteri; order Cichliformes; family Pholidichthyidae; genus Pholidichthys; species Pholidichthys leucotaenia. Next base: position 260,645,212 of record CM035843.1, read on the forward strand.
TCCCAAATGAGAGAGTTATTTGCCGATTTTTTTTTTCCAGGAGCAGAGCAGAGCGAGACACGTCCGTCCTACGTGGCAGCCATAACCGGAAGGACGCATAAATAGTAATTTTAGTTTAATTTCTAGCTTTAATGGATGAAAAACTAGATGTAGTTTTAGTTGACGAAATTAACACTGGATGGAAGTTTATTTTTGTTTATTTGTTTAACAGTGCATCCAGAAAGTATTCACAGTGCTTCACTTTTTCCACATTTAATGTTACAGCCTTATTCCTAAATGGATTAAATTCATTTTTTTTTCCTCAAAATTTTACACACAATACTCCATAATGACAATGAGAAAAGTTTTTTTGAATTTTTTTTGCAAATTTATTAAAATAAAAAACTAAGAAATCACATGTACATAAAGTATTCCCAGCCTTTGCCATGAAGCTCAAAATTGAGCTCAGGTGCATCCTTTTTCCACTGATCATTCTTGAGATGTTTCTACAGCTTAACTGGAGTCCACCTGTAGTAAAATTCAGTTGATTGGACATGATTTGTAAAGGCACACACCTGTCTATATGAGGTCCCACAGTTGACAGTACATGTCAGAGCACAAACCAAGTATGAAGTCAAAGGAATTGTCTGTAGGCCTCTGAGACAGGATTGTCTCGAGGCACAAATCTGGGGAAGGGTACAGAAAAATTTCTGCTGCTTTGAAGGTCCAAAGGAGCACAGTGGCCTCCATCATCCATAAATGGAAGAAGTTTGGAACCACCAGGACTCTTCCTAGAGCTGGCCGGCTGTCTAAACTGAGCAATCGGGGAGAAGGGCCTTAGTCAGGGAGGTGACCAAGAACCCAATGGTCACCCTCTCAGAACTCCAGTGTTCCTCTATGGAAAGAGGAGAACCTTCCAGAAGGACAACCATCTCTGCAGCAATCCACCAATCAGGCCTGTATGGTAGAGTGGCCAGATAAAAGCCATTCCTTAGTAAAAGGCACATGGCAGCCCACCTGGAGTTTGCCAAAAGGCACCTGAAGGATTCTTAGACCATGAGAAACAAAATTCTCTGGTCTGATGAGACAAAGATTGAACTCTTTAGCGTGAATGCCGGGGCGTCATGTTTGGAGGAACCAGGCACTGCTCATAACCACACCAATGTATAATCAGAGGAGTTATTGTCTAATTTGACCTTGTTGGATTTTCTTTCCCCCTTTGTTATATTATTCTGTTTCTTTTTTAATCTCTACTTTTAATCTATCCGAAATAAAGATTCATTCATTCATTAAAAAAAAAAAATGGTGGTGGCAGCATCATGCTGTGGGGTTGTTTTTCAGCAGCAGGAACTGGGAGACGAGTTAAGATAGAGGGAAAGATGAATGCAGCAATGCACAGAGACATCCTGGATGAAAACCTGCTCCAGAGCGTTCTTGACCTCAGACTGGGGCAACGCTTCATCTTTCGGCAGGACAACAACCCCAAGCACACAGCCAAGATATCAAAGGAGTGGCTTCAGGACAACTCTGTAAATGTCCTTGAGTGGCCCAGCCAGAGCCCAGACTTGAATCCAATTGAACATCTCTGGAGAGATCTGAAAATGGCTGTGCACCAACGCTTCCCATCCAACCTGATGGAGCTTAAGAGGTGGTGCAAATTGGAGTGGGTGAAACTGCCCAAAGATAGGTGCGCCAAGCTTGTGGCATCATATTAAAAAAAAAACTTGAGGTTGTAATTGCTGCCAAAGGTGCATCAACAAAGTGTTGAGCAAAAGCTGTGAATACTTATGTACATGTGATTTCTTATTATTTATTTTTTTTAATAAATTTGCAAAAATCTCAAAACTTCTTTCATATTGTCATTATGGGATATTGTGTGTAAAATTTTCATGGGAAAATGAATTTAATCCCTTTTGGAATAAGGCTGTAACATAACAAAATGTGGAAAAAGTGAATACTTTCCGGATCCACTGTGTACCACAATAGACAGAGAGAGAACCTGAATTAGCCAGGGCTCAGAGAGGGCAAGATGAGACAGAAGAGAGGCACCAAGGAGAGGAAAGTGTTCAGGCAGAGGGTCCAGGAGAGGTGAGAGCAGAGGAAGGAAAGAAGGATGACACCAGTAAAAAGTTCAAACACAGGACATCTGGGTGGGACCCCAACTGGCCCAATATGTCATGAACACCTCTTCAGGGGCAGAAAGACAGATCCACGCGCTGAACTGTAGTCGTGATATTTATTAACAAAAGAGAACAAAAATCCCAAAAATAGTGTAGACAATACAAAAATGCAAACAAGGGTAATATACAAGGTAGGCACTACAGAGCTGGAGTTGCTCTGGAGGAGATAAGGAGGAAGACTTGCTGAGGAATGAAGTCCAGTAACATCAACATTGCAATACTGCCGCAGTGAGAGGATGAGTTGGCAGTGTATAAATAGATGAAAACAAATGAGTGACAGGTGCGGGTCAGCTGTCCTAATTACATAACTGCTCACAGCTGAGATGGCAGGAGAGCAGACTGTGAGCAGCGAGTGGGAGTGTCTGGAGAGAGGAGGGCACAAATGTCACAAACCCAAAATATATAAATAGGAACTGACAAAATACAGATATATAAAACTCAGAAATAAATTGAGTCTGAGCTCAGGGAGAACATTTGAGCTCAGACTCATGACAGAGCCCCCCTCCTTAAGGGGTGGAATCCAGACACCCCTAGGTAACACCAAAAAGACCCCCCCCCCCCAAGAGAAAAAGGTACAACAAAAAACACCCAGGGTGGGAGGCAGGGGAAAATAGGTTGGGGGGGCAAAAAAGTGAAGCCTGCTCAGGGAATGCACCCACGCTACACCAGGCCCCTGGGCCCCCTAGGCCAAAGAACTCAGCTGTTCAGGTGGCCGGCCAAAGTTCCAGGCCAGACAGATGGTGAGGTGGAATGAGTCGGGTGGCCTGCCGGAGAATGAGAATATGGGCCACGCAACCCAGCGGCTCAGTCTGTCGGGTGGTCTGCTTGAGTTCTTCAGCCACCAGGACCGGAGGGGTGACCCAAGGAGGTGGCTCCCCCACGGGGAGGCCCAATGAGGAGATGAAGGGCCAAAGGGGGGGAACCACAACGGTGTCTGGTGGCGGCAGAGGATCCACGACGGCATCTGGCAGTGGAGGGGGAACCATGAGGATGTCAGGCAGAGGAGGAGAGGCCTCGACGTCCTCGGTGGTCCTGGGCTGAAAGACAGTTGCACCCGCAGAGGCTCCGGGCTGGAGCATTGCAGCACTAGCAGTGGCTCCGGGTTGGAGCTCTGCAGCACCCACCATGGCTCCAAGCTGGAGCTCTGAAGCACCCACGGTGGCTCCATGCTGGAGCTCTGCCGCACCCTTGGTGGACCCAGGCTGGGCCAACGCTGCACCCTTGGTGGACCCAGCTGGGCCAACGCTGCACCCTTGGTGGACCCGGAGTGGGCCGATACTGCACCTTCGGTGGACCCCGGGCTAGGACGTAGCGCCCATGGTGGGCCCAAGCTGGAGCGCAGCACCCATGTTGGATTTATACTGGGACGTAGCAGCACCTACGAGGGCCCCCAACTGGGATGCAGCACCCACGGAGACTTGGACCAAGGAGTAGGGACCCATATGACGGCCTCGGACAGAGGGGAGTCTGCACCCATGGAAGTCCCGGGCTGGAACAGAGCACCCGCGACGACCTCAGCAGGGGGAGCTGGACCCATGACGTCCTCAGGTGGAGAGCCTGGACCCACAGAGACATCTGGCGAAGTTGGATCTTCCCCTGTGACCCTGAAAGAAGGCTTAGAACAAACAGGCAGAGGAACAGAGTCAGAGTCACCGGCAGCAGTGGAGCCCGGCGAGGTGAGCTCAGGTGCAGCTGGTGGCTGCATCCGACTCACCTCACCAAGAGCCAGGCAAGATTTCTCCAGGACAGAAAAGAGAAAAACAAAAGAGAGCACTTGCCTGAGCTCGAGCTCCACCGCCGTCCAGGACTCCGTCGATCCAGACGACGACGACGTCTCGGGCCCAGTCTCTTGGAGGTCAGCTTGGGTTCTAACTCTGTTGCGCCCGGCCTCCGTAGTAGGCATGATGGTGGTTGCAGTCTCCACTTCCCCAGACGAAGAGGGCCCACGCTGGTGACTCGTCCGGCGTGGCAGTTGGGGGTTGGTTCACTGTTGGCACTGGAACTGGGTTCTCCATGGCCACAGGCTCCTCCTGCATCTGGCGGCTCAATCCTGGGGTCGGCACATACTCAGGGGCCACAAGAGAGGACACAGAGAAGGCTGGTGAGCAATCAGTAACATCTGCAGGTGGGGAGACTTCAGGGGACTGCTTTTCCTGAGCCTCCCTACCGGGAATCAGGTAAGGCATATCATCATAGATTGAAATTGAATGAAATGTAATTTGCCCACTTTCCCGGTGTTTGATGTTGTCTGCTGCAGCAGAATCAGAATCAGAATCAGATCACTTTATTGCCAAGCATGTTTACAAAATAAACATACGAGGAATTTGACTTGACATTGGGCGCGCTCTATAAGCGCATTCCAATGATGCGGCAGCCATGAAGGCGCCTGTCATGCGCGCGATAAGCGCCTCCAATGACGCGGCAGCCATGAGGGCGCCTGTCATCAGTGGAGGGTAAAGAGGGGGAATGGGGGAGGGAATGACACAATAGGCAGAGAGAAAAAACATAGTTAATCAAAATAAAGATTACATAGATAATCAAAATTGTGTACATAGAAAAAAAAACCTCTAAGCCACAATTAGCAGACTAATACAGATCACACAATACAAAGGAGCAAAAGAGAGACCAGTGTGTGTAGTCAGCATGTAAATAATCAGTGTGAGTGCAGTGTTGAATGTATCAGTTGCTGGTGTACAACAAAGGGGGCGCCCTCCTGGCAACGGATAGTTGTTATGTTCATGATATTCAAAACACAGATAAGCATGTCCCAGAGTCTCTCTCTCTCTTCGTGCATGCCAGATGGCAAAGTTCTGTATTAGACACATGATAGCGCTGGTCCTTGAAGAGTCAGGTGTATCGCATCCTCCTCCAATGGCAATGGTGGACATGGGCCCCCCTGAGGGTTGTGGAGGAGTCACCCCTGTTGTCACGGAGACGGGCGTAGCCGGGGAACAAAGGGAAGACCTCTCAGCAGCAGAAGGGGACACCCATAGTGGGGCAAGGACAGCAGCTGCAGGCCCAGAGAAAGCTGAGGATTCTGCTAGAAAAGAGAACGAGAAGGCTGCACTGCTGAAGGAGGCTTCCGTTTTCGCGTCGGGGAAATGGCTGCCTGAGAGGCAAGAGGAATTCCTCCAGCAGTCCGGAGCAGGACGACTAGTCCGCTGTGGAGCTGACGGAGCCGGCAAGGGGAGGAGGCGAATGGACACCGCGGTGAGTGGAGGAAGGGAGAGTCTTATTACCCGGGGGTGGAAGCCATGCTGGGTTTGACCTCCAGCAAATTAGTGACTCCACCCTAGCAACAGGCAACTCATCTTACCGGGATGAGCAGTTTTGAGCACCAATTGCCATGTCCTCGATCATGGAGACAAACTCCAGCTCATCCCAACTCCCGTTCCTCCTCCTCTCGACTGGTTCGAATGAGGGAGACATGACAGCTCCACAGAAACAGGTGGAGGAAGAAAACAGGCACAAAAGGGCAAAAAATGCACAACTACAGCAGCTGAGTCTGTTTCGTGGCGGCAGTATTCTGTCATGAATGCCCCTTCGGGGCAGAAAGACAGACCCACACACTGAACTGTAGTCGTGACATTTATTAACAAAAGAGAACAAAAATCCCAAAAATAGTGTAGACAATACAAAAATGCAAACAAGGGTAATATACAATATACAAGGTAGGCCTCCAGAGCTGGAGTTGCTCTGGAGGAGATAAGGAGGAAGATTTACTGAGGAATGAAGTCCAGTAACATCAACAATGCAATTCGGCCGCAGTGATAGGATAAGCTGGCAGTGTATAAATAGATGAAAACAAAATGAGCGGCAGGTGCGGGGGCAGCTGGAGCTGGCAGGGTGACCTAATTACATAACTGCTCACAGCTGAGATGGCAGGGAGAGCAGACTGTGAGAGCGAGTGGGAGTAGTGTCTGGAGAGAGGAGGGCACAAATGTCACAACCCAAAATATATAAATAGGAAGTGACAAAATAATAACAACAGATATACAAAACTCAGAAATACATTGATTCTGAGCTCAGGGAGAACATTCGAGCTCAGACTCATGACAGTGTTCTAACATTCAAGCCTTGCTTGTACAATACTTCAAATGGTAAGTTCCATATGCAAAGTTACTGTACAAAATTAAAAAAAAGAAATATTATAAAATTGACATATTCAAGTTACAATTTGTCATGTGTTTTCTGTCCCTCCCCCCCCGGAAAAATATGTTGCCACCGCGCCAAGGTCTTTAAGCCAGAGCAAACAGAACTGAATATTTAATGGGGGGGGGGGGGGGTTTCCTAATTTTGACTGATACTAAATCACCAGTTTCACTTTGGAGCTCAACTCCCTCTTCACCACAACCCACCAGTACAATGTCTGCATCACTGCAGATGCTGCTCCAATCCATCTTTCAATCTCCTGTTCTATTTTCCCCTACTCATGAATAAGACTCCAAGATACCTGAACTCCTCAACTTGGGGTAGGAGCTCAAACCACCCTTTCCCAGCTGAGGACCATGGGCTTACACTTGGCGGTACAGATTCTCATCCCGGTCACTTCACACTTAGTAGCAAACTGCCCCAGTGAAATCTATAGGTCATTGCATGATGAAGCCAACAGGACAACATCTGCGAACACCAGAGATGAGATCCTGTGGCCACCAAACATGACAACTTCCATTCCTTGGCTGTGCCCAGAAATTCTGTCCATAAAAGCTGTGACCATGGTTGTGAGAAAGGGAGCCCCTGGCATCCAACTCTCACTGGGAACAAGGTTTGACTGATTGTTGGCAATACAAACCAAACTCTTGGCAATGGTCGCATAGAGACTGGATAGCAATAGCTCACAGTAACAAGCCCAATACTCCATACTTCTGAAGCCCCCCCCTTCCCAAAGAAACCGTGAGGGCCCGCGGTGGAATACCTTCTCCAAGTCCATAAAAACACATGTAGACTGGTTGGGCAAACTCCCCCCAAACCCTTGAGGATCCCTGACAGGATAAAGAGTTGGTCCGATGTGCCATGACCAGGTTGAAAACAATATAGCTCTTCCTGAATCTGAAGTTCAGCCAGTGGCTAGACTCTCCTCTCCAGTACCTTGGCATAGATCTTCCAGGGAGGCTGAAGAGTGTGATGCCTCTTAAGTTGGAACACACCCAATGGTCCTTCTTGAAGAGGGGACCCACCACCCCAGTTTGCTGTGCCACAAGGTACTGTCCCCCAACTTCCACGTGATGTTACAGAGGTGTGTCAACCAGGATAGTCCCATAACATCCAGAGCCTTGAGGTACTTAGGGCAAATCTTATCCACCCCCTGGGCCCTGCCACTGAAGAGTTTTTCTGAACAACTTCAGCAACCTTGGGCCCAGTGATGGATGAGTCATCACCCTCATCCTTAGGCTCTACTTCTGTAATGGAAGGCAAGTCGAAGTACTCCTTCACCAACACCCAATAATACTCCTAGTCAAAGTCAGCAGCTCTCCATCCGCAACATACAGTGTGGGACAGGAGTTGCTTTCCCCTTCTGAGTCACTGGACAGTTTGCCAGAATATCTATGAGGCCAACCAAAAAGTCTTGTTCCATGGCCTCACTGAACTCCTACACCTGAATTTCTGCTCAGCAACAACCCAAGTTGCACTCTGTTTGGCCCTACAAAGTACAACTCAGCTGCTTCAGGAGTCCCACAAGCCAACAAAGTTCATTAAATGCTAAATGGTGTTCACTTTAGCCCTTTTCCACGAGTATCTACTCAGCCCTACTCGCCTCACCTCAACTCGGTTTGTAGGGTTCTCCATTAGTACCTGGTACCAGGTACTTTTTGGGACCTACTTCAGTGAGGTTCCAACCGTGCTGAGTCGAGCTGAAAATGTGACTTCAACAGATTGCAGGCCACTGATTGCCCAGGGCGTAATGTCAGTGGATGATAAGATTCAAAACCGCTATTTGTAAAATCAGCCGTGAGCTTTCATTATTTCTGTGATAATCAACTAAATAAATGGCTGCACACAAATTCAACACTGTCATGAAACACTCACCGTCATCCCCCATGAGCAGCCATCAGCTTGGAGACCTCCTGGTATTTCACTTCGGAATGCTCCACTGGTGCCGGGGCTGAAAAGTTCATAGGCTGAAAAGTTCTTATAGTGGTCAAATTTCACCTCTCCCTGTGTCCCCGTCGGTGTGCACAGTTCTTCCATCGGTGATCTCTGTGCTTGAAAAATAAACTACATTTGGGTCAAATTTGACAACAATGAACTTTCAGCCTATGAACTTTTCAGCCCTGTCGGCCCTGCTGTGGCAGAGTGATCCGAAAAGGTAGAGTGTAATTTTAAGCGTCTTTTACATTATTTATCAGTGAAAACATCAGCATGTCAACAACATAATGGGATAATGGGCCCCCTTCCCATAATGAACCCAATCTCACCCACTTGAGGTGGTACTCAGTTGAAATGGAAAACCAATCACATCGTGTCGAGCCAAGGAAAGTCAAGTAGAGTCGAGGCAAGTCGGGCTGAGTAGGTAACTAGTGGAAAAGGGGCTTTATATTAATGCTTTTTACTCATCTCTGGATGACCAAAGCGCTTTACAGATCCTGCTATGCACCCATTCACGCACACATTCATACACTGATGGCGGAGGAGCTACCATGCAATGCACTGCCTTGACCCACCAGGAGCAGCTGAGGGGTTCAGTGTCCTTGCTCAAGGACACTTCGGCATACAGACTACAGAGAGAGCAGAAATCAAACCACTGACCCTTCAATTAGTAGTCAGCCACACTAACGCCTGTGCCACAGCCGCCCCCATTAGGACTCCTCCTTCAGGCCTGATGGCCCCCCTCACCTCTGGTGTCCACCATTTGGTTTGGGGGAAGTAGTATGCATAAATAGATATTAAATAAATATTAACATACACCAGCGTAAGCATTAATATTACAGTATCTCACAAAGTACACCACTCACATTTTTGTAAATATTGTATTATATCTTTTCATGGGACAACACTGAAGATATGGACACTTTGATACAATGTATAGTAGTCAGTGTACAGCTTGTATAACAGTAGTAAATTTGCTGTCCTCTCAAAATAACTCAACTCACAGCCATTAATGTCTAAACTGTTGGCAACAAAAGTGACACACCCCTAAGTGAAAATTCAAGATTCAAAGGTTTTATTGTCAATACTACCATACGTGCAAGACATACAGGAGAATTGAAATTTGACTTGACATTGGGCGCGCTCTATAAGCGCATCCCAGAGCCGCGGCAGCCTTGAAGGCGGCAGTCATAGAGGGTAAAGAAGGGAATGAGGGGGAGGGAAGTGACACAATGGGCAGAGAGAAAAAAGCATTGTTAATCAAAATAAAGCTCATTTATGACCAAAATTGTGATTACATAGAAAAAAACTCTCTAATGCACAATTAGCAGACAATATAGATCACACAATAACAAAGCAGCGAGAGAGACCAGTGTGTGTAGTCAGCATATGATCAGTATGATGCAGTGTGGATGTGTCAGTTGCTGGTGAACAGCAGAGGGCACCCCCTGGCAACGGTTGGATGTTATGATCATGTGTTCTAACACAGATAAGCATGTCCAGAGTCTGTCTCTCCTCGTGCATGCAGATGGAAAAGTTCTGTAAGACACATGATAACGCTGTCCCTTGAAGAGCTCGTCTGCTGAACAACAGCAAAGTGTTTGTCGATTGTTTGGGTAAGAGAAGCCAGCCAGACTCTCTTCTCCTTATCTTCATCCTGGAGGAATGTAAACAGGGCACCAAAAACAAGGTCAAATCTGCACAGTGCACTCAGAGCATAAAATTTTCCTCTCTCATGCGATTCTGTGCTTCATAATTTCCATATACAGGCTTTAAAAACATTCTGTCATAACCCGAGTGTCGTTCTGTCCACACTCGGGCCTCATATCATATTTCCCTGGCTTTGGCAGCAGAGGATTCCCTCTTGCCTCCTCGGGCTCTTATTGTGAAGGTGCCCGGGGAGCTCCCTGCTGTCAAAGTCAGCAGCTGCGCCGCTGTCATTAGGAGCAGCTGCGCCGCATTGGGGGTCATTAGCTGCCAAAGATAAAAGCTGGTGCTGAATGTTCTCCAATGCGGCAGTCTCTGTTAATTCCTGTTAATCTCTGTTATGCTCTGGTTAATCCCTGTTGTGTTCCTGCTGACCTCTGTTGTCCACTGTTAGCCGACTCGGGTATCTCGTAATCCCATCGGTTAACGGTCCTGTGTGTAAGGTACGTTCAGTGTGATTACCCTGGCTATTCCTCGTCTGGCGCATCGGGTGCTCCCGGCTCAGACGTACCCATCCCGTTGTTTGTAATCTGTTCCTTGCCACCTGCACTGTTAATAAAACATCACTGCAAGACTTACTGGTGACTGTGGCGTCTTGTGATGGTCCGTGAGGGCCATCGTGACAGTAGACTGCCGCCAAACGCCCGGAGAGGAGGCGTAGTACGAGACGCCATTCACCGTGCAGTTTTGCAATATTGGACTGTTTGTTCCTACCTGTCTGAGTGTCTGCAGCTGGGAGCATGATGTCATCCAGGAGCCGCGGCCGGGCGCCTGGGCAGGCAGCTAGCGGAAGCTCTGGAAAATATGACAACACCATCTTTTCCGCTACGCTGTGGGACGCGCCCAGCGACATGTTAAGACATTTGGACTACGCTGAGGAATTTCTGCTTAATCTCCCCCTCGATTTGACGATCACCCAGAGGTGATAGCGAGGTGGGAGGGAACGTCGCCGCCCAACGCGAGTCACTTTGTGGGCTGGAGGAGAGGAGCAGGAAGCAAGGGAGAAAGCATCCACGCTCCCTGCGTCGTTGTTCTGTCCCCGTCCCGGAGAAGAACCAGGAGTACGCGCCGTCCACGGGGCCGACGACGACATCGGCGTAACGACGCGGGCTCTCCTCAGCAGAATCCTCAGCTGAAACCCCGTCTGGATCCAGTTCCGGGTCTCCGCAAGGGCTCAACCCACCTCACAGCTGTCACTCCTGTGCCTCGTCAGAGGGGAATCCCCGCAGCCTCGTCTTTTTCCGGCCTTCGCCTGCTGTCCCGTCAGCGCTCCATGCCCGACTGACCTCGGCTGTCGCCCCTCCTCCTCGTCGCCTATCCTGGCTGCTGTGTGTCTCGGGAGCTCCGTTTCGGCGAGTCCCATCCGGAACCATCTCGAGTGGCCTCACCTCGTCTTCCCAGAGGGGCCCTCTGGTCGCCATCCAGCGGGGAAAGGGGAGGAACGACGTCCCCCACAGCAGGAACCATCTTACCCTCAGGAGACAGGCAAGTGCATGATAATTTCTCTCATTTCGATATTGTTTTGCCTTGTCTGACTCCTGGGGGTGGATTCGGGGTATGCAGCCCCCCAAGCTCCCTCCACCTGCTGTGGATGAAAGAATTAACCCTGCTTCCTCTGTGTCTCCCTCCGCTGAGCGGTCCTCGACGCCAGGTCAACGTCGCTGGATGAGGAGGGGGCCTGCGGTTCTGGAGAGCCTGGGTTCCGGTTTCCGCAGCCACGCTGTGGGCGGAGGAGGAGAGCGGACTGCAGCGTGGAGCCTTCGCCGATGAGGAAGCGTCCCCGGGGTTCCACGGAGGAGCGGTCCGGTCCAGCGGTCGAGGTTCTCCTGCCACCACGCCGTGCGGGCCATCGGCGTGGACATCGGTGGCCGGAGGACTCTCAAAGCTGCGCACACCATCACGCCAGCTGCGGAGCCCGACGCGGCTGAGTGGGAGCCTGAGGATGACCTCTTGACATCTGAGCCCGGATCTTCGCAGTCCTGGACGGCGTCAGAACCCGAGCTCAGGCAAGTGCTCTGTTTTGTCTTTCTTTTCACCTCTTTAGAGCACTTTTGCCTGTCTCAAGGGGAGATGAAGCCGGGTGCAGCCGCCCACTGCGTCCGAGCTTATTTCACCGGGTTCTGGCACTGCCGGTGATCCTGATCCCGGTTTTCTCTCTCTTTTGAGCCTTCTCCCCAGGGTCGCCGGCGAGGGGCTGCTCTCGCCTGCTGCGCCAGAGGGTTCCGGTTTCGGGGTTGGAGGTTGAGTCTGGTGCACCGCCGACCCAGTCCGGGGGTCCGTCGCGGGTTTGGTTCCGGAGGGCCCAATCGGGGTTCCACCGTGGGTTTGGTTCCGGAGGCCCAGTCGGGGTCCACCGTGGGTTTCGGTTCCGGAGGCCCAATCGGGGGTCCGACGTGGGTACAGCACCAGCAGGTCCTGGATTCGGTGAGGGAGCTGCAGATCCCCGGCCACCGGATGCGGGACAGACTCATTCCCTCTTCACCCTCATCACCATCGTCATCCTCCTCGTCTCCCTGAGGAGCGCTGCCCCATCTTCTCCTGGGGCCGTTGGGGTTCCGAATTGCTTCGCCCGGTTTCTCCCTCATCTCTCCCCTTTTCAGCGGGACCGCCGGCTACTTTGACCCAACGGTTCTGGTGGGCTGGCGATGCGGGGTCAGCCTGCCCGGAGACTGTCTCGCCGGTTTTGGCTCTCTGGGTCGGCCTCCTGACATTTTGGACTTCCCGTGTGGCGACATGGTCCGGCCGCCTGAAACTCTCTGCTTCCGAGCATGGGACCGGGGTAGGCCGCCCGAACTGTCCTCTTTTCCCCTCCCTGTTCTGTGGCCTCTTGATGCCGGACGACCCCCCGAACCTTTTGCCCCTATCCCTCAGGGTCAGGACTGCACCCTCCCCGGGGTTCTGATTATGTCTGTGAGACTGTTGGGGTGTGCGGGGGGGAGGGGGGATTGATTTGTGTTTGTGTGGTTCACTTCTTTGTTTCTGTGTTTGGTGGTTTTTTTCCCTCCACCTTATGTCAATGTGTTTTTTGCCAATATGCGTACTGCCTATTTTGATTCTGTTCTTGTCATCCACATTCAAGGGAGTATGTTTTTTTTTTTTCCCTGTCTCTACTGCCTTGTTGGTCTTATTACTTGCTTGTCCTTTTTTTTTTTGTCTCTCTCCCTCCTGCCAGCGCCCCATCCACCCACCCTGGGGGGGGGGGGGGGGGCTTGGGTGTTACTCGGGCCGCTCAGAGCTCGGCCTCGAGGGGGAGGTACCTGTCTATAACCCGAGTGTCGGTTCTGTCCACACTCAGGCTCATATCATATTTCCCTGGCTTTGGCAGCAGAGGATTCCTCTTGCTCCTCGGCTCTTATTGTGAAGGCGCCCGGGGGAGCTCCCTGCTGTCAAAGTCAGCTGCTGCGCCGCTGTCATTAGGAGCAGCTCTCGCCGCATTGGGGTCATTAGCTGCCAAGAAATAAGCTGGTGCTGAATGTTCTCCAATGCGGCAGTCTCTGTTTAATTTCCTGATAATCTCTGTTATGCTCTGGTTAATCCCTGTTGTGTTCCTGCTGACCTCCGTTGGTCCACTGATTAGCCGAGCTGCGGTATCTCGTAATCCCATCGGTTAACGGTCCTGTGTGTAAGGTACGTTCAGTGTGATTACCCTGGCCTATTCCTCGTCTGGCGCATCGGTTGGTGCCCCTTGCTCAGACGTACCCATCCCATGTTTGTAATCTGTTCCTTGCCAACCTGCACTGTTAATAAAACATCACTGCAAGACTTACTGGTGACTGTGGCGTCTTGTGATGGTCCGTGAGGGCCATCGTGACAGTAGACTGCCGCCAAACGCCCGGAGAGGAGGCGTAGTACGAGACGCCATTCACCGTGCAGTTTTGCAATATTGGACTGTTTGTTCCTACCTGTCTGAGTGTCTGCAGCTGGGAGCATGACGTCATCCAGGAGCCGCGGCCGGCGCCTGGGCAGGCAGCTAGCGGAAGCTCTGGAAAATATTGACAACACCATCTTTTCCGCTACGCTGTGGGACGCGCCCAGCGACATGTTAAGACATTTGGACTACGCTGAGGAATTTCTGCTTAATCTCCCCCTCGAGTTTGACGATCACCCGGAGGTGATAGCGAGGTGGGAGGAACTCGCCGCCCAATGCGAGTCGCTTCGTGGGCTGGAGGAGAGGAGCAGGAAGCAAGGGAGAAAGCATCCACGCTCCCTGCGTCGTTGTTCTGTCCCCGTCCCGGAGAAGAACCAGGAGTACGCGCCGTCTCGGGGCCGACGACGACGTCGGCGTAACGACGCGGGCTCTCCTCAGCAGAATCCTCAGCTGAAACCCCGTCTGGATCCAGTTCCGGGTCTCCGCAAGGGCTCAACCCACCTCACAGCTGTCACTCCTGTGCCTCGTCAGAGGGGAATCCCCGCAGCCTCGTCTTTTTCCGGGCCTTCGCCTGCTGTCCCGTCAGCGCTCCATGCCCGACTGACCTCGGCTGTCGCCCCCTCCTCCTCGTCGCCTATCCTGGCTGCTGTGTGTCTCGGGAGCTCCGTTTCGGCGAGTCCCATCCCGGAACCATCTCGAGTGGCCTCACCTCGTCTTCCCAGAGGGCCCTCTGTCGCCATCCAGCAGGGAAAGGGAGGAACGACGTCCCCCACAGCAGGAACCATCTTACCCTCAGGAGAAAGGCAAGTGCATGATAATTTCTCTCATTTTGATATTGTTTTGCCTTGTCTGACTCCTGGGGGTGGAATTCGAGGTATGCAGCCCCCCAAGCTCCCTCCACCTGCTGTGGATGAAAGAATTAACCCTGCTTCCTCTGTGTCTCCCTCCGCTGAGCGGTCCTCGACACCAGGTCAACGTCGCTGGATGAGGAGGGGGCCTGCGGTTCTGGAGAGCCTGGTTCCGGTTCCGCAGCCACGCTGTGGGCGGAGGAGGAGAGCGGACTGCAGCGTGGAGCCTTCGCCGATGAAGAAGCGTCCCCGGGGTTCCACGGAGGAGCGGTCCGGTCCAGCGGGTCGAGGTTCTCCTGCCACCATGCCGTGCGGGCCATCGGCGTGGACATCGGTGCCGGAGGACTCTCAAGCTGCGCACACCATCACGCCAGCTGCGGAGCCCGACGCGGCTGAGTGGGAGCCTGAGGATGACCTCCTGACATCTGAGCCCGGATCTTCGCAGTCCTGGACGGCGTCAGAACCCGAGCTCAGGCAAGTGCTCTGTTTTGTCTTTCTTTTTCACCTCTTAGAGCACTTTTGCCTGTCTCAAGGGGAGATGAGCCGGGTGCAGCCGCCCGCTGCGTCCAAGCTTATCTCACCGGGTTCTGGCGCTGCCGGTGATCCTGATCCCGGGTTTTCTCTCTCTTTTTGAGCCTTCTCCCAGGTCGCCGGCGAGGGGCTGCTCTCGCCTGCTATGTCAGAGGTTCCGGTTTCGGGGTTGGAGGTTGAGTCTGGTGCCATGCCGACCCAGTCGGGGTCCGTCGCGGGTTTGGTTCCGGAGGCCCAATCGGGGTCCACCGTGGGTTTGGTTCCGGAGGCCCAGTCGGGGTCCACCGTGGGTTCGGTTCCGGAGGCCCAATCGGGGTCCGACGTGGGTACAGCACCAGCAGGTCCTGGATTCGGTGAGGGAGCTGCAGATCCCCGGCCACCGGATGCTGGACAGACTCATTCCCCTCTTCACCCTCATCACCATCGTCATCCTCCTCGTCTCCCTGAGGAGCGCTGCCCATCTTCTCCTGGGGCCGTTGGGGTTCCGATTGCTTCGCCCGGTTCTCCCTCATCTCTCCCCTTTTCAGCGGGACCGCCGGCTACTTTGACCCAACGGTTCTGGTGGGCTGGCGATGCGGGTCAGCCGCCCGGGAGACTGTCTCGCCGGTTTGGCTCTCTGGGTCGGCCTCCCGACATTTTGGACTTCCCGTGTGGCGACATGGTCCGGCCGCCTGAAACTCTCTGCTTCCGAGCATGGGACCGGGGTAGGCCGCCCGAACTGTCCTCTTTTCCCCTCCCTGTTCTGTGGCCTCTTGATGCCGGACGACCCCCCCGAACCTTTTGCCCCTATCCCTCAGGGTCAGGACTGCACCCTCCCCGGAGTTCTGATTATGTCTGTGAGACTGTTGGGGTGTGCGGGGGGGGGGGGGATTGATTTGTGTTTGTGTGGTTCACTTCTTTGTTTCTGTGTTTGGTGGTTTTTTTCCCTCCACCTTATGTCAATGTGTTTTTTGCCAATATGTGTACTGCCTATTTTGATTCTGTTCTTGTCATCCACATTCAAGGGAGTATGTTTTTTTTTTTTTTTCCCTGTCTCTACTGCCTTGTTGGTCTTATTACTTGCTTGTCCTTTTTTTTTTTGTCTCTCTCCCTCCTGCCAGCGCCCCATCCACCCACCCTGGGGGGGGGGGGGGGCTTGGGTGTTACTCGGGCCACTCAGAGCTCGGCCTCAAGGGGGAGGTACTGTCATAACCCGAGTGTCGGTTCTGTCCACACTCGGGTCTCATATCATATTTCCCTGGCTTTGGCAGCAGAGGATTCCCTCTTGCTCCTCGGGCTCTTATTGTGAAGGCGCCCGGGGGAGCTCCCTGCTGTCAAAGTCAGCTGCTGCGCCGCTGTCATTAGGAGCAGCTGCGCCGCATTGGGGTCATTAGCTGCCAGAGATAAAAGCTGGTGCTGAATGTTCTCCAATGCGGCAGTCTCTGTTAATTCCTGTTAATCTCTGTTATGCTCTGGTTAATCCCTGTTGTGTTCCTGCTGACCTCCGTTGTCCACTGTTAGCCGACTCGGGTATCTCGTAATCCCATCGGTTAACGGTCCTGTGTGTAAGGTACGTTCAGTGTGATTACCCTGGCTATTCCTCGTCTGGCGCATCGGGTGCTCCCCGGCTCAGACGTACCCATCCCGTTGTTTGTAATCTCTTCCTTGCCAACCTGCACTGTTAATAAAACATCACTGCAAGACTTACTGGTGACTGTGGCGTCTTGTGATGGTCCGTGAGGGCCATCGTGACACATTCCCTGGAGAGCACTAGCGACTCAAGATGTATTCCACCATCTGAATCAGTTACCATTCAGTTCACCATGCCGCTATTCGTGCACTCCCCAACTGGTCGAATTTGATGAAGGAGCTTTGCCGGGTCCGCATTTTGATCAGCTCTCCCACCTTCCTTAATTTCTGATACATCAGGAAACTCCAAAGCCAAAGTAGAAGTCCTGTGATCATAGCCAATAGATGTCTTCTGCATCTCCAGTCGAATCACACAGACACATGAGTTCCCAATGTCCATGAGTCTCCCCCCCTTGGGTTCCCCCTAACCCGATCTTCTTTTAAAGTGGTGTCAATCGCATTTAAGCCGCTTTCCAGATCCATAATTTCCGTTTGGATTAAGATTCAGCCAGAAGAAGAGCAACAAAAACACAGACAAAAATGCAACATTGCAAGCTGGAATCAGAAGGAAGTAGGATTAGGAGGGAGAGGAGGAGAAAAGCGTCTGCTCGCTCTGAAAGCCGGAAGAAGAAGTTTGGAAATGTCCAAATTGTGCCCAGTGTGTGAATATTTTGTGTGGCCACCATTATTTTCCAGCACTGCCTTAACTGTCTTGGGAATGGAGTTCACTAGAGCTTCACAGGTTGCCACTGGAATCCTCTTCCATTCCTCCATGACGACCTCACGGAGCTGGTAAATGTTACAGACCTTGCACCCCTCCACCCTCCATTTGAGGATACCCCACAGATGCTCAGTAGGGTTTAGGTCTAGAGACATGCTTGGCCAGTCCATCACCTTTACCCTCAATTTCTTTAGCAAGGCAGTGGTCGTCTTGTAGGTGTGTTTGGGGTCGTTACCATGTTAGAATATTGCCCTGTGGCCCAGTTTCCAAAGGGAGGGAATCATGCTCTGCTTCAGTATGTCACAGTACATGTTGGCATTCATAGTTCTTTCATTGAACTGTAGCTCCCAAGTGCCGGCAGCACTCATGCAGCCCCAAACCATGACACTCCCACGACCATGCTTGACTGTAGGCAAGACACACTTGTCTTTGTACTCCTCACCTGGTTGCCACCACACACGCTTGACACCATCTGAACCAAATAAGTTTATGTTGGTCTCATCAGACCACAGGACATGGTTCCAGTAATCCATGTCCTTAGTTTGCTTGCCTTCAGCAAGCTGTTTGCGGGCTTTCTTGCGCATCATCTTTAAAAGGGGCTTCCTTCTGGGATGACAGCCATACAGACCAATTTGATGCAGTGTGCGGTGTATGGTCTGAGCATTGACAGGTTGTCTCCCCAGCCCCCACCCCTTCAACCTCTGCAGCAATGCTGGCAGCACTCATATGTCTATTTTCAAAAGACAACCTCTGGATAGGACGCTGAGCACGTGCACTCAACTTCTTTGGTCGACCATGGCGAGGCCTGTTCTGAGTGGAACCTGTCCTGTTAAACCGCTGTATGGTGTTGGCCACCATGCTGCAGCTCAGTTTCAGGGTGTTGGCAATCTTCTTATAGCCTAGGCCATCTTTGTGCAGAGCAACAATTTTTTTTTTTAGATCCTCAGAGTTCTTTGCCATGAGGTGCCATGTTAAGCTTCTAGTGACCAGTATGAGAGAGTGTGAGAGCGACAACACCAAATTTAACACATCTGCTCCCCATTCACACCTGAGACCTTGTAACACTAATGAATTACATCACTCCGGGGAGGGAAAATGACTAATTGGGCACAATTTGGATATTTTAGGGGTGTACTCACTTTTGTTGCCAGCGGTTTAGACATTAATGGCTGTGTTTTGAGTTATTTTTAGGGGACAGCAAATTTACACAGTTATACAAGCTGTACACTGACTATTTTACATTGTATCAAAGTGTCATATCTTCAGTGTTGTCCCATGAAAAGATCTAATAAAATATTTTCAAAAATATGAGGGGTGTACTCACTTTTGTGAGCTACTGTATATATTATTACATGTTATTGCATTTCTCATAAAATAACATTTATTCGTACTGTATATAATATCATTTATATTATTCATATTCATTTCTTCACAATAATAACCATTTACAATGTTTTACTTAAATGAATGCTGTCAGACCTTTTTAATTGCAACATCAAAGTGATTTAAATTTTTGGGAGACAACAATTTCTGTACACTTTAATGAATCAGTGTAGCTGACAACCTCTGTTTCCTTGGGCGTGTCATTTTATGAGCAGTGAAGAGTGAAACAGTGAGTGTGATCTATGTGAAAAATTGTTTATCTTCCAACAGGCAGATTTCATGGTTTAGTTGACATCGGTGACACCTGAAGGCATTTTTACTAGCAAGTATTGTGACCTTGAGACACAATTTTTTTAAGTGACCTCTAGTATTTGTTGAAAATCACTACATCAACTGACATGGAAGACGGTTGAAGCAGACTCTCACTCTACTTTATCCCCAACCTTGACCATCTAAAAATGTATATTTATTGTGTAAAGTGAGTGAGTTTCCTTTGAGGAAGTGAAACTGAACACAGATGAGAGAAAAAAAAATACAATAAAATTTTAAAAAGGCAGCAACTGGACTTGAGCCCCTATCTCTTCCACTGATAGAGCTACTTTAGTTGCTGCCCTTCATCCACCATCTCCCTCTTTATTAGGATTTGAGGCTTTTGAAACTATGAAAGACAGTAAATTGGTGTTGCATTGAAGAAAAAAAAACAAACAAACCTACAATACTATCAAATGTAGTTGGAGGACCTTGTGTGGGATTTTTATGTGCTGACCACATGCTCACCAAGCAGATGTAGTCTTTGATCACATGCAGCCTTGGAGCTTCTCCCATGAAGGCAGGAAAGGGAACGTCCCCAACCAAAGCACATCTGAACTGAAGTACAACAGCTTCTACTGCCGTCAAACAGGTTCATTTTGTCTTCTTTCAATTATTTTTTCCTTTTTTTTTTTTTTCCTTTGAAAGACAAAAGTAAAATAGAAAGATGTCTTTACCTTCTTTACATGTTTCAACTGCACTGCAGCCTTCATCAGAAGAGTCATGAGTCAGAAAGTCATGGCACCATAGCCTTTCTGGACATGAAAATCCACCACAACGAGGACGGCAGCATAAAAATCACAGTCTACAGGAAACCAACCCACACAGATCAATACCTACTTTGGACATCGGAACACCCCACAGCACACAAGCTATCAGTCGTCAGGACATTATATGAACGAGCCACCATCATCACGGAACAAGAAGACAGACAGGAAGAGGAAAACCACATAAAACATGCACTTATACGCTGCCAATATCCAGTATGGGCCATAAACAAAGGGAAACAGCAAGTCAAAAACAAAGAAAAATAAACAGGACACAAGACATAGAACAAAAGCTGAAATCAAAAACAAGGAACCATAACTATACCATACATACGAGGGATCACGATCCCAATTCAAAGGATCATGAAAAAATACAAAATAAACACAGCAGTCAAACTCAACCAAAAAAATTAAGACAGTTATTAGTACACCCCCAAGGACAGAATAGAACAAGACAATAAATGCAATGTATTATATGAAATATCATGCAGATCATGTAACAAACCTACATTGGAGAAACCGGAAGAGATTATTCACCACAAGAAAAAAAGACCACCAAAAGGAATGTGAGAAGGAAACGCAAGGACGACTCACAAGATCACAAAAAGAAAAAGCAGAACAAGAAACATTTAAAATCAGCTATATCGGACCACTGCAAAGAAATAATCACATCATGGACTGGGACAACACAAAATTATTGGATCGGAGAGCAACAGACACAAACGTTGGATCAAGGGAGGCAATAGAGATCAGAAAGCGGGGGAAAAAGACACCATGAACCGAGATGAGGGGGCCTTTATGCTTTCTCACAACACTGGGGACCACATTCTCCAGAGCCATCTGACGGCGGGAGGCGGGGCCGGCTCGGTGGATCTGACAGATCTGCTGAGGCTGGGCCCCGCCTACGAAAATCAGCTGATAAATGTCACCTGGCAGCAATCAGCTGACTCTTCTGATGAAGGCTGCAGTGCAGTTGAAACATGTAAAGAAGGTAAAGACATCTTTCTATTTTACTTTTGTCTTTTCAAAGGAAAAAAAAAAAAAAAAGGAAAAAGCTTCTACTGCCCTTTTAAGTGTTGTCTGTTTTGTTCCTCTGCCAGCAGAGAACTGCTGAGATTTATACAATTTATATGACCAATCTGGTTTCATCACCAGACTGGTCATAAAACAGACTCAAATAAACCCAACTTTTGATATCAAATCTTGAGATATATATAGATTATCGTTTATTCAAAAAAATGATTTCCTCGATGTGATTATTTTTTCCTGCAGGTGTCACATCACTATGATTCACAGTTATATAAAAATATCTGTACAACAACTCAAGAAAGTCAAAAGATACATTTTCACCCCCTTGATTAATATTATTTCTAAATACACACAAATACTGCATAGATACTTGCATTTACATTTTTTCCTAAGGAATGAAAAAAGTCATCTTGTCTTGAATGTGGACTTTTAAACTGGATGATTCTACCACAGACTTTCTGCATGGGTCCTCTTAAACTCATTGACAAAACTGACAGATCAGCCCAAAGAGCTCCTTAGAGTCCTGATCCACCGGTTCTCCAAATTTAACCTAGACAAAGAAAAAACAGGATTGATGGTTTGAAAATTTACAAAACCATTTAGCAGAAATAAAAATCAATCACAACAAACCAGGACCGTGACTTTTATTTGTAAATCAATGATTGGCTCATGTGTGTTCATCTTAACCTCGGCCTTCTGATGTAATTACCTCATATACTGCCTCGGCATGAAATCCAGTTCTCAAGTGCACTTACACACTGATGCAGACATGCACCGCTAAATTAATACTTGCACCTTAGTGGCGAAGGGGTCAGGGGTATACAAATCTTAGTTACCCTGAAATCAAACCTTATCAGAAAGGGTCACAGCTGCTAAATGTACTAATTAGTTGGACTGCATGCTGATCACTGTGCAAGTTCTCACTCCAACTATAAAACAGTCTTTTTTTCACAGTTTTCTTTATGCCGCACATTTGACAGGATTGTTTTAATAATTGGATGAAATTAAATATATTAGTATAAATGGTACAGCACTGGATCAAAAAGGATTTCTTACACACACACCATACATGAAACAACCTCTAGCCAGCTGGGCTTAATTTTAATTTTCAGTCTTTAACATTTCATGTTTTGCACACCTTACACACCTTACACAAACAGAACATGTTAAATGGAGCATCAGACATTTCTGCATGCTGCTTCACCCCTATTTCCACTTTATAGGTGCCATAGGCAGTATTTTTTAATAACATTGACATCTGCTTGCTTGTGCAGTATTACATTTACTTACAGATTCAGACTTAATATATTGTTTTTTTATAGAAGGGGAGACATTTTTCCATGACCATGACATTCACAACAGTCTATTTTAAGCCTCAGTGTATCAAAAGGCATTTTATTTATTGCTGGTAATAAATGTGTCACGAGCTGGGTCCAATGTTCTGCCGGACTTAGCCTCATGGCTCTTTTGTTATATTCATACATGTTTATCTGTTGTATTTTTGGTGCCCTTTTTGAGTTATCACTGCTTTCTATTTTGTCTGTTTATGTTTCAGTTTGTGTTGGCTTTATCTTGCTTCATTTGTAGTTATTTTCTAATCTGTATCTGGTTTTGTTTATATTTTATTTTGTGGGTTGACAGCTGTTAGGTTGCATTTCTGGATTGTGTGGCGCCGCCTGTCAAGCTGTCAGCCACTTCTCTCTCACCTCCCTTTACTGCCCAAGCTGATTCCAATTATTGTTCCCTTCTCCTGCTCAGGTGAACCCACACCTGTTATCACTTACATGGTTGGTTCATTCACTACGAGTGAGAGAGCAGCACTGGAACGTCTCGTCGCGTCAGCGGCAGGGAATTATCTTGTCCGCTCTTGTTTGTTTTTGTTGATTTCGTGTTTAATTTTTGCTTGGTGTTGGCTTGGTGTTGGCCTGGCTGAAAAGCCCGATTGGACGCGTGGGTGGGTCGGACCCCCCGGCTGGGCTGTTTTACTGGGCTAGGCTAACCTGCTAACCTGTTTTTAGCCTTTTAGCTGTTTTTAGCTAACTTGTTTTTAGCTGTTTTTAGCTGGTTAGCTATCCACCTCTCATCTGGAACATCATGGCTCCATCCCCGATGTGTACCAGCTGTGTGTCCCTCCTAAGGAAGGGTCTCTGAGTTGGAAGTCACTATCGCTGCCCGCAAATATCCAAAAGTTGTTCCAAATAAGGGAGAAACAATATCATTTCAGAGGAACATGTATATTTCAAAAACCTTCTGGACACATGCGCACGCAGCGACCGGCAGCTGGTGAAAAAGTCCGTCGTCTGTGTGTCTTGTTTTTATGTACTTTAATGTGTTTTTTACGAATTCTCTGTGTCGTTTCTGTCCTGAAATGTTTGTGGACTGTATGGCGAAGAGCTCCCTGGTTCCATCAATATGGACTTCCTCCCCTTTTTTGTACTGCTGCAACTTTTCCTCCGGCTCTTTGTCTCTGAAGTAAACGTGATCGGCATCATGGTGGGCAGAATACATTATTCCAGGGACATGTTGCTGCATTTAAACACGGTTGATGCAGCAGCTCTGATTGAGCCTAAGCCGCAACTGCCGGACTTTATTTTGAGAGATGGACACAGCGGTGAAAAGAGAGACGGGAGAGATGGGAGAAGGAAATGTGGAAAGCGTGGAGGCGTGAAATTGCGCCTGAGAAGACGTCAGTTTGGTAACATTCCTCTTCCTTCTATGATTTTTGGAAACGTACAATCTCTGAGAAACAAGGTGGATGAAATTCAAGGGAATGTACGCTACCAGAAGGACTTTAAGAACTGCTGTGTCATGGCCTTCACCGAGTCTTGGCTTAATGCACATGACCGAGACGCAGACCTGTGGATTGATGGCTTTGGAGCCCCACTGCGCTTGGATCGGCAGGAAGAGGTAACGGAAAAACGTCAGGGGGGCGGCGTATGTTTATACATTAATAAGCAGTACTGCACATCTGTCACGGTCAGAGAGCGCATCTGTACACCCGATGTGGAACTGCTGTCTGTGTCACTACGCCCCTTTTATTTGCCTCGCGAGTTCCCCCAGCTTTTCATCACAACTGTGTACATTCATCCGAGGGCTGACGCTGACTCCGCCTCCAGCACCGTCTTTGATGTGATCCAGCGGCTGCAATCAATTTCTCCAGAGGCGCCAAACTTCATTCTTGGGGATTTTAACCATGTTTCTTTAAAGAAGACACTTAAAAACTTTTATCAGTATGTCTCCTGCCCAACCAGGTGAAAAAAGACATTGGACCTGTGCTATGGATCCATAGAGAGGGCCTATAAATCACTCCCCCTTCCTCCTGTAGGATCCTCAGATCACAACTGTGTACATTTGCTGCCCACATATAAAACTGCTCTCAGAAGAGGCAAGGTGGAGACGAGAGACATTGATGTGTGGACAGAGGATTCAGTGCACAGCCTCCAGGAATGCTTTAACTGTACAGACTGGGAGATGTTCACACTGGCCTGCAGGGATGATTTGGACTCTTTGGTGGACGTCACATGCTCATACATGTCTTTCCTGTAAAAATAAGATGTTCCACGTAAACGTGTCAAAATATATCCCAACAACAAGCCATGGGTTACAAAATCAGTTAAATCCTGCTTACAGAGGAAAGCACTTGCCTTTAAACAGGGGTCTGTTTCTGAGCTACAGGTTGCCACAAAAGAGCTGAAGTCCGAAATTTTAAGAGCAAAACAGAATTATAAATCAGAATTGAAAAGCAAGATGGCAACAAAGAAACTTGGTTCAGCCTGGGCCAGTATGAAAACTATTGCAGGCCTTCAGAGCACAGAGCACAGTAATCGTGTGTTTTTAGATGGTTTTAATTCAGACACAGAGCTGGCTAATGCTCTTAATTGTTTTTATGGTCGTTTTGACTCCTTTGATTTTAGCAGAGAAACCCAAGATTTGAAATGGAAACTCAAAGACAATCAGCACTTTA
Source organism: Pholidichthys leucotaenia (assembly GCA_020510985.1). NCBI lineage: Eukaryota > Metazoa > Chordata > Actinopteri > Cichliformes > Pholidichthyidae > Pholidichthys > Pholidichthys leucotaenia. Next base: position 260,670,193 of record CM035843.1, read on the forward strand.
ATATTGAGGTGCAGGATGTTAAAAGGGAGTTCTGCGCTGTAAAAGTGAACAAATGTCAGGGCCCTGATAATATATGTGGGCGCTTGGTAAAGTCCTTTGCACATGAACTGAGTCCTATATTTCATTACATTTTCAATAAGTCCTTACAGACACAACATGTGCCTAAGATCTGGAAAGAAGCCGTGGTTGTTCCCGTTCCAAAATCCAGCTGTCCTAAAACGGGTAAACGACTTTGGACCAGTCGCTTTGACTTCAATTTCAATGAAAATTTTTGAAAAACTGGTCAGATGTGAGGTCCTAAAGCAGACTGAGCATGCATTGGATACTCTGCAGTTTGCCTATAGGCCTCACAGAGGAGTGGAGGATGCCACTGTCACTCTGTTTAACATGCTTTTTAAACATCTGGATTTTAATGGGACACACGCCAGACTTTTATTTGTGGACTTTTCCTCCGCCTTTAATACAATCCAACCTCATATCTTAGTTGAAAGGCTCCTGCAACAATTTGATTTGAGCAATAATCTGGTGGGTTGGATTCTGGATTTTTTAACCAACAGGACACAGAGAGTAAGGGTCAATGGCACATTGTCTGACCAAAAGTGCTCTTCTACTGGCTCTCCTCAGGGGTGTGTGTTGTCACCACTACTCTTCATCCTGTACACAAACATGTGTCGGAGCAGACATGACAACAGACACATTATAAAGTATGCTGATGACTCAGTTATTGTCAGTCTCCTCCAGGATGGTGAGAGTGGCCACGGCCCAGTAGTTGATGATTTTGTTCACTGGTGTGAGGATTCCTACCTGCAGCTGAATACGACAAAAACTAAAGACATGATTATTGACTTTAGGAGGAAAACTCCCAGGCACAAAGTCACCGTACTAAAAGGCCAGACCACCGAATGTGTACAATCCTACAACTATCTTGGGACGATTATTGATAGTAATTTAAACTTTGAAGAGAACTGTGAAAGGGTGTGCAAAAAGGGTCAGCAACATTTGCATTGCTTGAGAAAACTTGCACGCTTCCAAATTGACCGAGCCATAATGACAATGTTTTATCGGGCTATTATTGAATCTGTTTTATCCTTTTCTTTAGTGTCATGGTTTGGTCAGATAAAACTGAAACGGAGGAAATCCTTGGATCAGGTAGTTAGATGGTCCAGTCGTTTGCTTGGTGAGTCACAGCTGAGCCTGACATCCCTGTACACCAGACAAGTACAGAGGATGGCTACCTACATTTTAAATGATGACTCCCACCCTTTGCACTGCAACTTTCAGCTTCTTCCCTCAAGACGGAGGTTTGCTGTCCCAAAAAGTAAAACCCAGCGCTACAAAAACAGCTTTGTTCCTGCTGCTGTCAGAGTTGAACAAGCTGTAACAATATATTGCACATAATTTAGGTACCTGTTTATTAACTCCATTTTATATTTACTTATTTTTGTAGGATGTTACTTGGGTTCTAAATATTTTACTGGGTTTTAGACCTTTGAGTTTTTAACCTCTTTGACTAGTTTTTAACTTTTAATATGACCCTCCTCTCTTACCTCTGGTTTTTCTCCCATCTCTTTGTCTTTTTTTACCCTGATTGATGGAGCCTTGAGTATTTTTATCATGTTTATAGTCAGTTTCATGTGCGCCTGTGTTTGTGTCTATGTTGAATGTAATTTGTGGCTTGTAAATATGGATGTCACCAGACTGCAAAACAAATCTACCTACGGGTACAAATAAAGTAACCTGAACCTGAACCTGAACCTTCAGTGAGAACTACCACCAAGCAACACTGTGTTTCAGTGCAAGGAGTCAGATTATGGAACGATTTTGGACCTGAATTAAAATCATGTACAACACTTGGACAATTTAAACAAAAACTAAAGGAAGAAATACTCCAAACATATATACAAGATGACATATAAAATCACATAAGGATTGTCATATCCAGTCTGCGTTGTGTTGTTGCTTAGTTTTTCTTGTCACATTTTGTCTTAGTTTTGTTCCGAATTGTAATCGCGCTTGTTTGTTTTTCTTTTGAATTCTTGGATGGAATATGGGTGGGCAATATAAGCTGCAGCTTCAGCCATTACCCATTTCGGATAACTTATGTTGAACTGTATAATCAGAGGAGTTTTTGTCTAATTTGACCTTGTTGGATTTTCTTTCCCCCTTTGTCATATTAATCTGTTTCTTTTAATCTGTACTTTTAATCTATCCGAATAAAGATTGATTGATTGATTGATTGATTGATTGATTGATTGATTGATTGATTGAAGTGAGACTCTCCAACCTTTATAAGATTCGGGAGGCTGAAGACCACCTCGACACCATCATTATTAGGCGAACATCGGCCCCGGCTACCGACTCGCAGCTGGCGGAGACGGCTACCTACCTGGGTGAGTTCAGCGCATCTCCGTCCACTTCTACCCCTGTTCCGGCCTCTTCAGATGTCCAGGACCACAGCAATAATCACTGGCTTCGTCTAGGGGCTAAATCCAAAGCCCCGGTTGGTTCTTCTCATCATCGGTGCACGCCCTGGACCTTGGTTGGACCAGCTAGCGGTCATCGTCGATCGACCAGACAAGGCCGCGCCTCTTCTCTTCCTCTGCTCTTGGAAAATAGATTTGACATCCTTTCTCTGGAGGATTTTCCCCACTTGGACGCTGGCCGTCCGCCCGTGGTCGCTCCCTTCTCCTTCCTCTCCTTCAGCGGCGGCTCAAACCCGCCAACCCCGGACTAAGACTACTCTAGGTGTGCCAAATTACACACCAGCTCCAAATAGAAGAGAGTGCATCACCCCGCCTTCACAACAACACCATCAACAAAATTATTCACCACGTCAGAAACCACTGACAAAGCCCCCCCAGACGACGCTGGTAATTGGTGACTCGATTATGAGGAACGTCAGAAGCAGGTACTGTGTGACTAAATTTTTTCCTGGGGCTAGAGTGTGACATTGACGCTCTTACCCCTGACCTACTAAATGAATACCCCCATGTTAAAACTCATAGTACATGTTGGATGCAACAACATCCCAGATGAAGCATCAGAGATCTTAAAGAGTGACTTCAGGAGCCTTCTGTCCACTCTTATGAACTGTGGCAGACGTGCATTTATCTCTGGGCCTTTGGCACCTTTCAGACGAGGTTGTAATTATTTTAGCAGAACTCTCAGTCTTAATACCTGGTTGTGTTCTCCATGTCCTACTTTTAACATTGGTTTTGTAGACAATTTTAACCTGTTTTGGAATCGCCCATCACTTATGAGGCCAGACGGCATCCATTCAAATAGACTTGGTGCACATGTTTTAAGGGACAATCTGTTCTATTCCATTCAGCGTTTTTTTTTTTTTTTTTTTTTTTTTTTTTTTTTTTTAGTACAGTGACTGAAATTTGGTGTGTTAACTCACTCTGAAGTTCCTGGGTCTGCCAACCAGCCCTTTTTTGGTTTTGTTTCCACTTCTCATATTAATCCCATTAATCCATATAATCCTCACTGTTTGGATCAGTCTTCGATTTATAACCCTACAGAGATTGTCTGTCTCCCGTTACCCAAAATATTATAACCCAAGACAAATACAACACAACTTGATAAATACACGTCTTTCTGCAGCTCCTCCTCATCCACCGCCCCACAATTTTGCCCCTGTCTTCTCCCTTAGAGAACCTTTGTCTACTCCCCCCAAAGTTAATAAAATAGTAAAAAAAAAAATGTATTGCATAAACATCCCAAAGTGATTAAACAGAATGTTGGTAAAACTCAAATTAAACCTCAAGTCTCTAAATTTAATAATTTGGCCTCTGTTCCTCCTCATAATTTAAAAATTAAATGTGGTTTATTAAACATTAGGTCTCTAACTCCCAAGTCTCTTCTAGTCCATGATCTATTAATTGATCATCAGATCCATTTAATATCCCTCACAGAGACTTGGCTAGGGCAAGATGATTATGTTGGTTTGAATGAATCAGCTCCCTCTGGTTATCTAAACTATCATAAATCCCAGAAGTTCTGGTCATGGAGGTGGAGTAGCCGCAATTTTCCATTCTAAATTACTAGTTAATGTAAAGCAAAAATCACGTTTTAATTCCTTTGAGGGCCTGGTCCTCAGTGTGGGGCATGTTGGCTATCTTGGCTTGAACCCAATTTTCTTTGCCATAGTTTACCATCCTCCCTCGGCCTACTCAGAGTTTTTATCCAAATTTGCTGAATTTTTTGATGATTTAGTGCTGAAATCAGAATAATTATTGTAGGGGATTTTAATATACAAGTTGATGTAGATAGTGACTGTCTTAATAAGGCATTCAATTCAATTTTAGATTCAATGGGGTTTTCCCAGAAAGTAGAAAATTCTACCCATTATCTCCACCACATATTGGACCTTGTTTTGACTTATGGTATAGAAATAGAAAATCTGGTAGTGTCTCCTCATAATCCTGTACTGTCAGACCATTGTCTGTTAACCTTTGATTTCACTATATCCGATTCTTTGACTCCTAATGAAAAATATTACTACAGCAGATGTCTCTCAGATGACGTTGTTACCAAATTTTTGCAGATTGTCTCCTCTATACCATGGGTCAACACAATGGAAATAAGAGATGGAGAGCCTGCTCTTTCCGTAATTGATAGCATGGTAGATAGTGTTTCAGCCTCTCTGCATCAGACTCTAGATTTGGTTGCCCCTTTAAAAAAAGAAAAAATCTAACCAGAGATTTCTAACCCCTTGGTTTAACACAGAAACTCGTAGCTTAAAACAGAAAACTCATCAATTAGAAAGAAAATGGCATTCTACTAATTTAGATGAATTCTATTTAGCGTGGAGAAATTATCTCTTAATTTATAAAAAAAATCTCTTAGAAAAGCTAGAACGAGTTATTACTCTGCATTAATAGAAGAAGTTATTTAAAATAGTCTTCCCAATTATTGGTAGCCATATTCTTCATATAAATAATTCTTCTTTAACTTTGGGTTATGTACCACAGGCTTTTAAAATTGCTGTAATTAAACCCTTACTCAAAAAGCCAACGCTCGATCCAGGAGTTTTGGCTAACGATCGACCAATCTCTAATCTGCCTTTTATTTCAAAAATCTTAGAAAGAGTTGTTGCTGTGCAAATGTTTGACCACTTGCAGGGATTTGGTTTATTTGAAGAGTTTCAATCTGGGTTCAGAGTCCATCACAGCACTGAAACAGCCTTTTTGAAGGTTACTAATGACCTCCTTATCGCATCCGATAATTAAATCACCCTTATTGTCATTCAACCGTACAACCAATCATGTACAGTAGAACGAGATTGTGCTTTACCTATCTACAGTGTCAATCACACACACCCCAAGTGCAGAATCAGAGGGCCGTTGCCATGCAAGGCGCCGCCACAGATTTCCCTCCTCCATTCCATTATTGCTGAGCACCAAGCTGGATGGCAGGAAGTTCCACTTTTATATGGTCTTTGGCATGACCCGGCCAGGATTTGAACCCTGCCTCCCGGGTGTGGGGCGGATGCTCTACCAGCTGAGCCACCACTCTGGTTATGGACTTGGACTTGTTTCTGTACTTGTCCTTTTAGATCTTAGAGCAGCCTTTGATACTATCGATCATGACATTCTACTTGATAGATTAGAACACTATGTTGGACTAAATGGAACTTCGCTGCAATGGTTTAGATCTTTTTTGTCCGATAGACTTCAGTTTGTTCACATCAATGATGAATTTTCTTCCAACTCTAAGCTCAGTTATGGAGTTCCACAGGGATTTGTGTTAAGCCCTACTCTTTTTAGTTGATATATGCTTCCGTTAGGCAACATTATTAGAAAGCACTGTATACATTTTCATTGTTACGCAGACGACACACAATTATACCTGTCAATGAAGCCTGATGATTGCAATCAATTAGCCAAGTTAGATGCCTGTCTTAAGGAAATCAAAGCCTGAATGACTTGTAATTTTCTGCTATTAAACTCAGATAAGACTGAAGTCATTCTTGTTGGTCCAAAAAAACTCAGAAATTCCTTTCCAAATCATACTTTTAATTTGGATCCCGCTACTCTCACTCTGAATAGTTCTGTGAGGAACCTTGGAGTTATTTTTGATCAAGATCTGTTCTTTAACTCACATATTAAATTTGTTTCTAAGACTGCCTTCTATCATCTGCGCAATATTGCCAAGATTAGGAGCATCTTGTCTCTGAATGATGCTGAGAAACTGATCCACGCCTTTGTTAGCTCTCGATTAGATTATTGTAACTCGTTATTATCAGGTTGACCTAAAATATCCTTAAAAAGTCTTCAGTTGATCCAAAATGCTGCTGCAAGAGTTTTAACTGGTTCTAGAAAGAGAGATCATATCTCTCCGGTTCTGGCCTCCCTTCATTGGCTTCCCGTAGAGTTTAAAAAAAATCGTCATCGTCGGCCTCCGTCGGTCTATGATGACCATGGAAGAGAATCCTAAACGTCTACTCTGCTGGAACAGCACCGCCTGTGGCTGAACAGGCCGATGCGCACCGGTGTTCTACCTTCCAGCGTTGGGCGTTGGTAGGATTCAAGCCTGGGCAGGAAGATATGGAGGACAAGATGTTTCCCATGCAGCGTGTCCCCCCTCTCCACATCACTGATGAATCCAAAGGAACAGCAGGGCTGCTATAGTTTGGCACCAGCGCTGTCGCAGGAGCTGCCAGAACGATGTTGAGCACAACAGAGAACTGCCTTAGGGGCTCCGACTCCGGATTTTTCCTCAGGGTTGACTCCCGAAGCCTTTCCCTTGACCGGGTGTGCCGCAAAACAGCGGAGGATTGAAATCAGGGTTTACCTTCCCCTAGATGGGCTACTTTCCCAGGTTGACGAGCCACCATCTACCCGAAGCATCTGGTTTTAAGGCGCCAGAGATCCGCCCTCGCCCCTTCTCCTATTAGTAAAAGCAGTTCCGCCGGGCTTAGAGACTAAACCACACGGGCAGGCTAGGAGTTGGACTTAGTTGTCAGAGGCTTTTTGAGACGCACGCCGTAAGGAGCATTTTATGAGCACTGGGAGCTTAACCCCAGTACTGCTCCTGGCTATGACAACTTTGGAACCGTAGAGTTTAGAATTAAGTTTAAAATCCTTCTTCTCACTTTCAAAGCTCCTAATAATCAGCCCCCCTTATATATAAAAGATCTGATATTACTCTATCATCCTAACAGAGCACTACTCTCCCAAAATGCTGGATTACTTGTAATACCCAGAATCTCGAAAAGTACAATGGGAGGCAGAGCCTTCTGCTATAAGCTCCTTCTCTGTGGAACCAGTTACCACTCTGGGTGCGGGAGTCAGACTCGATCTCTGTTTTTAAGAACAGGGTAAAATCCTTCCTTTTCAATATAGCCTACGATTAGGGAGGGATCTTGTGTCTCTTAACTCCCCTTTTGTTCTACTGTTAATAGATTCAGACTGCCGGTTGAGCTTCAATAATGTACTTGGCTTCTCACTGTTCATGTTCATTATGTCTGTTCTCTTCATCCTCTCTATCCCCTCACCCCCAGCCAGTCGCAGCAGATGACTGCCCCTCCCTGAGCCTGGTTCTGCTAGAGGTTTCTTCCTGTTAAATGGGAGTTTTTCCTCTCCACCGTCGCTAAGTGCTTGCTCACAGGGGATCGTCTGATTGCTGGGTCTTTCAGAAATTGTGGGGTTTTCCCTGCATTTGGTAGCACTATGAGATGACTTTTGTCGTGATGTGGTGCTATATACACTACCGTTCAAAAGTTTGGGGTCACTTAGAAATTTCCTTATTTTTGAAAGAAAAGCACTTTTTTCAATGAAGATAACTTTAAACTAATCAGAAATACACTCTATACATTGCTAATGTGGTAAATGACTATTCTAGCTGCAAATGTCTGGTTTTTGGTGCAATATCTACATAGGTGTATAGAGGTCCATTTCCAGCAACTATCACTCCAGTGTTCTAATGGTACAATGTGTTTGCTCATTGCGTCAGAAGGCTAATGGATGATTAGAAAACCCTTGTGCAATCATGTTAGGTCTGCAATGCTGTAATTGCTGCAAATGGAGGATTCTTTGACGAAAGCAAAGTTTGAAGGAAAAAATTATTATTTCAAATACAAATCATTATTTCTAACCTTGTCAATGTCTTGACTATATTTTCTATTCATTTTACAACTCATGGTGGTAAATAAGTGTGACTTTTCATGGAAAACACAAAATAATTGTCTGGGTGACCCCAAACTTTTGAACGGTAGTGTAAATAAAGCTGAATTGAATTGAATTGAACTATTTAAGCTCGGTCTGTTCACTCTGTCTTTGCTGCTACGTTGAATGTATCTCCTGTATTCTCTGCTGATTCAGCAAACCGTCTTCCTCTGTATGTGCTGCTCATCCCTCCGGAGCTTTCCCCACTCTGAGGCACATCTTGTAAGTTTCTCCTTGTTTGGTATTTTTGTATTTTGGGCACTTTTTGGACTGTTATGTTTCTTTATTTAATAAACGCACAACACCATTCAGCGTTTGGGCTGTCTCTCTCCGCCTTGCAGAAGCGTACATGACAAAATGTTACATCAACTCTGTTTTATGGCTGTAATAAAACTACACACAAGACTAATGATTGAGTTAATGGCTTTCATTTTTACTTTTGGATATATACCAGTCACTGAACTTTCAAAATAAAACATACAGTATGCATGTAAACCCAGTATCATAAACATGCATAGGCTGCCCTTTAAAGACATGCAACATGTATGGGTATATACTGTATATACATATAAGCATTTTTAATAGGGATGCATTGATTGTGAAATTGAGTTTGATAATGATGTTGAAAATAATAAATTGGTCGATGGCTAATAGCCATCCAACCCAGCCACAGGGGGTGCACAAGCCAGTGTGCTTCTAGTGCCGGTCCCAAGCCCAGGTAAATGGGGAGGGTTGTGTCGGAAGGGCATCCGACGTAAAACCTTAGCCAAATCAAACATGAGGATCATGACGAATGAGAATTTCATACCGGATCGGTCGAGGCCCAGGTTAACAACAACCACCACCAATGCTGTTAATCAACAGGGTGCCGGTGGAAATTGGGCTACTGTTGGTCGAAGATCAAGGAGGAGGAGAGGAGGAAGGCGTGTTCGAAGGGAGCGAGAGAAAAGGAAAGGTAGAAATGTGGAGGTGAGAGTAGGGACATTAAATGTAGGGACTATGACTGGTAAAGGCAGAGAGCTGGCTGATATGATGGAGAGAAGAAAGGTATATATACTGTGTGTTCAAGAAACCAAATGGAAGGAAGCAAGGCTAGGAGCATTGGAGGGGGATTTAAACTGTTCTACCATGGTGTAGATAGGAAGATAAATGGAGTAGGAGTAATCTTGAAGGAAGACTATGTGAAGAGTGTTCAGGAGGTAAAGAGGAAGTCAATCATGAGTTTAAAGCTAGAAGTCAAAGATGTGATGCTGCCCAAGGAGTGGAGAAGAACTGTTTTGGAACCAATTTTCAAGAACAAAGGTGATGCTCAGAGCTATAGTAACTATAGAGGCATAAAGTTGATCGGACACACTATGACAATATGGGAAAGAGTTGCTGAAGCCAAGTTAAGAGGAGAGGTCACAATGAGAGAGCAGCAGTACAGTTTCATGCCAAGAGAGAGTACTACAGATGCAATGTTTGCTCTAAGAGTGCTGATGGAGAAGTATAGAGAAGGTCTGAAGGAGTTACACTGTGTCTTTGTGGATCTAAAGAAAGCATATGATTGGGTGCCAAAAGAGGAAGTGTGGTACTGTATGAGAAAGTCAGGAGTGGCAGAGAAGTATGTGAGGGTGGTGCAGGACATGTATGAGGACAGCGAGATGGTGGTGAACTACGATGTAGGAGTGACGGATGGATTCAAGGTGGGGGTGGGATTACATTAGAGATCGGCTCTGAGCCTCTTCTTGTTTGCCATGGTGATAGACAGGCTGACAGACAAGGTCAGGCAGGAGTCTCCATGGACCATAATGTTTGCAGATGACATTGTGATCTGCAGTGAGAGTGGGCAGCAGGTGGGACAGAACCTGGAGAGGTGGAGGTATGCTCTGGAGAGAAGAGGAATGAAAGTCAGTAGAAACAAGACAGAATACATGAGTGTGAATGAGAGGGAAGCAGATCCAGCAATGAAGATGGAAGGAGTAGTGGTAGTGAAAGTAGATGAGTTTAAATACCTACGGTCAACAATCCAAAGCAATGGAAAATGCACAAGAGAGGTGAAGAAGAGAGTGCAGGCAAGGTGGAGTGGGTGGAGATGAGTGTCAGGGGTGATTTGTGACAGAAAGGTAGCAGCAAGAGGAAAAGGGAAGGTTTACAAGATGATAGTGAGACCTGCTATGATGTATGGTTTAGAGACAGTGGTGATGGCAAAAAGATACAAGGTAGAGCTGGAAGTGGCAGAGTTGAAGATGCTAAGATTTTCATTGGAAGTGACTAGGAGGGACAAGATTAGAAATGGTTATATCAGAGGGACAGCTCACATTTGGAGACAAAGAGAGGCAAGGCTGAGATGGTTTGGACATGTGCAGAGGAGGGATAGTGGATATATTGGACAAAAGACAAAAAATGTTGAAGATGGAGCTGCCAGGCAGGAGGAAAAGAGAGAGACCACAGAAAAGATTCATGGATGTAGTGAAGGAGGGCATGGAGTGGATCGGTGTTACAAAGTAAGATGCAAGGGATAGGGTGAGATGGAGACAGATGATCTGCTGTGGAGACCCCTAAAGGGAGCAGCCGAAAGAAGAAGGTTGATGCTGATAGCCAATATTGTTGAATCAGGTGAATATTGGCCAATACTAATATCTGGCTGAAATATCTGTGCATTGCTGGTGGAGCCCCTTCTTGTTTGCTATGGTGATGGACAGGCTGACAGTAAGGCAGGAGTCTCTATGGACCATAATCAGGGCCTGACATTAACACCCGCCAATCCGCCATTGGCACATGGATTTCACCAGTAGCGGGTAAGACAGCCACTCCCACTAGCCACTTTGGCGGGTGTAGTTTTCTCAAGCGACATCTAAATAATAAACCTATCGCAGCGTGAGACTACGAAACTACAACTCCCATAAGCACTATCTGTGCACACACAGTATATTCTCAAGCCTATTGCAAACAACAGCATGCAGAAGAAGGCTTCTTAAAAGACTTAAAGAACTGTTGTCCTGGGCAAGGATGAAAATAAAGCCTGCCAAATCCCAAAGTCTTTCAATCCGGAAGGGTAACCAAGTAGACACAGTTTCCTTTCAAGTGGCAGGAGAGATGATTCCAGTGCTGGCAGAACAGCCCATTAGAAGTCTGGACAGAGAGTATACAAGGGATCTTACAGACAAGCACATGGCAGTGGTAATCACAAATCAACTGAAAGAAGAGCTAAAGAGGATTGACCAGAGCTACAGTACCTCCCAGGCAAATACAAAGTGTGGTATTATTTATTTATTTACCTTTATTTAACCAGGAAAAAAAAACCGTTGAGATTAAAAACCGCTTTTTCAAGGGAGTCCTGGCCAAGAGGCAGCAAAAAAATCACAAATACACTTACAATGACATACAAATCATATAAAACAGTTACAAATTAGTGAGGCCATCTCAAGTGTTCTCAATCTGGATTTAAAGTCGTTCAGTGAAACAAGTTCCATTAGTTTCATTGAACGATCAATTCATTGTTAGTGTTACCAACTTACACTCTACTGTGTGATGTGGCCACTGAAGATATGTGAGATAACAGCAACAACAGCTGCAAAATTGGATGCCTTGGCTAATAGTTATATCTGGAAGTGGCTGGGTCTACCTAGGTGCCTCTCTGAAGCTTCGCTGCTTGGCAAGAAGGTGCTAAGTCTACCACTGAAGAACATCATACTTGGTTAGAAGTTGGAGAAGGCCAGACTGGTTCTAGATCTCGGAGAGTCAAGTGGCCAACTTGACAGGAATACAGGTATCAACACCCAAATGGGAAGAAAACAGAAAACAGAAGAATGTGTAGATGGGGCTATTTCAAGATTAAAACACCAATAACTCATTGGAAGAACCCAGCAAGGAAGACATTGTTTGGGGTGGGATGACACAGTAAAATTTTGATCAAAGGCATCCAAGCAAGAGCGGAGGCAGTTGATGGTCACAAACGTGACCAAAATGGAAGAGGACAGACTAGATGGTTCAACTCAAAGGAGAACTGTGGCTTGTGCGCAATGGCCCAGGCAAATCTACAGCACATCCTAAGTGGCTGTAAAACTGCTCTGGCCCAAGTCCATTACAGGTGGCAGCATGACCAAGTGCTAAGGAAACTGGCAGACATTACAGAAAACATCAGAGTCTTGACCAACAAGAACCCTAAATGCCATCAGAAGAATCTTGTCCAGTTCATCCAAGCAGGAAAAACGAGGCAGTCCTGTCCACCACAAGGAAGAACATCAGTTCTAGCAGGAAATGAATGACAAATAAGAGCAGACCTCTGCAGACAGCTTAAGTTCCCGACCGAGACAACCACCACATCACTTTGACCTGATATTGTTCTATGGTCAACAGCTACCAAACAGGTTGTGATGTATGAAATGCTTTGCAGGCAGCAACATCAGCCTGTCTCTAAATTTCATTGATCCACTGTTGGCAGCAGTAGCCCGGTACACAAGAGAAGATGCAGATGAAGTCTGTGCTGAGTACAGGTGAAAGCGTGTCATTCTGCTCCACGGTTTGGTTCATTTTATAGTCAGTCTGGAGAAACAGTGATGAACAGACAGCAGCCGCTCTCAGCGATCAGATCACGGGATAGCTGCCTCTGATCTCCCATTGTTCCAGTGGTGAGAATAACCTCTTCTCACTTCCCCCACATTAGCTCCTTCCTCTGTGGTTAAATATGATTATTTTTAGAGCAAGAAGCTCCCGTTAGTTGTGCAAATTTAAGTTTTCGTATGACAAAGAGTAAAAGTGACTAAACTTTGTTGCTGTAAAGGGCAAATGAAGCTTCTTCTGAGGTGAACTTTTGTTTATCTATGATTATCTATGATATCTGTGATTTACAGCTATTTCATGGAAGTAAAACTTCTAATTATGCATTTTTAATGTCCTGGTCCAGGGGTTTTAAACATATGGCCTGCGGGCTAAAAATGGCCCGCCAGGGGGTCCAACTTTCCCTCTGTGAATTTACAGGGGGTTTTTTCGAGTAAATTTCTGACTTTTTCTACTGATTAGAATTGTTCATGTAAATATGAGACATTTTTCTCCTTAAATTGAGACTTTTTTTCTCATCAGTTTTCCTTCTTTTTGTTCTGGTGAAAACAGGTAGTGTAGATTTAGATTAAATCCATCAGCAATTACTAATGACATCGTACAGCCTTGAAGGGGTGTCCCAGTGCATAGGGGTAATTTTCAACCCCTACCCCTTGGCCTTTGAGGCCTTCGTTTCCTATAGGCCCTTAGAATAGAGGGTTAGTATTAATGAAAGCGCTTTGAGTGGTCTTTGTGACTAGAAAAGCGCTATATAAGTGCAGGTTAGTTAGTTAGTTAGTAGTTTGATTTCAAGGGCCAAGGGGTAGGGGTAGGCAAAGTGGAAGAGGTACAAATGAGAATTAGGACAGACCCCAAATCTACCTGTACTTCACTCTCATATTGCAAATATTTTTCTCAACTGTTTCACAGTATTTACTGCTGTTAATAATTAAACTGTTTCTCATGTTATTTTTGTATGTACACTACCGTTCAAAAGTTTGGGGTCACCCAGACAATTTTTGTGTTTTCCATGAAAAGTCATACTTTTATTTACCACCATGAGTTGTAAAATGAATAGAAAATATAGTCAAGACATTGACAAGGTTAGAAATAATGATTTGTATTTGAAATAATAATTTTTTTCTTCAAACTTTGCTTTCGTCAAAGAATCCTCCATTTGCAGCAATTACAGCATTGCAGACCTAACATGATTGCACAAGGGTTTTCTAATCATCCATTAGCCTTCTGACACAATGAGCAAACACACTGTACCATTAGAACACTGGAGTGATAGTTGCTGGAAATGGGCCTCTATACACCTATGTAGATATTGCACCAAAAACCAGACATTTGCAGCTAGAATAGTCATTTACCACATTAGCAATGTATAGAGTGTATTTCTGATTAGTTTAAAGTTATCTTCATTGAAAAAAAGTGCTTTTCTTTCAAAAATAAAGAAATTTCTAAGTGACCCCAAACTTTTGAATGGTAGTGTATGTGTAAGGGTCATTTACATTTAAAAAGGTTGTAAATTTAGTTTAAGTAAAATTTAGCATACAATATTCAAATTTGATCATATTAGACATAATTTCCCGGCTACAAAATTGTGGCTAGTGAAAAAGCAGAGTGGCTAGTAACTTTGGAAAATCACTAGCCTCAGTGGCTGGTGAACAAAAAAGTTAATGTCAAGCCCTGACCATAATGTTTGCGGACAACACTGTGATCTGTAGTGAAAGCAGGGAGCAGGTGGAAGAAAGCCTTGAGAGATGGAGGTATGCACTGGAGAAAAGAGGAATGAAAGTCAGTAGAGACAAGACAGAATACATGTGTAATGAGAGGGAGGTAGCTGTAATGATAAAGTATGGAGTAGCGGTAGTAAAGGTAGTGAGTTTAAATAATTGGGATCAACCATCCAAAACAATGGACAGTGCACAAGAGAGGTGAAAAAGAGAGTGCAAGCAGGGTGGAGTTGGTGAAGACAAGTGTCAGGGGTGATTTGTGACAGAAGGATAGCAGCTAGAGTGAAAGGGAAGATTTACAAGATGGTAGTGAGACCTGCTATGATGCATGGTTTGGAAATGGTGGCACTGGTGAAAAGACAGGAGGTGGAGCTAGAGGTAGCAGAATTGAAGATGCTAAGATTCTCATTGGAAGTGACTAGGAGGGACAGGATTAGAAATGAGTATATCTGAGGGACAGCTCAGGATGAATGGGTTGGAGACAAAGTAAGACAGGTAAGGCTAAGATGACTTGGACATGTGCAGAGGAGGGACAGTGGATATATTGGACAAGGATGTTGAAGATGGAGCTGCCAGGCAGGAGGAAGAGAGGAAGTCCATGGAGAAGAGTCATGGATGTAGTGAAGGAGGACATGAAGGGGGTTAGTGTGAGAGAAGAAGATACAAGGGCTGGAGTGAGATGGAGGCAGATGATCCATTGTGGTGACCCCTAAAGGGAGCAGGCGAAAGAAGACGACGAATGAGACCAGTCAAACTCAATTTTCTTTAAGTGGTCAAGTAATTTTGATTAATAATACAACCACAATTACTATATTTAAATACAAACAAATGGGACAGTTGGACTACATTTGTCTCCTGCTTTTGCCTCTGTACACTGGCTGTAAAATGCCCAATTCTTCTTTAAAAAGTTCAGCATGTAACTACTTACAGAGAGTGTTTTTTCTTTTTCGCTTCTCTTTTTTTTCCATTGTGTCGTGATATTTTTGGCAGATTTAAACAAGTGTGACATGCTTTCTGCAAAGTCCTGGGTAGCAGAAGGAAGTTGTTAGCAAATGGTTAACAATGTTTTCACTTTGATACTGAACATTCTGTCCCCATATGTGCAAATTAATCTTTTCCTTCCTGCATTTTCAACAGCCTGCCAGGGAATGATCCATATTAAATAGTAACTGGGGAGAAATGTAATTTTACGTGTCTAGCTTTAAAAAGTCTTAAGCACTGCTTGTAATCTGATTACCTTCTCTATTTTTGTGCATATAAAAGATTTAGAGTTATTTTTACATATATGGTTAGAAATAAAACAAAGAGCTCAAACTTCCAACAAGAAAGCCATGCATGTTCCCCCCATGTCTGCACGGGTTTTCACTGGAGACACTGGTTTCCTCCCACAGCCCAAAAACATGTATGTTAGGTTAATTGGCATTAACTGGGGATAAACTGTCTTTAGGTATGAACAGCTGTCTGTCTCTCTGTGTTGACCTTGCGATGGACTTGCGATTTGTGCAGTATGTACCCCACCTCTCACCCAAAGACACACGCCAGCCCCCTTGCAAACAAAAAGGATTAAGAAGAGTTTACTTAGAGCAATTATTAGATTTTAATTTCTCTTAAATGCCTGTTTGCTGTTAGCAAACAGTTTTCACTGCTGATAATCATCAAAACATTCATTCAATAAGGTAAAGGATGGTTTTCATCCTTTATAAACTTAAAAAAAAAATCATACTGCCTGATAGTGACTCAGAAGACTTCAAAATCTAATCAATTGGTCCTTGGTCCATTTCCAGCCTCTCCTGAAAATTTCATCATAATCTGTGAGTAACTTTTTGAGTTATGCTGTTAACACACAAACAAACACATAAACGAATGCAGACAAAAGCAGAGATAAAGATATATCAAAAACATTTACTGCATCACATCAAAAAGGCTTTGGGAAAAAAAGGAGTAGGCAGTATTAGCTAACACTTTAAATGAGCAAGGACAGAAACTAACAAGCTGGGAATAGCTTATAACTCTCTCTATCTTAAGAGATGTGACGACCTAGATGCAGACCCATCTGAGGATCATGGTGTGTGAGTTTGGTGAGCCATCCGGCCAATAGCCTAGAAGAACTTGCAGTGCTTGCAAACTGTGGATGGACAGATGGTGGGTGGAGTTCCACAGCATTAAGCTCTTTTTGTCTTCACCAGAATGAGCTAATAATGCTGTTTACCACACATTTAAAGTCCTATTATGCATTCACATGATTTAGGTAGAGCTGTATACAAATATGTGTTTTCAGACAACTCAACTAGACGTGAAACCTGTTGCTAAAAGAGAATCAATCACAAAAATCACATGAAACATCCTTATAGCACATAAAGAGCTAGTATTATTATAGTTGACTTTGTATGCACAAATAAAAATACAGGAATAGGCAGCGAAACATTCATTACATCCAACAGAAGCACCTAACATGACTTTTATCTGGCAGACTTGAGCTACTTGTTTGAAGAAACAACATTAAAAGTGCTTTTTTGGCAATTATGGAAGTGAAGTATTGCATTTTACTGACACTGTGCATTAATATATTAAAGATATGCACTGTATTTTGTGAAGCTGGTAATATGACATGACACTATGAGTCATTTTAAAACTATTAAAGGAAAATAAATGTTACATAAAACGTCTCCTTTTATTTAGCACTGGGATCTTTTTTTAATTTATGCCTTGAACAAAAAAAAAAATCTAAAAAAAACTGCAAATGTTATGAGCTCCTTCTCTGTTTCATAATTTGTATGTTTGCTATTTCAGGGCATCATTATGAATTCTCTCCTTTCACCACTGTGAAAAGATGTGACTAAAGATGACGCCTTTTCCCCAACCTGCTGCCTTCTTGCACCACACCACAGCCTAGTCATTTTTAATGACTTTCTCCAGTGCTCCTGAGAGGGTTTGTTGTGCTTTCAGGATGTTTACAGGTGCTGTGCTGGTACTCAGGGTGGAGCACGGACCTACAGACGGGTCCACAATCAAAAAATATAGCTGTTTGACACTTAAATATAATATAGGACAGACGCTTGAGGGCACATTATTATTGAAGAAATGATAAAATATAATAATAAAATGTGAAAAATCCTCTGGAATACAGAATGCACCTAACCGACACAACATTAACAAAACCACATGTAAGATGAAAATAAGCCAAGAAGGCTTTGAGTTGATCTATGGGAGGCATGGATGGATATTTCATTTCACTGTTGGGAGACAATAAACAGAGCATTTTCTCAAGAGCACATATTAGGGTGGACACTACAAGTATTAATGTAGTCCAGGCCCTTTCTTGATATTTTTGGGCCCAATGCTAGACTGTATTCAGAGACCCATGTTTTTGTAACAAGGAAGCATTCAAAAAAGATAAATTTGGGTCATTGTGTTGATAAACAGAAAAAAAATTAACTGTTACTTAGAATAAAACTTTCACCAGCATCTATATGAACGGTGTGAATTAAAAAGACAAAAGTTGCAAAATCACAAGAAAAAAAGTCACAAATTTATGAAAAAAGCAGCAAATTTAAGGCAAAAAGTTACACATTACTGAGAAAAGTAGCAAATGTATGATTAAAAAAGTTGCAACTTTCTGAGGAAATTTTAGCAAATTACAAGAAAAGGGTTGCAAAGAAAAAAATGTTGTAAATTTAAAAGAAAAAATAGCAAATTTATAAGAACAATGAAGCACATTTACAAGAAAAAAGTTGCAAATTTATGAGAAAAATAAAGAAAATTTAACTGAAAGAAGTTGCAAATTTATGGAAAAAGGCAGCAAATTTATGAGACAAAAACTGCAAATTTAAAGTGACACACTGGAGAAAATCAAGGTGTTTTTTTTTCTTGTTAACATGTCTGTAACATGTTTTTTTTATATATAACTTACAGGACATATCAAGAGCAAAATCCTTCTTATGTGTCATGTCTGTGTTTTCTGCTGTGAAAGTTCAGCTACGCTTCTCCCCTTGGAAAAAGGCAAGTTCAGATGGAGCATTTTTGTGATGTCACTATAACAGGTGAACCAATCAGAACTAAGCAATGGCTGTTCAATTTTGCCAGCTTGCAGACTTCTGTGTGCAGTGGTCTTGGAGGGGTGGCGGTGTGCCAGCATCCTCTTGGCAGGGATGTGGGTGGGCTGAATTAGATCCTGGTGTGTGAAGGAGGAGGAAAAGGGCAAAAATTTTCACAAGCAAAACTGTAAGACAATGAAAGGGGGTTTTGTGGGAAAGGGGGCATAAGATACCATTTTAAACAATGTAGATTTGTTTTAAGGGGATTTATATCCACTGCAGTGTGTCTTTAAGAGACAAAAGTTGCACATTTAAAAGAAAAACGTAGCAAATTTATGAGAAAGAAGTCATAAATTCACAGGAAAAAAGTTGCAAATCTCTGAGAAAAAGGTAAAAAATTTAATAGAAGTTGCAAATTTATGGAAAAAAGTAGCAAAATTATGAGACAAAAGCTGTGAATTTACAAGAAAAAAGTCACATTACAAAAAAGTTTCAAATTTACAAGAAAAAGCTTCAACTTTACAAAAAAATAGCAAATTTAAAAGCAAAACAGTTGTAAATATACAAGAAAAAAGTAGCAAATTTTGGAGAAAAATGTAAATTCATGAGAAAAATGTTGGAAATTAACAAGAAAAAATTGTTTGCATTAATTTTTAGAATTGGTGGTTTATTTTATTCAGTTACCCAACATGACAGAAAGGTTTATGATGATATTGAGGGGACAGTTCTCGCTTTTTTCCCATGGGGGGGGGGGGGGGGCATGTCAAGTTTAATCATCTGTCTTTTCATTCAAAATATGTTGCATGTCCCCATCACTCCTGCCGCCACCTTAAACAGAACAGAGCATCCTGGTCAAGTGTATGATTACGTGGAAATCATAGTTCCCAATTATAGTGAGCCAGCTTTTACCTGACATTTTATCATGGCAGAACATTTCAGGTAAGAGGTTCTTACTACTGCCACATTTATGCATCAATCATTCACTTCAGATTAATTTTGCCTCTGCTTTGTAAGTGAGAGCTGTTATACACATTAGATCGCAGAGTATCCACAAAGAATACATCAATACGACTTCAAATTTTGCACATGTGCTGTACCATTTTGCCCACTGTGCTTTTAATAACATGTGGTTTATCAAGGTGACACTCAAACCAAACTGGAGCAAATGGCCTTCGGAGCCCATTGCATGTCGTTCAATCAAGGAATAATTGCAAACTGATTCAAAATGTTTTCACTTTGAACTTGGCCCTGGATTTGACTGAAAAGAAAAATTACTGCTGCGATTATGTTTTAGCTGGTAACAGATAGCAGGTTATTTAACAGTAACTGATGCAGTGAGTGTCAGGGCATGGACTGGGCCTCATGTCCTCACTCTGAATTATGATTTTGTTCTTTGTTCTCAGGGCATGGGCCCTAGTCCATCTTCTCACTTTGAGTTTTGTACAGTATTTTGGAGTTATTTGTATTTATCATTGTCTCTGCTTTTTGTATGCCTTAGGTTTATCTCTGCGTGTCCTTGGTTATTTATTATCTGTATTATATCATATCTCCTATGTTTGTATCTTTAATAGTCCTTATTGTTATTCAGCCTTGTGTGTTATTTTTATTCTTATCATAGTCATGTTATGTTTGCCCTGTTATTTCTGTCACGTCCTGCTGTCTTGGTTTGGCTTTATTTTGTGACTGTTCTCAGTTATCTTTTGCACTGCCTGATTTAGCCTTGTTGATTTGTTAAGTGCACACACCAGTTGTGCACCAGTTATTTATGTTCACCTGTTATTTAAGGACACATCTGGGTGCTGCGTACTCATCATTATTTTACGTTTAATCACGCTTCGGTCTTCCGTGATTTAATCTCACCTGTTGGATTATTTTCTGCCTTGTTTTCCTGTCTTGCCTTCCCGTTTTGGATTTATTATTTACACCCTTGAGCTGGCTAGGGTTTGGACCAGCAATAATAAAATATTTGTAACTTAAGTCTCGCTTTTGAGTTCAGCTCCTTCAACTCACCGTGACAGAAGAACGCAGCCAACATGGACCCAGCAGACCTGAAGTTTCAGTTAATGGGCCTCGACGCAGAGGAGGTTTGGGTGGCTTCCAGCATAAAGGACCTTATTGAAGCAGCCCGTACCTTTTGCACGTCGAAAGATGGGGTAATGTTCCTCGCTATAGCCGAAGAGCTAATTGGGGCATTTCCCTCACTGCAGTGGTATCCCCAGCTCGCCAGACTGCTGTGGTCCATCCCCAATTTGCAGCGGATGTTCCGGGAATTGGGTTGCCGTCACAGGTGACAGGAGAGGAGGAGGGAGAAGGAGGATCTTCACGAGCTGAGGGACGTGGCTCATGCTGGCGCCAACGGGCGCAGCGGCCCAGCTGTTCATCTCCGGTGGAGACGTTCCAGCCCTCCATCTCCTCTTTCTTCAACACAGCACCATACCACGGTGCAGCGATGTCTCATCAGACGTGCTGCATCACATCCCGGAATGGATCGTCCGACTCCATAGTGGCAGCTGAACAGGAACAACAGCAAGTACCCTCTTATTTTTTACCATCAATAAATAAAGGGGCTTGTCTTGTTCCCGGGAAAGGGCTCAGCTTTAGCCACCTACCATCACTGCTGAGCTCTCTGCTGCTGCCATCCATCAGTCCTCACCTTCATCTCCTACTGTATGTTTATGTTTTATGTTGTTTGTATATTTGTGGCTCTTCTGAGAATTTGCCTATACTGGGTGGTAATTGGATGTTCTGGGAAGAATCTGGTATTCTGGAGGGGCCACAAGCTGCAACTGCCTCTACACCAATGCCACAGGATGCCAAAGTCTGCCGTATTGGGGTTGCTATAGGGGCACCTCTGTGTGGCGGTGACAAGGAGGAACAGGAGGAGCATCGGCAAGCTGTGCTAGCCCAGGAGGAGCTAATGCTGGACTATTAGCCATGGCTTCTTCCTGAGCGTGTATCCCAGCTAGGTCAGATCCAGCTGGCAATAGCCGTTCCAGTCCCAGCTCCAATGCCTGCTCCGCGTCACTCACCAAGCTCCAGTGCCTGCTCCACATTGTTCCCCAGTTCCAGTACCTGCTCCTCGCCGAATCTCACCACCACCAGTTCCTGTTGCTGCCCTGCCAGTCTGTGTTCCTGCTTCTGATTCTGGGGTGGTCACCCCAGCAACAGGGGACCAGGAGTTAAGGCAAGTACCCTTTCAATTATACTCGAACACCAATTTTGAGAAGTCTTGCCTTGCTCCTGCTGGGGGGACCCCTGTGCAGATTACACCAACTGCCGAGTCCTCCCCATCAGTCTCTGCTGTTAATGACTGTGGTGTCGCCTCACTGAACTCCTGTTTCCCGCCATCGTCTGAGGTGGCCATGTCGAGGATGGGGTCGCAGGAGGACAATTGCTCTAGCCAATGTTCCAGAGGTCAGGAGATCTCTTGCTGCAGTTCCCTTACCCTCACCTTCACCTGCCTTTCCTCTCACCTCCTCCCCGAGCTCCATGCCCAAAGACATTGCTCATCGTCTGGCGCTGCGGGACCTCATCAGAGATGTGGGAGAGTGCTACATCTTCTGGCAGCGGATGGATGGTTGGCAGGATACTGTGTGGAGGGACGTGGCATGGAGGTGCACTCATCGGATCATCGCAGTGAAGCCCCATCTAAGGAAGGACATTCCTGCATTTCTTGATGACTTCCTGTGATCCGACGAGTTCACTTTCATTCCTGAGGAGGAGTCTTCATCCGTTCCTGAGTCCAGCGCACATCTGTCAGCTGTTCTCGTGGACTGTGCGTCTCAGCCAATTATTATGGACCTAGTAACACTCCTGCCATCTGGTTGTGAATTACAAACCCCTGTATGTGCATCTCCTGAATCAGAAATTTCTGCAGTTCGGTGTCCTGCATCAGAAATTTCTGCAGTTCAGTGTCCTGCATAAAAAATTTTTGCAGTTCAGTGTCCTGCACCAGAAGTTTCTACAGTTCAGTGTGCAGCCGCAGAAGTTTCTGCAGTTCAGTGTCCAGCCGCAGAAGCTTCTGCAGTAATGAGTGATGAATCATAAATCTCTATATTAATGTGTCCTGATCCAGAAAATTCTGAATTAGTGTGTTCTGAACCAGAAATTTCTGCAGTGGTGTGTGTTGAACCAGAGGTTTCTGCATTAGTGTGTCCTGTGCCAGAGGTTTCTGCATTAGTATGTCCTGTGCCAGAAATTTCTGCAGCAGTGTATCCTGTGCCAGAATTTTCTGCAGCAGTGTGCCGTGCACCAGAAATTTCTGCATCCATGTGCTCTGCAAAAGAAATTTCTGCATCTGTGTGCTCTGCACCAGAAATTTCTGCATTTGTGTGCTCTGAACCAAAAAAGTTTGCACTGGTGTATTCTAAACCTGAAAACTTAGTATCCATGTGTCATGAGCCCAAAATTTTTGCGTCTGTGTGTCCCAGAGCAAAAGTTTTGGCACTGGTGCCCCCTGTGCCGTCAATTTCTGCTTTTGTGTCCCCTAAGCCTAGGGTTTTTGTGTCACCTTCCGAGGTTGACACATCTACGTTGTCATTTAGTGAGTTTAAAGGATCTCTGTTAACATCTCCTGAGTTTTTGAGTTTCTTGCTATCATCCCTTGAGTTTTTGGGTTCTTTGTTATCATCTCTTGGGGTTAAGGTTTCTATGTCATCTTGTGATCTGGAAAGTCCTGTGTTATCTTTTGAACAAGAAAGTCCTGTTTTGAAATTTTTGTTATCCTTGGTATTTGAAGAACTTGTGGTGTTTTCAGAACAAAGGGCTGGTGAGTTTTTTTCCTGTTTGGTGGCCCTGGGACTCTGGTAGGCCACCCAGTGCATCATGTTCACCCCTCAGGTGGTCTATGGATTTCGGTAGGTCCCCTGACCCGCCGTGCTCTCCGATCTGGTGGCTCTTGAACAGTGAGAGACCACCCGACCTGCCTTGTTTTTTGGTTCGGTGGCCCTGGGACTTTGGCAGTCCACCCGACCTATTTTGTTTTGGGGCCTTGGATTTTATTTGGCCCATGAATTACATTTTTGTTTTGGACTCTGTTGGGGGGGGGGGAACAGTCTGTTTTGGGCCACCTGGCCTTGTACCCCCCCCCCACCCACCCTGAGAGGATTTTCTCTTGGTTTTTGTTTTGGTGTTACCCTGGGTCATCTGGAAGCCACCCTTGAGAGGGGGATACTGTCAGAGCATGGACTGGGCCTCATGTCCTCACTCTGAATTATGATTTTGTTCTTTGTTCTCAGGGCATGGGCCCTAGTCCGTCTTCTCGCTTTGCATTTTGTATTTTTTTTTTTTTTTGTATTTCTCTGCTTTTGTATTCCTTAGGCTTAGCTCTGCCGATCCTCAGTTATTTATTATTTTGTAGAGGATGCCTTCACAAACGAGACTGAGTTTATTTCTCAGGAAAGGTTTATTGAGAGTCTACATCCTCTATCAAGCAAGTATCTCAACAAAAGAAGGGGAACAATCATCCTTCACAGTTCTTATACCCTCCAAAGGCACAAAACCCCCAACATCGAATAACACACCCCCAACCCACAGTCCTTGAGCAAACATACAGCCCCCGAGGCTCCTTGGCGTCTCCATTGTCTCTCTCATCCTTCTAGCCTCCGGGGCTCCTGCTGGGACATTCTCTCCCACTTCTCGTCTCCTAAGCAACCAACTTCACACCTCCTGTAGGTCTCTGCAGGGTCAGGTCTTCTTTGGCCATTGAGACGTGAAGCTTCCAGAATATGCACCATCATGCCTACTAGGTATATGTGGGTGAATATGAATGCCATATATGCGCTCTAAATATGCGCCATAATTTGTATTATATCATGCCTCCTATGTTTGTATCTTTAATAGTCCTTACTATTCCCTTCTTGTGTGTTAGTTTTATTTTTATCATAGTCATGTTATGTTTGCCCTGTTATTTCTGTCACGTCCTGCTGTCTTGGTTTGGCTTTATTTTATGATTGTTCTCAGTTCTCTTTTGCATTGCCTTATTTAGCCTTGTTGATTTGTTAAGTGCACACACCAGTTTATAATTATGTTCACCTGTTATTTAAGGGATGCAGCCCCTCATGTGGGTGTTGCGTACTCATCATTATTTTCACGTTTAATCACGCTTCGGTCTTGCCTGATTTAGTCTCACCTGTTGGATTATTTTCTGTCTTGTTTGCCTGTCTTGCCTGCCCGTTTTGGATTTATTTTTTACACCCTCAAGCTGGCCAGGGTTTGGACCAGCTCTAATAAAATATTTGGAACTTAAGTCTTGCGTTTGGGCTTAGCTCCTTCAACTCACCGTGACAGTGAGTAGCTTCTCATTTCTAAAAAGCAACCATGTCTGAAGAAATATCAGACAGAATAAATAAAGATGTTACTCTGTTTCAGAAAGGTCAAATTATTTACCTGCATCAAGCAAAGAAAACTATCTAAAGAGATTACTGAAACTGAAAGGATAGTTGGGAACAATTACAGACGTGGACAAAATTGATGGTACCCCTCTGTTAATGAAAGAAAAACCCACAATGGTCGCAGAAATAACCTGAATCTGACAAAAGTGGTAATAAATAAAAATGCTATGAAAATTAACCAATGAAAATCACACAATGCTTTTGAATTGTGGTTCAACAAAATTATTTTAAAAAACAAACTCATGAAACAGGCCTGGACAAAAATGATGGTACCCTTAACTTAATATTTTGTTGCACAATTTTTTGAGGCAATCACTACAATCAAACAATTTCTGTAACTGTCAGTGAGACTTCTGCTCCTCTCAGCAGGTATTTTGGCCCACTCCTCATAAGCAAACTGCTCCAGTTGTCTCAGGTTTGAAGGGTGCCTTCTCCAGACGGCATGTTTCAGCTCCTTCCACAGATGTTCAATAGGATTTAGATCAGGGCTCATAGAAGGCCACTTTAGAATAGTCCAATGTTTTGCTCTTAGCCATTCTTGGGTGTTTTTAGCTGTGTGTTTTGGGTCATTATCCTGTTGCAAGACCCATGACCTGCGACTGAGACCAAGCTGTCTGACACTGGACAGCACATTTCTCTCTAGAATACCTTGATAGTCTTGAGATTTCATTGTACCCTGCACAGATTCAAGACACCCTGTGCCAGATGCAGCAAAGCAGCCCCAGAACATAACAGAACCTCCTCCATGTTTCACAGTAGGGACAGTGTTCTTTTCTTGCTATGCTTCATTTTTGCGTCTGTGAACATAGAGCTGATGTGCCTTGCCAAAAAGTTCCAGTTTTGTCTCGTCTGTCCATAGGACATTCTCCCAGAAGCTTTGTGGCTTGTTAACATGCAGTTTGGCAAATTCCAGTCTGGATTTTTTATGATTTCTTTTCAACAGTGGTGTCCTCCTTGGTCGTCTCCCATGAAGTCCACTTTGGCTCAAACAAAGACAGATGGTGCGATCTGACACTGATGTACCTTGACCTTGGAGTTCACCTTGAATGTGTTTAGAGGTTGTTCTGGGATCTTTTCTTACCATTCGTATTATCCATCTCCTCCTGCGGCCACGTCCAGGGAGGTTGGCTACAGTCCCATGGATCTTAAATTTCTGAATAATATGTGCAACTGTAGTCGCAGGAACATCAAGCTGCTTGGAGATGGTCTTATAGCCTTTACCTTTAACATGCTTGTCTATAATTTTCTTTCGAATCTCCTGAGACAATACTCTCCTTTGCTTCCTCTGGTCCATGTTTAGTGTGGTACACACCATGTCAACAAACAGCACAGTGACTACTTGTCACCCTTTAAATAGGCCGACTGACTGATTACAAGTTTGTAGACACCTGTGATGTTAATTTGAGGACACATCTTGGTTGAACATGTCCCTATGGTCACATTATTTTCAATCTTTTCTAGGGGTACCATCATTTTTGTCCAGGCCTGTTTCATGAGTTTGTTTTTTAAAATAATTCTGTTGAACCACAATTCAAAAGCATTGTCTGATTTTCATTGGTTAATTTTCATAGAATTTTTATTTATTACCACTTTTTTCAGATTCAAGTTATTTCTGTGACCACTGTGGGGTTTTCTTTCATTAACAGAGGGGTACCAACAATTTTGTCCATGTCTGTATACTCCATTATCATTATAAGACCTCAGTGAAAAATTTATGCAACTCTGAATTGAAACAAATGTGACATTATATAAACTTACTAAAATGACCCCCTGGAGAATGCAATATTGTTCTTTTATTCTTAACGTTGACATTTTTAGAAATTAAACAAAGGTCTCTAAGTCTAAAACAATAAGTGTTGTCTGGGAATTCCTGGTTTGTACAACCCTTGAAAAAATGATGGAATCACTACTCTTGGAGGATGTTCATTTAGTTGTTTCATTTTGTTTAAAAAAAAAAACAATTTTTATTCAAAATACTAACCTTATGGCTTTAAGAAACATTTTGAAAAGAATGAAAGAAAGTTGTAGTCATTTGCAAATTGTTTTATTAGATCAAGCAGGGGAAAAATATGGAATCACTCAATTCTGAGGAAAATATTATGTATTCATAAAAAAAAAAAAAAACATGCTACACCATGTATTCTTTATCAATCCAGCTCCAACTTAAACTTGTTGTTGTTGCCAGATCAGCATTGCTGGTTGGAGCCTTGTCATGGACAATTTTCTTCAATTTCCATCATAGATTTTCAATGGGATTGAGGTCCGGACTATTTGCAGGCCACACCATTAGCATAATGTGTATTTCTTGACAGAAAATTTTCACACTTTTTGCCCTGTGACAAGATGCATTATCATCCTGGAAATAGATGACATCATCACCAAACACCCTTTCAACTGATAGAATAAGAAAACTGTCCAAAATTTCAATGCAAACTTGTGCATTTATTGAAGATGAAATGACTGCCATCTCCCCCATACCTTTACCTGACATGCAGATCATATCATCAGTGATTGTGGAAATTTGCATGTTTTCTTCAGGCAGTCATCTTCATGAACTTGATTGGAATGGCACCAAACAAAAGTTCCAGCATCATCACCTTACTAAATGCCAGTTCATGATTCGTCACTGAACGTCACTTTCATCCAGTCATCCACAGTCCATGACTGCTTTTCTTTAGCCCACTATAACTTTATTTTTTTCTGTTGAGATGTTAATGACCCCGGTTACATGATCACAATAAACCAATTACTAGGAATAAACCGATAATAGAAATAATCTGTTTTCTCATGTTTACATGCACCGAATAAACAGATTATCAGAGGATAAACCACTTGAGTTAATGACCCCGGTTACATGGCCTTTATTGGATTATTCTGTTTACATGGTTTCTTGGATAATCAGATAACTCCAGAAATCCAATCATCCTTCCATCCATCCATCTTCTTTCACTTAATCCTTTTCAGGTTGCGGGGGGCTGGAGCCTATCTGGTTTATTCATGTACATGTAAACAAAGTCGTTGATGGCTGTCGTTTGGCTTTTCTGTATGTAAATCCCATCTGCATTTCATACAGTTCGGTCATAGCTATGGACTCCAGTTTCCACCCATTTGTTCCTCATTTGTGTTGTTGTGGATGTTGTCCAAGTTTTATCTTGATGCTTTGATGTCTTTCTTCATCTACTAGTATCCTTTTACAAACTTCCCGTTTTGTTTATACTTGGTCCAGATTTTAGACACATTTGACTGGGACCAACCAACATCTTTTGCTACATTCTGTGATGATATATCTTCTTGAAGAAGTTTTATAATGCTCTCCTTTGTTTCAACTGACATTTCTCACATTGGAGCCATGATTCATGTTTATCAGTTTGCTCACCAAGGTGTGCAAGCACTCTTTTAACTGCAGACTATTTACCAGATTTATTTTGATACAGGTATTTGTTTTTGGACTGCAAATTAAAGGGTGATTCCATAAAATTTTCCTCAGAATTAAATGATTCCATATTTTTCTTTTGCTTTATCCAGTAAAAAATTGCAATTGACTACAACTTTCATTCTTTTTTCGAATGTTTCTTAAAGCCAGAAGGTTGGCATTTTGAATAAAAATAGTTTTGTGACATGTCTGAGATTAGTGTTTTGTTTGTTTTGGGGTTTTTTTTGGGGGGGGGGGTACTAATTTAAACAACTGAATAAACATCTTCCAAAAGTGGTGATTCCATAATTTTTGCCAGCGTTTGTACTATGTGAATGTGGTCAAAGCAAGGACAACTGTTGGACCTGCAAAAAGGTGTTCATTATTTGCTGATGCAACATCTGGACCAACACACAGAAGTGTGACAAAAAGCTTAATACTCGCTGGATTGAGAGGTGTCAGAAAACAGTCAGTTTACTTATGGAGCTGACCAGAGAGCCAGTGAAGACCCTTTTCCACCACAGAAAACATTCACAATAGAGCAAGAAGGACAGGACTGGACCATGGAGAAAGGCAGGTGGGTGGGCAGATGAATGTTGTAACTCGAGATCACGTTTGGCATTCCTAAAGTCAGAATCCAAAATAGGCTGCACAGACAAATCAATACAAGAAAAAAATTGTACCTTTAGCTTTTTATTTCTTCCTCCTCATTTTTGCAGCTATGTTAATCTGATTGGCTTTCTATTTGTTTGTATTATGCACAAGCTAGTGCAAGAGCGGCTTATGGGAGTGTCCATCTGGGTTTCCAGGCAACTTTTTGAGAGGATTTTTAACTCGCATATGATCAGCATTGCAACGAGGTGAGCTTTGAGTGGGCACTGTTAAGAATTTTCCAGCAACAATATGCATGATTTTCACCTTACAATAATGTTTCCAAAATCATTATGATGGTACATCAACCTTAGACCAGGTGAATGTTACTTCCACTATAGGGTGGGACTTGGGCCACTGACACACACTCACAAAGCACCCTGTGATTGGCTATTGGGACTCCGGCCGTAGCATGGGCCAGTTGTAGTTTTTTCAATGCTCAGGAAGAGGAAAGTTACATAGGGCTGTTGCAAGCATTGCAGGCCCACTCAGGCTATGTTGGAAGCAATATTCACTTGGTCAAAGTTGATCCTTTTAAGGTGAAAATCTTACATAGTGCTGCTTTAAGATGTATTTTCACCCTTTTTCTGTCTTATAAATGCCAACAAAAAAGCACATAGGGATAATATACAGCAATGGACTGGTTGAAGGCAATCTGTGATTCTGTGGCCTAACCAAACAGTTGGCCTATACTGTATCTAATATTTGAAGATGCAAGTTGCTCAACTTTGATTAAACATGCATAGATGCTGCTACATTTAGGCCACCCTTTCTGATTATTAAAATATAACTCCTAGCCTGAAGGGGACACTGCAGTTAAAGGTCAACTTGTTAAGTTTAAAAGGCCACCATCACTATGCCATCTGACCATTTTTAATAAAACTTGGAGTGATTTATACCAAGAACCGGGATAATATGGAAATCTTTAAAGATTACCAACACACTGAAATAAATTAGGGTTCATATGATAATTAAGCTTTGTTTTTAACATTCTAAAAAAATATACTTGTTTGCTTTCTAGTTGAGATTCAGATGGGAAAGGTTGATGCCACTCTAATATCTGCACAATAAATATAAAGTTACAACTGGATGACATTCTCATCAGCATCTAAAAAGTGTTTTTCATTGCCTTGTGTTTAAATTATGGGTAGATAATGATAGAATTTTGTTCATCTTCTATGATCTTTGCTGACTTTTTGTACTTTTGTTTGCACATTCTCTATTTGAACATATCTGACATGAGGAGGCTGGTTTAAATCATGACCTGGCTTCCCGAGCCAAATGAGATGCTAACCTTCCTGACAGGGATTGGCATGCCTCCATGAAACGTGATATTTGCAGGAAAACTGGCTCATCACTCTCTGAGCGTCATTCTGTGATTACTTCAACTGGAAAAATCCATCAAACCTTTATGACATTGATTAGGTGGTCAGGACCAGACCTTTTACAAGCCGGAGTGTGAGCGCCGGCACGTGCAGTCTGTTGTCTGAGCAAGTGTATTGATAGTGTATTATCTCATGGCTAGACCACACAGAAGGTATTTCAGTTATATATTTAAGTCTTCTAGAAGCTACACCACCTTTTTCTAAAGCTCTGGTGCCTTAAAGGTGTGCTGGATTGTATTTTCATTAAAAAAAAAAAAATACATCAAAAAATGTTTAGGAAGGTGCAGAATTAAAGTCTTTATAATCTTCAAAAAATAATATATTGATAAAAAATACTTTCAAAATCTTTTATGGGTCCAAAACAATCATAATATTCACATCTGAGCAGTTGGATGACAAGACTAGGGTAGCCGGTAAGGATGTCACAGCCAGTAGCATAACTAGGTTGATGTCACCTTTCATCACCTCATATTAAGTTTATACAACAAAGCAGTCCTCGCTTGACCTGCTGTATCTGGCTTGTAACCACCAAAGAATGAGACTGTAGAATAGTCTGTGCAGCATGTTAATGTTTGTCGGAGGGAAGAGTAAGTGTGACACCTACTGACGAGGATGTCAGAATGTTTTTTCGATCACCTTTAAGTCAAAAATAATATAGAGAATAGCGTAGGTTCAGTGCTGTAAAATAATTTATATTTGAGAGCCTGTCAGAAAATGCCGTATAGGTTGTTCATGAAAAAGTTCTGACCAAACAATTTGTTTTTGAAAATAGATATTTCAGGAATTATTCCCTGATACAGACATGGACAAAATTGTTGGTACCCCTCTGTTAATGAAAGAAAAACCCACAATGGTCACAGAAATAACTTGAATCTGACAAAAGTGGTAATAAATAAAAATTCTATGAAAATTAACCAATGAAAATCACACAATGCTTTTGAATTGTGGTTCAACAGAATTATTTTAAAAAACAAACTCATGAAACAGGCCTGGACAGAAATGATGGTACCCTTAACTTAATATGTTGTTGCACAACCTTTTGAGGCAATCACTGCAATCAAACGATTTCTGTAACTGTCAATGAGACTTCGGCACCTCTCAGCAGGTATTTTGGCCCACTCCTCATGAGCAAACTGCTCCATTTGTCTCAGGTTTGAAGGGTGCCTTCTCTAGACGGCATGTTTCAGCTCCTTCCACAGGTGTTCAATGGGATTTAGATCAGGGCTCATAGAAGGCCATTTTAGAATAGTCCAATGTTTCGCTCTTAGCCATTCTTGGGTCTTTTTAGCTGTGTGTTTTGGGTCATTATCCTGTTGCAAGACCCATGACCTGCGACTGAGACCAAGCTGTCTGACACTGGACAGCACACTTCTCTCTAGAATACCTTGATAGTCTTGAGATTTCATTGTACCCTGCACAGATTCAAGACACCCTGTGCCAGATGCAGCAAAGCAGCCCCAGAACATAACAGAACCTCCTCCATGTTTCACAGTAGGGACAGTGTTCTTTTCTTGCTATGCTTCATTTTTGCGTCTGTGAACATAGAGCCGATGTGCCTTGCCAAAAAGTTCCAGTTTTGTCTTGTCTGTCCATAGGACATTCTCCCAGAAGCTTTGTGGCTTGTCAACATGCAGTTTGGCAAATTCCAGTCTTGCTTTTTTATCATTTGTTTTCAACAGTGGTGTCCTCCTTGGTCATCTCCCATGAAGTCCACTTTGGCTCAAACAACGACGGATGGTGCGATCTGACACTGATGTACACTACCGTTCAAAAGTTTGGGGTCACCCAGACAATTATTTTGTGTTTTCCATGAAAAGTCACACTTATTTACCACCATGAGTTGTAAAATGAATAGAAAATATAGTCAAGACATTGACAAGATTAGAAATAATGATTTGTATTTGAAATAATAATTTTTTCCTTCAAACTTTGCTTTCGTCAAAGAATCCTCCATTTGCAGCAATTACAGCATTGCAGACCTAACATGATTGTACAAGGGTTTTCTAATCATCCATTAGCCTTCTGACGCAATGAGCAAACACATTGTACCATTAGAACACTGGAGTGATAGTTGCTGGAAATGGGCCTCTATACACCTATGTAGATATTGCACCAAAGACCAGACATTTGCAGCTAGAATAGTCATTTACCACATTAGCAATGTATAGAGTGTATTTCTGATTAGTTTAAAGTTATCTTCATTGAAAAAAAGTGCTTTTCTTTCAAAAATAAGGAAATTTCTAAGTGACCCCAAACTTTTGAACAGTAGTGTAACCTTGACCTTGGAGTTCACCATGAATGTGTTTAGAGGTTGTTCTGGGCTCTTTTGTTACCATTCGTATTATCCGTCTCCTCCTGCGGCCACATCCAGGGAGGTTGGCTACAGTCCCGTGGATCTTAAATTTCTGAATAATATGTGCAGCTGTAGTCACAGGAACATCAAGCTGCTTGGAGATGGTCTTATAGCCTTTACCTTTAACATGCTTATCTATAATTTTCTTTCGAATCTCCTGAAACAACTCTCTCCTTTGCTTCCTCTGGTCCATGTTTAGTATGGTACACACCATGTCAACAAACAGCACAGTGACTACTTGTCACCCTTTAAATAGGCTGACTGACTGATTACAAGTTTGTAGACACCTGTGATGTTAATTAGAGGACACATCTTGGTTGAACATGTCCCTATGGTCACATTATTTTCAATCTTTTCTAGGGGTACCATCATTTTGGTCCAGGCCTCTTTCATGAGTTTGTTTTTTTAAAATAATTCTGTTGAACCACAATTCAAAAGCATTGTCTGATTTTCATTGGTTAATTTTCATAGATTTTTTATTTATTACCACTTTTGTCAGATTCAAGTTATTTCTGTGACCATTGTGGGTTTTTCTTTCATTAACAGAGGGGTACCAACAATTTTGTCCACGTCTGTACATTGTATGTGAGAATTGTAAGGCTGTGTTGCTGTGTTTGGGGTTCATGTTAGTAGTTAGGCATGTTAGCTTAATAATCATACTTTTAAACTAGTTAGCCAGAGTTTCGATTGAAGCCTCACAGCATAATGCATGCTTCTGGTTCTTTACTTCATCTGATGCCAATAAGAAGGCAGCAAAAAGAAAGCAAATAAAAGCAGAGATACCGATCTGAATCTAGCCTCCACAAACAAGCCACTGCTCTTTTTGATACAAACACCTTTACCCACAAAACTTATGATAATACTGATCAGTCCATTTAACTAGCTCCACGATGATTGCAATAAAATATTAGCTTCATCCAGGCTATAGCTATCAAAAGCTAGCAAGCTGGCTAGCAGGCTGCTCAACCAAACAAGTGTAACAATGGACTTACGAAAGGTATATTCAGTACATTAACAATGAATGATGGACAATAGCACATTTCATTAAACATTCACTTAAAATGACAATAACACTACAGTACTATATTTAATATTATGCTTGGCATTTGTGCTAGTTAGCAACACTCAAGTGCAGCAGTTGAGAACTACTGGTCTTCGCTAGTGCTATGAGTCTTGACAGAGCAACATACAAATAAGCAAATCATAATATGTTCTGTCTTTTACTATCCACTTATAAATTACATTTTGTGGAATTGTAGTATAAAATTGTTATACTGAAGTACAGTGTGGATGGATGCCCTATGATGGCTCACCTATGTGTCATAGTCGCGCTCCCTCCCAGGAATAATCTTACCCCCTTATCTCACGGAGCGGCAAATGCTGGTGAACATAGAAATTTTGGTGTTTCATTTGGGTTCGTAAAAGGTTGGCAAACAGTTTGTACACAGTTTTTAAGGTCCCAAACAGTTTTTCTTGTCACCAAAAATTTTGAAAATATCCCATTTTTTTATAGTGGTTGCAAACAGTTATAATGTGTTTCACTAAAGTTCTTTTCGGTTCGTCAAGAAGTGAACACTAGCAACTGTTTAATAAGACCCTTTACCACAAAACTGTTGGCAACCCCAAAAACTGTGCAAACTGTTTTGCAACCTTTTACGAATGAAGAAAAGCCCAAAAAGAGCAGCATTCTTGAACATTCCTCAGCATTCACTGCTCCATGAGATACTAGCTTGCTTTTCACTGATATTTGTCCAAAAAGTTGGCAAATCCAAAAATCGCCATGTTTGTCAACATTCACCACTCCATAGGGATTATAACCTTTGCATATATTGTAAAGGTTTGTACAAAGGCTTGTACATGACCTCCATGGTCATGTACAAGCGGGGACTGAAAAGTTCATAGGCTGACCATGATGCAGTGGTCAAATTTGACCAAATGTGGTTTATTTTTCGACATAGTCCAATGTCGGTGGTATCTGAAAAGAAACAATGTAGTTAGTATCAGCAAAGGTTGAATTTAATGCATGACTAATTTCGTTGCTGTAGCATAACTCCTTCTTAGTCAGCCTATGAACTTTTCAGCCCCCCTTCGTAAATAATAACATGAAGTGACACAGTTGCAATATACGTAAAGTAGGTCCTCAACTTTTCCCGAGTGCTTGATTTGACCTGATAATTTTCTCTCACTACAGCCTAATGCAAGAGATGTCTAGTGTGTTATCTTACAGCTAATTTCCTGTTACCCAAGTTGAGCAGAACCATCTGTTTGCTCAAAAGGAGGAAGCAGGAGGTGCTCTGTCTGTTGTATCAGTGAGAGGATACCAAACATTATTCATGTCCTAATAGTGACACCACAGTCTTTTGAAGTCAGATATACTGTACATTAAGCTGGGCAACAAAGAAACCAAATGTGCATAATTAATAGCTCTTAAAACATGACGGGCATGGCACTCTTAAAATCCTCCCTTGAATGCCTTTAATCTTACTGGAGTAATTCCTAACCCCAGAGGATTAAGTTATTGATCTTATTCATATTAGAGAACAGATGAGTATTTCAAACTACATACATATCACAACGACAGTAGATTTAACAATTTTACAAAACTAAAATGTTCAGTTTTACTCATATAAGTAATGTGATTGTGTTTTAGGCTCCAGAACTGTTTTTATATCAACAGAAGGTCAAAGCTGCAGCTGCTCAGATGATGTTCCACTTTCTCAACAGAGGCTGTACACATATTTTCTTAGAGCTTAAGTCTTACTGCAGTGTGAGAAATGTAACAGTGTTGAAGTAAAAAAAAAAAAAAAAAAGGGAACAATATTTGTCTAACTGGACCTCCAAAGAGTTTCCACCGAGCCATTTGGCCACATTCACTTGTTTCAGCCAGGCGAGCTGTTTATTGTATTTGCTAAATTAACCATCTGCTAGATGTAGCTTTCTTTTTGTACCACACATTAAAGTTGTGTTTGACATGAGAGCAAATTTACATAATTTTCCAAAATGTTAAACTACTTATAGAGTTTTTACTGAACATGAGTTAAAAGATCCATTAAATGACCTCTTTTAACAAAACACAAAGAAGTAGATGTAAAAGGGGAAAAAAAGCACTAAAGGGTCTCTTTGCTTACCAGTGCGTGAATTGTTGAAGTGCACGACAATCTAATTGTCAGGCTGCTATAACACAATTCCACATCAGGCCTAAAGCTCATGCTATCATATCTCTGCACTCAAATACAGCAGGAAGGGTAAGTGGACTCTATGATGATGGATTGACCTTAGAGATATAGGAAAGGGGAGAAAATAAGGCACTGCTTTCCTATTGATTGTTTTCGGTAGGGGACTCTATATAAGAAAAAGACATAGCACCTGTTCAGATGTCAAAACTGGGCTATAGCACTATAAACCTAATTTAACCAGGTTAGTGAGCAAAGAAAATGGTCTCTTTTATAGACGGTGTGACGTAAGAATACACGGGGACCGGTGGCTGCGCTTAGGTTGGTGGTATATGTGCCAGAGGAGTTTGCTTTATGAGATATCTGTCGAAACAAAAGCTTAACGGCAGCAGGAGTTCTCAGAGAAGCTCGTTAAATGATATCACCATTCTGCAGTGCAATCCACATCAGAGCACACTTAGATCATAAATACTTCAACTACAAATACATGCATTGTTATTTTATAGTTATGTGATGGACTGGCAATCTTGCCTGGGCACAGGTCTGCAACCTGAGGCTCCAGGGCCACATGCAGTACATATTTAGTGGGTCCTCGTGGCTTTGAGTGGCAAATAATCCACAAATTTACAAAAAAAACAGCCTCAAAATCGTGTTGTTTTTTTGTTTTGTTTTTTTACAAAATTTACAAGGAATCGGTTGAAAATGTACCCCCCCCCCCAAAAAAAAAGAAAAGAAAAACACAATTTATGAGAAAAATGTAAATTTTATGTTACAAGAATCCCAAATTTACAAGAAATAGGTTGGACATTTATTGGAAAGAATTTACCCCCCAAAAAGTGTAAATACTACAGGAAAATATTCTAAAGTTTATGAGAAAAAAGTTACAAAATTTCTTGGGAAAAAGTCAGATTCACATGAAAAAGTCACAAATTTACAAGAAAAAGTTGCAAATTTATCAGGAATCTCACAATTTTACACAAAAAAAGAAAAAAATTTAGAAAAAATCATAACCACACCGTCAATAGCAAAGTGGTTCATTCCAGCCTGATGAAATCACCCCGAGAGTGGTCAGGCTTCCTGACTGTTGACCTTGACCTTAAACATGACCTAGATGCATACCATCTGAGGACCATTGTGCATGAGTTTGCTGGACATAGAGAGGATGCATTGGAACAGAATTCTTGGCAGTTATAGGACAGTTACCATAGCAACACAGCACTGAGTGGCAATCACATGTGACAGCTTTATTTTGTATGCAGCAAAACATAAAAATCACACAAAATATTTAGTCACAGCAGCGTACTGTACATAGTACTTTTTTTTACTTTAGATGTTAATACCACACCATTCACTTGATTGTAGTGTGGGTAAAGACAAAGGAGCGCATTGTAAGTGAAGAACTGATTCAGAGCCTTTAATGATCTATTTATTTAATTTATTGCCAATTAATCAAGAGAATGATAAGATTAGCTCTCCATAATACAAGCAGGTACTCTGTATACTGCTGTGACTGAATATTGTGTGTATTTTTTGTGTTTTATTGCATACACCCTAATGCTGCCAGTCATTTTTGCCACTCAGTGTTTTTTAACTGACATGAGTTCTGTTTGGTGACATCATACGCATACCCTCTAATGAGCAATTGCCTAGGAGGATTAATGATTTTCATGAAATCATAAATACTCAGATTTCTTGATTTCTTACAATGAACTTGACCTCAATGTGGAAGCAGACAAACCTGAGGATTATGAGAGAATCATGTTGAGGATCATGTTTACAATCAGGGCAACTGCCTAGGAGGAGTAACACTTTCCATAAAATCATATAAGCAGTGAAATCTCCTAACCTTTGACACTGACCTTGACCTTGAACCATCATGCAGACCCACTTGATAATCATTGTGTATGAATTTGTAGAGAATTAGGGCAATCACCTACTGTAGGAGGAGTATAGATTTTTTCTGAAATCGAATAAATGCCCAGATCTTCTGACCTCTGACCTTAGCCTTGAACATAACCGGTATATAGACTGTGCTAGCGCACTTATTGTGAAGTGCAGTGTGGTGACGCCAACTTCCTGTCGTATCACCACACTCCCCTATATAGTGGGGTGGGTCATCATTGGCACTTCCTCTTATGCCGGATGATCCCGCTTTGTGCTTGCCGTGTACTGCTTCAATATAAGCTGTGTTCAACGTTACCACTCTCTTTGCCTCATTTATCACCAGGTTTGTGGACATAATATTTGGCGACTGAGGATTAATGTGTGGAGGCATGCATTACACCACTCCATCCCTTTCTTGAGCTCCTGGGTTAGCCACCAATGCCATGACCGCGTTGGTTGGAGGCCTGTCAACGTACATTACGGCACTGGACCTTGGGAAGCTCGATAAGGTGTGGGTATGTGCGCTCCTTGTCCACAACCTGGGTATTGAAGGCCGGAGGGTCCTACGGACGCTCGGCGCGTCGGACTCGTATGAGGACGTCATGGAGATGCTAGCTAATCGTATCTCCACCCCAAATAGCATGACTGTTCAAAGAATTCACTTTCGCCAGAGACACCCAACATGTCAGTGAACCTATCTGCCAGTATGTCATTGATTTGAGGCAGCTAGCTAGCGAGTGTCATTTTGGCCACTTGAAGACAAGATGGTATGCAACAAACTGTCATATCCCAAGCGCTTTTGTCCGCGCTCGGGTTATTCCTCATCCTTGTCAGGTTTTGACAGCAGGTGTCGTCACTCGGGCTTCCCGGGCTCTGATTGGCCAGACACTCGGGGGCTCTCAGCTGTCAGAACCTGAGCAGCTGCGCCGCGTTTCCAATCATGAGCAGCTGGCTTTAAATGTCAGTGCGAGTGAATTGAACTCTGCGGCTGTCTCGTCAGAAGTCTTATGACTTTCCCCTATTTCCTTACCACATGCTCCCTGGGTTCCCCGACGTATCCCGCTGCATGTAAGTTATCTGTTATTTGGAATGGTACTTCTCCCTCGTTGACATTCCTTCCTAATTGCGGCGGACGAGAGCTCCTCGTCTCTGCCATAACTCTCTCCCTGTCCCTCGTTTAATATCCCTTGCCTTTGCGGCGTACGAGTGCCCCTCGTCCTAGCCGCTAACCTTTATTGTGAATTCATATTGTGTGGTGTAACGAAGCCTGCGTGGCAAGTTGTGTTGTACACTCAAGCCCTGTGCAATATAAATAAAAGGATTGAATTGCAACTTACTGAACTGTGGCGTCTTATGCTGGCTCGTGAGGGCCAGCCGTGACACAAACTAGCAGACCACACGTGCAATGCTGAGCTGTGTGCTAGGCTATTAATGGCGCCTAATGACTTGACATTAGCTAGAGCCTTTGAGCTAGCTCTCCAGTTGGAGGCCTTCGATAAGCTAGCTCTGGAGCTAAACTGGCACCAGTCACAGAAGCCGTGGGAGCCGCCCACCTCAGCTAATGATGCGGACCCTGATAGTGAGGATAGCTTGGAAAAAGATTATTTGGAAACCAATGCTGCCAGCCAAAGGTCTGCCCCAGGAAAACCCCGTTGCAGGGGTTGTGGGTCCATGACGCACCGCCATAAAGCGAGGGAGTGCCTGGCAAAAAGGAAAACATTGTAGTAGATGTGGACGCTTGAATCACTATGCCAGGGTGTGTCATTTGTCTTACCCGGGGAACCCGCGGGAGAAATCACCCCGCCTGCCCCTGACGGACAACGCTGGGAGGGAATGGTCTGGTTGTGGTCACTGGGGATCGCGGGCTCCGGTGATCAAAGAGGACGTGGTTTGGGACGAAGAGCTAACGGACACCCTTGCTTTCAAGTCTGACAGTTCTTACTCAGTGTCGGTACCCATGCCGGTGAGCAACACCATGCTAGCCCCAGATGGCTCCGGTACTTGTCCGCAGCTGGATGGGGGGTCTGCAGCTACAACGGTGAACACTGCAATGTTTATAGAAGAGGACAGGGCCAGACCAACGAGCATGGAGTTACCACATGCTCAGCAGCAGCACATCAGGCCGAGTAAGGTTCCACTTTGGGTTATAGACTTGGTTTGGGTTCGGGGTGATGAACGGCCATGGCGAAGATGGGCCAGATGACAGCCAGCAAAACATCAACCACGTCTGCGGATAGTGGCGAAGTTGGGAGCGGCGTGCTTCCAGTTGTCCGACGGCTCAATGAGGCACGCCAACCAGCTACGGCATGTCCAGGAGGATGCTTCAGGTGGCGAGGCTGGGCGGGAGTCGGTGATGGCAGTGTGGGATCCGGGTTCCGTCTTCCAGAAGATCATCCATCTCTCTGGGGGTCTGCTGCCTCCAGGGGCGCGCCTGCTGAGGGGCTGCCCCAGGCCGCCCCATGCCGGGTCCACCTTTCCCACCCAAGTGACTGTGCGGTAGTAATTTGTTTATAGTTCTGGTGTTATTGTGTGTTTACTGTGTTTAGTTTAGGAGCACGGCAGATATTTTAGTTTGCAATAAAGACTTTTTAATTTAGTTTGGTGGCAGAATAATCCATCATGCCATGCGGGTCATGTGGTTGTCCACCCACCGGCTCTATTTTAGGTTGTTTTGTGTGAGTGTGTTAGGCCTTTTAGTACCTTAGTTTATGTTTTTTTAGAGTGTGATTCGGGTTCCAAATTGGAGTGGGTTTGAATTGTGTGTGTGTGACTTTGTAAAGGGGGGAGGAATGTGCTGGCGCACTTATTGTGAAGTGTAGTGTGGTGACAGACTTCCTGTCGCATCACCTCACTGCACTATATAGTGGGGTGGGCCATCATTGGCACGTCCTCTTATGCTGGATGATCCCGCTGGGTGCTTGCCATGTACTGCTTCAATATACAGGGTATACAGTGATCCCTCGCTACTTCGCGCTTCACCTTTCGCGCCCTCAGTGCATCGCGGATTTTTCAAAAATATTCATCAAAAATTCAAAATTGAGAAATAATGGGCGGGCGCTAGCAGAAGGCAGGGAGACTACATTAGACCATCAGGTATCAACACGGAGAGCCGCACAACTCAAAAAATCCACCTCTCTGTTCGCTGTTCTCGTGTTGGCTCGGCTCGGAAATCTCGCAAGCTGATTGGCCGAGACGCTTCACCCACCTCCTCTCCCTGCCGAGCGCCCATGAAGGGAAGGAAGACCGCATTCATTGCTCTTTATTGCTCGTGTTACGTAGTCTCGCAGCGTGGAACTTTTTGCTGTTCTCTTGTGCCATTTTGTGCGAAATAGTCTTCCCGTCGAGCCACTACGCCGCCTCCTGCAGCTTCTCCAGCTCTATCGGAAGCTGCCCTCGATGATCCTGCGCTTCTAGCACCTGACGATGAGGCGTCACCTGAGGAGCAGTAAAGCTCTCATTAACCTGTGAAGTAAATCATCTTCATCTTGAGTTACGTATCTTGTTATAAGAATAAAAGAGTTCTAAAAACATATTTATGTACACTTTATTTACATCTACGTATGTATGTACACGTACACACACACACACACGTATCATATGAGAGAGAGAGAGTGAGAGAATGAACGTACGTATTATTTATGGATGACGTCATTAGGGGTGACGCTACTTCGCGGTTTTTCACTTTTCACGGTCGGTTCTGGAACCCATTAACCACGATAAGTGAGGGATCACTGTATTCAATAAAGCTGTGTTCAGCATTACTACTCTCTTTGCCTCATTCATCACCAGGTTTGTGGACATAACATAGACCCACCTGAGGATCACTGTGAGTGTGTTTGGTACCATCGGCACAAATGCTTTGGAGGAGTAGCGATTCCCATGAAATGTGGATAGACGGATGGATGGACGCCGCGTCATCACATTAGCTCCTTTTGCAGGAAAAAAAAGTTGTAAATTTAGGAGAAAAAAATCTGTTACTAGTGCATTGCTGGCATGCCCATTTGTCCAAAATGTGCTGGAAATGGTTCTTTCC
Organism: Pholidichthys leucotaenia; assembly: GCA_020510985.1. NCBI lineage: Eukaryota > Metazoa > Chordata > Actinopteri > Cichliformes > Pholidichthyidae > Pholidichthys > Pholidichthys leucotaenia. The sequence continues at coordinate 260,711,941 of CM035843.1, forward strand.
ACAGCCTCTCTAACCCTGATTTGGTATTGATGGTTTGGACATATTTAGGATATGTTATCTAATGAAAAACAAACATTAAAGTATAAATTTAGGGGGAAAAGGCAATCCTTGTGCTAAAAAACCTATATCAGAAATCTACCTGGGATGTGCTAACAGCTTCTCATTGTTAATCCTTTGTTACAAATTTTTTGGTGGATGTGACATCACACTTTAAGGGTCAGGACGAACCTGTCTTTCATATATTCTAGCTACAGGAGACTATGACAATTGCTTACTCATCCCAAAGAAATTTTTCCAAATGAGTAAGTATAATATACGTCAAATCTGCTAATCAGACTTTTTAACATCAGGAAGGCCACGGCTATAAACTCCACATTATATGCATTATACGCTTCACTGAGCCATCAAGGACACTCAGTGCAAAAGAAGTAACCTTGTGGAGTTCTTCCTTTGAATTACTCTCCCAGTGCAGTGGTGGAAAGATAAGATGACAAATAACTGGAGAGGGCCATCTAGACATTACTGGAACTGAGGGACCATTCATCTTTGAAGCTGAGATATTGAAATAATAACTCAAGGATTACCAGTATGCCAGAGTACAGTTTCTTCATCTCATCACACGTCTTCGTCAGTGCCAAGAGATCTGCTTTGTATTTCTCAATTGTCACCTGGAGTACAGGGAAGAGCAGAAGGAAATCCTGGTAAATTGGGGAATATTCACTCATACTGGAAAACAAGTTCAAATGACAGCGTGATATGTCATTTGAACCTGGTCAAAAAAATAGACAAAAAGTTACTGTTTGCAAATTGTTTAAGTAGGTATCTATTGTAATTATTTTTAGATATTGACAGTAACAGTTAACAAAAAAGAAACATATTTTTCACAACTTTCACAGTACTGGCTTGACTTTTGACCTTTAATTTTGATTAACATACATACAGTATATACTCAAATATTGGTGAAAACAAAAATGGGTCCATAACCTTTGTACAGAAGATTAATATTTAAAGCTGCATTTTTGGGAGCAAAAGTTTCTTACATTTGCTGTTAAAGGAAAGCTGCACCACTAAAATTATGTGGTAACGCTTGTGTGTCATGTATTTAAAGGAAATTCAATGTTTCACAAAAGTCCGTATTTAGCAGCCCATGTACTGTATTTATCAAGTCAACTGCAGACCCAATCTACCTGCTTGCTGTGACCAACATGTTCATACTCCTCCACTGGTGGAGAATGAGGAGTAGTATAAAAACACTCCTTTATCATTTATGCTGAATTGTGTTTCAGGTGGAATAGCTGGTCGGACAATACATTCAGGCTGCTTCACACCAAGTGCAGACCCCCCCCCCCCCCACACACACACACACACACAAAAAATGCACAAAAATGAATTTGAACAGACTGAATGGCATACAGGTACCACTAGGGTACATTCGTTCAAGTGAAAAAATGTCAACATGGACACCGTTAGCCCACTGCTAACAGTGTCAATCAAAATAAACTATGGCTAAAACATCTAATTTTATACAATAAACACCACTATTGAAGGACAACATGAGGCTCAAGACTGACAAGAAGCTGTGCTGCTGTGATGGTATGTTGCTGATGTTTGTTTGGAACTGTTACACACTGGTATAGAAAGGACCTAGTGCTAGCCACAACTGCTAGCATACAGTGTCACATCTGACATTCATAGGGAACTTAAAATACTTAGGGGTCATGCACACAGAAACATTTTTATTTTAACTGGAAAAAAAGATTTGCATGCACACGTGAATATCATACAAACTTCCTCTTGTTTACCCAGGACAACAGCGCTGCACCCAAGGTGTGGAAAAACTGCTGTTGTAACTATGTCACACCAGTAGGTGGCAGTACGACTTTTTTACAGGATGACTTCCTGCCAACTATCAATAGCATCAGGTAGCTTGTGCTACTTTTAAAATTGCAGTTGTTGGTGAAAAGTAAACACATATTCAGCAACTACACTATTGATTTTTCACCTTGATTGTTTTCAGAAACATGTTTTGCTGTTTAGTTTTGAAGATATAGCAGAAAATTTAACATCCCAGCACCATCTTGGATGGGGATTAACAGACTTGAACAGACTGCTTTCTGGGGGACATGATGACCAATGAAGTGCATCTCGTGTGTTTTGTAATGGTGACGTCAGTGTCACAGGCATGTGAATGGGGTGTGATTGACATATACGCTGCGTGGAGGAAAAATGGTGCCAGCAAAAAAAACCAAAAACTTCTACTCTGGAGACTGGTTTCAAATCTCTATATTTTCACACAAAATCCCGGTGTTGTATACACGGACAGCCAAACTGGGCTGGAATGTAAATAAGCTTCAGGTTAGCATGTCCAAGCTGTTCCACTCAGTCGCAAATGTTGCCTGAAGTGGGTGAAACAGAGCAAAAATTTTGTAACTGACCAGAGTAAGCTACAACTGGTCTGCCTTTTTTTTTTTTAACTTTACAAGTGCCTGTGAAAAAACACATCATAGACAGATTATCCTCACTGCCACACTGCATTTTTGCATCACTGCAGAGTGATCATTGCAGATACCAGCAGCCAAAATGATTTTTCCTCTTTGACACAGGATGAAGAGCTTTGCCATCTGTGCTCAGACTCAGACCCATTAATGAACCAGTTGAGGTGTTTTGGGCATCTGACCAGGATGCCACATGGATGCTTCTCAAATGAAGATTTTTTTTTTCAGCTGATGCTACCAGGAGAACACTTCCTTGGAGATCCAGAGCAGTTATTAGAGAGGTTTTTATTTATTTATTTATTTATTTTTATTCCAGCCTAATCAGAAAACCTCTATATATCCCAGTAAAAGATCCCCTGCAATTATGTCACCGGAGGTGGTATAAAATGGATGAATGACTAATGATTGACAGTAGCCAGACAGTTTGGATATGACTTGATAACCACGGTAGCTGATAACAGAGCACTCCACCTCACCTCCAAATGTGTTCAATGCTGGCTTCCAAAGACAGACAGCAACAACCAAAATGGTAAAGTCAGAGCATTAAGGCTCTGCCCACACACTAGAGGATTTTAAAATCTTAACCAAATCTAAAAACAGGGGAGATCACATACATTTCAATTGATTTTTGACAATATACTCCTCTAAATACATTCCTCTTCCAGGAATATTAGATAACTTAAATACTTATTTGCCAAAGTAACATTTGCGCAGTATGATATTAAAGACCTATGCTGATAGTTTTTTTGTTTTCTGCCTAAAGTTTTAATTAATTTTGTTTGGTTTTCCTTCTGTTTTTTCATTTCTTTTTCATGTGTATTTGAGATTTGGTGTGGTATACCTGAGTATGTGAATGTGCATGAACAAATGCACTTTTGTGAATGTACTCGTATCTGTATAGTTGCTTGTTTGTACAAAGGGCAGGTTCATAAGGTTATCTTCTTCCTGCACCTTTTCGTTCATTATGAATGAAGTCATTGAGATGTGTTAATTTAATATTGATGTGGACGAAATAAATCAGTCAATCAATTAAATGCACATACTTGGTGATTCAGCAGTAAGTGCAAGTGCTGTTTGCCAGAATGATTTCATATTGGAGATTGATTAAACATGACTTCAGAAAGGGAAAAACAAACTGAAGGACAATCAACACCATCAGATCACTGTTCTGGTGTGTTCTGTTTTGCAGCAAAAGATAAAAATAATCTGGGTTAAATCCTGTCTTAGAAGATGGTACAGGTGCAACTTTTAGCAGCATGAGTGTTACAGCTAACAGCCTTATACAGCGCTTCCTGATTTGGTGTCGTCTCTCTCTGTGGTTTGCCTCATCCAGTCAAGGCAGGGATCGTAAATATGAAATGTGTTTTACAGGATATTTACAATTTGATAATGGGGAGCCTCATTTTCAATCGCTGAGGAATTTTTTAGTATTAGTATTTAGTATTAAGGTGTGTTTATTACCTTTATTAGTAGTGATGTGTATCTATTACCTTGGCATTTGTTTGGAGAGCAAAGTAAGAATTTCATTGCTCAGGAAATGTTGCATTACTTAACTGTGCACATGATAATAAAGCCATTGAATCTGAATCTTTTGACAAATAACTGGTGGCAACATGGCTCAAATTAGGCAAAATCAGTCATAAAATCATCCACTGTGTAGCCAGCCTAAAACAGGCTTTGGGAAACTACTGGGTGATGTCACAGAGCCTGCATCCATCTTTTAGAGGCAGTCTGTGTTTTTAGCCAACAAATATATTGTGGAATACTACAGTGAGTTAGAGAAATTTAATGTTATTGTTTTGCACACAACTACATTTAATTTTTCTTCAATGTTTGTTTTTCTAGCTTATAATGTTTCACAGTGAGTCAGTCCACTATACTGTGATTGAAACAGTAAGTTGTACTAAGGTATTTTTAAATCCATTTGCAGAAGTGATTTAGTGAAAGGAGTTTCAAGGTTGAAACAAAAATCTCCCACACTTTTCACAGCCCATTCAGTCACAGGCTGTTAAGCTGATGACATTATACACATAAAATATTTTCCCACAAAAAGTTTTCCTCTTGAAGATGACTGCACCCTTAAGGCCGGTACATACTCTTGCAGAGTATGTACTGGAGTATGTGAGAGAGTATCAAGAGTATGTGAGAGGTAAATTTGTTCTTTTTCTTGAGGTGGCAGGAACAAGAACAAAGTTCTTTCTGGCCAGGACATTTCATACTTCACAAGAACCTCAAGAGCAGAACTCCTGGGAAATTCAAATTTCTGACAAATCGCACAATAGTTTTTGGACACCACGCAAGAAAAAGTTCTGCTACAAGGATGTGTCAAGGACAAGTTGCAAGAACTCCCAAACCAGGGCTGCAAGAAAAAAAATTATGTCGCTTTGTTCTTGCAGCCCTCGGAGAGAGAACAAATTTCTCTGTTCTTGCCAATTATATAAAGGCCTTTACTATTGTGAATGTGGCTTCTTTGAAACTGATTTTAGAATCCTCTTCAAAGAGAAAATATGTTTTCACTACAGTTCTTTCCTGAAACACAAAATTCTGATGGGTGTATTTACTGCTTTCGCCCTGCTAAACACACCAGTAAACTGAAACATGGTGGTGTTGCCAAATTGTGTGTATCTGAAGATAAATTACAACAGCCTTCCCAAAAATACTCTCATGTCCACTAGGTTTGCGGGACAAGAACATCCATCCATCCATCTTGTACCACTTTTCCCGAGGTCTGGGTCGTGAAGGCAACAGCTCAAGCAGAGAAGACCAGACTTCCCTCTCCCCAGCCACCAGCTCCAACTCTTCAGAGGATACCAAGACGTTCCCAGGCCAGCTGGGAGACGTAGTCTCTTCAGCGTGTCCTGGGTCTGCCCCAGGGTCTCCTCCCAGTGGGATGTGCCCAAAACACCTCAAGTGGGAGGCGTCCAGGAGGCATCCTGATCAGATGCCCAAACCACCTCAACTGGCTCCTTTCGATGTGGAGGAGCAGCGGTTCTACTCTGAGCCTCTCCGGGATGACTGAGCTCCTCACCCTATCTCGAAGGGTGAGTCCAGTAATCCTATGGAGAAAGCTCATTTCAGCCACTTGTATCTGCAATCTCATTCTTTCGGTCATTACCCAAAGCTCATGACCATAGGTGAGGGTAGAAACGTAGATTGACCGGTAAATTGGCAGCTTTGCTTTAGAGCTCAACTCCCTCTTCACCACAACAGACTGGTACAACATCCACATCATTGCAGATGCTGCTCCGTTCCGTTTGTCAATTTCTCGCTCCATTCTCCCCTCACTCGTGAATGAGACCCCAAGATACTTAAACTCCTCCACTTGGGGCAGGAGCTTGTCCCCAACCCAGAGAGGACAATCCACCCTTTTCTGGCTGAGGACCATGGACTCGGACTTGGAGGTGCTGATTTTCATCCCAGCCATTTCACATTCAGTAGCTGACAACAGTCACACCCACTTTAGGTCCCAAGAGGATTCACTGAAACATGATGCTTATAGAATAAACTTTTCTCTCTCAGTTGCTTTGATATTTGGTTAACAGTCGTAAACACAGTTGTCTGCTCCTGCAAAATTAATATATTGTAATCTGTCAGAATGTTGACGGACAGCCTTCAAATTCCTTTCAACTTTCTGTCACTATGCTGTGATGTGGTGACAGTGACACCTACTTCACCGCGCGTTTGTTCAGGTTGTCCTATTGGGCAATGACCCACATTGCTTACAGTGTCAATGTGACCAGGGAATTTATCCCGGGTGACCCTATTCAAACAACAGATGCCACTCTGATCTTGGAGGGTTAGTTGGCCTTATTCTGGGTTGCCAGGTTAGTTTGAAAGGGGCTTATGTGAGTTTGGTGATCATCCAGGCAATTGCCTAGGATGAGTAGTGATTCTCATGAAATGTGGAAGCATGGGCAGATGGACACATGAACGGACAAAGCATCATGGCATTAGCTCATTTCACCTTTGCTATAAGCTGAAAAAAAGACAACCTCCATCTGACCTCAGTTCTGAGTGATGTTAATAATGACCTTTGTTACAGTATATCCCACAGTGTACATTTAAATGCATTCATATACAAACAGTAAAAGAGGATGTGCTACTTCACCTTCAGGTCTTTGGAGAAGGCTGGGTGAAGATCCGCAGGATTTTTCTTCTTGGAAGTTTTGCTATAGTGAATGACTTTCTGCAGTTCATTCTTCAGCACTGAAGGAGCACACACATCTTTGTTATCATCCTTGTTATTTGAGCACTAAGACAAATAGATGCCTTAAATCAGACGCTGCATCCTGTGTGATCTTGTGAAGTGCTGTATTTGCGCTTGTGGCCACTGTTTGTAAGTTATCATATAGACACTATATTGGATTGAGACTCTACACTCCCTAGGCAATGAGATCAGTGTGTTTCAACAAAGTATACTGAAAGCACAATTACAAAAAGATTGAGTAAATGCTACTATCGCTCCTTCTCACAAATAACCATGTTGGCACAAAAAAAGGAGGGTCAATATTACAGCAATCTCAGCAAATCCAGCAGTCTTCAGAGGCAGTAGTAAAATGTGGCATCGTAGTAAAATGTGATCTACTCACCATCTACTTCTGCGGTCAGGCCTTTGATGGAAGCTGTCCAAAATTGAGAAACAAAGAGCAGTGACACACAGAAAATACACATTTGACTTAACAAGTCTCAACTAAGAAGTACCACACAGGTTTTTTTCTCCTTCCAATTTTGATCAAATCTTGTCTAGCAAATACCTCCAGGGACAGTTTCAAATTCTGCCAGCTCCTGAGTAAAACTGACCAAGCCTGGTTCATGCAACATGATCTGCTCCACAAGGGCATGAAGCAAGGTGAACTTCTTGTCTCTCCCACGGAACTGCATGAGCTGAGGATGGAGGGACAAAAATGGTAAAACAGGGGGTACAAGAATTTGACATTTCCATTGCACACAGTACAAGAACTTTATCATAATGCTTCAACTCTCTTCCTAAAGAACAGATACAGAATACACATAACAATTTACACATTGATCAGATTTTTTAAATATTTTCTATGCACTGAGTTGCAAATTTTTCATTTGAAAAAAGTAAATCCAAAAAACAATCCTGGCTTTTGATTCAGTTTGAAAGACAGCCTGCAAATAAATGTCTGGCATACAAGGAAAATCAGCATTTTCATTTAAAGGGATCATTGACTGAAACTTTTTTGTAGGTTTTAAGCTTCTGAAATGCATTTATTGGTGAGGTCATCATTAAAATACTATCAAAACACTCACTTCTCTTAAAAAAAAAATACACAACCTTTATATTGTTACTGTTTCTGAGAAGCCATTTTAACTGTTCCAGGTTTGCAACAAAACATCATAAATATGATAAACACAGCCTTGATACCTGACCGATGCTCTATTATTGGCCAGCTGTGCTCTGTCTGTCAACAATGTACGGGAGGTGGGGCAGTGAAAAATTCATAGTGGTCAGATTTGACCAAATGTGGTTTATTGTTCAGCATAGTCTCCCCTTCGGTTCACACACTTCTTCCATCAGTGATGCAGCGCTTGGATCCCTGCGACTGAAAATAAACCACATTTGGTCAAATTTGACCACTATGAACTTTTCAGCCCCCCTCATAGATGAGTGGGGAGCTCAAGCTTCAGCGCTAACAGTGCTACTAGGGAGTTAGCTTACCAAGCACAGTTTATATTGTTATTTTCTTTAGATTTCACTCACTCTAATAAACATCCCTGTTTCTACCTGGTTCACACAATAATATACGTATATTGCATTATTCTGGCTTATTTTGTTGTATTTTCACTGCTACATCGAACTGTTTGCAATACCTTAGCTAGGTGGTTGGAGTCTGTCAGTCTAAAGGCATTAGAGCTCCCCTCAGCAGGGAGAGGCTGACAGACAGGAAAACCTGGCCGTAGCTGATTGCTACTTTCTATAAAGTCTATTCACCCCCACTGGAATCCTTTTTATCTACCAACACCTGACCTAATATGCTGATGTATAAAGTGTCAGCTAGCCGCCTTGGGCCGCCATTCATTCATTCATGATTGTTTCTGTGTTTATTGTACTCCAGGGATCTGTTGTATCCTATAAACCACTGTAACCACACCCTCCTGTCCACTAGTGATGTCTCCATCCATCCTCTACTGCTTATCTGGGGGTCTGAGTTACAGGGGCAGCCATCCAAGCAAAGTAGCCCAGACTACCACCTGGTTCACATAGCACCATGATCCCTATGATCTCTCCTGCATGTGGTGAGCCCACTGGAGGCAGGCGGACCCATGTGGTTCCTTTACACTGGATCCTTGTTGCAACTTCTTCACAGGGTCTGCCTCTTTACCCAGGGCCAGTTTGTCTTGGGAGACCCTACCAGGGGCAAGCTACCCCCAACAACATAACCCTCCACAACGGTAAGGCGGCGATTCACAGAGGAGTGCTTCATTCCATTCATTCATTAAAACAAATTTACATTTGTTGGCTCAGGCTTGCTACCCGAGCTAGGAAGATTAGCAATAGTAACGAAAGAGGGCGGGTGCTCACAGTTGTTTTAATTTAAAGCTTATTTCTCAAGATTTTCTTCATTTGATCAGGATTTGCACAATCTTGACAAAATTGGGAACATCATTTCTCTCCTGTTTTGTCCTCCCTTCATTGGCTTCCGATGGAATCTAGATTTAATTTTAATGGGATAAGGACCTGTACTCATATAGTGTTTTTATAATCATGAAGACCACTCAAAGCACTTAACTAGTAGCTATACTAACCCTCTATTCTAAGGCAGTCCGTCTACAATTTCGCAGGATGTTTTTATGATTGTTGCGGCTCAAAAAGCCTGAATTCGCAGGAGCTTTTTCTTAAAGTTGCGATAAAAGTTGCGATGTTTGGAGAGGTTTTTTTGCACTAAAAGTTGTGGGAAGAATTACAAATTTTAAAGCAGATGGTTTTTCCAGCTTACTACAGTGATATTCTATATAACAATACAAGAAAAGCACAGGGTTGTCAGACATTTCCTATTACAGTGATTTGTAAATTAAGCAGAAACTTCTGCTATACAGAAAAACTCTTCTGTGCACCAGCCAATACAGACTTTAACACAATATCCATTACAACAGCTAAACTGCATTGAATGCATGTTAAAGAGTAGAGATGTGGAAATTATTTGCAGCGCCTACATTTGAAAACTCCCTACGGTCCCCAACCACTCGGTACCGAGCAGAGAGGAAAAAATAAATAATTTATTCTTTTAGTCTGTACTGTCTCTTGGAGTTTGTGTTTTTCCGGGGAAAATGCCTAACTCCTACCTGTCTGTCTAACTGTTGTGCATCTTGACACACACACACACGTCTCATCAGAGACACATCTTTCATTTACGGGGGAGCGGGGGGGTGTGGGGGGGGTGTTTGTCCGTGTTCAGACCAGAGATTCACAGCTTTAAAGCTCATTGACAAGATGTAGTAATGACTTTACCTCTAAAGATGTATGAAATTGTCAGATACTGGCTGTAGTGTTAGACTTGCTTATTTGTTTGTGATTCTATGGAGTCTCTTGTCACGTGCGCTCCCGCAACGGGGTGCTTTTGGGGCAGGCAGACGTTTTTCAACACAAACCCAGCACTTTGTACATGCTTTCAGAATGGAGACATCCACCGGCAGGCTGGGGGACACAGAGGAAGGGACGGTGTTGGAAACCTCGCGGGTGAGTGTTTTTTTTTAATCACACACTCTTTTTTGCTGAAGCATTCTGTTATTACTTACTGTGAACAAGGAAGTGAATGCGATGTAGTGATGCATTTGACTGATTAGACTGAGCGTTTCAGCGCCACTCAGCTGAAATTTGATTGGTGAAATTAGCGGAAGTTGACGAGGATTAGCCAAAATTGCGGGAAGGTTGCGGTGATTGGATAAAGTTGCAAGGTTGCGCAGATTGGCTGATTTCACGTGAAATGGCGCAACTGCAACATTGCGAAATTCTGGAGGGACTGCTAAGGGCCTATCAGAGTCAGATACCCTGAGCCAGGTTCTGGTGGAGGTTTCTTCCTTTTAAAAAGTAGTTTTTTTCCTCTCCACTATCACCAAGTGCTTATTTACAGGGAACCAATTGATTGTTGGGGTCTTTCTGCAGTTCTGGGGTCGTTGACCTACAGTTGAAAGTGCGATGAGACGACTGTTATTGTGAACTGGGGCAATAAAAATAAAGTTGAATTAAAATGACTTAAATTGAATCATTCAGTGACTGCTTATTATTTATTATTCCACCAATAACATTTTAACTGATTTATTTAGAATTTATAATTTGTTTATTTTTATGACAATCACACATTTCCCCTCAAGAAAATATATTTTTGGCCTGCACCAAACATGTAGCCAAACAATTTTGTTTATGACACCTCTGTCCAGATCACAGGATTCTAAAAAGCCTGAGGCAAAATGCATAAAACTGAGTAGGCTGAAAATGAACACTATGTATGGTGGCATATACATACCCTTTTTAGACTTATAAAGTGCTGAGTATGAATGGGCCTCTTTTATGAATGTCAATAATCATCAAACGAAGGGAGGGGGGAGAAAGGGGGGATGCACGTTCTCAGTAACTTTCAAAGTGCTTTTAAAATTCAGCATTTTATTCTCTGTATCTGAACACTTTTTTGCGATGAGACACTTAATTTAGATTCACCAATTAACCTACAAGTAGGTCATCTTACTGTGGGAGGAAACCAATGCAGGGATGGTGTAAAACATACAAATTCCACAAAGAAAAGCCTCAAAGGACCAGAGACTTCAAACAATCAAACCAGGGAATTTGTAATGTCTGTCTAAATGAAAAAAACAACAGAGGTCATCAGGAAGCCTGATAACATTCAGAATATGCTCAGTTGTTTATAATTAGGCCCAAAGACAGGCCCATAAATGATAAAATGAACACATTATTATAGAAAAGGAAAATTTCATTGAAAGAAATGCAAGGTTTACTGGAGTTTGTGTGAGGTGGGCACATACTTGTTTGACTGTCTCTTAATAAACTCCAGTTTGTGCGGGGGAGAAGGAACACCAAGTTTTGTGTGTGTGTGTGTGTGTGTGTGTGCGTGCGCATACATAATGAAGCGCCTCCCCCTCTGTCTCTTCCTGTATGTTACCAAGATGTGCTCTCATTCTCTTTAGACAGGAAAGGTTTCTCCTGTAAAGAATGTGCTCTTTGCACACTCATATACTGCATCTGTTCTAAATCTAATGAGGAAATTCTGGAATCCTCAAGACTTCTTTTGGCATCAAACAAATTTCTCTTGGGCAGACTTTGTTGAGGTGGTGAGTCTGAACAAATTTCCCATTGTGTGAATTTTCAGTCATTTTTCCAGTATTTTAGAAAATAACTGTAAAATAACTGCCAACTTATCATGGTGGAGGGGATTGCATACCTTCATGAACCCAGGAGCTATGTTGTCAGGGGCAGCTTGCCCCTGGTGGGGCCAGACCAAGAGCAGTCCAATGGAACACCTGCAGAAGGGATCAAGGCAATTATAGTGCTATGTGAACCAGGCAGCAGTCTGTCCTCTCTGCTTGGACCCCCCCTTCCCCCCGTGGATGGATGGAAATATAAAATAATTTGATAGAATTACCAATATTAATGCAGTAGTAAACTCACTGATATGCTTTTTATTTAAATTGTTAAAATCTCCACATCCCTCAGCAAGCATGCCATGCGAGTCGCCCCCTGATGAGCAGGAAGATCGGCTGTCCAGGGCCACATGATCGGTGGAACTGAAACCGCGCCTCACCAGCAACTGGATTGAAGCCAGAGATGAGCATCCCTAGTCAGCGCTGGAGGACCTGGCCATACTCACCCAAGGTGAGTTTTTTTAAATACCCCCTTCCCCCGCGTGGAAAAAAATATATATATGTAGCATTGGGCTGTGAGGCACTGTCCGAGAGGAATATATGTAAGAGAAAAAACTTTCAAAATAATAATATATTTAAAAGCAAAAACAAGCAACAAATATATAGTAAAAAAGTAGCAAATTGACAAAAAGAAAAGTCATTGATGTGAGAAAAAAATTATAAATTTACAAGAAAAAGACACAAATTTAAAACAGCACCTCAGAAACTGACACTTCTCAAAAAAAAACTTTGTAAGTGGTACTTTCTTACTCGAGTAATTTTTTGGTGATTACCTACTTGAGTATTTTATATAAGGTAATGCTACACTGTAAAAATTAACAGTACTTTTTAATAAAAGTAGAAAGTAAATATAACTTCCTCAAAAAAAATTGGAGTCACTCATTTCTACAAATTTAACCTTTCCTCAAAAATACATGTTTGTAGTAGTAACTCAGTTGCTGTGAGTGCATTTTCAGTATTGGTGGCATAATTCCAATTTGTTGCATTTATTCATCTTGTCTGAGTTACTGTAACTTCAATATTGCTATAAAAATGATTGCTGACATTTGATTTTTATTTAGGGTTTGAAACCATCAGGATGTGCTCCAGTAAATCAAACATCCAGATAGTACCCTCGTCCAGGGTGACGAGCTCTGGCACAGGGACCCTCCTGTGATGACCCTGGGTGATATTGGTCTTGCTCACTCTCCAGGGTGCCAGGCATGTTCTCATCCCACACCACCCCGTCTTCTACTCTCAGGATCAGTCGGTCCCACAATCCACAGCCCGACCACTCCTCCCCAGCACTGCTTGTAATGGCAAAGCCCAGACTATAAAACAGGTCGCAGCCCATTATGTTTTCCCCACTGGCTGTAACGGTGAATTTCAGGTCACACATCTTGGCTGATTTGTACTGAGCCATCAGTCTTAGCATTCCCACCGTGGCCAGCCGTCCTCCTGCATAACCATAAAGTGGTGCCAGGTCACCTCCAATCCTGTAGTGTGGGAAAAAACACCTCACGGTTGCCCAATTCAACACTAAGCCCACCGCTCCCATGTCAGTCAGTAAAGGCATCTCCACTCCGTCCAACTCTACCATACAGTATGTGCGTCTGTTGGTGCTTGGGGACACAGCGTGAACAACCGTGGGGGCGAGAGAGTCCTCTTTGTGCTGCGGAATTCCTCGCTCAAACGTGCGGCATACCCTGGCGAAGTGATGCAAGTGGCCATACTTGCCGCAGCACTTCCCTCTCGCCGGACACTCTCTGGCCTTAAAACGGTGCTTCGTGGACACACAACCCAGACATTTGTGCTTCACCGGGGCAGGCCTCATATTCACAGCATTGGCGTCGTCCACATCATCCTCCACATTACCATCGCTGTCCAGGTCCACTGCATGCGCTGTCGGTGGTGATCCCAGGGGTTGGTGTGACAAGTTCTCACTCAGCTCCCATGATAGTTTATCCACAGCTTCTAGTTGTTGAGCCAACTCGATGGCCGTGGACTGCATCAGTTTTCCCGAAAACGTAAGCAGCTTCGACCTAATTGCAGCACAGTTGTTATGCTCTGCCAACTGGTTGCGAATCATCTCTTCCTCCAACGGTTCAAACTGGCACTAGCTGGCCAACAGCCTCAGGTCTGCCACGAACCGCTGAACAGACTCGCCCACCCATTGACGGCGCTGTCGAAACTGAATTCTGCGAACTATGATGTTTTCTGGGGCAAAAATGGCACGCCATTAGCTCAACCACTTCTTCAAAACTATCACAGTCACCCAGTGTGCTCAGAATCCGCTGTCCTTCCATTCCAAGATTATGAACCAACAACGCATGTGCCCTCAACTTCTCCAGCATCCCAAGGTTTAGCGCCACCAAGTACATCTGGAAGGCGGCGTACCACCTAGACCAGGGAACAGGTGGCTCACCCGGGAGCTCCAAAAATGGCCAAACAGGTGTAACACACGGATCCATACCTGCTTTTATCCTCGTTGCCAAAATGTTATGTCGGGACAAGAAGCCAAGGACGAGGCCAAGTGTCAAACTGAGCACACGTTTATTAAAGCGGAACCACACACCACCTACGCAGCTGTCAGGCAGAAGAGATGGCAAAGAGACTGCCCCTCCTGCCTGCTGCCCTCTTATAGTCACTAGTGGTGGCAGAACCGGAAGGTGGAGCCGCCACCCGTGCTTCACAAATAAAAGCCTAACATTATATTATATCTAACTACACAACAAAGATATTTGGGTTTTAGATAAAGTTTGCGTTTGGCACCATAAGTGTGACTGCTATGGCTCCTACCCTTTGTACCATAGTGGCATTTGACGCTCTAACACTGAGGCTATACATTTGTACCTTGGGGGACCCCTCAATCACCAGGGGCCCATAGTGTTTGCGTGCACTGCGCTGTGGAGGAAATGGCCATGCCAATTGTGTTGTGTTGTTATGTACTGTAAGCTATCTTACACTGCTTACACATATTTCAATGCAAGAACAGCCTGCAATTGTGTGACTGTCACTCATATTTGTTTGTTTAGCATTTTAAAGCCCAGGCTGGCCTTTGGGAATTACCTATACAAGACACACACCAAGTACTGATGCTCACAATAATAATTTTAAAAAACAGCTTAAAGAAAAAAGATGCGAGATAACCTCAATGCATTTTTCTTAGCAGCAGTCACCATTAATGTGAGGAGTGTCTGTCTTGAACAGTAACAGTTTACTTTTCTCAATTAGACCTGGAAAAACCTCTGAGGAAACACAAGGCCTCAGCTTCATTAAATGGAGCGGAGTACGTTTCACTTCTGTGCCAAGAGCGCTGCCCCTTAAACCTTCCCAGCAGAGAGACTAGCACACAGAAGAGCGGTTCAAGCTAAATTTGGAGGAATATAGAAACGCCGTCTTAAAACCCTCAACGCAATCTGTGCATTTATCAATTTTGTCAACCTTGAAAATCAATTAATTATATTGTTTTGCTTATAAGAAAAGAAGATTGTTATGTCTGCTGCATTAATCTAATAAAACAGGAACCAAAGTTTGTTCAGTTTAGATTAGTAAGAAGCTAGCTCAATGTAAAGGTACAAAAATAAAGCTTATCAATTAAAACCATATAATTGTGTTTTACAGTATGTACTATGCAGCTTCTTTGTAAATCAAAGCAAAGGGTTTTAAAATGGCTGCTTTTTATAAACCTGATTCATCTGTTAGGGTTAATACACAAAAATAAGATATGAACAAGCTTTTTTGTTGTTGCACTCTAGATTTTTGTGTAAATGTTTACTTTGAACAGAAACAGTCTATCCATCCATCCATCCATCTTCTACCGCTTAATCCATTTCGGGTCGTGGGGGTGGGGGTGGGGTGGGGGGGGCTGGAGCCTATCCCAGCATCTTTGGGCGAGAGGCAGGGTACACCCTGGACAGATCGCCAGTCCATCGCAGAGAAACAGACAACCATTCACTCTCACAGTCATACCTAAGGACAATTTAGAATCCCCATTTTGATGCCAATTAACCTAACTTGCATGTTTTTGGGATGTGGGAGGAAACCGGAGAAATCCCAGAGTAAACCCACGCAGACACGGGGAGAACATGCAAACTCCACACAGATCACTGTTGGTCAGGGGCTGGGATCGAACCCAGGATCCTCCGGCCAAGGGTGAGTTGCTGTGCTGCCGCAGTGCTAACCACTCCGCCACCACGCTGCCCCAGAAACAGTCTAATATTTTGAAATTTATTAACCCTTTGTAAACTGTAGTCATATGAAACTGTAGAAACCATTTCATGAACAGGAAAAGGATAACATGAAAAGGTGACCTCTAGTGGTTATGAAAAAAAACTACAAAAAGTGAGATGACAGAGTGTAAGAGGTGTAATGTGTTTAAAGTAGACCATCACGCTGCCTAACCTTAATCATTACCTTATACTTAACCAAATAGTTTTAGTGCCTCAACTTTACCTATTAAACTAACTTTAACCACCAAAAAATGTATATGGGATGTCTAAACCTACATAGTGTTGCTTTGATTGAGTTATTGGTAACACTGTTGATTAGTTTGTAAGGAGGAATGTTAGGGTTAGGGTTCATATTGGGACTGCAATGGACTGATGATCTGTCATCTCTTGCCCAAAGATGCTGGAATAGACTTCCAAAAGGACTAAGCGGTTAAGAAAAAGGATGGATGGATGGATGGATAAATGTCTCACAAGTGAAAGGCAACATGGAATTAGAAAAAAAGAGAATGCGGGGCATGGAAGAGCAGTTTTTAGTACCTTCTGCCACCCCGACCCTCTCGCTGATGAGGATTTTTGTTGAAATGTTGAAATACCATTGAAAGCAGTGATGTCACCATATCTGTAACCTTCAACCACGTCCTAGTGGGAGGTTGGAATAAATGACTTATGTGGATGATGGGTTAGTTAGAGGACTTGATGAGCTGTATGCAATACTGACAGTCCCATCAACATTTTCATTGCACTGTCACATAAACCAGAACACAAAGATTTGTCTGACTAACCTGTATGATGATTCATAACTAAGACATTGCTGCAACTGTGGCAACATTTTGCAACATTTTTCTGTGAAACTAGGTGGTGACACACTCGTTCAACCATCAGCATGACTGTGTCAAAGATCCAAGGGACCCCAAATGGCTGAGAGAAAAGTAAAAAATGCACAGGAGCTCTGCAATGTATGCCAATGAGTAGTCTTATTAGCCTGGTGCTGCAACTCAATCAAAGGTCAGGCAACAGTGGTGGACTCATACTTTTGTCAAGGAGGAGAGGCGGAATCCCTTGGCCTTTTCCTTTCCGGCGTTCTCATTGAGGTAATTGCCAATGGTGAGGAGGTACTCCAGCACGGAAAGAAATGACCTGCAGTTGTACAGCTGCGTGCACATTCTGATCTTCTGGTTAATCAGCTGGAAGACAAACACAAGGGCACAATGCAAAGTCATTTGTTCTGAAATTCAGCAGGGCTTCCGCATTCATTTGGACTACACACAGCATTGTGGAATTTAAGTGGAATAAGGCTGGGGCTTGTTATTGGGCTCTCTGTGCTGACAGAGCCGACAAAAATAACTCCAGGCTTTACTTTACAATATACACAAAAATAGCTCCCTCACAACATCTCATTTGACCTCATTAGGTGAATAATCAGGACTATGTTTTTGTAAAATGATTATTCCGTATGCAATTGTATCGAGCACAAATATCCCTCTAGATTATCACACAATTTCCCTGTTTAACAATCTCCAAAACAGATCCTGTTGAATATGGATAGAAATCACATCAGTAAAAAAAAAATAATAAAGTGGGATTTTAGGTTTTGCTGGTGGTGTATTAGGGGAAAGGGAATTGATGTTATGGGAATCATAGTCCTTGACAATGAGTTAGCTCTTCCAAATAAGGGCCGTGCCAGCCAGCAACAACACTCCCACCATATGCTCATGTTTTAAGAATAACCTCCCAAATCCTACCAGTGGGGCAGCCTCAATTAAACACAAGATCCAGCTACAGAGCATTATATAAACTGGCTTCACACAGGGCCATCTGTAGCATTTTTGTGAGTTATTGTAGTTCAATAACTTCAAGCCCAACTCATAACTCATTATAATCTGCTTTGAGGTGACTGCCTTAATTTTACAGATATAACATCAGAGGGCAGATTTACTAATGTGCTGTGCCATCCCAAAACCCTGTTTTGGTGTTAAAAAACTACTGTTTACATTTACTAAAGGGCACAGGGCAAAGTTAGTGGTGGAAAGGCGTGGACTATGTTAATTTTGCACCTGGCCTCATTGCATATGTATTTGTGGGAATTATCATGTCAACTCGCAAATTTGAGGGAGGGGAGTATTTAAATGGCCGGCGTAAGATGATTTATTAAGGGTTGCGGTTGTCAATTTCCTGGTAAATGTGCCAGGATTTAACAAAAAAAGCTTGTCTTAATTCATCTGCACCTGATGACAGCGATCGCCGGTGCCAAGACACTGGCGAGAACCAAGGGCACGTGGCCAGAGAGAGAGAAGCTTCCCCCTGCACATGACTTGATTTGGCATGACAGAACAGATTAATATAAACAGAAACGATCTCACAGAGATCGGTGTTGTGCTGAACTGGACATCAGCCGGCAGAGGATTTTTTAAAATTTCATTTGTTTATATATAGCATAATAATAATAATAATTTATTTCATTTATAAGACACTTTGCATCTCAGGGCAAAATCTCTCCAGAAATAGGATTAAGAACAAGAATAAAAGCAAGCATTAAGTGCATACAATAACACACCAGAATATATTTGGTGCAAATTGCTCTCAAATATTTTACCTGGTAAAATAAAGGTCAAATAAATAAAAATCTTTCCAAAAATTTATATCCATAAAATAGTACAGCCCTTCCTACCTGGAGTGGACAAAAGGAGCACAGATCCATCCCCTGACATTGTAACATTGTAGTAACTCAATGACAGCGATTACTGCAGTGGTTGTCTGAGGAATAAGTGAAATCTTGTGTGTTTTATTTTATTATGTTCCAGACTTCAGAAAAGATAAAACGCACATACAGTATTTATGAAAAGTCATGAACTGAGAGACCTGTATATTTTGTTAAAACAAAGTTATTCACATAATAAAACCCCAGAGTCTCCATCAGACCATTTTGATGGTTCTTGTGTTAATAAAATAAACACATTCTTCAACAATCAATTTATTCATGAGTAGTCCTTAATTTATGCATATTAAACAAAGGAGTCTGCCATGTGAAAAGAAAATCAAAACTTTAATATATCACGAACAAATATAAACTATTTTACTGGGGTTTACTCTTAAACAAAAGTTTAAAAAAAGCTTAAAAAAAAAGCTTTAAAAAAAAAAACTATATTATGCTCCACCGAACTGGCTGTGCCTTTGTTGATGACCCGCTCCTTCAGGTGTGCCTGAACGCAATTTTGCGGTGCTCTTGATTGATGGGTGGTCATTACTGAAATGAAGAGCCTGTGTCTGTGTTCATAATTTTGCCTGTTGTTAGTACATCACTGGCAAAAATTGGCCACTCGCTAAGGTACTCTGTCTAATTTGCACATTCACTAATTTGCACTGCCTAAGTAAATCTGCCCCGAGGAGTTTAATATCCAGATGTGCTTAAATTTGTTTTTACCCTTCCATGGAAGTAAAAAAAAAATACAAATATCTCTGAAATAGTAATTCAGTTGAGTATTTCATATAATTAAATAAATTAAAATGGCATGAACAAAAAAAATTATACTCTTAATTTAATATTTTGTGCATCATTTTTTTGTAGCAATGACTATCATCTTGCGATCTCTGTAATGCATAGTTTCAGGTTTGATGGGTGGCATCTCCACATTGCAATTTTCAGATCTTTCCACAGATGTTCAATCGGATTAAGACCTGGCCTCATGGATGGCCACTTAAGAACATCCAGTATGTTTTCTCGGCCATTCTTGAATGCCTTTAGCTGTATGTTTTGGGTCATTATCCTGAATTGAATAAATTTATTGTCATTGCACACAAGCACAATGAGACATTGTTTAGAGCAAACCTAAGATGCCACCACTCAACATATTAAATAAACATAAAAATAGAAGTAGAAATCTAGCAGCATCAGCTACAAATACAATAAAATTCAATTTAATAAAGACATCATTGAAATACCATTATTCTACCTCCTCAGGTCCAGAATAATTTCTTCAAAATTAGTTAATGCAGCTGACTATACTGTATATACTGTAAATGTGTGTAATTCACAAGGCTGATATACAAAGTGCGCAGGTCATGCTATTGCAGATTTAACATATCACAAAAGAGCACATAATTGATTACAAAACCCAATGAGGGTGAGTCCAGCTGCAAATATGGGCGTGTGTGTGTGTGTGTGTACACGCTTGTGTGCAGCAGTCCATATAAAGTCAATACAAATAAATTCAGTTTGAAGAAATAAAAAGTTTGAGACTATTCATTAGTGTGACAGCATTAGGATAGAAACTGTTCCTCAGCCTGCTGGTGTGGACATACAGGGCTATCTAACGCTTACCAGATGGTAAGAGTGTAAAGAAGCTGTGTCCAGGATGTATTGGATCCTTGCAAATGCGCACAGCTCTGCTACTACAGCAAGATCTATAGATCTCCTCCAAGGATGGCAAATGTGAGCCTGTGATCTTCTCTGCTGTTTTTATGATGCGCTGGAGGGCCTTCCTATTCTCCAGGGTGCAACCAAGGTACCATACTGTAATGCAGTATGTAATGATGGACTCTATGGCACACCTATTGAAGTTAATAAGAGAGCTGGGAAAATTGAGCTTTTTTCTAACACCTCAGAAAGTGAAGCCTCTGGAGTCCTTTCTTGGCCATCGCTGTGGTGTTCACTGTCCATTTCAGGTCATGGCTAATGTGGACACCTAAATACTTTTAAGTCTGCACTGTTTCCACCGTCTCCCCAGCGATAATAATAGGAAGGTGGTCGTTGTGATTTTGCCTCCTAAAGTCCAGAATAATTACCTCCGCCAGGCCATAGGCCGCAGGAGGTTATGTTTTTGCCAGCGTTTGTCTGTCTGTCTGTTTGTCTGTTGGTTAGCAAGATAACTCAAAAAGTTTTGGACGGATTTCGATGAAACTTTCAGGCGTTGTTGGAAATGGTACAAGGAAGAACTGATTAAATTTTGGGGATGATCTGGATCACCGTCTGGATACAGGAATTTTTTAAAGGATTCTTTAACATTGTGAGATACGGCCATTTTCAACATGTGTGCAGGCGCAATGGAGGGCGCTGGTCGTCGTGTCTGACAAACACGAACTCCGCGTTCTTCAAAGTTTTAGGTACAAAAGCACGCGAAAAACAGTGGTGGGCCGGGCCCGGCACCATGCCTGTGTTTGCGCTATGCTGCAAAAGCTGAGACGGGCAGCTGTCCGGCGTGGGATTATTTGGCAGAAATTCCCCGGGCAGCCATAGTGGCTGCGCAAAAACGAGCTCTCTGCCGGGGAAGCTTCCAAATCCTCTTTTGCCGCAGAGCGCAACCCCACTATAAAACCCACGGCAACCTGTCTACCCAATTTGCATCCGTCAGTGAAGCCCTGAGTGCTGCTTTCAGTGATCTATGAAAACACTCGCATAACCCATTGGCCTGTGGGTTGTACGCGGTTGTGCGATGAATTACAACGCCCGCAGCCTGGGAGTTTGCAGATGGGCACAACAGCAACACTTCAGTTTATTACCTCCACCAAGGAGGTAATGCTTTTACTACTGAACCACTAATCCTATCATTGTGAATCCAATTGCTAGTCATATGTTTTCATAGTCAAGGAATCTGAAAACGTACACACAAACACTGTATGGGGGGGAACTGTGGCGCTTGGCGGAGGTCTGCGCTCTCCGAGTGCTTTTCTAGTTTCTTTTGTTTTCTTTAAATTGAGAATGAGGCTGTTGTCCCGGCTCCAGTTCACCAAATTCTGTACCTCCCTTCTGTAGGCTGTCTCATTGTTTTTAGTGATATGGCCTATCGCAATGGTATCATCTGCAAACTTTATTATGATGTTAGATGGATCTGTAGATTTGCAATCATGAATAAGGAGGGAGAATAAGAGTAGACTCAGGACACAGCCCTGCGGGGCCCCGATTCTCAATGTTACGTGGGAAGACAGCTGTTCTCCTATATGCACTGTTTGAGGTCTGCAGGTAAGGAAATCCAGTACCCATTTGCACAAATTAAAAATTAAATCACCCTTATTGTCATTCAACTGTACAACCAATCATGTACAGTAGAACGAGATTGTGTTTTACCTATCTACTGTGTTAATCACACACACACCCCAAGTGTAGAATCAGAGGGCCGCTGCCATGCAAGGCTCCACCACAAATGAGACACAAATGAGAGTTGATTCCTAGGTTGTTCAGTATGATGACCAGGGTATTAGGAGGAATAGTGTTGAAGGCAGAACTACAGTATAGTCTATGAACAGCATCTGGATATAACTGTCCTGCTGATCCAGGGGTGACAAAGCAGTATGAAGGGCCAGTGAGACAGCATCTTCCATAGACCTGTTTGTCCTGTAAGCAAACTGCAATTGGTCCAGGGAAGGAGAGATGTTCCTTTTTATGTGTGCTAACACAAGCCACTCAAAACACTTCATTACAATAGGCATCAGGGCAACTGGGTGAAAATCGTTCAATGACCCAGCTGCAGACTGGGTATCGGGATAACTATAGCAGACTTAAGGTAAGTTGGAATGATGGCCTGTTCCAATGAGATGTTGGAAGACCCATGACTTGTAACTGAGGCTGAGCTTTCTGACACTGGACAGTATGTTTTGCTCCAGGATGTCTTGGTAGTCTTGAGACTTTATTGTGTTCTGCACAGATTCAAGGTTCCCCATGCCAGATACAGCAAAGCAGCCTCAAAACAAAACTGAGCCCCCTCCATGTTTCACAGTAGGTATTGTGCTCTTTTCTTTTAAAGCTTCATTTTTCCTTCTGTAAACATAGAGCTGATGTGACTGGCCAAAATGCTCCAGTTTTGTCTCATCAGTTCAAAGAATATTCTCCTAGAAACTTTGGGGCTTGTCAGCATGCATTTTGGATGGCTTTTTAACGTTTTTTTTTTTTTCTGTCAGTAGTGAAATCTTCCTGGTCTTCTTCCATGGAGCCCATTATTGTTCAAAATGTGACGGATGGTGCAATTTAAAGTTGACGTAACGAGACTTTGGAGTTCAGCTTCAGTGATTTTGAATGGTTTCCTAGGCTCTTTTTCTACAAATGCACTATCCTTCTGATCAACCTGGGGTTTCATTTCCTATTGTTATCTTTGGTCCATGTTCAGTGTAGTGCACACAATGATACCAAACTACACAGTAGCATGTTCTTTCCCTTTAAATAGGATGAATATCAGATGAAAAGCTTGAAGGCACTTATGGTACTAATTAGCTTGAAACATGCAAGGATTAACAGTCTCTTTAGGGATACCAACAAAACATATCTTTGTAAAATAAAGAACAAATAATTTATTTTCATAATTTTATTGGTTAACTGTATCACATACTAAATGCATGCAGGTATACATTAGATAACTGCTTTTAGCTGAATCACATTTCAGCAGAAATGAAGCACTCTTTCAATAATGAGCTGTATGTCATGAATCTGGGTTTGGTTGTTCCAAACCCAGTTCTGACTTATTTGTTTATGTTAATAAATGGCACGTTCTACTCCCGCTATCGGGTTTTTCATTCCTTCCCTTGTGCGCTGCGTAATAGCGCACGGGGAATAGTGACAGAATGCTCCGACCATACAGAAAAAACCCAGCGGAGTAGAAGTGTGTTTTTTCTTTTTCTTTCCACGCTTTTTTCCTTCCTCCCCGAGTGTCAACATGGTGGTTCGGACGGAGAGGAAGTCGGAGCGGGAGCTGTGCTCAATGTGCTTCTTGGAGATCTTCTCGTGGACACAGAGACCCCGTTCCTTCCCGACTGTTCAGCAGGCATGAGATACCGCGAGGAGAGTTATGGAGCGAGATAGCCTCTGGGACCATCCCGAGGCAATGGAGATCCTCCGGGACATCTTCGCAGTGCCATGTGAGGAATCGGCTGAGGATCTTCCAGTGCTCGAGCTCGTCACAGCCACTCCGCTTGTTTCTCCAGAAAATGCGGGGCTTCTCTGCATGGGTGACCCACTGTCCCCGCACAGTGCTCCGCATCCCAGATTATCTGGTTCCCGAGTTGCCCGTGAAGAGGAGAAGGAGGAGGAATCCCCGTCGTAAGAAGCGTATAGCCCCGCCAACTACAGCTCTGCCTCCTCGCTCCAAGCCATGCTCTGCTCCATCACGGGAGGAACTAGGGGAACATAGGCGGGCTCTTCTGGCTGAGACGGACCTCATCCTGGAGGTGAAGCCGTGGCTCCTCCCGGAGATGGCCGGGAGATTAAAGGAACTTTCCCCGAGGGAAGAGGAGCTGCAGCTCGATGAGGAACACCAGGAGGGGAGAGAAGACTCTTCGGAGGCCGCTGGGGACGTCCAGTGCCAGGAGAACAGGCAAGTTTTTTCTCATTTAACTTTCATGGTTGATGAACAATTTTGCCTGCCTCCTGGCAAGGAGACTCAGGGTGTGCAGTCTCCTGAGTGCTCCGCCCCAGCGGCAAATACTCTCACAACTGACCTCACCTACTCCTTTCTGTGTGCCCCTACGAGCCCACCAGTTCCGGATCCAGGTCGCTTGAGGGGAGAGGAGCCGGAGGCCCAGGAAGGTCCAGTCCATGGGCCAGCAGAGAGGTCATCCACAGCCACCACGCCAGAGGAGCTGGAGGCATGGAGAACGGCGCATGGGAATACCATGACTGCAACCACCATCATGCCTGCTGTGGGGGCCGCCGCAGCACAGTCATCCTGCGAACCAGACCTCCAGCCGATGGGTCCCCGACCATCATCGTCAGCATCGCTGGAGTCCTGGACAGCGGTAGAGCTTGAGCACAAGCAAGTAATCTCTCCTGTAGTTCATTTGTCAATGATTGAGAGATCTTGTCTGGCTCTTGGGGAGGAGAGTTGGGTGCGGCTCTCGGCCACATCTAGACTTCCTTCGCCTGGCTCTGCTGCTGCCAGCAACCCTAACCGTTCCTCCTCTCCTATCCCCTTTGAGCTCCTCCCTAGGGTTGCCGGAGAGGAGCTGCCACTACTTGGGTTGCCTACGGACAACGACGCAGGGCTAGCAGTCCCAGAGGAGGTCGACAGGGGCTACAGCACTGAGCAGATCGAAGGTAACAATGCACCCTAAATCGCCGGAGTCCTGGACAGCAGTGGAGCCCGAGTTCAGGCAAGTGTGCTCCATTATGTCAGTTGTGTCAATGTCACACTGCCTGACTCATAGTGAGGAGGACACGGGGCAGCTTGAAGTAGCCCTCGGGGCTGCCTCACTGGGCTCTGCTGCTGCCAGCAACCCTGACCTGGTCTCCCTTTCTCTCCCTCCGGGCTTGGAGCCCCCCACCAGGGTCGCTGGATAGCAGCTGATCTTGCTGGAGGCCGCCGAGGATCGGGGTCCAGCACCAAGGGACGTGAGGAGCCTCACCTCCCTCACTGGGGAGGCCACTTCGGCAGCAATGAGGTCCCTGATGGGGACCACCACTGGTGCAACGGTGCCCCAGCCGGGGTCCATTGTCGGCGTGGCAGAGCCCCAGCCGGGGTCCACCATCGGCGCAGCACAGCCTCAGCCAGGGTCCACCATTGATGCAGCAGAGATCCAGCCGGGGTCCACCATCAGTGCAGCAGAGCTCCAGCTGGGGTCTACCATCGCAGGTGCAGCCTCGTCCCAGACCGAGACCGTCGCGGGTGCAGCCTCGTCCCAGACCGGGACCGCCGTGGGTGCAGCCTCGTCCCAGACCGGGACCATCGTGGGTGCAACCACGTCCCAGATGGGGACCATCGCGAGTGCAGCCTCGTCCCAGACTGGGACCGTCACGGGTGCTACAGTTCCCCTGCTCCAAGGTTCGGACGGCAGGGGGGGCTTCTGTCCCTCATTTTGGCCACCGAGGCGCCCGAGTGTGTAGGCTGCCTCTCTGCCATCTCCTCCAGTTCTGGTGGCTTCACCACACTGGTCAGCCTCCTGAAAGACTTGGCCTTCGGGTCGGGTGGCCCACTGGCCCGGGCAGGCCGCCGGACGCTATGCTATGGGCCACCTACTGGACTTGGGACTTGGGCAGGCCACCTGACTATAAGGCGATACCCCACCCCCACCTCGGCCTTTCTGACCACATATCCGTGATGCTGGTGCCTGCCTACAAACCCTTACTGAAGCGCAGCAGGCCAGCAGTGAAACAAATCAGGATTTGGTCAGAGAGTGCAACCTCTGCACCGAAAGACTGTTTTCTGCAAACAGACTGGGAGGTCTTCAAAATAGCAGCCTCCCAGGAAGACAAGACAGATGTGGAGGAGTATGCTGAAATGGTCACCAGCTACATCGCGAAGTGCACAGAGGATGTCACTACAGTGAAGGCCATCACTGTGCGGGGAAACCATAAGCCCTGGATGACAGCAGAGGTGCGCTCACTGCTTAAAGCCAGAGATGCAGCCTTCAGAGCGAAGGACAGGATCGCCCTCCGCTCTGCCAGGTCTGCGCTCTCAAAGGGAATTAAGACGGCGAAGCGCGCCTATGCGGAGGAAATCCAGGGACACCTCTGTGACACTAGGAACACCAAGCAGATGGGGCAGGGAGTTCGGACACTGACGGGCTCTAAGTCTAGGCAGGGGGTCGATGATAACGACGCTTCGCTTCCAGACAGGCTCAACGACTTCTTTGCACGTTTTGAAGCATCAAACTCGACAATCAGAGGGAGGGCTGGCCTATCCCCACCATTGGTCGGACCAGCTTTTACCATCAATGCAGCGGACACACGGAGGACCCTAACCAAGGTCAACCTACGTAAAGTTGCAGGTCCGGACAACATCCCGGGACGTGTGCTCTGAGACTACGCGAGCAAGTTGGCGGATGTACTGACTGACATTTATAACATCTCCCTGAGCCAGGCCATCATTCCCAGATGCTTTAAGACCTCTATCATAGTACCGGTGGCAAAGAAACCAGTTGTGTCCTGTCTGAATGACTATCATCCTGTTGCACTGACACCAATTGTGATGAAGTGTTTTGAACGGCTTGTCAAAGCCTGCCTCCCTGCATCACATGACCCGCTCCAGTTTGCATATTGTTCAAACCGCTCCACGGAGGATGCTATAGTCACCACCCTGCACTCTGTCATCACCCACCTGGATCAGAAAGACACCTACGCCAGACTCCTGTACATTGATTTCAGT
Source organism: Pholidichthys leucotaenia (assembly GCA_020510985.1). Lineage (NCBI taxonomy): Eukaryota > Metazoa > Chordata > Actinopteri > Cichliformes > Pholidichthyidae > Pholidichthys > Pholidichthys leucotaenia. Next base: position 260,739,109 of record CM035843.1, read on the forward strand.
TCAGCATTCAACACCATTATTCCCCAGAGACTGATGGAGAAATTACTCCTTCTTGGTCTGAACACTGCCACATGTCTCTGGATCCTGGATTTCCTGACTGAGAGACCTCAGTCTGTCCGGGTTGGAAACAACATCTCCAACTCTGTCACGCTGAGCACCAGATTCCCTCAAGGCTGCGTACTCGGTCCACTGTTGTTTACACTTCTAACACATGACTGTGTATCCAGACACGAGGGGAACCAGATTATTAAGTTTGCAGACGACACCACGATGGTGGGACTTATTCAGAGGGATGAGGAATCAATGTACAGGGAAGAAGTGAGAGACCTGGAGGGCTGGTGCAGGGAGAACAATCTGGTGCTCAACGTGGACAAAATGAAGGAGATGACTATTGACTTCCGGCGGTCACAGCCTGAACACATCCCCCTCAGCATCGGCGGCCGTTTAGTGGAGAGAGTGGAGAACATCAAGTTCCTCGGAGCGCAGATCTCGCAGGACCTGACCTGGAGCAAGAATTCCTTGGGGATCAGGAAGTGGGCCCAGCAGAGACTGCACTTCTTGAGGAAACTCAAACAGGCCTCTCTCCCCATCTGCATCCTCAGGACCTTCGACAGAGGTGTGGTGGAGAGTGTTCTGACATACTGCATTGCTACATGGTACTCCAGTTGCAGTATGTCAGACAAAAAAGCCCTGCAGAGGATAGTTAAGGGAGCTGAGAGGGTAATTGGAGTCTCCCTCCCCTCTGTCCAAGAACTTTTTCAGAACCGTTGCAGGAGCAGGGCACTGAACATAGTCAAGGACCGTTCTCACTCTCTGCATAAACACTTTAAACTTCTGCCATCTGGCAAACGATTCTGGAGCATCAGAGGCAGAACCACCAGACTGATTAATAGCTTCCTTCCACAAGCTGTTATGATGCTGAACAGTTGATCCTTAATTTCTCATACACACTACTGCACCTACGGACATTATGTATATTATTTGTATATTATAGTTCTGGTTAGTTTTTCAAGTATGTCTCAGGGATGTGTGAATGGATGTGGTGGGGTGGGGGGGTGAAGGTATGTGTGAGTGTGTCTTAAATCATGTTCTTTTACTTATATGGATGCCGAGAGAAACGCAATTTCATCTTGCCTGCGCTACAGTTGTGTGTACAGCAATATGACAATAAAGGTTGATTTGATTTGATTTGATTTGATTTGATTTGAGTTTGACCAGTCACACCTCCCAATACTGGGGGCCTGGGACTCTGGCCGACCCCGTGAACTTTGGACTGCTGGGGAGGGGGGCTAGTGTCCTAGGTGGGGGGTTATTGGGAGGGGTTTTCTCGTTATTTGCTTATTATTTGTTGTGTTTTTTCACCAGTTGCTTCCCTCCTAACCGGTTTTCCCCCACCTCCCACCCTGGGTAATTGTTTGTTGACCGTGGGGGGGGGGGGGGGGGGGTGTCCCTTGAAGTGTACTTTTCTTTTCTTTTTGTTTTGTGGCTGATGGTACTGGGGTGTCTGGTATCCACCCCTGGGTGGGGGTGGGGGGGGGGGGGTTGTTCCAAACTGGGTTTGGTTGTTCCAAACCCAGTTCTGACTTATTGTTATTTCTTGCCCTATTTCCCGTCAGGCGCGTCATGGAGCTGTTTGGGTCCTTCGCTCCCTGACAGCTCGGGCACGCCCCGTCCTCCTATCAAGTGCCATCAGCTGTGCTTCATTACAGTTGTTCAAACACATACATACATACACACACACACACACATGCACACACTCCATTCATTCCCATTCACACACTCATACACGCTCTCTCACACACCAGGTTCAATTATGTTCAGCCCACACTTCCTCACACCGGCAATCTCTTTCCTCGTTAGTATTAGGATTGTTTATTCACTGTGTTTGTGGAAAGAGATTGTCGGACCATTCACCTCCATACGCGGCAGCTAGTTCTCCACGTTTGGGTTCTCAATACCGACATGTTATTCAGCCAGTTACTTTAAGTTCGGTTAATCCCTTGGTGTTACGGCTGACTCTGCTTTTCCTCATCCTCCAGACTGCATGGACAGCCCGGATCGCTCCAGTCCCGTAAGTTTAATGTTTGCCTTTCTCGTCTCCACTAGGCAGCCCCCCCCTGCCCCCCCCAGGCTGTAGAGCATCCAGGTGGCATTCCTGCATGTTTGGGGGCCTCTTTCCATCATTTCTATTCCCCGTATTTTTGTGGTCGACTGGACTTGTTATCTTTGTGGAAGTTTATGTTAATAAATGGCACGTTCTACTCTCACTATCGGGTTTTTCATTCCTTCCCTCGTGCGCCGCGTAATGGTGCACGGGGAATAGTGACACTGTAAGGATAATAAATTGCACACACATCTGTATAATTTAGACAATTATAGATTAAATAAAGACAATTGTCACTTTCAGTCCTATGTTTCTGCTAGTGTGTTATCTCTTGGTATGTGCCTAAGACGTCAGTATTAAATTATCCCCCTCCGTTCTTAGGTTAAATGACTCAACCAGGGGTAGAAATCAGCACCCGCCACCAGCCAGGTGTGGGTTATCTTGTTAAGTGGCTGATGTCCACCATGGCAGGTACTCAGAGGGTTGGGTCTTAATTCTGGAAAAGCAAAATCAGTCATCAGGCTTCTGTAGACCATACAGTTTTTCGGATTCACATTAATAATGTTGTTATATTCAAAAGCTGAAGGTGGTGACATTTAATACTAAGCATATATCAAGAAGAAGTCATAACAAGTAGAGGATGGCAGCTATCCGGCGATCGTTTTAAAATAACAAGGTGCCATTACGTTGCAGGTGTAAAGAGAGCAGGTGATGGGCCTTCACAAAAGGATACAACTCGTTACAGTCCAAAAAGTAAAAGTAAATTTTTCAATGAGAAATGAAGAGCCAACAGTGAGGACGTATGTATGTGACTGGCTCGGTTTTAGCTCATTCCAATAAAGCCAAAAACAGGTATTGCAAGGGTGCTGCGTTTGGGGTCCATCCACATTTCACGTCAATCATTACTTCTCCTAGGCAACTGAGCTGATGCTCACCAAAGTGGGTCTGCATGACGATTGTGCTCAAGCACAAGGTCAAATGTCAGGAGACCTGTGCACTTGTGTCATTACGGGGAAAAAAGGATAATTTTTTGTTTTTAATTTCCAATGCAAGAAAAATGCTACACATAAAACTGTAATTAGAAAATGGTGGCTGGTGAAACATTTGAATAGCAACTCATGCTCAATTTAACCAGTCAAATCGAGTCTGGGATAAACACAGTTTCCATTTCCCAAAGAGTAAAATTTGCTGTTTCTACCAAGCAGAGCAATATAACTGGAGTGGGTGTGTCTTTGACATTAACGTTGGTTAAACTCTGGTTAAGTATTTTTGCAAAAGAAAATCATTATTTCTCCCTCATCTTTCATATTCTGATTTGATAATGCAGGAAAGGAGGTGTGAATGGAGGGTAGCTGGGTCTTTTTCTCTGTGTGGGAGGTGAATTCTTTCCATTGACAAGCTCAGAGAAGCAGCTGTGTGCATTTCTCTGCTGGAGGTGAGGAAGTTAACCTCAAGTGTTATTTTTTTACCAAGAAAAAAAATCGTTGAGAAGACTTCATCCTTGAAATGATTTTTCTGTGAAACTTTAAAATATAGTTCAAAAGCACTAAATCTAACTTACTAAATCATAAATATAACATTTAGGTGATTTGTCAGATTAATTTATCAACTGAAACATCTTTGCTTCACTCTGGTGCTCTAAGCTGTAATGTAATTGCTTACTTCAAAAGACCAAAGGCAACACAGATAACTTTCTTTGGTCCAAAATTAGCATTAACCCTGTAGTGCAGGGGTGTCAAGTGAGGGCCGAGACACTGCAGGTTTTCTTTCCAGTCAGTCTCTTCAACGGGTGATTTCATTTAATTCCTTCCACCTGATTGCTGATCAGTGAAAAACCTCCTTAAGTGGCTGTCTGCAAGGTCTTGGCCCTTCATGGCACATGATTTGACACACCTGCTGTAGTGTTTTCAGAGTGGATGTACTGTACATAAGCTTTACTTCCACTTTTGATGTTCTCCCACACTAGCCAGATTCTTAGCAGAAAGGCAGATTTTCTCATGGGAAAAGTTGTCCATGTCAGAATCCCTAGCTTTACAGCATGAATAAACATATTTATTGTCTAAACACATTTTAGTAATTTTCTCTCTATCAATTGTACTGTATGTGATGTGGTCTTCTATCAACTACCTATTTTATCAAGACTGCAGGAGGTAACGGCTGGAGGTTTGGGACAGCGCTGGTCCAGTGGTTCGTCTCTTTGAAGATGGGCACTGCTCTGCGATCCAAGCAGCGAAGCCGAGAAGGGCTGTGAAAAGCAGACATTAAAGGGGCTGACAGCTAGGCTAAAGGCTATCAGCTAAGCTAGGAGCTGGCTCCGAGCAAGCACTGCTTCCATCAGTTCTGTTCATGGGTATCTGCTCTCTGGAGAATGGACTAGACTGTCTATTAGTGGAGCTCACTTCAAAGGTGAGAGCATACTGTATTTGTCCACTCCCATGTTAATAAGTGTATTAAGAACTTGAAAAAGAACAAGTTTAAGGTACATCACATTGGAAAAAATTTCATCCCTTTTAATCCTGATTAATCAAGACTATTAAGTTCAGTGGAACAGTGGTTTGCACTGTGCCAGCACAGCAAGAGGGTTGTGGGTTCGATCCCACCCTCAGCCACTGGTGACCTTTATGTGTGGAGCTTGTATGTTCTCCCCGTGTCTGTATGGGTTTTCTCTGGGTACTCCAGTTTCCTCCCACAGGCCAAAGACATGCAGGTTAGGATAATTGGCATCAACTGAGGATAAATTGTCCTTAGGTATGAGAGTGAATGGTTGTCTGTCAGTCTGTGTTGCCTCTGCGATGGATTGGCGATCTGTCCAGGGTCTACCCTGCCTCTTGCCCAGAGATGCTGGGATAGGCTCCAGCAGGTAAAATTTTGGAGATTAATCATGATTAAGATTTTTAGTCTTTGCCCAGAACATACATATCAGAGGCTGCATTAACTGAAAATTGTCCTTCATTGGCAGACTTTTTTCAGCAGTAGTGTTGGGCAAGTTACTAAAAAATAATAACTAGTTACAGTTACTAGTTACTTCTGAGTTACTGCATGATTAAAGTAACTAGTTACTTGGAAAAGTAACATTCACATTACTTTTAAATGCATACTTAAATCATCTTGCACACATAGCTGTCATGAACCCTCCCGTGCGCTTTTCCACAGTGCACGGCAAGGGGTGGAATAATGAGGATTTACGTGCAGGGATCCACCAACACACATTTATTAACATAAAGACTCATGACAAACAGTTTCAAAAGGTGAAGATTTACCAAAAGATACAAAAAATACACTTACAGTGGGCATTCAGGGGCCAGCATCGCCCCACGAACGCATGAGGTGAGACGTGTATCCACGCTGGCGTCCCACAGCCAGAATCGCTATAAGAACGCAAGAGAACCAAGGGCTGCGCGGAGTGGGTACACGTCGTAATGGAGCTGACAGTTCACTGATACAACACACGGTCTGTCAGTCGATCAGCTAATCAAAGACCCAGCAGTGCGTGACTGGCAAAAGGCGCTTAAGTACATGCACTGCTGGTTATGGTGTAATGAGGAGCACCTGGGCGAGGACCGGGAAAGAAGATTAACGGGGCTGGGAACAGCTGATGGTAATAAGCGAGGGGGTGTGGTCAGACCGGCAGGCAGTCAGCAGTACTCACAGCTGCCGGCCCTAGAGCAGTGGCTATGGATACGGAAGCACACTGAAATACATGATAAACATGCATAAACAGCAGCACCTAAACCCACAGGGGGGTCAGGACCAAGCCAGGGAAACCAAGCCGGCTCAGATCCTGACAGAGCCCCCCCCCAAGGGGTGGATCCCTAGACACCCAAGTTAACATCCTGAAGACCCCCCCCCCCCCAACAGAAACAGCAACAACAACAAAAAAAAAAATCACTCCAGGGTGGGAGGTAGGGGGAACAGGAAGGAGGGAACACAATACCCTGCCCAGGGCCCACAATTAGCCCCCCCCCCCCCCAAGTCCAAAAGCGTGAAGGCTCAGGAGGCTGCTCAGAATCCCAGGCCCAGCAAGCAGACTGGTGAATAGAGTTCAGTGGTCTACCGGAAAACCCATCCATCTAGCCCATAGACTCAGTCCCTCCGGCAGCCGGCCAGCGTTGTTAAGCCACCAGGACTGAAGGGGTGAAGCAGGAGGCAGCCTGCTCACCGGGAGGCTCACTGGTGGGTGGCCGGACCATAGGGAGGGAACCCCCACGGCTTCGGGCAGGGAGGAGAAGAGGGCCACGGTGTGCTCAGGCTGACCCGTAGCACTCTCGGTGGTCCCGGTTTGGGACACAGCTGCACCTACAGAGGACCCTGACCGGGCCAACACTGCACCCGCAGTGGACCACCGCTGGAGCTCTACAGCACCCGCAGTGGCTCCCGTCTGGAGCTCTGTAGCACCCGTGGTGGACTCCAGCTGGAGCTCTGTAGCACCCACAGTGGACCCCGACCGGGCTAATGCTGCACCCGCATTGACTCCCGACTGGAGCTCCGCAGCGCCTGCAGTGGCTCCCGGCTGGAGTTCCGCAGCACCCACGATGTACCCCAACTGGGCCGCCCTAGTGGACTCTGTGCTGAAGCGTGGTGGCCATGACAGGTCCGGACAGGAGCACAGTACCCACGTCGGGCTGATTCTGGGGCACAGCCCCCACGAGGGTCCAAAATCAGCACATCGCACTCACGGAGATTCAGCCTGCAGAGGGACCCATACGACGGCCTCAGGCAGCAGAGGAGCTGGACCCACGACGTCTTTGGGTGGCGAGACCGGTTCCGTGGAGACCCTTGGAGATGGTGGTTCCTCTCCAGCAACCCTAGAAGGACTCTCAGGAAGGGGAGAAGGAACAGAGCAGTTAGGGTCTCCGGCAGCTGCAGAGCCCGGCAAAGGGAGTTCAGATGCAGCTGCGTACTGTGCCTGACTCTCCTCACCTAGAGCCAGACAAGTTCTCTCTAAAATTGACATTTGAAACACTGGAGAGAACACTGGCCTGAGCTCGAGCTCCACTGCCGTCCAGGACTCCGTCAATCCTGGCAATGTGGTCCCAGGCCTGGCCTCCAGGAGGTCCAGCTGTAGCTCCCACTCCACTGGCGTCGCCTCCACAGCTCGCAAGATGGTCATTACAGTCTCTTTAAACTCCTGCAGCGGCTCCAACGCTGGGGATTCCACCGGTGTGGCTGCAGGAAAACACCTCCGTGCGGGCCCCTGGGCAGGATCATCCAGGGCCCCAAAGTTCTCCACTGTCTGGCAGCTCGGTTCTAGGACCAACATGCACTCAGGGATAATTGGAGGAGAGGGCAGGAAAAAGGTCAGCATTGGTAGCTGGAGGAGAGGAGTCAGCGGACTGCTAGAACTGAGCCTCTCCCTCGGGAGACAGACAAGGTTTAAAATAATTAAGTTCAATTAGATGAAACGACCCTTGCCTGTCATCCCGGCGTGTGATGTTTGCAGCTGTAGCTGTGCTGGCAGTCACCCCTCTCCATGTCCACGACCATACCGGCCCTTTCCAAAGGTGACGGAGAAGCCAGATCCGACGCCAATGACTCCTCTGGCATGACCGCAGGGGACCAGCTCCATGCTGGCTCCGGAGTGGAATCCTCCGGGGCCCCCAGCTCTTCCACCATCCGGTGACTCTGCTCACACTCGAGAATTGATGGGGGAGACACAGAAAGGACAAGAGAAGGGTTAACCTCCGCAGCTGGAGGAGACAGCCCAGCGGACTGCTGGAACTGGGCCTCTCTTCCATGAGACAGACAACGTTTATCATCATTGCATTGAATTAAACGAAAAAACGCTTGCCTGTTCTCCCGGTGCTCGATGTTGATAGCTGCGGGCAATTGGCCGTCATCCCCCCCCCTCCCGTGTCACTGGCTGTTTTGGCCCCTTCACAGGATAGTTGAGGAGCCGGCTCCGATGACGTGGAGGTGGGCGTAGCCAGGACAACCCTGGAGGACCTCTCGGTGGCAGAAGAGATGATGGTGGCCGAGGATGAGGAGAGCTTCTCCCGGTGTTTCCTCGTGGGGCGACGCTGTCCCTTGCTTGCTGGAGAAGACCGTACTGGAGCGTGGGGACAGTTGGGCAAAGCATCATGGTGGATGGAAGTCTACTGGAAGCAGTGCCTTTGTCTCGACGCCGTGGAAAACGCCAGACCGGGGAATGAGCGTTGGAGCATACAGACTTGTGGCCAGCAGGTCGGCATACTGTGGGTAGTCCCATAACCTGGGGTGCGCCTCCAGGATTACCACCGCTTCGTCCAAGCATTCCAACATCCTCTTCGGTCTCCGGGCAGCGAGCGCTCCACCCACAAAGCTCTGGATGTCCTCAGCGGCCCATTCCTCCGCCACCGTGGGAGTTCTCGCTGCCGCTCCTCCCCTGCCTCGGCGAGACCAGAGCATGGTGCTCTCCAGAAAACAGGTGAGTCCAAAAAACAACACACAAAAAAAGGAAAAAGGGATGTGTGGGTGAACCCGCTAAATCCTCCTTTTTGGGTGGGTCTTTCTGTCATGAACCCTCCCGTGTGCTTTTCCACCGCGCACGGCGAGGGGTGGAATAATGAGGTTTTACGCGCAGGGATCCACCAACACACATTTATTAACATAAAGACTCATGACAAACAGTTTCAAAAGGTGAAGACTTACAAAAGGATACAAAAAATACACTTACAGTGGGCGTTCAGGGGCTGGCATTGCCCCACGAATGCATGAGGTGAGATGTGTATCCACACTGGTGTCCCACAGTTGGAATCGCTATAAGAACGCAAGAGAACCAAGGGCTGCGCGGAGTGGATACAAGTCGTAATGGAGCTGACAGTTCACTGATACAACACACGGTCGGTCAGTCAGTCGATCAGTTAATCAAAGAACCAGGAGTGTGTGACTAGCAAAAGGCGCTTAAGTACACGCACTGCTGGTTATGGTGTAATGAGGAGCACCTGGGCAAGGACCGAGAAAGATGATTAACAGGGCTGGGAACAGCTGATGGTAATAAGTGAGGGGGCGTGGTCAGACCGGCAGGCTGTCAGCAGTACTCACAGCTGCTGGCCCAAGAGCAGTGGCTATGGATACGGAAGCACACTGAAATACATGATAAACATACACAAACAGCGGCACCTAAACCCACAGGGGGGTCAGGGCCGAGTTGGGGAAACCAAGCCGGCTCGGATCCTGACAATAGCAAGATCAAGGACCTCTTGTTGTCATCAGAAAAAAGAAGAAAAAGTCTCAACTTACAGACAAAAAAATGTCTCAGATTTTCATAAACTATTGTAATTAGTAGACAGTCAGAAATTTAGTAGAAATAAAGCTGTAAATTCACAGAGAAAATTTTGGACCCCTGGTGGGCCGTTTTTGGCCCACGAGCCATATGTTTGACACCCCTGGACTTGCCCATTAAAAATGCATATTTAGAGGATTTACTTCCATGACATAGTTGCATATCACAACAGCATGTAAATGAATGAGATGAAATAAAATAGAAAGCACAGATAAATGAAAGTTCACTGCTTGCAAGAAGCTGTTCTTTACTGCAACAAATCAGTCACTTTTTCTCTGTGCGTAAGAAAACTTTAAATGCATTTAATGCAGACATTAAATGTGAGCTTCTTGCTCTGAAAATACTCATGTTTAACCACAGAGGTAGGAGCTGTTAGGGGCTACTTACCGCTGGGACAATAGGTGATCAGGGCTCGATATGAGAAGTTGCCACCAGGTTGCATGTGAACTGGGGCAGGACAGGAAACCGACCCACGGAGGAGACTGGCAGCTGCACCAGCTATGATAGGGTCATTTTATTTGCGCAAAAATATCTATCCATATTAATAAAACGAGTAAATTGAGTAACGCATCTGATCAAATTTCAGTAACTGTAACGCATTACTGAATTTTTAAACAGCAATTTCGTTACACAGCACGTTACTGCAAAAGTAGTGGCGTTACAGTAGCACGTTACTTTGTAATGCGTTACTCCCAACACTGTTCAGCAGTGACAGAAAATCTGAAAGTAGTCAATCATTTTGATAAATTACACTGAGGGTGATCTAATTAAAATCTATTAAAATGACAGGTAATAAGAGATGATGATATATATATAATATTTTCTGATAAACAGCAAGTCCATCTGAGGGGTAACATACATCAAAGTTTCTGTTTTTGTATTTCTCAGTTTTATTATTAACGTAATATCAGCTGAGAACTTTAATATCCACCCATCTCATCTGAACTGGCCACTTATGGTCATCCTAAAAATTAAGTTGGTGAAGACACGAATAATAAGTCCCTTTACTGTTGTGTCTTTAGAGAAAATAACTCAAGAGTGAAGGCTAAAGGATTGTTTAAGCAAATGCATGCCTGTTAACTTTCCCACCTGCAATAAAGAGCAGCATGCAGCCACTTTCCTAAGCTTCTCAAATGGGAATCATCCATCACCTGCGCATGGATGAGGGCGTCTGAAATGGGGCGAGGTGGAGGCCAACAGGTCCACAGCTCAGTGTCTCACAACAGCCCCATATTGCTCCACATTTGCATCCATGCCCACCCTTGTGCACTCTAATCAAATCATTTACACCGGTCCAGCCAGACACGCTGTCACATTACAGAAGATAAAGATGCTCCAGCCTCCATTTGCCACTTCTTTATTTAGAAGAGAAAGAATAGTTTTAACAGCCAAAGATGCCGCGTTTGCTTTTACCATGCAGAACATCACAGCTTCAGGTGATGCCTCCCTGTCTACTGCATCACTGCCTTTGGTTCTGTGTCTTTGAATTTCTTATATATATTTCTGAGGTGGCTGCACACAGAGCACAGCAAACAGGTCCACGTTGCAGACCAAAACCTGTCATCCTGGCAGTGAAACAGCAACAAGCTCCGTCGCAGGTGAGAAGCGTTCCCCCGGTGGTGACTTCTCCATTTCCTCTCCTCAAGCCCTGTCTATCAGGTGGCAGCTAAATCCTTCTTAATGTTCTGGCCTTAAGAAGCCTGTCAGAGACTCAAAGGATTTAAAGCATTCTGTGACTGAGAGGACCTAACCTCCCTGTGTTTGAACACATTGTACTGTGGAGGACTGAAAATTGGAGCTCGGAGTACATTTTGTCACACCTGCATACATATATACAAAGGTTTGGATTGAACAACCTTTTTTATTATTAATAAATCTAAGACAGCAGAAAGAGAACAATATCTGAAGCAAAAAGCCAAGGGTAAATTGAAACTTAATGAAATTGCTAATCTCTCATCTTGCAAGCCGCACAATATGTTTGTCTCTGTGTGTTAGACAAAGAAAAATTACTGTCACAGTCAGTGGATTACAGTGCCATCATTCTTATCCAGTTTTTCTCTTCCTTCTCAGGCAGTCAGCAGACAAGAGATTAGGATGGAAGCACTGATGCTGAAAGAAACAGAAGCTCCAGAGAGTCACGAGAAAGTGGAAAAAATATATATATTTGGATGTAACGCTGGGGGGTACCTCTCATCCAACTGCAATATCTTCACACCCTGCAGTCCCCAGTGCCAATAAACAACTAAAATCTGTAAGACTTTTACAATTAGCCGGACCAATGATGAAACTGGCACATCTGCATACTGAATACCCCTTGAGTGCCTGTGCAAGGGTCAAGAAAGGGGTTGAATAACAATTTTAAACGCTAATTTAGTGCTCCTTTGCTATATTTGATTTTACATTTCATTTAGGAGTGCCCGTGTTTGAAGAGAGCTCAGAAGCTGTGAATTTTTCCACTTTCTAGTTTTCCGTTTTAAAAACTTCAAAGTGGGTTTTCATTGGTTTAAAAAAAAAAAACTTTAAATGCTTTACATTACCCACAGAAATAAAAATGAACTTGATTTGATTAAGATCCCCTCTTTATTCTTCAGGAAATGAGAAGTGTCTTAAAGTGCCTCCTGCACCTTTACTGTATGTTTTTCAAGACCCTTAACGTTCCTGCAAATAGAACAGAAACTACTTCACACTCCACGTTTAAAAAAAAGTCAAACTGGAGAGGGGGGGAAAGCTTTCATGTATTAATGTTGGCTTGTGGAAAGATGGTCTTTTCATTTATGTCTAAAGTCATGATGTATCTGAACATTAGCATTTGCATTAGAGAATAAATTTGCATGGCCGAGTTTGATTGTCTGCCGCGGAGCCTGCGGTTTTTACCCTCCCTTTTTTTTAAAGCTGTTAGAAATGGAACAGACTTTAGAAGAGGTCCAACGTCTGATTCAACCTCTGATTCGACTCTTTAGGTGACGGAGGGAACTCACGGGCTGCAGGTCGCTCACGCTGATCGGAAGCTCCCTCAGAGTCAGCAGCAGGTCGAGTTGTGTGCTCAGGTGGGGGATGTTGCACATCTGTAACAGAGAAGCAATGTTGAGGGTAATGAGCTGTGGATATACAGAGGAGGGTGCAATTATCGCAACATCAGACAACCCATTTCCATGTGATTATTCAGAATTATCTCAAAAAGCAGTGCTGCTGGGAGATGCTGCAGGGAGATACAGTCGCTGGATGGCTGGAGCTCATTCTCACGCTAGAAATTACCTCGGGCGCAGGTAGAGAGCTACAGGCCTGTCGACAGGCTGATTTAGCAGAGAACTGAAGGCTTGACACTTTGAAACGATTGGCTGAGCTGCCTAGTCGACCTTTGTGTCTCAGCTAACCTCTAATAAATCACTCCACATTGTCAGACAGGCTCGTTCATGCTCCTGCACCGTTTCCCAAAAGCCAAAGGGCACATAGGTCTGACGGACAGTCAAGGAAAGGCATTAGGATTAGAGTTAGAAATCTACACCATGTAATCATTTGCCCTTTTTTTTTTATTTCTGCGATCCTCTGCAGACTTAATCAGTCTCATTTCCCAACATATTTTGAATTTCAAATAGAGGTTTTTAACAATGACTCTGATTCTGTGCCAAGGTAACATGGTTAGAATTTAATCTTCCAGGAGCCCCCCTGCAAAGAAAAAAAAAGTACTCACTCATCTGTCATTGTGTAAAGCATCACATTCTCTGTTTTTTTATTCTTAGAGTACATGTTGATTTCTCAGGTCAAAATTCTCATGTTCTCCAAATTTTACACATTAGAAAGGAAAACAGTGTATGCTTACAAAGGTTTGCATTCCCTGTAAAATCATAATGAGCATTTATGCATATGTCAGGCTGCAAAATATAGCAGGTGAAAGACGACCACACATCAGGAGAGGGAAAATCTAGAAGGCGTGAGTAGGATTAAATTTATCTTTAGAAAAATGCCACTACTTCAACACTAATATATTGAAATTTTTTTAATTTAATAGCAGAAAAATGTGTTTTGAGGGTGCCACTCTTATGTCTACAAACACCCTGAGAGGGAAGTGATTATTCAGAACTGTCTGGCAAATAATCAGACTATTTCCAAGTGTCAACAGCGAAAACAAGAATCTGCAGCTACGCCAGCTGCTGTATGAGGCTGTACTTAGACACACCGCAAGGAAATGTATACTGGATGCCTAGACAGTAAGTGAAGGAGTGCAGGGTATAAGAGGATAAAATGTTTTTGTCCAAGGGGAAAACTTAATCATCAACTAAATGCCAGGTTTCAAATGATTATGAGGTTTGTAGATGCTAGCAACAAATGCCATTAGACTCTTCAGAAACAAGACCTACATGCAAATAATTTGGAATATTCTGCATGCACACCAATCTTCTGCTATCCAAATAGTGGTAACTGTATTTTTTATGAGCCATCCCTACCTCATTTTTATGAGCCATACCTACCTGTTAGCAACAGATGCTAACATCAAACTGGAGGGTTTCTACGCAATACGGGCAGATCGGACACCAGACAGTGGGAAGGCAAGAGGCAGGGGAGTGATAATGTATGTCAATAACAACTGGTGCAGACCGGGGCATATCATGGTTAAGGAACAGCACTGTAGCAAAGACATCGAGTTGCTAGCTGTTAGCATGCGGCCTACCTATCTCCCGAGGGAATACTCACACGTGATCTGCATTGTTATTTATGCAAATCCGACGGCGAACGCTGGGACAGAGCGTGACGTCATCCACTCAGTAACTGGCAGGCTGCAGACAGAACACCCAGAAGCTCTTCTCCTCATCTCAGGTGATTTCAACCATATTTCACTGTCCTCCATTCTACCCACGCTCACCCAGTATGTCACATGCTACACTAGAGACAATAAAACACTGGACTTATTCTATGCAAATACTAAGGAGGTGTACACCTCATCACCGCTCCCCCCATTTGGGAGATCGGATCACAACTTGGTTCATCTACTGCCGGTGTACAAACCCCTAGTACACAGACAACCTCCGGTCATGCGCACAGTGAAGTTATGGTCTGAGGAGGCAATGGACGCTCTAAAGGACTGTTTTGAAATCACTGCCTGGGAGCAGCTCTGCGAGCCACATGGTGAGGGCATCGATGGCCTCACTCACACCATCACGGACTACATCAGCTTCTGTGTGGACAACACCGTACCCACCAAGACCATACGGTGTTGCTCGAACAACAAACCCTGGATCAACCCTGAGATAAAAACACTTCTGAAAGAGAAGAAGAGGATCTTCAGGTCGGGGAACAGGGAGATGCTGAAGTCCGTACAGAGGGAGCTGAGGAGGAAGATCAGAGAAGGCAAGGACAGCTTCAGGAAGAAGATGGAGGACAAGCTGCAACAGAGCGACATCAGCGGGGTCTGAAGAAACCTTAAAACCATCTCTGGGCTCCAGAATACCTCCCCCCAGGCCACGGGGGGCAGGGAGTGAGCGAACAATCTGAACCTGTTTTTTAATAGGTTTGACCAACCGCCCTCCCCCCCGACTGCACAACAACCACTGCTGCCTCTAAAGTCATTGAGACCTGCTGTCCACACCCCACTCCACCAACACCCCCCCACTCCTAGCACACAGCCCCCAAACCTGACCCTCACTAAGACCCAGGTGAGGACGGAACTGAGGAAGATCAAGGCAAGGAAGGCCTCGGGACCAGATGGCATCAGCGCGAAGCTCCTCAAGTCCTGTGCAGACCAGCTGTGTGGGATTGTGGAGCACATCTTCAACCTGAGCCTGAAGCTGGGGAGGGTACCACAGTTGTAGAAAACATCTTGTGTGGTGCCTGTACCAAAGACTTCCCACCCCAAAGATCTGAACAGCTGAACAGTGGCCCTGACGTCTCACATGATGAAGACCCTGGAGAGACTGCTCCTTGCTCACCTCCGCCCCCTGGTGGGACCAGCGATGGATCCACTCCAGTTCGCCTACCAGCATGGCATTGGGGTGGAGGATGCAGTGATCTTCCTCCTTCACCGTTCTCTGTCCCACCTGGAGAAGCCCGAGAGTGCGGTGAGGATCATGTTCTTTGACTTCTCCAGTGCTTTCAACACCATCCAACCGATGATCCTGAAGGACAAGCTGCTGTGCGCAGGGGTGGACCAGCACCTGTCATCATGGATCCTGGACTATCTCACTAACCGGCCACAGTTTGTGAGAACCCGAGATTGTGTGTCCGACATGATCATCGGTAGCACAGGGGCCCCCCAGGGAACAGTTTTGGCTCCCTTCCTGTTCACCCTTTATACTGCGGACTTCTCACACAACACAACACACTGCCATCTACAGAAGTTCTCTGACAACTCTGCAACGGAGATGAAGCTGAGTACAGAGGACTTATCCAGGACTTCGTGGACTGGTGCCATCAGAACTGTCTCCAGATCAACGCGAGGAAAACTAAGGAGCTGGTGGTGGACTACTGCAGGCAAGGACAACCCCTCACAGCACCAGTAAACATACAGGGAACGGACATTGAGATGGTGACATCCTACAAGTACCTTGGTGTTCATCTGAACAATAAACTAGACTGGTCACACAATACCGACGCACTCTACAAGAAGGGACAGCGCAGGCTGTTCCTACTGAGGAGGCTCAGGTCTTTTGGTGTACAAGGGGCGCTGCTGAAGACATTCTACAACACAGTGGTGGCATCAGCCATCACTTTTGAAGTGGTCTGCTGGGGCAACAGCATTACAGCAGCCGATAGGAAGAGACTGAACAAACTGATCAAGAAAGCTAGATCTGTCCTGGGGAAACGCCTTGACCCAGTGGAGGAGATGGGAGAGAGAAAGATGGTGGCTAAACTGTCATCTCTGCTGGAGTCCGAGTCCCACCCTATGCAGGACATACTGAATGCACTGAGGAGCTCATTTAGCAATAGACTACATCATCCTAGGTGCGCAACCGAGAGGTTTCGCAGGTCCTTCCTACCTACGGCTGTCAGACTGTATAACCTAAGCAGGGCTGCTCGCAGAGATAGCAAAAAAATGTGACGACCTAATAGTATTGAATGCAAAAGACGCAACAGACTTACACAAATGGTCCCCTCCAGTATACAACTAGGACAAGATCAGTCGCTACGGAGGGTGACAATATGTAGGGGTACATATTCATACTATGTAGGATAACTAAGTAGACGGGTATGCTGTTTATTCCATCTTGCTACAATGCTCCGCACTTTGTATATATATTTATATATTTATGTGTACGTATGTATATTCACTGCTCTTATTTTTTATTTTTCGTATCTTCTTAATTATTGAGTGTTGCTATCCCTGTGCTGTTGCAATCCTGGAATTTCCCCATTGTGGGACTAATAAAGGCTTATCTTATCTTTTCTTACCTTATCTCATCTTATCTTATCTTATTTTCATTGTCTAAGGTGGATTCACACTACAACGTTTGGACTGACTTACTGACGTTTTGGCAAATGTCTGGCTCTGCTGGAAAAAGTTAATGATAGTTGATGTTTGTTGGCAAACGATGGCGAAAGTTGTGTTCTTGGAAAATTTTCAGCCTGCTGAAAATTTGCTGACAATTGGAAATACACACTGATGAAAATTATGCTCAGTTTGTAAAAGTTCCTGAACGCTGGTCTAAGTTATGCAGAGTTTGCCTAAGTCGGCCTAAGTTAAAGCTGGGTTCACACTATAGCGTTGGAACCGACTTTTACAGACGTTTTGAAAAATCAGACAAATTAGTCCAAATGTCATTGAAATTACGTTTGTGAGCAGGTTTTTTTAATCCAGCGCACACCAACTTTTATGAACTTTTACAAACTTTTGCTAGCATTTGCCAGCGTTGCATTCAGCGTTGGCAAACTTTTGACAACTTAGGCTAGTGTATGTGTGTCATAAATCTCCCCTCGGGGCAGGAACAAAAGCCCAAACACTGCACTCTGAGTTTGCTGACATTTAACAACAAAAAGACAAGAATATACAAAAATATAACACAAGGCAGGGATAACCAAAGAGACAGGTGCACAGGAACACTGGGGAAGACGGGGCTCACGTCCAGAGAAAATAAGAGAACAGCCTGGATGGGACCAGGCTGAGGCGGTGAATAATAATTACAATACTAAACTGGATGATCATGGACCTATGATATCAAAGACAAAATAATAATAACCACCTAGGAACACAGACTTAGATTAACACATAGAAACAAATAGCAAACTCAAATAACAACATACATCCAAACCAACCAGATACAATACTGAAGTGGGGAATGGACAGAAAATAACCAGACTAATAAAGGAATGTGAGCACAGTTCCCCAACTGTGCTCCACATCATGACAGAGCCCCTCCTTCAAGGGGTGGATTACAGACACCCCAAGGTAGCATCAAAAAGGAAAGAAAAAAATACAAGAAACCCCACCAACAGGAACAGAATAACATCCCAACTCTGGAGGGCAGTGGGGAAACCCAGGCTAGGAGAGGCTGAAACAAAATACTCGCTCAACACCCACAAAACAGAACAGATAAGGTGTAAACAGAACTCTAGGAAACTGGGTGGAAAAATAAGTCCCAGAACCACCAAATAACATGGTAGAATAAATCGGGTGGCCTCCCAGAGTTCTTAGACCACCTAAACAAATGACGAAGTCCGTCAGGTGGTCTCCCAACATCCCGGAGTCAACGAGCCACAGGGCATGACATGCCCCCGCCCCCTGGAGGCGGCAGCTGGAACCCGTGCCTCTTACGGACTGCAGGAATTGTGGCGTGGAAACCAGACAGCAAGGATGACTGATCAGCAAGGAAACCAAATGAAGTGACAGCTGACCAGTGAGGAAACCAGACATGGGGCAGCATAGATACAGAATTTTTCAGTTCACAACCTGATGACAAGGACGCACCGACCTCTGGAACAAACAACGGGTTCACACCGGATTCAGAGATGCCAGTTGTGGAAGCCAACACTGCAGCTGCCGAAACCGGTGTAACAACAGTCCTGGGGGCCAGCTTAACTGAGCTCTGTGGGGCTGCAGCGGGAGGGGATGAAAAGGCTGGAGCTTAAAGTGCCGCAGCCAGGAGATGTTTCTTTGTCAGTACAGTCTCTGGTGTTGCAGACAAACCCCTCCCTTGTCTGTGGTGTGGCCGCAAGGCTGGTGAGCAACGGGTAGAAGAGGAGGTCGGAATCAGAGGATGCTGCATCATTGGCACAAACTCCGGAGGCTCAATTAATTTCCCCACCAGCCCACGATATGTCCTATGAAGGTTGGAGATGGTGGTCAGTAGTCCCGCCAGCTCAGGGTAATTCTGCAGACCGGGATGTGCCTCCACTATCACAGCAGCTGACTCCAGGTTCTCCAGGGCTACCTCCGAAGTGTGGGAGGCGCAAGCTTCCGTGACAAATTCCTGAATGAACTGGACTACCTAAAGTTTATCCATGCTGGGGCCACCGGCTGCCAACTTACTTCTGCTCGTGGAGCCCCGGTATGCTGGTGTCCTGCTCTTACCAGATTCACCGGCTGGATCCATTTTTGGCTGCATTCTTCTGTCACGGAGTTCCCTTTCAGGGAGAAAGAGAGGATCCAATCGCCAAGCGAATCTGGTAAACCATTATTTATTAAAGACAAAATAACACTGCACTAGTGATGTTACGCTCAACACTGCCCACTTGACACTGATTCAGCAATGTAAAGCGGTAGTGTCATGAGCAGTGCATCAAGCGCTGTTTCAGCACGCCCACAGTCACATGACCATAGCAAGCGAGGCCTTGTTATGTCGGTCACATCACGTGACTTGAGGGCTTATGGGAAATTTGAGAGGGAATTAGGGTTTTTTTGTTTGCTTTGTATTGTTTGCTCCTGCCATCCAATTTTGAATAGACCTCAGATGGCCAAATGCTCAAAAAAAAAGTATTGACTTTTTTTCAGGACTTCCACTCAGATGCAGTTTTGACACTTAGTCAGCAGATGGCACTCTTTATTAAATGTTTCATAGCACTGTGCCGATCATGAAGCTATTGTCTCAAAGTTGCTCATTGTTTCATAAGGCCTCAGTTTCACCATCACTACACTGCACATGGGCAGGAGAAACAAAAAGCAAAAACCCGAACAATGTGGGGCAAAACGCAACAATAATCCAAACGTCGTAGTAGTAATGAAGGTGAGGTAACATAAGAATTCCAAACAACGTGGTACAAATACATGGAGTTAACATAAGAATTCTGCAAAGAACACATACTGACAAAGCAACTATATAGACAGGAGAGTAATCAGGATAAAACAGAACAGGTGAGAAGAGCAATCAAAACCAACAGCAGATAAATGAGGAAAACAGCTGACCGGATGGGTGGGGCTGATAATACAGAGGGAATACACAGCAAACATGATAAATAAGTGAGAAGGGAACATAAAGCGTGGACAGGGGCTGCAGACCTGTCCAGAACCACTACATTCATGTTCTTACACATTCCAGTTCTGCCATTTTGGAGCAGCATTTAAATGGCCTCTAAGTTACTACGCTCCAACAAAGTAAGAGGCGGTAATGCACCTTAATGCAGAAGAACAGCCAGGGTGGATACCAACCACAGAAGAAGAACAAGTTATAATTCATTGAGCACAATGAGCATTGTAATGGCTGAAGAGATCGAGACGGGGAGGAAAATGTGGGTGAAGAAAAAGTCATGGGTAAAGCAGAGAGACATTTGCATGGTATGGAGTTTTTGCGTAGGGCCATAAAAGTCACGTGACTCGCGGGGGTAAACATAAACACGCCGTAGGTGCCGCCATCTTGGATGGCAAGAGCAGCAGGTGCACTGTGACAACCCAGGCGTAAATTGTACTGTTTAGCGATCAGAATGAGTGAGGAGAACACACAGTCACAGTCTGACATAATAACATCCCTATCATCCTCTTCAACAACTGACACTGTGGCCTCTGACACTGTCTGCGATGTCTGTGTCACATTCAGTGGAGTCATTGTCAGCAGTCATAACAGCAGACAAGTCCAGTAGTCCTGCTGCAGCTTCTTTCCGGCTTTCCTGCTCCCTTCTGCCTCTCATTGCTCATGATAGGGTTGCCACATCTTTTTTTTTTTTTTTTAAAGTTCAGGACCAAAATCCTTAGTCCAGGGGTGTCCAATCATGTGCCATGGAGGGCCAAGACCCTGCAGGTTTTCTCTTCTACCCAGTTGCTTCAGCAGGTGTTTTCACTGATCAGCAATCAGTGGGAAGAAGTTCAGTGAAATCTGGTGCTGAACACACTGGTTGGAGGTAAAGCCTGCAGGGTCTTGGCCCTCCATGGCACATGATTGGACATCCCTGCCTTAGTCGTTTAGCACACTGCAGAGCAAAATTTAAATGTGGATTAATTACGCAGCGCCCGACATGGACGGGATCACGATCAGAGGATGAAAGAGGAGTTTTGAATCATGGACGTTTCCCTGTAGTTGTCTGTTTCCTTTTCCAGCCCAGGACAGCAGCAGCACGTCTGGACAACACCGATCAGACAACAACAACAACAAAAAAAAGGTCGATTGTTTTCGCGTTTGTTTTTAATCTTGCTCCCGTGCGCTCCTCTGGTGTGCCGAAATGCCTCAGTTGAACGGAGGTGGCGGGGATGATTTGGGGGCAAACGATGAGATGATATCTTTCAAAGACGAAGGGGAGCAGGAGGAAAAGATATCGGAAAACGTGTCAGCGGAAAGGGATGTGGATGATGTGAAGTCCTCGCCGGTGAACGAGTCGGAAAACAACAGCAGCTCGTCGGACTCGGAGGTGAGTGAAGCGCGCTGCGTGTTTTTTTTTTTTTTAAAGGCTCTCCACGGTGCGCCACGTTAAAACGTACCTGATTTTATGCACATTTACAATAGTTTTCTCCTCTTTCATGTGTGCATTGTCCTTTGTAGCAAGCAGAGAGGCGCCCCCAAACCAGACCCGACTCAGAAAGTTATGAGAAAGCGAGAGATTGCGTCAGTGAAGGTAATTATTCAAAAATCCAACTTTTTTTTTTTTTTTTTTGCATTTCACACCGGCCATTTAATTCCCCGCTAATCCCCTTATCATTAATGACAACTTTCCCCTCATCCTTGCAGCATTGAGAAGGCAGCAAGATGGATCTCTGCATGTTTCCAAGCCAATCATTTCTGCGATTTTCATCTGCTGGGAACCTGTAGAATGACACATTTTCCAGTCCTGGTTGGCCGTATCTGTTGGTACATCCATGGGCAGCACAGGAGAACACCATTGTGCAGAATTTGTAGGTACACGTGAGCTATGTTGTTTGTTTCACCCTGCTGCTGCTGTTGTTTCTTGCCATCCAATATGGCGGCACACTCTGGCTGGGCCAGTGCGGCACGCCCCCTTACGTCATACACAAAAACTCCATAGCTGAGTATATGGTTAGATGTCAGAAGTCATATCATTATTGCTAAGTCATGAGCCTGGAAAGCCAAACTGGGCATGCAATACGTCATCTGATACATATGCTTGTGCTATGTACTGTATGTATGCTCATATATTTTGAAAGAAAAAAAAAAGAGATGGGACAGCTACTCAGAGCTGTTGCTTGAGAATGCAGAGGAGAGGCGCGGGTCTGCATCTTTGCTGAGTGCAATTCTAGTTCATCATGTGTCCTAAAACTTGATTACAGCCACTGCTTGTATGCATGTAAGAATATCCACTTGTGTATTCATATATTTGTACCATATGTTGAAATAAGTACACTTCTTAAGTATGTTGATTTGAGTAGTCTAGCTATGTAGTGATCTTCTGGTTTCCATAGACTTCACTCTTATTGCAGACATTCATGACTTTCCTTGTGGATGTTACTCTTGAGTTTAGAGAAGCATGTGTTGTGGTTGCACATGGGCAGCCACTCTGAGGAGTGTCCTCAGTATGGTCTAACTCTTGCACAGGGGTCAACCACTTCTATAATGGAAAGAGACATTTTTGAGCAATTTATGTCCTAAAAAAAATTGCATGGAGCTATAAAATATCACAGTCAAGTCAAAAGAATAAAACCATGCTGCCAACATCAGTATACAGCTAATAATGTTAACATTTTCATCTAATCGTGGGGAAAAAAAATTCTCTCAAATTTGCAACCTTTATTATATAGTTGCAAAAACTTTCTTGCAATTTTATGCATTTTTGTTCTTGATAAAATAGCTTTTTTGTTTCTTCCTGTAATACAAAATTTTTTTTGTAAATTTGAAGCTTTTCACATAAATGTGCAACCTATCTCACAGACACTTGTGTCTCAAAAAATAGTGCCTTTTCTCATAACTTTTGACTTTTCAGCCAATGTCTTTGAAACTGGGCTACCACCAAAACAATGAAGATATAAGCAAAATTGAGACAATTGTAAAAAAAAAAAAAAAAAAACAGTTAAGCTCAATCGCTTCCTGTAAAGCTTTGGTTTTCTTTTGTGTAACTTACATACAGCTTTAGGAAAAAGTTAGCATCAGCCTGGCTGATATATATACAGTGGGGTAAAAAGTATTTAGTCAGCCACCAATTGTGCAAGTTCTCAGACTTAAAAGATGAGAGAGAGGTCTCCAATTTTCATCATAGGTATACAGTACCTCAACTATGAGAGACAAAATGAGAAAAAAAAATCCAGAAAATCACACTGTCTGATTTTTAAAGAATTTATTTGCAAATTATGGTGGAAAATAAGTGTTTGGTCAATAACAAAAGTTCATCTCAATACTTTGTTATATACCCTTTGTTGGCAATGACAGAGGTCAAACGTTTTCTGTAAGTCTTCACAAGGTTTTCACACACTGTTGCTGGTATTTTGGCCCATTCCTCCATGCAGATCTCCTCTAGAGCAGTGATGTTTTGGGGCTGTCGCTGGGCAACACGGACTTTCAACTCCCTCCAAAGATTTTCTATGGGGTTGAGATCTGGAGACTGGCTAGGCCAGTCCAGGACCTTGAAATGCTTCTTACGAAGCCACTCCTTCATTGCCCGGGCGGTGTGTTTGGGATCATTGTCATGCTGAAAGATCCAGCCACATTTCATCTTCAATGCCCTTGCTGATGGAAGGAGGTTTTCACTCAAAATCTCACGATACATGGCCCCATTCATTCTTTCCTTTACACGGATCAGTCGTCCTGGTCCCTTTGCAGAAAAACAGCCCCAAAGTATGATGTTTCCACCCCCATGCTTCACAGTAGGTATGGTGTTATTTGGATGCAACTCAGCATTCTTTCTCCTCCAAACATGACAAGCTGAGTTTTTACCAAAAAGTTCTATTTTGGTTTCATCTGACCATATGACATTCTCTCAATCCTCTTCTGGATCATCCAAATGCTCTCTAGCAAACTTCAGACGGGCCTGGACATGTACTGGCTTAAGCAAGGGGGCACGTCTGGCACTGCAGGATTTGAGTCCCTGGCGGCGTAGTGTGTTACTGATGATAGCCTTTGTTACTTTGGTCCCAGCTCTCTGCAGGTCATTCACTAGGTCCCCCCGTGTGGTTCTGGGATTTTTGCTCACCGTTCTCGTGATCATTTTGACCCCACGGGGTGAGCTCTTGCGTGGAACTCCAGATCGAGGGAGATTATCATTGGTCTTGAATGTCTTCCATTTTCTAATAATTGCTTCCGCAGTTGATTTCTTCACACCAAGCTGCTTACCTATTGCAGATTCAGTCATCCCAGCCTGGTGCAGGTCTACAATTTGTGTTTCTGGTGTCCTTTGACAGCTCTTTGGTCTTGGCCATAGTGGAGTTTGGAGTCTGACTGTTTGAGGTTGTGGACAGGTGTCTTTTATACTGATAATGAGTTCAAACAGGTGCCATTAATACAGGTAACGAGTGGAGGACAGAGGAGCCTCTTAAAGAAGAAGTTACAGGTCTGTGAGAGCCAGAAATCTTGCTTGTTTGTAGGTGACCAAATACTTATTTTCCACCATAATTTGCAAATAAATTCTTTAAAAATCAGACAATGTGATTTTCTGGATTTTTTTTTTCTCATTTTGTCTCTCATAGTTGAGGTATACCTATGATGAAAATTGGAGACCTCTCTCATCTTTTAAGTGGGAGAACTTGCACAATTGGTGGCTGACTAAATACTTTTTTGCCCCACCGTACATGCTGTGTTTTATTGATTCACAAATTTGCCTTTTTCTATAATATGCAGAGGCTTACTTTACTTGGTGATGTGCTGAGCTGTATTCATTCATTAGGCTTTAATTGATTAAATGTTAATGCAAACCAAAAATGTCATTTGGACTGTCTGTCAAAGCAGTAACTTGATAAAGTGACTCCTCAATTTTTGCTGTAACATTTAACAACCATCTGCTCTGCTAAGTAACAGAGCATCTGAAAATGAGACTAATTGACGCCTGCAAAAGAGAAGAAGACTATAAAAATATATATATATTTTATATATATATATTTATATATATTTATATATATTTTATAATATATAAAAAATATAAAAAGATATTAAAGTGCTTCAAGCTTATTATTTCGACTGCTTGAAATGCCATTAAGAAATGACAGTTGAGAGAAACAGTCAAGGTCAAAACAAGATCTAGAGCAACGAGAAAACTCACTAAAATCTTTCTAACAGCTGCAAACGAGCAGTTGGAAAGTTTAGAGGACACAGGAGTGGTGCTAGTGGTGACCTGTTTCACAGTTCAGCAGTGATGAATATGAAGGGTTGGTGGGTCATCAGAAGAAGAACTATGTTGGAAGAATAAATGCCTCAAGTAAAGAAAAGTTAGAATTTAGAATGGGGGGGGGGGGTAGGTTTATGTGAAGAGAACAGGGAAACCGTAACTAATGAGAGAAAGACCATGATAACTGTTGAACAAGGTGGAGGAAATATTCTGCTCTGGGACTGTGTAGTAGCCGTTGGCAGAGCAACATAAACAATACACAGAAAAAAAGGAGAATAGATTTAATTAAATATCTGCAAATTCTGGATGCAAATGTCCTGCAGCCGCTCGAGAAAAAGAATCAATATGTTTTTCTAGTCCACTATGAGCTATATAAGAAATGGAAACTGGAGCACTTCACTGTCCTTTGAGTGACATTAAAATTTCTTTGAAAACACTTTTAACTGGTTACTAAAGGTATTTCTGCAAAAACTGACATTTTTCAGTTTTTGTAATAAAATGCAACAGTGCGTTGACATTTGAAACTTCCGTTTTTAATAACTGCCTGCTGCAGGGATTGTGTTAATTTTTCAGTAAAGACAAATCAACAAACGATCTAATTTGCTGAAGGGTTCCCAAGCTATTACATCAATCCAAATAAATACCCAGCCAGCATGTCCATGTGGGCCCAACTATTGGTTAAACTGTGCTGTCTTATGGGTTTGTCTGCAGTTTCCATGTTGGTTGCATCTGTGTTTACCTACATATGGCGCCAGTGCTACTGAAACCTGCCCACCTGCACTGAACCCATTTGGGGCTCTGATGAGGTTAAAGTGGGAAAGCAGATTAGCTGCTCACCTGCGCCGCAGGTAAAGTCCATGTGGGCCAACACAGATGAGACCAACATGGAAACCACAGACAAACCCACATGGGACCCATCAGACAGCCCCGCTGTAACCTACAGTGGGGCCCACATGGACATGCCGGCTGGGGAATTGTACTGAACTGTAATAGAAAGTGCAGCTACCAAACACAACAAAGCGCCACCAGGGCCACACATGTTGAGATATGGTGTGGTGCACAAAAATGGATGCTGAATATCTCATGAGTACAACAAGTATTACTGGTGATAAAACTGTGAAATTGTGATGATTCATAGAAAATAGCACAGGTCTTTCCTCTTGTCTGATGATTAACTACAGTTAAAGAAAGAGTGTGTGGAATGAATAAAAGTGGGAAGTATTAGAATCTTTAAAAAAGTCTTTAAAACACTGAGCAGTTGCCTGCAATCATGGAAGTTTCAGCTGATGACATTTCACCGTCTGTTAGGTTCAATAGCTGAATACCTGCTTTAGCTGGGCAGCAGCAAAGACTGATTATGTTTCATTTTTAATAGAATTCAGGACAAGTGCCGTCTACTGGGGCACAATATAGTCTCATGGCAGTTTTTGAAATAGTTACAAAATGTAATCTATTAAACTGTATTTATGGACACAAACAGTCCCTTTCATACAGCCAGAAGGCAATTTCTGTTAAAGTTGTGGAATTTTTCAAAGAATGTTTACAAAATAATTGCAGAATTGTATCTAATTTTGGACTGAAGTTGTTATGCTGTCATAGTGACTGAGTATTAAGGACTGTAGAAGAAAGCAGGAGTTTACATCAGGCAGCACATTTTGAGTCCAACACTTTCTCCATTATTATGTTTATAATTAAGGATTACAAAACAAAAGCTCATGGTTCATTAATCAATAACCCTTTGTGTCAACGTTTGGTTGCCTGGTTGCCAAGGGGTTGGATCTCCTTAAGCCTCATTTATATCTTGCATTAGAGTGTACTGCATATTTACACCTGGTTTTAACATGCTTCTCTGAAATCTACATTAGCATCCCTCCTGTGGTCCACTGAAAAGTGAGTGAGCAAAAAAACACAAAGAAAACAAACAGACTGTCAGTGACGGTCTAATGAAATTACCCCAAGAGTGCTCAGATCTCCTGACCGTTGAACTTGACGTTGAGCACAGCCTAGATACAGACCCACTTGAGGATCATTGTGCATGAGTTTGGCAAACATTGGGGAAGTTGCCTAGGAGGAGTAAAGGTTTTTGTGAAATCATAAATGGCAAGATTTTCTGACCTTTGACAATGACATTGACCTTGAGCTCAACCTGGATTCAGACCAACCTGGGATCATTGTATGTGATTTTGTTGAGAATTAGGGCAACTACCTGGAAAAGTATTGATTTTTCTGAAATCACATGAGTGCTTAGATTTCCTGACTTTTGATCTTGACCATGAGCACAACCCAGATGTAGACCCACCTGAGGATCATTGTGCATGAGTTTAATGACCATCAGGGCAATTGCCTAGGAGGAGTAGCGATTCCTGAGAAATTTGGACAGACATACGGCTGGCTTTGCTGGAATGAGTTAAAATAAAATGCACAGCTGGGCAGGTAAGCAAAGAATAATGTATTGAACTAATTAAGGGCCCCTTTACACAGCAGAGTTCGCTAAGACATTTGGATAATTTTTGATGTTAGGGATCATTTGGGAAATTCTTGTCTGTTTTGGACTGAGTCAAAACTTTGAGGAGACCATGGTAACTTTGGAGATCACTGAAGATCATTGAGAGATCAAAAACTGGCCAGATATCTCAAGAATCTCTCAATGATCTCTACCCCTGTGTGAAGGGGTATAATGGGACAAAAAATCTGACTGACAGCAGATGAAAACCTGTAATAAATTTTCTAAATAGATAGATAGATAGACAGATAGATGTACTTTATTGATCCCAAACTGGGAAATTACAGTGTAACAGCAGCATGACAGTAGACAACCAAACACAGAAACACACATGTGACAGACAAAGGGATTACCCATGGAAAGTAAAACTAACACGACCATAAAACCTATATACATCGTAGCTTAATATATGATGACCCGTATAAACACATGAATCATCCCGTTGCACAAAGAAGAACACTTTAAAGTGACACTCCAGCAAAAATCAAGTTTTTTCTGTTGTTAACATGCCTGTTTTTTGTGACTTACAAGACATGTTCAGAGCAAAATCTCACTGCAGTCCCAAGTCTGTGTTTTTCTGCTGTGACTTTCCAGTTAGGGAACGCCTCTCCTAAATGGCGAGTTTAACCAGACCTTTTCTAGCTACATAAGCATTCCTGCTTAGCCTGATTGGTTATAACATTAACCAATCAGACAAATACTCTTGGCTACCACAGGGGAAGATTACTCAGGCAGGATCATCGGCAGAATTCTTAGGCAGAGAGAGAGAGTGGATGAGAGGCAGAGAGGAGGGAGGGGAGAGGGAGGGACCCAGCATGAATGTGGCCCTGAACCAGTGAAATGAGCTTAAGCCCCTTTTGCACTAGCCCGACTTAGCATGTCATGGTACAGCTCAGCATGCTTGGTAAGTCTTTGCACTAGCCTCAACACGGTTTAACAGCAGCGAATCTCAGCCCCGCTCAAGGGCAGGGTCCCTCTGTGCTGAGCTGTACCGTGTTTTGACGTCAAAAACTTTGGTC
Organism: Pholidichthys leucotaenia; assembly: GCA_020510985.1. Lineage (NCBI taxonomy): Eukaryota > Metazoa > Chordata > Actinopteri > Cichliformes > Pholidichthyidae > Pholidichthys > Pholidichthys leucotaenia. The sequence continues at coordinate 260,767,614 of CM035843.1, forward strand.
GCCGCTGGTTGGTCAGGTCTTAACGTCACCAAAGCGAGCGTCTTCGTTGAAATCTGTACGACCGCCATTTGCAATCACGGACTAACTCGCTCACGGAGTAAATACGATATTCATACAGACAGCATTGTAGGTTTTGCGGAACTCTACACCGTGGTCCAACGAAGAGGTGCGGCGTTTTCTCTGCTTGGTGGCAGTTACACAGTGAGGAGTGACCCGATGGCTGGCCAGCATACAACTGGACTATAGACAAGCTGAAGACGATCGTGAGAGAACCAACGATTGTGAGTGATTTGTAATAATATGCATCTGTTTGCTTATTTATCCTGTTGGTGGTAAGCTCACTTTTTTTGAGCCGTTATACAGTGCTGTTCTGTGCTGGCTAACGTTTTTTTGCTAGTAGCTAGTGCTAACGCTAACGCTAATGCTAGTAACAACTGCTGAATCGCGCATGTTTTCTCTTAAATATTCGCTTGTGAGAGCAAAACGATGAAATATGTTAATCCTGGTTAAAGTCCTGGTTTGTGTTTTGTATTGCACTTTGGTCCTGGGCATTTAATTGTGTGCAATTTAATGCTAGAATGTGTTTCCACATGCCAGGGTTAGCCTCCCTGTTTATATTGTGATACTGGTGAAATGGACCACAGGAGCCGAAATCTCGTCATATTAAAATTGCTTTTTCAAACCAGTGATTTATAAAGTCATTCATATAATTTTCTAAAGCGTCAGAATAGACCCACACACCTATTCTGTGGATCCTGCGGTGCTTTTCACTCATTTCAGAAAGAGATGCAGTGGTTAGCACTGTTGCCTTACAGCTAGAAGGTTCCTGGTTCGAATCCCCGGGCTGGCAGGGGTTGGAACCTTTCTGTATGGAGTTTGCATGTTCTCCCTGTGCTGTGTGGGTTTACTCCGGGGGCTCCGGTTTCCTCCCACAATCCAAAGACATGCATGTTAGGTTAATTGGTTGTTCTAAATTGTCCCTAGATATCTGTTTCCTATAGGCCCTTAGAATAGAGGGTTAGCATTAGTGAAAGCGCTTTGAGTGGTCTTTGTGACTAGAAAAGCGCTATATAAGTGCAGGTTAGTTAGTTAGTTAGTTAGAAATCCGTATATTGTATAGCTTCATTACACAGTGATATATTTATTTATTTTAATTTTGCTGATTACGGCTTACAGCCCCTGAAAACCCCAAATTCTATTTTGCAAAAAATTGGAATATTACATAAAATTAACTTTAAAAAAATAGTTTTTAAATATAAATGTTGGCCATTGAGGTGTTGGTTAATATGGGCTGTAGCCATAATCATCAATATTAAAATAAACACTTTCAATATATCACTGTTCCTGTAATGAATCAATATATGGGTTTCACTTTCTGAAATGAGTGACAAAAATATTGAATTTTTTCATGGTATTTTAATTTTTGAGATGTGCCTGTATATGTGTTGAACTTGATTGAAAATAACCATCATCCATTTCTGTCGTTCATCTAGGCAAGACGAAATCAGCCGCCCCACAACCTACCTCGCCACTGTGGAACGTACTGAAATCCTTTGCTTTTATAGGTAAGTGTCATAACCAAAGTAGCACAATTACCACTTAATATAAAAGGGACTGAACTGCGATTTATTTGATTGTGTGAATATGGCGCATCAACTGTAAAATAAACCACTTGTTAATGTATTTATTTTTTTGTCAGATCAGTTTTGTGATCCTTTGTGAGTTATGTTCATAACTGTATGTTTTGGCAAATGAGAGATGTTCAGTTATCATATAACTGAACATCTCTCATTTGGTGAGACCAATTTGGTGAGACCAATTGTAGTGCTTCCTTTTATATTTTAGCAATGCTAGTACAAAACACCGCCCACACATGAAGCCAGGGCAAGAAGAGACACTTTTACAGACAAGACAAACTTTTATTGATTAAAAACTTCATATTTTGACTGACCGACTCCATACTCGGTGATGCACAACTTCAGTTAAAGTACTAGATTCCATTCAAGTGAATGTATTAATTCATTCTGATTGCTGAGGCCACAGTAAAAACAGATGATTACCTCCGCCAGGCCGAAAGGCCAGGAGGAGGTAATGTTTTTGCCGGGGTTTGTCTGTGTGTTTGTCTGTGTGTTTGTCTGTTTGTCTGTCTGTCTGTCTGTCTGTCTGTTTGTCTGTTGGTTAGCAAGATAACTCAAAAACTTTTGGACGGATTTCAATGAAACTTTCAGGCGTTGTTGGAAATGGTACAAGAAAGAACTGATTAAATTTTGGGGATGATCCGCATCACCGTCTGCATACAGGAATTTTTTAAAGCATTTTTTTCCACACTGTGACATACGGCCATTTTCAACATGTGCGCAGGCGCAATGGAGGGCGCTGGGCGTCGTGTCTGACCAACACAAACTCCGCCTTCTTCAACGTTTTAGCCACAAAAGCATGCGGAAAACACTGGTGGCCTGGGCCCGCCAGCGTGCCTGTGCCAGCCATAGGCGCTGTGCACATTGCGCTGGTCGTCGTGTCTGACCAACACAAACTCCGCGTTCTTCAACGTTTTAGGCACAAAAGCACGCGGAAAACACTGCTGGCCTGGGCCCGCCACCGTGCCTGTTTTTGCGCCACGCTGCAAAACCTGACACGGCCACCTGTCCGCTGCGCGATTATTTGCCACAAATTCCCCGCCCAGCTATAGGCGCTGCGTAAAAACGACCTCTCTGCCGGGAAAGATTCTAAATTCTGTTTTGCCGCGGAGCGCAACCCCAATATAATATAAAACCCACGGCTACCTGTCTAACCAATCTGCATCCGTCAGTGGAGGAGATGGACACACCAACACTTCAGTTTATTACCTCCGCCAAGGAGGCAATGCTTTTACTACCGTAAAACGGGGCTATAAGGGACGGCGGGGTAATATGGGACACTTTTCTAAATGTAATTCTGCTTTTTTAATTTTGCTTCCGCCTAGATTTGATGAAGGATTCATGGATATTTGACAATAACAACACAATTCAGCATCCTGCTCAAAATAAAAAAAGCAGAATTACATTTAAAACATTTCCCAGAAAAGTGTCCCTTATTAACCCGCCGTCCCTTATAGCCCCGTTTTACACTACTGAACCACCAATCCTATCACTATCACATTGATTGTCATTCATTAATTGTCTGTTTATTGCACTGTCCATGTCAAATAAACAAATAATCATTGTGAATCCAATTGCTACTCATATCTTTTCATGCTCAGGGAATCTGAAAACGTACACACAAACACTGTATGGGGGGAACTGTGCCGCTTGGCGGAAGTCTGCGCTCTCCGAGTGCTTTTCTAGTTTTAAATGTAACTCAGCCCTTGTAAAATCTACTGAAGTGCAGCTACATGAAAATTGTGGTTAGAGGAGTTATTGTTTAATTTGACCTTGTTAGATTTTTTCCCCTTTGGTATATTATTCTATTTTCTTTTAATCTTTACTTTTAATCAATCCGAAATAAAGATTCATTCATTAATTCACATTCCACCGCTGGCTTTTAGTAACAAGTGTATTTCCAAAATAATTTTTAAACTTGCTTTAATTAACCACCACCCATTTGTCTTTAGTCTAGGCAAGAGGGAAACTGTCACCCCAACTGGACTTTGCCTCACTATTTACAGAGATGCAGGCTGTAGATCTGTCGAACCAGGACCAGTACGAGGGGCTGATCCAGTTGCTTCTCAGTGAGGCAGCGTGTGACCATTCCAGTTTTTGTTTTTTTTTACAGTTTGAATTTTGCACATTCTGAATAATCTGGAATTTGCTGCTGATTGTAATAAACAATGTAGTGACTTATGTGTTTGCATCATCATTTTCTATCTTTATTTTCTATTTTTTCTGTTAAGACACCGGTGGGAAAAGAGTCAACTGTACAAAGGATTAATCGGTGACCTTGAAAATAATGGCTAATTTTTAAGAAAAAGTAACCAAAACAATTATATTAACTGAAGACTATATTGTTAGAAGACTGTAAAGAAGACCCTGCATACTTTATTAGTGACAGTATCAGTATATGGAGGAATTCTGGGTCATATTAGCATCTGCCATAATGGGTTTAGGCGGGGGTGTCTAATCATGTGCCATGGAGGGTCAAGACCCTGTAGGCTTTACCTCCAACCAGTATCTTCAACAGCAGATTCCACTGAACTGCTTCCACTGACTGATCAGTGAGATCACCTGCTGAAGAGACTGGGTAGAAGAGAGAACCTGCAGGGTCTTGGCCCCCCATGACACATGATTGGAAGCCCCTGGATTAGGTTTAATGGGATTTAACATTTTAACACAAACTGCTTTATGGTTCATAATTCTGTTGACAGACTTACACCAAACCAAAAGTGATTTCTCAAACTGCTGGATTATTCTTAGCTTTTCCAATATTACGGTATTTAATTTATGCCACATGGTGGTAACCTTCACATATAAAAAAAGAGACATCTGCAAAAACTTCAGAGGTTTATTGTCAGTGCAATTCCCAGTGCAATACGACATGAATGCATGTATAGTTCATTGTTGATGCAGAGAATATATATTTCTACAGTACATGTATCTAGTAAGTATTTTCCATGTAACCTTGTGACTGCATTATTTTAATTCCTTTTATTCCTAGATCAAGTTTGTTTTGGCATAAAATGCATGATAACTGTAAAATATATCATATTATACCTAACTCAGTAAAGTTTACTTTTTGAATATATATTTTGTGGCTAATATAGTTATTAACATGACGATCAAGTTGTGTCAGCTGATCTTTTTTTTCTATGACACCACCTCACTCAGTGCTGCAGAAACAGGTACGTGCATGATGTCTCAAACTGTCAACAGTCTCCATGATTTTCAAGCAGATCAGAGCAATTTGTTGCAAATTTGTTGCACAGGAAATAAACGTTTCTACAGACATTCTTAAGCTCTATAACCACTGATCGTTTGTGAAGTGACAGGCTGATGACATCTGTGACAGGTCAGGTTCGCCCAGAGCGAATGAAGCAGTAATTTCCCCACAACAGAGCCACCTGAAACACACACAGCGTACATATTTTAGTACCTAACAGCGATAAATTGCAGACATTAAAGTGTAGTACGACGTACTTGTAGCAAACTAGCATTAGCAAAATTAGCTTACCGTCATATATGACCTAGTTTGTATCCTCACGCCTTTGGCTCTCCCAGAAGCTGCAGAACTATTTCCAGAGTGTTTCATCTCGCTGTCTGTACCCTTGTCTAGCGGTCCTTTTTGGCGTTTATGGTGAAAAAAGCCACAGACCGAGGAGTCGCCTTGTACAGCTGTATGTGTTTATGTTTTGGTTGGGTCGCGTTTTCTACGTCACGGGAGTGTGGCGCCACCTGCTGTTATAGAAGTCCCACCCACCCCAGCTCAACACGGTTGTAATGCAGTTGTAGTGCGGACAAAAGCATACCGAACCATGTTGAAGTAAATCATGCTGTACAGAAGTATGCTGGGCTAGTGCAAAAGTGGCTTTAGAGGATCAGCTCAAACTGTCACTGAGGGTCCTGCGGTGACGAACAACACTCTGGCCAATATTCCTCTACCTACCACTGACCCCGCTCAGATCCATAATAGACAAATGAGGAGCAGACGCGTGGAGCCGATTGCTTCCCAGAGCTTTTAAAATAGTGGTTGTTAGTAAAAAGTAAACACATATTTGGCAGCTACACATTTATTTCTCTCCTCGATCGTTTTCAGAAAAATGTTTCACTTTTTACATTTGAAGATATAGGCAAACTTGTAACGTCTGGAAACATCATGAACAGACTAGAGTAGCCGACTCACCAGGTGTCACGGCGACCAATCACGTGCAAGCCCTGCATGTCGGGGAGAGCAGAGCGGGTTGCGATAGACAGTTAAAGCTCATCAAACTGCACTTTTAGCCAAAAATACTGCTTAAAAATCAGCCGAAGTTCTCTGACCAGAGAGTGATGCTCTCCATACAGTTTGCGGCTACAGGGTATTGGGGCTTGTGACTCTCGTTTGGTTACGCCCCCTCCACGCTTCCCTCTCCTCTGAAAGGAGCCGAGGAGCAGCAGGATTGTCAAGCAGAGAGAGAGCTGATGGCCTTACAGTACACACTACTGGTGGGCAGGGGTATGGGTGGAACTAATTAGAATATTCATAGATCCATGCATACTTAACTAGGTGGAAGATGTAAAAGCTCTTTCCAACCAATTCTAAGGCAGTGAAAGCTTTTTTTTGTGGGTAAAAAGCCACAATATTTTAGGCAATATATATTTGTTTTTGAGGGGGGTTTAGGTGGTTCTAGAGTCGCCGGAGTGTATCTTTAAGGAATGAAGCCCAAATAAACATCCATAAGCGGTAACACAAGCTAAAAGAAAAAAGAAAACAGCCTGCTGTGCCGCACAGAGTACCATAGAGAGAATGATGAGGCAAAGTTTTGTCTCATCTCAGCATGATAGAGACACATTTCTGTTTCTATCAGCAGGCAAAACTTTGTCTTGCAGGTCAGTAGGCCTGACCCTGACGACCTGAGGATCGTCAGGGTCAGGCTTACTATCTGTGCCCAGAGCTAGAACCAAACATGGTGAAGCAGTGTTCAGTTTTTATGCTCCTCACATGTGGCACAAATACCCAGAAAGAATAGAATAGAATAGAATAGAATAGAATAGAATAGGCTTTATTGTCATTGTACAGTTGTACAGCACAACAAAATTGTGGGTGCTCCATCAGGCTACTGCGCAATAAATTAAGTGAGAAGAATTTGAAATAAAACAGTTACAGACCACACAATTAACCATACGATTGAAATAAAAATAAAAGTAAAAATTAAAACTGCAAGCAGTGTTGAAGGGCTCTCACATATTCTGCGCTACTTGGGGTGTTGCGCAACTCAAAACACGCGTCGTTGGGTGAAAAGAGCACTGATTGATGAATGACACAACAAACTGTGTAGCATCCCATTATCAGCGTTATAAATCTTTTATTTCACAGCTAGAGGGAGCTCTGGCTATATGTCATTTTGCATTGCAGGAGTCTTCAGTGTCTGCTACCTATTCACGACACAAAATTTGGTTGAATTTTGACAATGTATGCTGGGGTTATAAAGTTTTATTGTTGTACTAGGAGGTGTTATACCTATGTGTGCGATAGTAATGTAAATTTGTTCTGGGTGATACCAGTACCATATATATGAAGTTTGGGTCCATTTGGACCTTGTATATGTGAGTTATGACAACTTCCTATCCATTGGTGGTAGGGGGCGCTACTGCTGTGTGTCATTGTATGTTATACAAATGTTCACCATAGGCCGCCTATTCACCACTCCAAATTTTGACTTTGGACAAAGCATGCCAGAGTTATTAAGCTTTGTTTTTTCCTAGGGAGCGCTCTCGCTTTATGTAATTGTTCAATATAGAAATGTTCAGTGTTAGCTAACCATGCACCACACAAAATTTGGCTGAATTTGGACAAAGCATGCCAGAGTTATAAGGCTTTGCTTTTTCTGTTAGGGGGTGCTATAGCTATGTGTCATTGTTCATTAAAGAAATGTTCAATGTGGGCTACCGATCCACCACACAAAATTTGGTTGAATTTGGGCAAAGCATGGCTGATTTATAAAGCTTTGTTTTATTTCCTAGGAGGCGCTATAGGTAAGTTTGTTATAGTTATATAAATCTGTTCGGGGTCTGACTAGTAACACATATATATGAAGTTTCGCGGCATTTGGACAATCTATGTGTGAGTTGTGACAACTTCCTGTCCATTGGTGGTAGGGGGTGCTGTCACTATGTGTCATTCTTTATTATAGAAATTATCAATATTGGCAACCTTATTCACCACACAAAATCTGGTTGAAATCAGTCAATGTATGCCAGAGTTACAGGCATTGGAATGGTGATGGCGATACTGCAAACTTGGCCACGCCCCTTCTGCCAAACCGTCGGGCATTTGGAAAAGTTTTCAACAACTTTTGATGGCACAAGGGTATAGATGATTGTCACCATAAATGGTACCAATCAGACTATTTATTTCAGAGATATTGACGAAAACCTTTGGTGGAACCTTCACGTCTCCAAGAGAGGGCGCTATTGCTACTCATGAATATTCATAGCTGCAATTGTTCGGAGACAAATCCACATACATCATACCTATCTTGGTGCCAATCTGACATTCCATTCTCGAGGTATTTAAAAAACAGCATGATGCAAACTTTCTGATGCAAAACTTTCTGTCTCCTATAGGTGGCACTGTAGATTTCTATGAATATTGTTCTATAGAACTGTTTGGAATTGGACTAATATCCATAATATTGAATTTGGTTGAAATCTGACAATGCATACCAGAATTATTGCCATTAGAATGGTCATAGAATGATCATGACGAGGCATCAAACTTTCCCACGCCCCTATGGCCAAACCGTTGAGCTTTTGAAAATGTTTTCAATAACTTTTAATGGCACATGGGTATAGATGATTGTCACCACAAATGAGATTTATCGGACTAAAAACCTAGGACGAGTTTGATCAAATGCACGAGATGGAAATCAGGTCACCTCCACTTCCTGCCAAAATGGCCGACTTCCTATTGGGTGTAGACCATCGCTTCTATGGAGTTTTTTGCATGTCTTCAAATGATAAACATCTCACCCGATTTTCATCTTTCTACGCGAAAGTAAGCATGTGCCACTCTGCATTGACTTCACATGTTAGGTGGCACTGTAGAGCCATTTTTGTGGGGTCATTCATATTTCCTCCAAAATATTAAATTTTTTGCCAGTCTTGAGGTCCCTGTAAAAAATGGTGAGTTTTCATGCACGTTCACTACCCCAAAAATGAGATGGAGAAGAAGAAAAAAAAAATTCTATCAATTAAAGCTGCAAGCAGCTGTAAATGGACCCTCACCCCCGGTGCAACTGTGGACCCCGGCACCCTTTGTACCTAGCTGATTCAGAAAATTTCCCATTGTTGCAGCAAGCGCAGCATGAATAATAAACAGTTTGGCGCAGTACTTCCTGTGAGCAGTAGGTGGTGGTATAACGTTTGTCAATCATTTCTATGTAGGCGCGTGTGAGGTGGAACTAATATCCATCATAGAAAATTTGGTGAAAATCAGACAAAGATTGTCCAAGTTACAACTTTCCGATATTCCATGGCGAGCAGTCAACCTTCACCAAGTCGCCATGGCAACACTTCCCTGTCAGTTATGTGTTTCCCACCCATATAGGACTACATATGACAGTCACCTCAACCTATGTTCCAGATTTCATGACTCCAAGTTGTTCCCAACCATCCCAACAAGATCACGGATTGAATGGCAAGGAGGGCATGTCCATGGTAACAGTAGTGACGCCACGCTAAAGGTGATGTGCAGTTATGATCAACCAGGTGGTTTGATAAACCTCAGAAAATTGCATGCCATTCTGGCAAGCGGCACGTGAGTATGGCATGTGAGTTTTGGCAACTTCCTGTCCATTGGCGGTAGGGGGCGCTGTCGCTATGTGTCCTTCTTTATTATAGAAATTATCAGTACTGGCTACCTATTCACCACACAAAATTTGGTTGAAATCAGTCAATGTATGCCAGAGTAAAAGCCATTGGAACAGTGCTGGCGATATTGCAAACTTGGCCACGCCCTTTCCGCCAAACCGTCGGGCATTTGGAAAAGGTTTCAACAACTTTTGATGGCACATGGGTATAGATGATTGTCACCATAAATGGTACCACTCAGACTATTTATTTCAGAGATATTGAAGAAAACCTTTGGTGGAACCTTCATGTCTCCAAGAGAGGGCGCTATTGCTACTTATGAATATTCATAGCTGCAATTGTTCGGAGACAAACCCATATACATCATACCTATCTTGGTGCCAATCCAACATTCCATTCTCGAGGTGTTAAAAAACAACATGATGCAAACTTTCTGATACAATACTTTCTGCCTCCTATAGGTGGCACTGTAGATTTCTATGAATATTGTTCTATAGAACTGTTTGGAATTGGACTGATCCATAATATTGAATTTGGATGAAATCCAACAATGCATAACAGCGTTATTGCCGTCAGAATGGTCATAGAATGATCATGGCGAGGCATCAAACTTTGCCATGCCCCTACGGCCAAACCGTTGAGCTGTTGGAAAAGTTTTCAATAACCTTTAATGGCGCATGGGAATAGATGATTGTTACCACAAATGAGTTCAATCGGACTAAAACCTTAGGATGAGTTCGATCAAATGTGTGAGGTGGAAATCTGGTCACCGTCACTTCCTGCCAAAATGGCTGACTTCCTGTTGGGTGTAGACCATCACTTCTATGGAGTTTTTTGCATGTCTTGACATAATAAACACCTCATCCGATTTTCATCTTTCTACGCGAAAGTAAGCGTGCGCCACTCCCCATTGACCTCACATTGACAGCGGTGCTGTAGAGCCATTTTTGTAGGTCATTCATATTTCCTCCAAAATATTAAATTTTTTGCCAGTCTTGAGGTCCCTGCAAAAAATGGTATGTTTTTGTACACGTTCACTACCTCAAAAATGAGATTGTAGATGGAGAAGAAGAAAAATATGTTTAAAAAAAATTTTTTTTTTAAATTCTAACAATTACAATAGGGCTCTTGCCCACTGACGTTGTCAGAGGTTCGGACCCTCATAACAAATAGCCCATAGGTATATACAGAGGTATGGTAGTGGCGTCACGGGTGGGACTATGTACATAGCCAGACACTGCGGTGGAGACCGGAGGAGCTGCCCTCACCCCCCAGGGCCGTGAGGAGGAGTACCAAGACAATGGGGGGATTAAGATAATGAGGGATGTCAGCCTTTGATATGCATGTCTTTTGTTATGTGCAAGTATAAGTTCACAGAGCCGGAGGTATTCGCTCTCTTTTCTTGCTTCTGCTTCTGCACTTAGATGAGACTTGTTAGAGGAGCTGATAATAAACTTTGGTTTATATATCACACCGCCTCGTTCTTCCAAGCTCTTCTACACTGGTGACCCTGACGCGAGTATGGACCAGAGGCGTTCCCCCGCGATCGACTCATCTGTGGCAACCCAGGCAGACGCCGGCGCCCACGCAGACAGGGGAACAGATGGACGACGTTCCCCCCCAGCAGAAGTGATAGAGAGGGCTCAACCGAGCACCAGCGCCGCTGAGAGAGCCGAGGCAAGGCATTCTCACCCTGCGGACACAGCAGTGATGGTCTACACAAATGCCGTCGCTGTCAAGCTGCCGGACTTCTGGCAGGAAGACCCCGCCTCGTGGTTTCAACAAGCTGAAGCCCAGTTTACACTGGCGGGCATCACGGCCGACGATACGAAGTTCTATCACATCGTCGCCAAACTCGACGCCGCCACTTCAAGGTGTGTGCGGAGCATAATCCGGCGGCCGCCGGCCCAAGACAAATATGAAATACTGAAAGCAACCATCGTGGCAAATTACGTCCCCTCAGCCAAAGAGAGAGCCGAGAGGATCCTGGCGGTCTACGGCCACAGAGGATGCAGACCTAAAGCCCTCATGGAGGACTTGCTGCAGCTTAAAGAGGAGGACAATGACAACTTCCTCTTCCAATTCGTATTCCTCAGCACGCTGCCGCCACACATGAGAGGGACGCTTGCCAACATGCGATGCAACACCCAGCAAGACTTCCGCGTGCTGGCCAACGAAGCTCAACGACTCGTCAACGCCTGCAGGGAGCAGACACCCACAGCAGCATCCGCAGACCTCAACGCTGATGCCCAGAGCCACGGCGAGCCTCAACCCACGGAGCAGATCCAACCCGCGGTGACAGCGACACGGCCAAAACGTAACAGACGGAGCGATGTTTGTTATTACCACCACCGCTTCGCCGAGAAGGCTCACAAATGTGTTCCCCCCTGCAAATTTGAACGCCAAAGCCGAGAGCCGTTAACGGCAGCGGTTCTCGGTGAGAAAAGCAAGCTGTTATACGTGACGGACAGACACACCAGCAAGCAGTTCCTTATTGACACAGGAGCTCAACTAAGTTTTGTCATGCCCTCCCAAGCAGATCGAGCCATGGGCACCCGGGGCAACGGAGCAGTGGCAGCCAACGGCTCCAACATTGACACTTTTGGCGAAAAAAGCCTGCACCTCCACATCCACGGCCGCAACTACAGATGAACATTTGTTGTAGCGGCGGTGAGTTTTAACTTGTTAGGCGCAGACTTTTTGTGTGCACATGGGTTATTAGTTGATCTAGCGAACAGACGCTTGGTTAATGCATTGTCCTTTGCTTCTATTCCCTGCTCAGCCCGAGTTTCTCCACCACCCATGCAGGCTAGTGTCACCACAGCAGGAGGTAAGTTTGATCAACTCCTCCCCCAATTTCCAGCACTCACAGTTCCCAAATTCTCAGCCACAGTGGCTAAACACGGGGTTGAACATTTTATTCCGACAACAGGCCCGCCCGTATTTGCCAAAGCTCGGCGCTTAGACGCGGCCAAGCTCGCCATAGCTCGGGACGAGTTTACTAACCTTGAAAAATTAGGCATTATTAAACGTTCGAAAAGCCCCTGGGCCTCGCCACTTCACATGGTTCCGAAATCCGACGGTTCTTGGAGACCGTGCGGCGATTACCGCAGATTAAACAATGCAACAGCGCATGACCGCTACCCAATTCCTCACATTCAGGATTTTTCACTGCATCTGGCAGGTGTGCGCATTTTTTCAAAAATAGACCTGGTCCGCGGTTATCATCAAGTCCCAGTTCGAGCAGAGGACATTCCTAAAACAGCTGTAATAACCCCTTTCGGCCTTTTTGAATTTTTGCGGATGCCTTTCGGCCTCAAAGGCGCCGCCCAAACTTTTCAGCGGATGATGGACGCAGTATTACGCGACCTTCCTTTTGTTTTCGTCTACCTCGACGATATGCTGGTAGCCAGCTCGTCTGAGGAAGAACACGAGCAGCACCTCACTATGGTTTTTCAGAGGCTAGAAGAGCACGGGTTAATAATCAATCCAGCCAAATGCAAATTCGGTGTGTCACAAATTGATTTTTTAGGACACAGAGTTTCTCCGAAGGGGGCAGTCCCACTTCCAGACAAAGTCCACGCGATAAAAAGTTTCCCACGGCCACAAACGGTCAAATCGCTGCAAGAATTTTTAGGAATGGTTAATTTTTACAACCGTTTCCTCCCCCACGCAGCTCAGCTCATGCAGCCCCTATATGACGCGCTCAGAAAACAAAAAGCTTCCAACGCGGTCGAATGGACCCCAGAGCGCGAACGCGCCTTCGCGAAAGTAAAGAGCGCTCTAGCTAATGCCACATTGTTGGTTCACCCCGACCCCTCGGCCCGCATTGCACTAACCACAGACGCTTCGGACCTAGCTATAGGGGCAGTTGTAGAACAACATGTCAGCGGGATCTCGCAACCTTTGGCATTCTTCAGCAAATCGCTAAACCAAACTGAGCGTAAATACAGCACTTTTGACAGGGAGCTGCTAGCGCTTCATTTATCCATCCGCCACTTCCAGTTCTGGTTAGAAGGGCGGAGTTTCACGGCTTTTGTAGACCACAAACCGCTCACCTTTGCCATGGCTAAAATCTCAGAACCATGGTCAGGCAGGCAACAAAGACAGCTGGCTGCAATTTCAGAGTTCACCACAGACATTCGACATGTGGCAGGCAAACTTAACGTGGTAGCAGACTGCCTCTCCCGCGCTGTGACATCGCCAGAGCGCGAGGAGACAGATTATACTACCTCAGCCGCAGAACTCTTCACTAACGCGGACACATACGCAGCACCAATCCATGCAGGGATAGATTATGCAGCCATGGCAGAGGAACAAAGCAGTGACGCGGACATGCGCGCACTCCTGTCTGGACCAACAGGGTTAAAGCTGGAGGAAAGGGGTTTACGCGACGGCGTGCCCCCCCTAATATGCGATATTTCAACCGGCCGACCTCGCCCGTTAGTCCCAGCCACATGGCGCTGCCGTATTTTCGACTCAATTCACTCCCTCGCGCATCCAGGTGTGCGCGCCTCGGTTAAAATGGTCGCCGAAAAGTTTGTGTGGCCGGGCCTGCGCAAAAACGTAAAAGAATGGGCAAAAACTTGCATTTCTTGTCAGCGCGTCAAAATACACAAACACACAAAAGCCCCTCTGGAGCCTTTTCCAATCCCTGCTAGAAGGTTCGACCACGTTCATGTCGACCTCGTGGGGCCACTACCTTCCTCCCAAGGTTTCACACACCTGTTAACAATGATAGACCGCACCACGCGCTGGCCAGAGGCAGTCCCTCTGGCGTCAACTACAGCGGAGGAAGTCGCTCGCGTTTTTTTGACAAACTGGGTGGCACGTTTCGGCGTCCCATCAGACATCACGTCCGATAGGGGGCCTCAATTTGTCTCAGAGCTTTGGTCAGCCATGGCCAGCAGCTTAGGGGTGACAATTCACCGCACCACCGCTTATCACCCTCAGGCTAATGGGTTATGCGAGCGTTTTCACAGATCTTTAAAGGCCGCTGTCAGAGCCTCACTAACGGATACAAATTGGGTAAATAAACTTCCCTGGGTTTTATTGGGGTTGCGTGCTGCGCCTAAAGAGGATCTAGACGCCTCTCCAGCAGAATTAGTTTTTGCACAACCTCTCAGGCTCCCGGGTGAATTTTTACCAGAGAACCCAGAGCCAAAGCATCTTCCAGCCCCGAGGTTTTTAGGCAGCAACGGACCGGACTCTCTCCCCGGACCGGCACATCACTCTTTTCCACGGGTTTTTGTCCCCCAAGCTCTAAAAAACGTTGAATTCGTTTTTGTTAGGCATGAAGCTTTAAAACCAACTTTCCGCCCAGCATACGATGGGCTATTCAGAGTGCTGGAACCTGGTGACAAACACTTTGTGCTTGATTTTGGGGATAGAAAAGAAACAGTCAGCATTGACAGACTTAAGCCTGCCTTCTTGTTGACAGACGAGCCTGCACAGTTGGCGAAAGCACCTCGGCGGGGTAGACCCCCCAAGAGAAAAGACTCAGCCCCCCTGCAGGGAACAAATAATCACTCTCCTCCCCAAGCTGCAGATTCCTTACAGGAAGGTCCCAGCAGGACGCCCAAGCAGACCCACAGCAGATTCGGGAGAAGATTAAAACCCAGACAGCACAGGGACTGATGCAAACTACTCAACAGTTGTTCACTAATTGTGCTGTAACAGTTTAGGACTGACTTGTGATTTTACTATGCTGTTATGATTACCACTGAACTCTCTTAGGAGCATGGCTGCTGGAAAGGTTCTTCTGTGGCAAGAGGTATAGCAGTTAGTATGTCATAGTAATTATCTTAAACTGTGAATTTTTCTATTGTCCTTTTCTTAGTCGTTTGGGGGGGGGGGGGCTGTGGGCTATATTAATCATATATTCCATAATCTACATATGTTGAAGCATGTGGGAATGTTTGGTGATTACATATGTAAGGCGACTTCACACCTCAGAAAGGACAAAGACTCTCAACCGCCAGTGAAGAACAAAGACGTTCCCAGACACTGCGGTGGAGACCGGAGGAGCTGCCCTCACCCCCCAGGGCCGTGAGGAGGAGTACCAAGACAATGGGGGGATTAAGATAATGAGGGATGTCAGCCTTTGATATGCATGTCTTTTGTTATGTGCAAGTATAAGTTCACAGAGCCGGAGGTATTCGCTCTCTTTTCTTGCTTCTACTTCTGCACTTAGATGAGACTTGTTAGAGGAGCTGATAATAAACTTTGGTTTATATATCACACCGCCTCGTTCTTCCAAGCTCTTCTACAGTGCTATCTGATCACAAAAAAAAAAAAAAACCACACATTTCAGGGTTAGGTGTAAATGGGGCCACTGTGTGATCTTGGCCTGTCCCTGCGAAGCCAGATGAAGGCAAATGCACTGACTGAATCTGAATCTCTAATTGTAACACAAAAATCCCGACCCTACGACACAGTCTGATGAGCAAAGATATTCCACAACAAAATTCTGAAAGTGTCAGAAATTCCACTGCTGCTCTGACCTCCATCTATTAACCAACAAATTGGGACACAGCTAGGTAAAATAACACTGGTGTGTGCAGCAGTACGGAAAAAAATCCAAACAAGCCAAAATATATCAGAGGCAAAAAAGGCCAAATAAAATAGGTGGAATTTTAGCAAGCAAGAAACTAGCTGGGTTGTGACAGCGGAGACCTTGCCTCTTCCTTGAATCTTTCAGCTGTGAGCATGATCGTATAAAGAGGGAGGTAGCATGTTACATGTTTGCCTCTCTGTCAGAAATATGACACATCCTGAGTCTATACAGTCTACATCCATCAAAGCTTAATACTGTATCTTATGTAGGTTAAGTGGATCACAAAGTGGCTGGCAAAGAATTATATACATGCTAATATCACAGTGTGTAAATTGATTTAAAGAAATCTCCAAATTATACAGGAAAAGAATCAGAATTCTAATTTAAAGGTCCCCTTCACTGCACTTTTTCCACATTTTGACAGCTCCTACAGTTTTTAATGAAATGTTTGGGACATATTTTGGTCAAATTCCCTTTAAATATTTAATTATTTCAGCATCATTGTGAATCACCTTTTGTTGCCTTACTCAGAATGTCTGGTTTCAGTGCATGTCTCTTTAAATTCCCTTAAGCTGGATTCATGCTGCACCTCTGCTGTCCACGTACGCATGACCGGAAGGCTTGTGACAAAATTTATGTCATCGTCTCCAGTCCGCTAGTGTCTATGGAGCTCTTCTGCGGACGACTACGTGCAGCCCAAATTTTCTGACTGCGTGGCCTGCCCACGGTCTGCCGATGTTGACTGCGCATGTTCAAGATTAAATGTCCCATTCACACGGTGGCGCTATCAACTAAGCACACAAAGTCAAAATAGACAAAGAAGACGAAGAGGAAACGGAAGATGAGACTAAACATACATGAATTGTTTTGCAGCAGCAGCAGCTTGAGCGGAGGAGGGCACTGAAAAATGGTAATTCCTCCTTTTCCTTGAAATGATGCCATTGTTGTTGCTACAAAAAAAAATGTGCGTTGCTTTCGTGTTTATAGCCGGTGAACAAACTGGCATGTTAGCGCATTCATGCAACCCATAAGGCTGGGACAAAACTACAAACAACAGCTGTGCACATGCATCAACTGCTTGGCCTGGTAGACGAAAAAATGAAGCATATACAGAGCCTCGTCCAAAGCGAACATGGACCAAAGTGGACCAGAAAGGAAATGCAGCATGAATCCAGCTTAAAAGCAGCATTTAACTCCACCCTCCCTCTTATGTCACTATTGCTAATCTTACCTGGCTAGCTCCTAGCTCGGGTGCAAGTCTGAGCCAACTAACATAAAAGAATGAATGAAATAAAGTATCACTGGTAGACAGGGGTATGTGGTTTTAGTGGTGGATAGGATATGATCGGACCCTGGAGAACAATAAGCACAGATGTAGAAGAGCTTGGAATAACGAGGCGATGTGACTTATAAACCAAAGTTTATTAGCAGCTTCGCTCCTCTAACAAGTCTCATCTAGTGCAGCAGCAGAAGAAGTAAGAGAGTGAACACATTCGGCTCTACG
Organism: Pholidichthys leucotaenia; assembly: GCA_020510985.1. Taxonomy (NCBI): domain Eukaryota; kingdom Metazoa; phylum Chordata; class Actinopteri; order Cichliformes; family Pholidichthyidae; genus Pholidichthys; species Pholidichthys leucotaenia. The sequence continues at coordinate 260,785,153 of CM035843.1, forward strand.
TACTTATACTCACACATAACAAAAGACATGCATATCAAAGCTGACATCCCTCATCATCTTAATCCCCCTCCTTTGTCTTCGTACCCCTCCACCTGGCCCTGGGAGGTCAGGGCGACCTATCTGGTCTCCACCGCAGCGCCTCGGATGCTCTTTGATCTTCACTGGCGGTTGAGACCTTTTGTCCTGTTCTGAGGTGTGAAGTCGCTTTACATATGTAATCACCAAACATCTCACATGCTTATACATATGTAGGTTATGGGATATATGATTAATATAGACCACAACAGAAACATTTGTAGCTAAACTGCTAGTTTCAACTAACTGTCTTTAGTCTCTAGGGTTGCCAACTGTCCCATTTTAGCCCAGACATCCCATTTATTGGGCTAAATATGTTTGTCACAAGTGGGATGTGTGTTGTCCCGTGTATTCAAGGCCGCCTTAATGAACGGGCTAGGCTGGGCTGAAGCCCAGGGCCCTGTGAAGATCAGGGTCTATTATGAGCAAATGAAAAAGATCACATTGTTGTTAACTGGTCATATTCTATGTCCATCACTTGATATTCATGTGTGGCTGCTGATTAGTCTAATTTACAAGTGCCCCACGTGGGTACCACGTAACAATAGCCTATCAGAGGAATTGTTTTGGCATGTCACTATGTAAGCGCCAGTGAGAGGTAATTAGCTCGGTCAAAATGTCCAGAAAAAAGTTTGAAAATGGTGCTCATAAAGTTATTGAGAGGATAAGAGCTTAGGGAAAACGAATTGCTCAAAAAATCCCGAAGTGTAAAGGAGTTTTCTAAGCTGGAGCATCGAGTGGAGGAGGCTGCTAATTACTGCAGAAAGAAGAGAGGTGGTCTGTTAAAGCACTCACCTGGAGGAGAAGGACGAAGGGAGAAGAAAGGCCATGATTGCTTACATCAGACAGCTGTGCATGGGACAGTGGATTCCGGACTTGATTAAAAAGTAGACTGAATCAAGCATGCATCCATAGAGTCTGACAACATTCATGAGCAGGACTTAAAAGACATAATGAAGGATTTTTCTTTAAAGAAGTTCAGAAGAAAGCACTTCTAAAAGGGTAAGGCATGCTATTTGCAGTGCTTTACAGCCACCTGTGCAGGTTTTTCATTGCTGTTGTTGTGCATTGTTTGAATCAGCAATACTTCACTGATGTAATTTTATGCCAAAGGCAGTATCTGTTACACTGTAAAAACAGGAAGATAAAATATCCCAAATCAAGGCTTTATGCTTGTTTTTCTCTCACAAGATAATTTTGACAAGAATTTCTTTTTGTTGTGCAATTTTCTGTAAGATTTTACTTGCTTTACAAAAGTTTTTAGTTGTTTTAAAGTAGAACTGAACTGAACGGCATTGAACGGCACTGGGTGATAGTACATACAATTATAAAGATAATTTATCATTGGCACCCCCTCCACAAATCCCGGAATCTTGGAGAAAATCGCGATTTTGAATTTCCCGCCCTGAAAAATCAGACAAATCCGCCGATTAACCAGAAGTGCAGCCGGAGTTCCGTGTGACGTCACGAGTGTGACACAGTCCTCCATGTTTACCATTGCGAGCACGTCGACACTGGTTGTTTTTGGTGCATTTTGTCGTGATAGTCGACTACAAAACACTTCCAACACCTGGGAAGATCTGTTCAGTGGCCAAGGAAAGCTGTCATGGCGACGAAAGAAAAGAAAGGGGGAGGAAAAGCGACCGGGAAGCGATGCGTTTCTAGATATAGATATTACAGTGATCCCTCGCTACTTCGCGTTTCACCTTTCGCGCCCTCAGTGCATCGCGGATTTTTCAAAAATATTCATCAAAAATTCAAAATTGAGAAAAAATCGCACGAAAGTTGCCCGGGCGCTAGCAGAAGGCAGGGAGACTACATTAGAACATCAGGTATCAACACAGAGAGCCCACACAACTCAAAATCCACCTCTCTGACCACTGCTCCACTCCTCTCCGCCCACCTCTTCACCGTTCGGGAATCTCGCAAGCTGATTGGCCGAGACGTTTTATCTCGCAAGCTGATTGGCCGAGACGTTTTACCCAGCTTCTCTCCCTGCAGAGCGCCCATACCCAGCGAAGGAAGACCGCATTCATTGTTCTTTATCGCTCGTGTTGCTTAGTGGCACTTTTCGCTGTTCTCTTGTGCCTTTTTGTGCAAAATAGTGCTTGTGATGCCCTTGGGGGGGGGGTGACGCTACTTCGCGGTTTTTCACTTTTCGCGGTCGGTTCTGGTCCCCATTAAACGCGATAAGTGAGGGATCACGTATTTATAAATAGCACAGTCAAATGCAGAGGCCAGTTCTGTTCATGTGTATTGCCACTATAGTCTGTAGAAGTATTGTAATACATAGCCCAATTTTTTGAATGAATGAATGAATTTATTTATTTCGGATAGTACAGTACAGGTTGAAAGAAACTGAATGATATAACAACAAGGTCAAATTGAACAATGACTCATCTGATTATACAATTCAACGTAAGTTATCCGAAATGGGTGATGGCTGAAGCCGCAGCTTATATTGCCCACCCATATTCCATCCAAGAATTCAAAAGAGAAAACAGGCAAAAGCGATTACAATTCAAAACAAAACTAAGACAAAATGTGACAGAGAAAAAAGAAAACTAAGCTACAACACAACACAGGCTGGATATGTTACAACTCGCCGCTCATTAGCGGCGCCAGCTGCACGCACACTTGTGCCTCGTCAGCAGCGTGGGGTATAAGCCACTCTGCCCTGGGCTTCGGCATGAAGCCGTCTGATTCCTTCAGCCCTCTTGCTGCAGAGGAACCCCCTCATCTCCCAGCAAGATCTACAGCGTAAGCATACCTACCTTTGCCTTTCCAGTCTCTCCCCTGTGCACAGGTGTATTCCCCGGCGGCGGACCTCGCCTCTGCATCGCCGTCTGCCAGCTGCTGTCACAGGTGCATTAGGTTGCTGTCTCCCGGGCTCGCCCTTGTGCACGCCTGCCACCTGCCACACTCCTGCATCCTCCTCTGTCTCGTCACTGATCCTGAATGCCTCTTCACTCTGAAAACTCTGGTTTTCTTGACTGCTGGAACTGCTGGAACTGCTATCATCTGCCATTGTTGTTTTGTTTAGGGATCACACTCGTGACGTCATGCAGCATCGTCTGCACTACTTCCGGTTTGTTTGGCACTGCCAGCCAGAGGCAAAAGTTTATCGGCTTATAGCTTGGCCATCGCACGGCCTAAAAATTTCTTTTATGTGTTGAAAAACACAATAGGTAATAAGGAATTAATCTGCTATTCTACTTTTTGCGCCAAAAGGTGGGTTCAGTTCTACTTTAAGCAATTTAATCTTACTTTGTTGGCAGATATTTTTTCTAATTTTTAACTAGAGTTATCTATTGCCAGAATTATTTTTTTGACGAAGGCTGCAGAAGGCCTTCTGCGGCCGTCAGAAGGCCGTCAGAAGGCCTTCTGACGAAGGCTGCAGTGCAGTTGAAACATGTAAAGAAGGTAAAGACATCTTTCTATTTTATTTTTTGTCTTTCATATGAACAAAAGATAAATAATTAAAAGAAGACAAAATGAACCTATTTGATGTGTCTGTTCCCTAGTCATCTCAGCTGTGAGTTGTTGTTTAATTAGGTCACCTGCCTGTTCATGTAGCCCACACCTGCCGCCTATTGTTTCATCTTGTTTCCCAGCTATTTAAAAACTGACAGGTTGTTTTCTCACTGCGGCAGTCTTAACAATCCTTTCTCCTCAGCACCAGAACCCCATCCCTGTTCTGGTGAGTTTATCCACGACTTGATCTGTAAGTTTACCTTGTACCTGTTTGGGATTTTGTGTTTATGCACTTTGGAACTTTGTGTTTGTTTTCAATAAATGCCACAAACTGCAGTTGGTGCGTGGGTCTGTCTCTCTCTCCCTCTGCCCTGAGGGGCAAATCATGACAGAAGACTGCCGCCAGTAATAGACCTAGCCACTGCAGTTAGTGGATTTTTGCCTTTTTCTCTCTTTTTTTTTGTTTCTCTCACCTGGAGCTCATCATGTCCCCGTCACGCCGGCCTCCGCCAATTAAAGGGAGATCAGTAGGGATGGCAGAAATGGAACACTGAAGCGATCGAATCATTTAGAACAACTGATTCAGAAAAAGAATCAATCTTTTGGAACGTTTGAAACATCTCCCCACAGCAACATCTGGTGGCCAGTCTGAAAATATGACATTCAAACAATAGAGCAGTGTTGCCAACTCCCCAGCAAGGACAGTGGCTGTTGGCTGTCTGTCATCGCCTCATTTACACAATTGACAATCAGCATATAATTGATGTCTATATTGTATTCAAGCACACCCTTCAAATACTGACTGAGAAAAAATATCCTTTCATACAAATGATACTATAACCCCAAACACATCACAAAAAGTTAAGACAAAAAGACTAGTAATTACAATCGACATAACAGTCTTTTGATTAAATGTGATATTCTAACCCGTAACAGTAGAGAACAAAATTGATTTATGTAATGTGGGTCTAAACAAAGCATTTAAGTTATCAAGTTATATCGAGAAATGATGACCTATTTCAAAGGCAAAATTACAAACAAACCAAGAATCAACAGAAGACAGTTCAGTTGTATTTCTATACATATTTAGGTTTTTTTAATTCACGTTCTGTCTCTCCTACGTCGTTATTTCTCTCTCCTACACCATCCATTACAATTATATGCTGATTGTCAATTGTGTAAATGAGGCGATGACAGACAGCCAACAGCCACTGTCCTTGCTGGGGAGTTGGCAACACTGCTCTACTGTTTGAATGTCATATTTTCAGATTGGCCACCAGATGTCGTTATGGGGAGATGTTTCGAACATTCCAAAAGATTGATTGTTTTTCTCAATCAATTGTTGCAACTTCATGTATTGTATTGTAAATCTACATAACTGTATGTAACTATAGAACAATATGACCTCTTTTAGTTATTAAGAGCATAAAATGAAATGAAAATGAATTAATACATTCTATTGCTGTCCATTTTGTATTTCAACTTCTTTTGCACAATTTTTAATTTGCACTATTCTTTTGAGTGTTTGAGATTTCTTTGTGTGTTTTTCTGTTTCTGGCACTTTATCTGCACACTGGAGCTGTCATGAGTCATAGCAGTAAACTTCCCCACTATGGGATCAATAAAGCATCTCTACTCAACTCTCTACTAATAAATGTATATGTGTATTAAAATGACATGAATACATACCATAAACACCATGCTGGCCTTGGGTGGATTCAGCACTTAGTTGTGTAGTGCTAGTAATGCAGACATCAGGATGTTTTGTCCGCAGATGTCTCCACATAGTAGTTGTATTATTGCAAAATGCAAGCTGTTGCATGCAATGCAAACATTTAACTTTCTTTGGTTCAAAAAGGTCAAAGTGTTCCCAGACAGTTGACTTGGGATGCTTTCTAACACCATCCATCGCAAATTAATCTCAAGCCAAACGCTCTCAATCAAAAAACGCTCAGTACAATACACTCAAAGAGGCAAGACTTCGCAAAATAAATGCACATATCAGAGGCTTTTAAATGTTTTAGGCGTGTGGGTTGATGAATCAACAGCCAATCAGGTGAAGACACAAGAAATTATTATTGTACATATAAAGTATATTTAAGGTGGATATAACTTTCCTAGAATAGGCATTTTAATTTTGTGTAATGGAGGTCAGATATCATAGATAAAACCAAGGATACTTTAAATGACTGATTAAACTCATCACCTACACTAACACTAACACTTCCAGTGTCGCAAAATAATAAACCAAAATAATAACTTAACGTTTTTGTTTTGACTATAAAACAATAAGAGCAAAATTAAACACAGGTATGTCCAAAAATTGGATATTTTTTCTACCTAAGTTTAGAAAAGGACAAAACAAAAATGAGACCAAAAATTTGTTTTTTCTGATTTTATTTTGAATTGGAATTACAAATGAACGAACCATACATGGATTTGTATTCACTTGCTGAAACAAAAACGACTGTGACGTTTCAAAACAATTGGGGGCGGAATGGAACGCGATATGGAACAGTCACGTGACACGTGACACGTCACGTGACGGTGACGAACAGTCATGTGACACCGTCGTTCTGATACAGACCTCGGAACAGCGTTTCGAATCACAAGTTCCGCCTAGGTTCGGGTACGTTCCAAAACACTGTTTCGATTTTGCCATCACTAGAGATCAGCAGCGAGGTCCCGAGTCTGGAGGAGAAGTGGGCTGCTGACTTCATCCAGAGTTTTGTGGATGAAGCTGTCACCGCCCGCGGACCAAAGAAGACCTGGGAGAGCGTGAATGGAGCAGTGATGACCCTGGAGGCACTGTGGAAATATCCTCAATACGCGGAACTGCTGTCCATGGTCTCCTCGCTTTGGTGGTCCTTTCCTGGGTTGATGATGGGGCCGCCTCCAGCAGGACCGAAGCCATCGCGGAGGCGGTCTCTGCAGCAGACGTCCTTCCCTTCTCTCAGTTCACCAGCTCCGTCGGGGTTCCCTCTCCTCTGCCAGCCGCCGTCGTGGTTCCCCCTCCTCGGCTCTCCTTCCCTTTGTTGGACCTCCCTGTGGGGGAGCCACCTCCTGGGCCACCCCTTCTGTTTAGGTGGCTAAAGAACTCTGGTCGTTTGCCTAACGGACTGTGCCATTGGGTTGGGTGGCCCTTATTCTCTGGTAGGCCACCCAACTCGTACCACCTTGCCGTCGGTCAGGCCTGGGACTTCGGCCGGCCACAAAAACTGTTTAGTTCTTTGGCCTAGAGGGCCTAGGGGCCTGGTTTTGTGTGGATGCGGGTCCTGAGCGGGATTTGTGTTCTTGTTCCCTCCTAGCCTGTTCCACCCACCTCCCACCCAGGGTGGTTCATTGTTATACTTTTTTTTTGGGGGGGGGGGGCTTTTTTCTTTTTTGGTGTTACCTTGGGGTGTCTGGAATCTACCCCTTAAGGGGGACTGTCTGTTCCCTAGTCATCTCAGCTGTGAGTTGTTGTTTAATTAGGTCACCTGCCTGCTCATGTAGTCCACACCTGCCACTCATTGTTTCTTCTTGTTCCCTAGCTATTTAAAGACAGTCAGGTTGTTTTCTCACTGCGACAGTCTTAACGATCCTTTCTCCTCGCCACTAGAACCCCATCCCTGTTCTGGTGAGTTTATCCACTACTTGATCTGTAAGTTTACCTTGTACCTGTTTGGGATTTTGTGTTTATGCACTTTGGAACTTTGTGTTTGTTTTCAAAAAATGCTACAAACTGCAGTTGGCACATGGGTCTGTCTCTCTCTCTGCCCTGAGGGGCAAGTCATGACAGTAAGACATTTTCTCCACCTAGAGAACAAATTATATTCCATTTTTATTCCTGTTTCATGCTCTGTGATGACACCACACTAAAGGACATGAGCCCTGATAAGAACATATCGCTTCCATAAGTGCTACCACTGTGCCTTTAAAATCTGAACGCCCTTATGTCTGGTGTGAAAGGTTTCTGGCTAGATAGGTTGATCTGACTGTTCACATGTTGTCCCTTCTGCAACTCTGAGCCACCACATGCCTAGCAGATGACTGCCAGGCTGGAAGGTGAGAAGCAGATGAAGCTGGTCGTGACAGCAACAGTGTGTGAATGAGGAGGCAGATGATTCAGCAAACCAGCTTAAAAAAAGCAATAACTGAGCAAGAGATATACCATGTATTAGATTCTGCTTGGTTCATGTTATCAGAAAGAGAACCCAAAGGAGCTTGTCATCTTAATTCTGTATATTATTATTCAAATAGAGGTGGCACTTTTAAGGCAAAGCGTTAAGCATTACTGAGTCACAGTGAGATAGTTCTGACAATCACCTGAAGGCCTTTTTGGTATGAATTTTGTATGTTTTTCCCATTGATATGTGGGATGTCTGTGGGTACAGTCTAAAGTTATGAACATTTTATCAGGTAGTAACTTTATATCGGCGATAGATGTGAATGAGAATAAATGCCTGTTTCTGTGTATTAGCACTGACTTGCTCTGATAACACAAAGAAATGTTGTATAAATGTGTAGTTCTATTTACTGTATAGAAGGGGATTAAACATACCTCCATCATGTACTGGTCCACGATGTGCAGGTCTCTTATTGGTCCCTTGTAGGATTTGTACATTTCCACATCATCCAAAGTGGGAACATACCTTCGATGCAAACACAAATATAACAATATCATCACTCTCTTTTAGGCGACTTTAAACCTTCTTCAAAAGTTAACTGGTTGGTCAATGACACACTCAAACTCTCATCAATCAATAAGTTGTTCTAATATTTAATCACTCTTAGATGTAATCAAAGCACATTGTTCTAGAAAGACAGATATGCAGGTTTGCTTTCTTTTTGGGTGCTACAATTATCAATAATACTTAAAGGCATTTAAAAGTTTGATGTTGTTTATCAAAGTGTTAATACTTGTGTCTTGCAAAAGAACTATTTGAAGTTTTCAAGGTCCTGAACAGTCTGAGTCTTTCCATCTAGTCTAACTGTCTTGAAAAGTAATGATGTTACAGCTGTAAATAGAAGTGAATAGCCTACAACAAATGTAAAGAGACTTAAGAATCTTAGAGTGTAATTCTTTGTGTACTTTTTCACTGTAAATTCAAAATGTAGCCAAGCTAATTACAGTGCAAAGCAAAATACAAAAAGAAATCTCATGCATTAATGAATGCTGATGCTGAAAAGCAACAGAACAAAATTTAGAGTAAAAATAAAGTCAATTTGTTTGGTATCCATTCACCAAAACTACAGTATGTCTGCGTCAATATGTCTAACGGGCATAAGAAAGATTAAAGTTAGTGTGGGCGGTCAATGAGTCCTCTGGTCCAGTTGTATAGAAGTTTATACGATCTTTTGGAAGCAGATGTTTAGTGTCACCTTTTTGTCACAACATGAACTACAGCCACATTCACTCCAGTGATGCATGTCACAGCCTCAGCTGGTTTGGCGTGAAATCCAACATGCAGTCCCAACATATTCTCATCCAGGCACATAGTATGCTGCCGTTTTATCAGGCCCTTCACAGTGCCTTTCATTGTTGTTTCTCTGACACTTTAGGACTGTAATACACTCCAATCAAAGCTGGGAAAGATAAGGTCACATCCTTTGAAAAGCCAGGAACTCTAATGAGAAAGGCTGGGGGTGGTTTACTGTATCATGCAGGAGATCCAAATTTTCATGCTGTTCCCTTTTCTTCCACCAACATGTTCCAGGGCAGTTTCCTGCTTTTGGGGGCCTCTATGCAAGACTGTGTTTGGGGGGCCCCCCTAGCGCATCAGTCTGGTGCACTTTGTCAAGAATAGAGTCTTTCCATTTCCCAGCAGCCTTTGCAACTGATGGGACATGTTAAATGTTGAAAAATGAGCATCATCTCCTCACTCAGACTGTAAGTTTACTCTGTGTTACTGTTGTACATATGTCTAAGGTTTGGTTGCTGTGGCAGTGATATACACCCCCCAGCTGCAGTTTATGAAAATGCTTTTTTGCCAAGCTTTGTAAAGGGACAGTAAAGATAATAAAAGCCTGGGACTGTAGACTATGATAGCACAGTTTGCCATGTCGAAGGATAAATATTGTGTCTCTGTATAGTCTTTTTTGTTGTTTTTATAAACCCATTCTATTGGTAACCCTTTATATCTCTGGATTTATTTTTTTACCTATGTTAAATCAATGATATGCTTTAGAAAAAAACGTGAATTCATGTCATAATTGCCAAATTATTCAGAAAACACAGTTTTTCTCATTTCTGGGAAATATCTGTTTTGGGGATACAACGTTTGCACCTGAGAACAATGAATTATAAGTGACGCTATATCAATGCAAAAGGCCAATGGATAATGAAGGCCAGTTAACCAGACAGTACAAGGTGCAATGACGAGTGGGAGGCTTATAGCCTGTTATGAACCTCAGTGCTCCATGATAGATGGCAACAAACAACTGTAGAGAGCTGGCACAGGCATTCATGTAAATAATGTCACCATAGCCAACAGGTTTTTCTTACTTACATTTGGCATAAAGTAAATATTTTTAGATTTAGGCACTAAAACTTCTTGATTAAAATTAGGTTTAGGTAAAGAAGAGAGTCTACTTCAAACAGCTGTAAGCCTCCACAATATCACACCTCTATTATATTAATAATACACAGCTGAGAGTTGTACTTTCTCATGCCAAGGCTCTCCTGCCATGTCTTGTGATACAGAAGAGGCCTGAGCAAACATGCCCGGTTTAAGACTGGGCTGATAGTCATCAGAAATCAATGTAATTAATGAGGCTAAAGTTCACTTTGTGACCACAAGGCATCACTAAAACCACAGTTTCCAGATGTTTAATAAAGTACGTTTAATGTATGATCTCACCATATACTTTTCTGATCAAAGTCTTGTGCAATTAGATGATGATGAAGCATAACTTGTGGGTGGGCCAATGTAGAATAAAACTGTCAATCTTCAGGGCTTGGCTTCTTTGTGATTGCTACTAAATGTTTCCCCTTTGTGTGTGCTTCAAAACACAACAAAAAGACATCTGCTAAAATAGACCCAGAGCTTCAAAATAGTAGTCTACAGAGGCTACTTTTATCTTTTAAGAACAGTCATTGTCAATAGTCAATGTTGTTACACCTTACAAAAGAAAATACATTGTTTGTCTGGTAGCAGCAAACACTACAGACATATCAGGCTTCATGCAAGAACTGTTAGAATTAACAGATTTGTTCACAAACGGGATGTATGATATATTCACATGAAATTATGGGATTCACCAATCTGTTAGTATCTTGAAATTTTGTACAGGTTCTAACAAAATTTAGGAGTGGTCCAGACCAGTTGTAAGAGACTGTGTAAATAGTTTGCTGTTATTCTGACCTTAGTTTTCAGTAAATTCCTCTATATTTTATTTGTCTGAATCAAGTTTTTGAGTGTAAACCCCATAAACTTCATTATTAGTTGGAAAAATTTTATACTTTGATTCAAGTTCTAATTAGAAAAGCATTCAGAGAGCATATACCTCCGCCAAGGCTCCTTCTTTCTCCCATCTCCAAAATGTAATAGGTTCGTGTGTAAGCCACGAGCCAGTTCTGGTGAAAATTGCATCAAAATCTATCCGGTAGTTTTGGAGTATTCTTGCTAACACACTGTGAGAAGAAAAGAGCCTTGGTGGAAGTATGCATTCTCGGATCATCACCAAAATGTAATGGACTCCTCTCTAGGCCAAGGACCACCTCTGGTGAAAATTTCATCTAAATCCATCCAGTAGGTTTTGTGTAATCCTGCTGCACATATACACCCAAGGTCCTTGGTGGAGGTATGCACTCTCAGACCATCATCAAAATTCAATGGGTTCATCCTTGGCCCAAGGACTACCTCGAGTGAAAATTTCATCAAAATCTGTATGGTAGTTTTTGTGTAATCCTGCTAACAAACAGACAGACAGACAGACAAACCACCTTGATTACATTACCCCCTTGGCAGGGGTAATTAAAGTAATTAAAAATAATTAAAAGCAGTATCATTCCTACAATGAAATTTTAACAAAAGGCAAATTTTCACACACACATTTTAAGCCCGAATTGTTGACATGTGTCATACTGCTCAGCAAAGTCGGACTGTTTCAGTACAGTGCACACGGATGGCACACCAGACCTGGCCACGCGCTGCACTCACCTGTAGCTTCATGTTGGCAATGTTAAGAGGAACATCTTCAGCAGAAACACCACATCCTGAAATATCTCTGATACTCTGATGGATTCTTTCATTTTTGCCAGTCCTTTGATTCTTCTGCTGATGCCACCTAAGTTATTTTTTTTTTTTTTCCTGTTTGGATCTCAGACAGGAGAACTTCAGTTTTGTATGAGAAGTTTTTTGTTTGTTTGTGTTTTTTTTACACTATGAAGCCATTTTTGTGAATGAAACTCTTGGTCAGACTGGGAAGCGTGGCCTAATGTGGTAGTTTTAGGGTGTCAATTAGATGCAGTGGAGAGACTGCTCCTTGCTCACCTCCGCCCCCTGGTGGGACCAGCGATGGATCAACTCCAGTTCACCTACCAGCATGGCAGCGGGGTGGAGGATGCAGTGATCTTCCTCCTTCACTGTTCCCTGTCCCACCTGGAGAAGCCTGAGAACGTGGGGAGGATCATGTTCTTTGACTTCTCCAGTGCTTTCAACACCATCCAACCGATGTTCCTGAGTGACAAGTTGCTGTGCGCAGGGGTGAACCAGTACCTGTCATCGTGGATCCTGGACTACCTCACAAATTGGCCACAGTTTGTGAGAACCCAGGATTGTGTGTCTGACACGATCATCGGCAGCACGGGGGCCCCCCAGGGAACGGTTTTGGCTCCCTTCCTGTTCACCCTTTATACTGTGGACTTCTCACACAACACAACACACTGCCATCTACAGAAGTTCTCTGACAACTCTGCGATTGTCGGCCTCATCTCCAACGGAGATGAAGCTGAGTACAGAGGACTTATCCAGGACTTCGTGGACTGGTGCCATTGGAACTGCCTCCAGATTAATGCAGGGAAAACTAAGGAGCTGGTGGTGGACTGCCATAAGCAAGGACGACTCCTCACAGCACCAGTAAACATCCAGGGAACAGACATTGAGATGGTGACTTCCTACAAGTACCTGGGTGTTCATTTGAACAATAAACTAGACTGGTCACACAATACCGATGCACTCTACAAGAAGGGACAGCGCAGGCTGTTCCTACCGAGGAGGCTCAGGTCTTTTGGTGTACAAGGGGTGCTCCTGAAGACCTTCTACAATTCGGTGGTGGCATCAGCCATCACTTTTGGAGTGGTCTGCTGGGGCAACGGCATCACAGCAGTGGACAAGAAGAGACTGAACAAACTGATCAAGAAAGCTAGCTGTGTCCTGGGGCAGCGCCTCAACCCAGTGGAGGAGATAGGAGAGAGGAGGATGGTGGCTAAACTGTCATCTCTGCTGGAGTCCGAGTCCCACCCTATGCAGGACATACTGAATGCACTGAGGAGCTCATTTAGCAGTAGGCTACATCATCCTAGGTGCGCGATCGAGAGGTTTCGCAGGTCCTTCTTACCTACGGCTGTCAGACTTTATAACCTAAGCAGGGCTGCTCACAGAGATAGCAAAAAAATGTGACAACGTAATAGTATTGAATGTAAAAGACGCAACAGACTTGCACAAAATGGTCCCCTCCAGTATACAACTAGGACAATATCAATCGCTACAGAGGGTAACAATATGTAAGAGTACATATTCTTACTATGTGGGGTAACTAAATAGACAGTTATGCTGCTTATTCCATCTAGCTACAATGGTCCGCACTGTGTATATATATTTATATATTTATGCGTACATATGTATATTCACTGCTCTTATTTTCTTATCTTCTAAATTATTGCTCTGAGTGTTGCTATCCCTGTGCTGTTGCAATCCTGGAATTTCCCCATTGTGGGACTAATAAAGGCTTATCTTATCTTATCTTATCGATTATGCAAATCTTCAATACTCGTGAACATGTGTTCATTTACACACAGGTGTAAGTCACTATTTTTATGCGCACTGTTTACATATATACTTTTGTAGGACAACAGCAAGGACATGACGCAGCTCAGGATGCAGCCTTTACACACACTAATTCTAACATGTTCTTGCGTAAGGCCCAATGTTTCTAAGCTGACAACACTGTTTTCAGAAAACCTTTGCTCATTTTCACACAGTTCACCTATTATACTGTACATCAGACTACTTGTCTATTTGTCTAATGTCCACCCAGTAATTTTCTGCTGGAGAAGTGATGACAGTAACTCACATGTAAAGTTTCAGGCCTTGATATCAAACTAGACTTGGCACATACTACTGGTGTAATGTTGTAATTACACTGAATAAGAATAAACACTGAAATATCACTCTCAATAATCAACAGTGGGGAAAGCCAGGCAACTACCATGAAAGCAGAAACTTTCCAACCAGAGATGATCTCTTTTCAGTGCCACAATGAATATTTTATTGCTAAGGGGAAAGAGCACACATCCTCAAACAGTCTACTGTTTGGAGTTTTGAATTAGATTTCTACAGTCGTCTTGAATTTTGGAGTATCTGATGTAAACATATCCCGATGATCTTGAGTAAGTCCATTAAAAAGTAGCAGTGTGAGAAAGCTGTTTGGCAGTTCTAAATACTGATCTTACATTCTGCTTATCTGTATATTTATTTTATATTGTGTTATATTATGTCAAAAACTATAGAGGAACACACAAAATGCAACTTTTTTCTCATTATTTTCTCAAGCATAACCTGTGGAATCTTTAAAATATTAGTCACATATTTTAATATGCTTTTCAAGTTTGCCTTTTGCTCCTTTATGTCACCACATGATCCCCTGCTCTAATGCCACCAGACTGATTTCCAGTAGCCTGGAGAAAGCCAAGTGATTAAAAGCCAAGTAGTGCTGATGGTCCATGTCAGATTCCATAAAGCAGAGAGACGTTGATGGGAACAGCCATTTCATTGCTTGCACTGAATTTGAACTCGTCTCATCTTAAATTGGACTTCCTACTTCTGTCATTTCTGTCTGTTCTGACCTCAAACCGCAGACATTCTCTTTTTCACCAGTCAGGCTGTGTGCCACTGGAGTTGCACCGGTCATTAATATTGCAGCACCTGTTGGGGAGTGGTTCTTTCAAGATTGTATTCCTCAGAACTATGCCACAACGCATTAAAATATATATTACGTTTTCATAGAATAAATAAAGTCCTCCACACAGTACATTAGATCAGCCTTGCCTTCCAGGAGGTCAGGCATTCACCGTCACAGAGTAAACTGCAGGTAAGAATCAGGAAGCATTTTACCTGCTTTCAGTGTTATGTTCCTGAGGGCATGTCAATAGTTTCCATCTCTGCAAATAACCTCAAGATAAAACTTTTATTAGTGAGCTGCTCTGGTAAAAGGTTCTGGCATCTGCTCTTTAGTATTAGAACATAGCGAAGGTTTCTGTGTGCAAACTGTGTGCAAGAACTGGCAGTGGTTTCTCCTTGCTCCACATTGTCTTGGCAATAACATGCGCTCACATCGTTTCCTGATGATTTGCTAAGCGGGTATCTTCCAAAGGTTTTTCCACTGCCAGAGAAATTGCACATCAACCGCCCACAGACCCGGACACAAAAAAAATTCACTCACCTCTCGGTTTCAGTTGTATCACTATAAGGAGTGAATACAAATCAGCGTTTTTTTGGCACCAAGTCCTACCTCCTCAGAGAGGTGATGTGCTCATCCGACAGGCCTCCATCTTCCTCATTAACAATGAACAGTTTGTCCTTCAGCTCTCCCGGTTGCACCGGAAAACTTTTGAGGAAAATGTCTGGGAGAACAATAGATTAGAAAAAGTCAACACACTCAATGGGACATGAAAGCTTTTCTCTTGACAGATAGTCCTCTCATCCTACGATGAAATGACTCAAAAAGCATTTCGAAGACAAAGAGTCCTTTGCTTAATTACTTTCTTCCAAATGCCTAAGGGAATGCACAAATTTGCATTCTATCAAGTCAAAGCTGATGTGATTTTTTTTTTTTTATAGAATATGCCTCTGCATAATTTAAGAGCTGTGGGAAGCAGTCATTAGGGGCCTTTGAGTTCAGACATGTATGTAATGGAGCCGACATGGTGAATTACAAAACACGGTTACTTGTGCCCGTCAGACACTCAGGCTTTGATTAGGAAAAGACATATTCATCTATCTTTGGTCATATTTTGAGGTAAGTGACTAGATGTTAAATGTTGAAAACACTACGTAAGACATGAATGTTAGATGAGATTAAAAAAAACTTTGTCTATTGCACATTCATATCCAAACTTTTATCACATACAGTACAGCCTGCACATGAAAAGCTCACCTTTAATATATATTTATTTATATATTTAAATGTGATGTGTTTAACTTTTTGAAACTCTGCCTATAGTGACATGTTGTGGTGCTAAGTGAACTGCAACTGCATGTACTCCTTTTTCCTGCATGTACTCCTTTTTCTAAGATGGGCTGCAATTTTTTGTGCCATTTCATGAGAAGGACTTCAGCAAAAGAAAACAGACTGAAAATATTGACCAAATGAAGTCTAGTTAAGAAAAAGCAACTCCTTTTTCTCCTTTCTGTCATTCCCTTTAGAAGCACAGTAGATCATCTGCTTCCATCTCACCCTGTCCTTTGTATCCTCCTCTGTCACATCAACTCCCTCCATCACTACACCCATGAATCTTCTCTGTGGTCTTCCTCTTTTCCTCCTGCTTGGCAGTTCCATCTACAACATCCTTTGTCCAATGTATCCACTATCTCTCCTCTGCGCATGTCCAAACCATCTCAGTCTTGCCTCTTTTACTTTGTCTCCAAACCGCTCAACCTGAGCTGTCCCTCTGATATACTCATTTCTAAGCCTGTACCTCCAAGTCACTCCCAATAAGAATCTTAGCACCTTCATCTCTACCACCTCCAGCTCTGCTAAAACCAGTTTTGCAATAAATAAATAAATAAAATGGACTGATCAGCAAAGGAAGGTGACTGACAGAAAATGGCTAAGTTTAAGTTAGTCACATTATAAATCTGAGAAATATGACTGATTGGAATGGAAAAACTCTTATTCCAATTAGTTGCCAACCAGTTTTGCGATAAAATTATCGCAATTCCTGACTAGATGTCTGATAGTCCACACTTTGTTACTGTTAGCTAAATTTGATCAAATTTGGTCATATTTCTCAGATTTCTAATAAATGACAAAATTTGTCATTTTCAGTCAATCATCTTCTTTACTGATCAGCCCATTTAGGCTTATTATACTGTATCATCTTGGTGCAGCGTAGAAACACATTTGTAACAATTTAGAACACAGACAAATGCATGAACAAGATTTTTCTTCTTCTTGATAGTTTGTTGCTATTCTGTTTTTATATTGCAAAACTGTCTGGCAACTAGTAATTGCAATACAAGTTTTTGTTTGTTTGTTTGTTTGTTCAAAACTGGTTGTAACAATTGCCTCCTGTCATTTCATCAGTGCCAGCGTCTCCAAACCATACATCATGCAGGTCTCACTACTGTTTTACAAATCTTCCCTTTCACTCTAGCTGCTATCCTTTACACAAACCATCCCTGACACTCGCCTCCACCCGCTCCATCCTGCCTGTTTTTAAGAAAAAGTAACGAAACTAAACACACTGGCTACTTAAAAGTTCATATTATGGCCCTCAAAGAAAGAAAGAAGGAAGGAAGGCTGGGGGATTTTCAAATTTATGAGGAAAACAAATGGTACATATAAGAAAAGTGTGGCAAGGTTATGAGAGAAAAAGTACAAATTAAAGTACAAAAAATTGTTTAATGTGGCAGAGAATAGATTTCTATAAAAGAAAACTCGCATTTTTAGAACAAATGGGAAATTGTGTTCTCTGGAAAAACAACCAGTCCTTGAAAGGCTGGACTGAATAGAAAGAACTAAGTCATTATCAACAAAATTTAAAACAAAATATTTGAAAGAGCTCACTTTATGTGTGATAAATATAAATATATGAAAGTTTGACTTTTTTGAATCAAACTATTTGAAAATACCTTCAGATCTAAGAACAAGAAAATATTAGTGATTTTAGCCCACAAAGCCAATGGGGAATAAATGCAGTGCCTTGTCAAATGTTTTGATTGTCACCAGCAGAGGGCACCGTCTGCCGGCAGCTAACAGACTATTGTTAGCTGAAGAAATTAATATATAAGGGAGAAAATTTCCTGCCTTGTGCTCTCCAAGTGCTTTCTACTTTATCTTACAAATTTCAGTATTTAGATTGGCATTTACTGTATATAACAAGCCAGTTTAGAAAGCTTGGGATCAGTCCGCCAAGGTCTCCGCCTTTGACCGCCACCTAATCCACATAGCACCGGACCCCCATGATCTCTCCTGCAAGTGATGAGCCCACTGGAGGGCGGACCCACGTAACTCCTTCCGGCTGAGCCCGGCCGAGTCCCATGGGTGGAAACCCGACCACCAGACGCTAGCCTTCGAGCCCCTCCCCCAGGCCTGGCTCCAGGGTGGGGCCCCGGTAACCCCATACCGGGCGGGGTACACTGAATCCTTGATATAGAATTTATCATGAGAGTCTGTTGGATCAGAATCAGAATCAGAATAAACTTTATTGCCAAGCATGTAGAAAACACACGAGGAATTTGACTTGACATTGGCACGCGTGTAAGCACAACACAATGACACGGCAGCCGTAAACAAGGCGCCTCATCAAACAGTGATAGATAAGGGAAGAGGGGGAAAGGGAGAGGGGAACGACACAATGGGGAGGAGAGAAAAAAAACTTGATATAGAATTGATATAGAATAAAAAACTTGATATAGAATTGATATAGAATTTATCATGAGAGTCTGTTGGATCGTTCTTAGTCTGGCCCTTCACCCAGGACCAGTTTGTCTTGGGTGACCCTATCAGAGGCAAATTGCCCCGGACAACACAGCTCCTGGGATCACTGGGGCACGCAAACCCCCCCACCACGATAAGGTGACGATCCATGAGGGGGTATGGGGTATCGGGCTTGTTGTTACGAGCTATTTGGTGTCTGTACGACCGTTGTGAGAGTTTGGTTCGTATTGCCAACACTCGGTCGGAGTCATTCCCAGTGAGAGTGGGACTCCGCCAGGGCTGCCCTTTGTCACCGATCCTGTTCATAATTTTTATGGACAGGATTTCTAGGCGCAGCCAGGGAATGGAGGGTGTCATGCTTGGTGACCACAGGATCTCATCTCTGTTGTTTGCAGATGATGTTGTCCTGTTGGCTTCATCCAGCAATGACCTACAGCTCTTGCTGGGACGGTTTGCCGCTGAGTGTGAAGCGGCTAGGATGAGAATCAGCACCTCCAAGTCCGAGTCCATGGTCCTCAGCCGGAAAAAGGTGGATTGTCCTCTCTGGGTTGGGGACAGGCTCCTGCCCCAAGTGGAGGAGTTCAAGTATCTTGGGGTCTTGTTCACGAGTGAGGGGAAAATGGAGCGAGAGATTGACAGACGGATCGGAGCAGCATCTGCAGTGATGCGGACGTTGTACCGGTCTGTTGTGGTGAAGAGGGAGCTTAGTTTTAAAGCAAGGCTGTCGATTTACCAGTCAATCTACGTTCCTACTCTCACCTATGGTCACGAGCTTTGGGTAATGACCGAAAGAACAAGATCGCGGGTACAAGCGGCTGAAATGAGCTTTCTCCGTAGGATTGCTGGACTCACCCTCAGAGATAGGGTGAGGAGCTCAGTCATCCGGGAGAGGCTCAGAGTAGAACCACTGCTTCTCCACATTGAAAGGAGTCAGTTGAGGTGGTATGGGCATCTGATTAGGATGCCTCCTGGACGCCTCCCACTTGAGGTGTTTCGGGCACGTCCCACTGGGAGGAGACCCCGGGCCAGACCCAGGACTCGGTGGAGAGACTATGTCTCCCAGCTGGTCTGGGAACGCCTTGGTATCCTCTCTGGAGAGCTGGAGCAGGTGGCTGGGGAGAGGGAAGTCTGGGCTTCTCTGCTTGAACTGCTGCCTCCGCGACCCGGACCTCCGGAAAAGCGGTAGAAGATGGATAGATGGATGGATGGATTTATATAACATGCATTTATATTATTTTCCATATAGTCTCTTCTTGCTAGAATGCTAAATATACAGTATATATATATAGCTCTGGAAAAAATAAGAGACCACTGCAAAATCTTTCCTAAATTAGCATTTCTACATGTATGGCAGTCATTCTATTTGAGTATCTGTTGAATTCCAACACAAGGACACCTTAGTCTACTTAAGGAGGTACTGATTAAGGGATCATCTAAGCATAGTAAGACGCATGAAAGTTGTGAATAAAAATCAGTTTTTCCACAAATACAGCTTTCTGAGCTGTTCCTAAGTTAAAACTTAAGTATTGTAGTTGTTATGAAGGGATTTTATAACAGTGAGCGGCGTGATGACATAGCCAGCTGGTACCGTCATCACGCCGACCCATATAAGGGAGGAGTCGGCCATCTTAGTCTCTCTTGACTCATAGCCACCTAGGGCTCAATATACAGCAAACCTGAAAACCTGTATTGTATTAACCTGGATCATGTAATAAAGTTCGAGTTCCAGCACAGCCCACTCGTCCGTGGTCATTCCCAGTTTGTGGACATAACAGTAGTGTTTAAGAATAAATATGAACTTGTTTTCTTTGCATTATTTGATCTAAAAGCACATGTAAAAGCAAAATATTTTTTGTTGTTTTGGCTAGTTTTCATTTTCTGCCTAAATAAATGCTCTAAATGACAATATTTTGACTTGGAATTTGGGTGAGTTGTTTTCAGTAGGTTAGAGAACAAAATTGTCCATTTTACTCAGACACATATATAAATAGTAAAACCAGATAAAGTGGTAATTTTGCAGTGGTCTCTTTGGTATCTTATTTTGTTCCAGAGCTGTGTGTAACCATATCACTGTGATATACTGTATATAAGTATTGTAACGTCGGGGGGGGGGTGTTAAGGGGGGCAGGGATTTCCCCAGCATGTGTTGCCAGCAGAGGACGTTATATTTTTGTGTATGTTTAGTGTTATTACTGTGTTATTATACTGCTGTGTCATTATAACGCAGTTATAATGACCCAGCAGTGTTATAGGTAGAATTAGAGCAGGAGCGATTATGTGTTGTGTAACCCTGATATAAACGGAGGTCGGTGAGAATGACCTCCCCTCATGTCTGTGTTCGTTGTGTGTTTTAATAAAGCCTGTTGTGTCGCAGCCATCTGCTCCCTTTCTTTGTGTGAACCTTGCATACGTCACACTGGTGTCAGGAGTGGGATATGGAGCAGATGGAAGCCAGGATCCAAGCGGAGATCCAGCAGCTGGAGCGATTCATCGCTCAGCTGGGGACGGACGACAGAGCTGAGACACCGACCCCCGGAGTTGCTCGCCGGGATGAACGGAGCGGCGGACCCGACGGGACCAGCGTACCCCGCCTTCTGCCTTTTTCAAGGCAGGCCGGGCTGAGCAGAGCAAACCAACCCCGCTCCCCGCCCTTTTCAGGGCAGGACGGGCCGGCGATTCCCCTGCCACCAGGAGCGGTGATCAACCGAGAGGCGACCGTTCCACCCATCCGGCAGCAGGCCAAGATTCCCCACTTCAACGGTGAAACCCTGCTGGACGACTACCTGGTCCAGGTCGAGCTGGCTGCTGCGCTGAACAGCTGGCCACCTGAATAGACCGCCGTGCAGGTCACGCTGGCCTTGGAAGGGAAGGCTCTCTGCACGTTGTCTGACCTCCGGCCCGAGGAGCGCCGCAGCTGGCCAGCACTACAGGGAGCACTCCGGAGACGGTTTGGGAGAACGGCTGACGCTGAGCACGCCCAGGAACAGCTGGCCAACCGCCATCGAGGCAGCTACCCAGACTTCGAACCGGATGTAGTGGAGAAGCTCGCCCTCCGGAACTTCATCCAAGGTCTCCGCCCCGCCCAGCTCCAGAACCATGTCCGGATTAATGCTGTGAGCAACTGGGAGACTGACGGTGGCAGAAGCAGAGCGGGTGGAGCCGCTGATGAATCGTACAACCGAGCCAAGACAAAGAGCCTTCCAGGCCACGGCTGAGAGTGAGGAGGAGCTACGGCAGACCACAGCAGCACGTCCATGGAGAAGACGGCCGCGGGGGCGCAAGGAAGGGTGCTTCCACTGCTGGGAGCCAGGACACATCGCGTGGTACTGCCCTGCACCCACCCCACGACAAACCGATGAGCTGTCACCGCGTGTGGGCCGAATTGGACGCTCGCCAGGGATGTATTTACAGTGCAGCCTGGACAAGATGCCGATCCGGGCTCTGATTGACACCGGTTCCACTATCTCCTTTGTCCGACCTGGTGTGCTGCCGGGCACAGACGAGACGACACCACGGGGGTGGGAACCCACCGAGCGCCACGTCACCACAGCTACCGGTGAGCGCGCCAGATTGGGGGGGCGGAGAGTTCTCGTGGTGGGGGTGGCCGGTCAGAACATAAAACACCCGTTCTGGCTGGCTGACAGCCAAGACCCCTATTGGACTCGACCTGCTCACAGTGTGGAACGCCAAGATCGACACCACCAGACCGTCCCTCCAGCTGGGAACCCGGACCATCACGCTCCGCAGCGGAACCCAGAGAAGGAACACGGAGGCCTGCACGATCAAGGGACCACCAGGACGGACCGGACCAGGCAGGCCACCGCGAGGACTGGACACAACGGCGCCACCAGCACGAGCAGAGGGAGCACGAGCACACACAGGGACAGCAAGGGGAGGGGTCAACGTGTTGGCAGGGACGCAGCAGGCGGTCGAGGAACTATTCCAGCAGAGCTGCAGCAGGCTGGAATCGGGACAGACACGCCAGCTGCGGGAGCTGTTGGACTGTCATCACTGCCAGTGGGCAGAGGATCGAGACCAGGCCGTCCCACGGGTTGCTGCTCTCCGGACTGCTGTGAGCAGGAATAACACAGCGGCACACAGTTCCCCTCTGATAATCAGGCAGCTCCCCACCGGCGATGACATCACCCCTCAGCTTAGCCCCTGACTTCCCCATCAGAGAATCGTTGTCTGCTCCCTCCAAAGTGAATAAAAATATAATGTATAAGCATCCCAAAGTGATAAAGCAAAATATTGGTAAAACTCAAATTAAACATAAAGCCTCTAAATTGAATGATTTGGCCTCTGTTCCTCCTCATAATTTAAAAATTAAATGTGGTTTATTAAATATTAGGTCTCTAACTCCCAAGTCTCTGTTAGTCCATGATTTGTTAATTGATCATCAGATTGATTTAATTTCCCTCACAGAGACTTGGTTAGGACAAGAGGATTATGTTGGTTTAAATGAATCAACTCCCTCTGGTTATTTAAACTGTCAAAATCCCAGAAGTTCTGGTCGTGGAGGAGGAGTAGCAACAATTTACCATTCCAAATTACTAGTTAATGTAAAGCAAAAAACATGTTATAATTCCTTTGAGGGCCTGGTCCTCAGTATTGGGCACTTTAGCAATTTTAGGATAAACCCAATTTTATTTGCCATAGTTTATCGTCCCCCATCAACCTACTCAGAATTTTTATCCAAATTTGCTGATTTCTTAGCTGATTTAGTGCTGAAATCTGATAGAATAATTATAGTAGGGGACTTTAATATACATGTGGATGTAGATAGTGACTGCCTTAATGTGGCATTCAATTCAATATTAGATTTGATTGGGTTTTCTCAGAAAGTAGGAAATTCTACTCATTACCTCCACCATACATTGGACCTTGTTTTGACATATGGCATAGAAATAGAAAATCTTGTAGTGTTTCCTCATAACCCTGTACTGTCAGACCATTGTCTGTTAACCTTTGATTTTACTATTTCTGACTATTTGGCTCCTAAAGAAAAATATTATTACAGTAGATGCCTCTCAGATGATGCTGTTTCCAAATTTATGCAGATTGTTTCCTCTATGCCATGTGTCAACACAACGGAAATAAGCTATAGACAGCTTGCTCCTTCTGTAATTGATAACATGGTGGATGGTGTTTCAGCTTCTCTGCATCAGACTCTAGACTTGGTGGCCCCCTTAAAAAAGAAAAAGTCTAATCAGAGATTTCTAACTCCTTGGTTCAACACAGAAACTCGTACCTTAAAACAGAAGACTCGTCAATTAGAAAGAAAATGGCGCTCTACTAATTTAGATGAAATCTATTTAGCTTGGAGAAATCATCTTCTAATTTATAAAAAATCTCTTAGAAAAGCTAGAACGAGTTATTACTCTGCATTAATAGAAGAGAACAAGAATAATCCCAGGTTTCTTTTCAGTACTGTAGCCAGGTTGACAAAGAGTCAGGACTCTGTCAATCCTAGCATTCCCTTAGAGCTTACTAGTCAGGACTTTATGAACTTTTTCAATAATAAAATTTCATCCATCAGAGATAAAATCAATCAGATTCTTCCCACAGTTAACTTAAATACTGTAACTACTACAACTCCTTCTATTGATGTCTGTCTTGATGAGTTTACTCCAATCGACCTTTGTGAGTTAGACAAAATAGTTTCCTCATCCAAACCTTCAACTTGTCTTTTAGACCCTATTCCTACCAGGTTATTTAAAGAAGTCTTCCCACTTATTGGTAGCTTTATTCTTCATATAATCAATTCTTCATTAACTTTAGGCCATGTACCGCAGGCTTTTAAAACGGCTGTAATTAAACCCTTACTCAAAAAGCCAACGCTAGATCCAGGAGCTTTAGCTAACTATAGACCAATCTCTAATCTCCCTTTCATTTCAAAAATCTTAGAAAGAGTTGTTGCTACGCAATTATTTGACCACCTGCAGGGAAATGGTTTACTTGAAGAGTTTCAATCTGGGTTTAGAATCCATCATAGTACTGAAACAGCCTTAGCGAAGGTCACTAACGACCTCCTCATTGCATCTGATAATGGACTAGTTTCTGTACTTGTCCTTTTAGACCTTAGTGCAGCTTTTGATACTATCGATCATAATATTCTACTTGATAGATTAGAACACTATGTTGGACTTAATGGAACTTCGTTGCAATGGTTTAGATCTTATTTATCTGATAGGTTCCAGTTTGTTCATGTAAATAATGAGTTTTCTTTCAACTCAAAGCTTAGTCATGGAGTTCCACAGGGATCTGTGCTGGGCCCTACTCTTTTTAGTTTATATATGCTTCTGTTAGGCAACATTATTAGAAAGCACTGTATACATTTTCATTGTTATGCAGATGACACACAATTATACATGTCAATGAAGCCAGATGATAGTAATCAATTAGCCAAGTTAGAAGCCTGTCTTAAGGAAATCAAAGCTTGGATGACTTGTAATTTCCTGCTATTAAATTCAGATAAGACTGAAGTCATTCTTGTTGGTCCAAAAAACCTTAGAAATTCCTTTCCAAATCAAACTTTCAGTTTGGATGCGGTTACTCTTTCTCTTAATAGCTCTGTGAGGAACCTTGGAGTTATTTTTGATCAGGATTTGTCCTTCAATTCACATATTAAATTTGTTTCTAAGACTGCCTTCTATCATTTGCGTAATATTGCCAAGATTAGGAGCATCTTGTCTCAGAGTGATGCTGAGAAACTGATCCACGCTTTTGTTAGCTCGAGATTAGATTATTGTAATTCTTTATTATCAGGCTGTCCTAAAACATCTTTAAAAAGTCTTCAGTTGATCCAAAATGCTGCAGCAAGAGTTTTAACAGGTACTAGAAAGAGAGATCATATCTCTCCGGTTCTGGCCTCCCTTCATTGGCTTCCCATAGAGTTTAGAATTAAGTTTAAAATCCTTCTTCTTACTTACAAAGCTCTAAACAATCAGGCTCCTTTTTATTTAAAAGATCTGATACTACCGTATTATCCTAACAGAGCACTACGCTCCCAAAATGCAGGATTACTTGTAATACCTAGAATCTCCAAAAGTACAATGGGAGGCAGAGCCTTCAGTTATCAAGCTCCTCTCCTGTGGAATCAGCTGCCAATCTGGATTCGGGAGTCAGACACGATCTCTGTTTTTAAGAATAGGGCTAAAACCTACCTTTTTGATATAGCCTACAATTAGGGAGGGATCATGTGTTTCTGAACCCTCCCTTAGTTATGCTGCTAATAGGTTTAGTTAGCCGGGGGACCTCCAGTAATGCACTGGGCCTCACTCCTTTCCTCACTCTCTATGAAATATTTTTTTTGCTGGTCATTAACATCTGTTTGTTCTCTCCCATAGATTGAGTCCCCATCGTGCTGTTTGCTCTCTACATGTCTGTTCTTTTCTTCTTCTCTATCCCCTCACCCCCCCAGCCAGTCGCAGCAGATGACTGCCCCTCCCTGAGCCTGGTTCTGCTGGAGGTTTCTTCCTGTTAAAAGGGAGTTTTTCCTCTCCACCGTCGCCAAGTGCTTGCTCACAGGGGATCGCCTGATTGCTGGGGTCTTTCTGAAACTGTGGGGGTTCCCCCCTACAGTTGATAGTGCTATGAGATGACTGTTGTTGTGAAATGGCGCTATATAAATAAAGTTGAATTGAATTGAATTGAATCACAGAGGCCCTCGGCACGCAGCAGCTGCAGAGCAAGCAGGACAGAGATCCGGTCATTTCCCGGGCTCGGCAGTGGCTGGACAGGGGCCAGCGGCCCGCCTGGGAGGCCCTGGCAGCAGCCGGGAGTCAGCAGAAGCGAGCGTATGACACCCGCTGCCAGGGGAGGGACTTTGCACTGAGAGATCGCGTCTGGGTTTTCTGCCCTGAGAGGAAAAGAGGACGATCACCGAAGTTGGCGAGCCATTGGTCGGGACCGTGCGTAGTTCTGCAGAGACTGTTGGATGTGGTGTACAGGGTGAGGCTTAAGAAAAGGGACCAGGTTGTGGTACTTCACCGTGACCGTCTCGCCCTGTACCAGCCATCCGCCCCGCTGGTGGTCGAACCGGAGCCTTCACCCCGAACAGATACTCCGACCGAGACACAGATGGACACTGGCGGGCCTGTACGTGCTGGTCGTCGGCATCGGAGGCCGCCCCGACACCTGGACGGGTTCGTGTTGGACTTTTGAGTTGGACTTTCATTTTTCAGGGGACAGAAACCAGTACGGGGGGGGGGGGGGTGCAGTGTAACGTCGGGGCTGTGTTAAGGGGGGCAGGGATTTTCCCGGCATGCGTTGCCAGCAGAGGACGTTATATTTTTGTGTATATTTAGTGTTATTACTGTGTTATTATACTGCTGTGTCATTATAACTGCGTTATAATGACCCAGCAGTGTTATAGGTAGAATTAGAGTAGGAGTGATTATGTGTTGTGTAACCCTGATATAAACGGAGGTCGGTGAGAATGACCTCCCCTCCTGTATGTGTTGGTTGTGTGTTTTAATAAAGCCTGTTGTGTCGCAGCCATCTGCTCCCTTTCTTTGTGTGAACCTCGCATTCGTCACAGTATAGTTACAGTAGTTACATTCACTGAGTTTTACAGCTTGTACCGTGTTTTTAATCATTAAGAGCCCTCAGAACCTCTACTTGGTCTGTTACAATCATAGGCATAATTGATGGAGGATGGGGTGGTGTAACCCCCCCCCCCCAAAAAAAAAAAAATCAAATCCAGCCAATATAACACCCCCCCATAATCATATCATTATAATTAATAAAACATATCTATAAGTGAGTATGAAGAAGTTGTCATTTTTTTTCATTTGCAAGCAATGAAAAGTAGCATTTCAAATAATCAGACAATGTATCCCCTCCCCCCTTCCCTGCAAACTTGGTATTGCCCAACCGGTCCATGTACCTTCTCTGGTCAATACTGGAGTCAGTGTTGCCAGATAAACGATAATTATCATATTTATACGATAGTTTTAGGGCCTATACAATCAATAGTTTTAAAAAAGGCAAATATATCATCGTTTTGGCATTTGTGTGCACCCCCCCCCCCTCCAAAAACGTCATTCTGATTGATGTGAACATCCACGCATCACCAGAAAATTGATGCCTGCTGATAGCTGATCAGCTTATACCAGGCTGGCTCCTCCTCACCGCCAAATGTGCCAATCACATCAGCAGCACTTGGTTCACATTTGTTTGGGCAGCTGCACTGACACAGTAACAAATTTTTAAAAAATCGGTGAACATGAGTTCGGACTCCGAGGAAAAAAGTACTAAAGGAAAAGAGTCACTAAAAGAAGAATCCAGCCCCACAGACACAGGCACTGGTAAGAAAACAGAGCAATTCCACCAGTCACAGCAGCTTTATCACCCTGCCTGGAGTTAGACCCTACGTTTAAGGATGGAAGCCGTGGTTGTGCAAAAAAGTGCAGTTCACTGTGTGGGTGGGTGTGTATGACATTGCATACAGCAGTTGTTTAATTCAAATGGCAGAACCTCTGCATTTATTCCTTAGGTTACTGCACTTCCATACATATAGACAGAGGCAGACTTACCATTAGGCAAAGGTAGGCGGTTGCCTTAGGCCCCAACCTGCTAGGGTCCCCTGTTGTATGGGGATTTGGCCCTTGGGGCTTGCCGTAGCCGACGCCAGGCAGTCGACGTGGTGACATCAGGCGGGCTATGGCCACTATGTATACTGAGCCTGTTTCTCAATAAAAGTCAGTTCGTTGCTCGGCACAACATGGCTCACGTCTCGCTTTATTAAGACATAACATTTGGCGACATCGGATTAAACCAACATCGGTGCGCAAGACCACCTCTTCCGTTCTTGGAGTCTCCAGGTGTGCCAGCTACACCATGGCGCCGCTGGTTGGAGGCGTTTGATGACTACATTGTCGCGGCTAGCTTGAGCGGCGCCGACAAAAAGAGACAGAATAGCATGTTAATCCACTGCCTCGGTAAAGAAGGTCAATGTGTGCTTTGCGTGCTGGGTAGCACAGGCTCTTTGGACGAGTGCTTGGGCAGAATAGACAATTTTTTTGTTGAACAGTGTAACATCACTGCTCGAAGATACAGATTCTTCTACCGCTGTCCACTCAGCACTTTCTTATGGAGCTCCACAGCCTAGCGAGCACGTGCGCCTTCGGGCCTGTTGAAGAAGAGCTTATTTGAGATAAGCTAGCACATAGCACAAGCAATGAGTGGCTAAAGGAGAAGCTATTGCTAACTAAAGACGATTTCTCATTGAGCCAAGTAATGCAGATGACTAGTCAAATCGAGTCTGCTACCCAGCTAGGTTTGCAAGTACTAGCTTCAGAAAACCTAGCCGCTCAAGCTCCCTCCCCACGTCAGGCCACTAGCAACTCAGCTAATTCTTTGGGGCAGATCCCCAAAGAGGCGGCAGACTATGGCACGGGCAGGAGTGGGAACTCGGAAACTGTGTGGTGGCTGTGGCTCCCTCACCACCGGATGGGCTTGTCCACTTGCCTCACTAAAGGGAAAAAGTGCTACAACTGCGGTCATGCTAATCACCTGGCTAGGGTTTGCATCAATGCCAGCAAGCAGATGGACTCGGGGCCCATGTGCATAGCGTCGGTGTGTGTAGCAGGTGCCAAGAATTGGCCACTAAAGTGGTAGATTTTACAGCTCGACGTCATCGATGTGCCGCTTATGGTGGATTCGGGTGCTGGTAAATCCATACTGAGCATATCCATGGTAAGAAGACTTTTCCCTAAGAAACCTATTAAGGCAAGTGCTGTGAAAATGTTTGACTACGGGCACGCTAAGATTGGCATGGTGGGCACGGACAGTTTCTCAGTAGTGTGTGGGTCAAAGACTATTCCCACATTTACCATCTGGGTTTCGCACCAGGGGACTGACATGTTGGGAACTGACTTATTGGGAGAGTTAGGATTCTCCATCACGGACCCAGCGGGCTCAAAAGTGTTGACTGTGTCTCCCGGGTGGCATGTTCGCTGGCCAGCATTGTTTGTGGGCCTGGGTTGTAAGAAGGCTTTCAACCACCACCCGCTCATTGACCCAGGTGTGATGCCCAAAATCCAGCCGTTACAGCAGCTTCCCCTCGCCCTGCAGGACAATGTTATGGTGGAACTGAATAAATTGCTTAAAGCCGGCATTATCGAGAAAGTGGATGCCTCACCATGGATCTCAAACATCATAGTGGCCAAGAAGAAGAGAGGCAGCATCCGACCGTGCATTGACCTTAGGATGGTTAATAAAGTGATCATCCCTGACAAATACCCACTGCCCATGACGGAGTAACACTGATATTCAGCGGCTCTACAGTGTTTTCGAAACTGGACCTCCGCCAAGGTTATCTACAAGTGCCCCTCCACTCAGCCAGCCACGACCTGATGGCATTCATGACCCACATGGGTGTTTTCAGGTACACCCACACACCTTTTGGCCTGAGTTTGGTGCCAAGCTGTTTTCAAAAAATTGTGTCTACGACCCTCACCGGCCTTTGGGATGTGGTGCTGTACCTGAACGACATCATGGTCCACGGCGCATCATAGGTGGCACACGAGGAATGAGTAATACAGGTGCTGCTGGAACACGGGGTTACACTGAACGTGGAAAAGTGCATCTGGGCAGCGGGTTCCATTGAGTGAGTTGGGTTCTGGCTATCGGCTGAGGGCCTGAGCCCCCTTGAACATGGATGCAGTCCTGCGTCTCACCGACCCCACAACACCTGCGCAAATTTCCTTGTTTCTGGGCATGGTGAACTTCTACGGATGTTTCATTTCCCGTTATTCAGAGATTATCGAACTTCTCCGAGCTCTCCTGAAGCAGGACAGTCCTTGGCAATGGACCCCGGCCTGCTCAGCGGCGGTTGGTAAACTGAAGTCTCAATTCATCTGCCCACCGGTGTTGGCAAACTTTGATCCCAACTGGCCCACTTTTGTGACACGTCTGGTTCAGCTGTGGGGGCGGTTATGTCTCAACTGCAAAATGGTATGGAGCGCCCAGTGGCGTTTGCGTCGAGGTCCCTCACGCCAGCTGAACAGAAGTACATGGGTGAGAGAGAGGCTCTCGCATGTGTTTGGGTATGCAAACGGTGGCATATCTACCTCAACGGACGCCATTTTACCCTGCGCACAGACCACCGAGCGCTGACAACGCTGCTGGAGATGACTGGTTCAGGACACAGGCCCCTGCAGATCCACAGGTGGATGGAACGGCTGCGGGCCTACAACTTCATTACTCAGTTCACCCCTGTCAAAGAAAACGTAGTGGCGGACCTCCTGTCCCGTGCCACAACCAACACCGCACAACCGGACGACAGAGATTCCTTGGAGGCAGACCTGATCAGCACGTTGCACGAGCCCCTCCAGGACATGATGTCACTCCAGGAACTCCAGGCAGAGTCAGAACGGGACCTGACGTTGTCACAACTTCGCTCTTTCATCGGGGGGGTTGGCCCATGAAAATGCAGGGTGACCTGGCACCTTTTCACAGGTTCAGGGATGAACTGAGTTGCTGGAATGGCGTGTGTGTGGCGAGAGGACACTGCACATTGATTCTGGTGTCACTGAGATCACACGTCTTGGCTATACTCCACGAGGGTCATCTGGGGTTGGTCAGGGTAACATTGCAGAGACTCGGTTTGGTGGCCTGGCATTGATAAGGGCATTGAGACTATGGTTAAGAACTGTGTTCCATGTTTGGAAAGCGAGAAAACCAGCATGCCACCTCCCCCGCCTCTGCGACCATTACAATACTCGGAGGGCCCTTGGAAGCACATCTAATTGGACATCTGTGGTGAACTGCACATGGCCCCCGCGAAGAGTCATTTTCTACTGGTGGTCTACGATCTGTTTTCAAAATGACCGGAAGTGTTGCCCACTAACTGGGTCATGATGGACATGATCACCAGTTTCCTCTCATCGCTGTTCACCAGTTGGGGGGTTCCAGATGCCATCATAACGGACAATGGCCCACAGTTCACCTCTGGGGGGGTTTGAGAAGTTTTTGGCAGAAAGGGGTGTGGAGCACATTAGGACTGCGTTTTATTACCCCCGGCTAACGGGGGTGTAAAACATTTCAATAAGACACTGAAAAATGATCTGCGGGCCCATCTGGCAGACGGCTTCACGTTCTCTGATGCCCTACAAAACACGCTCCTCCACCACAGGGTGACGGTCCATGCCACGATGGGGTGCTCTCCAGCAAAGCTAATGCTGGGGCACGAATTACATCTGGACCGGCTGCGGTCCCCCCGACCTCCCCTCCGACGGATACAGAACCATCATGAGACCAAGTCGTTGCTCAACAGCGTAAAATGAAATGATGTTTCAATAGAAAGCACAGGGCGAGGGCTCATGGACTCAATGTGTCAGACTGGATCAGGATCAAGCACCCCAACCATACGCATAAGCTGCAACCTTTCTGGACGGGACCACTGCAGATCGTGAAGCAGCTGGGCCTGGACACGTTCAGGCTCTCGGACAAGTCACGGTGGCATTCCAGCCGCCTCAGGAAGTCATTGCCGGCCCAGAGTCTGGGAGCTGCAGGGGATGTGACTGATGAGGGTTGGGTATTGTCTGATGGGGGTGTTGGGGACACTCAGGTGCGGCCGACGGAGCCTGGAGTAGGTCCTCCACCTGTGAGGCACTCGGCTAGGACGTGTCAGAGGCTCACACACCTCGATGACTTTGTGGTAGGCCTAGCTTTAGCTGAAGCGTGTTGGTCATGGGCAGCAGAATAATCCACTTGAACATGGAGGGTACCTTGGCAGTCTACCCAGGTTCCCATTTAGGTCATTTAGCTCATTAGGCTTACTAGGCTGTGTGTGTTTCAAAAAAAAAGTTGTTTAAAAATAGCACTAAAATGTGTGTTTTATTTTGATCAGGGGGTTTTACTGCTGAATTTGGAGGGAGTTGAATTATTTTCTTACCATTTTGTAAAGGGGGGGATTTGTTGTGTGGGGATTTGGCCCTTGGGGCTTGCTGTAGCCGATGCCAGGCAGTTGATGTTTTGACGTCCGGCGGGCTACGGCCAATATGTATATTGAGCCTGTTTCTCAATAAAGGTCAGTTCGTTGCTTGGCACAACATGGCTCACGTCTCGCTTTATTAAGACATAACATCCCCGATGTACCAGAAGCCCCATATTTTTTTTTAAATGTTTAGCATATTTAACGTGATGTCTGACAAAATATAGAAACATGGGTATTTATAAAAATGCCAAATCAAATCACAAACATAATGTCCCCCCCCCCTTCTCCTCAGACGTTGGACTGTTCCATGTTATCTTAACGCCATATAATATGAGAGTTGTGACACTCCAGTAGAATTCTATAGAAACTGTGAAAGGCGGAAGTCATGTGGGTCATGGAGCGGCGAATAACTCCAAACAATGGAATTTTCCCCAAAGACCACCATTTATTTCACGGAATGTCTGCTTAATAATCCCGGGTAAGTTAATGAGTGTCCGTTGTTTTGGTCATTTTACCACTTAAGTTAGCATGTAGATTCTGTAGTCTGCGATCTTGTTTTATTTGGCCAACTTTTTTCTTGTTTATGTGCAGTAAAAGTTCATAAACTTGCAATTGTTAACAGCCTGTGCTAGCTCAACTAGCTAGCCTGGTCAGCCTTTATTTCAAAAATCTGTTGTACAGTTATTGGGTGAAAGTTCAGTTTCTGAGAGACATTCGAGATGGGTAGTGACATTACATGATGGGACATGACATTAAAACCTGTGACAGAGCACATGTAACTTATTATTTTGTTCATAGCAATTGTAGTAGCATTAGCAGCATAACTGCAGGAGGGATCAGGTCAAGTGGACCCCAGGTACTAATTTGTATATGTACAAGTACATTTTCAATCCAGTGATTTATAAAGTGATTCATAATTTCCTGAAGCCTCACTCAGAACATTATGGTCACCAAGAAGTATAAAAGAATATATACATATATACAGTGTATGTATTAAAAGACCCAGAGAAGGTTTTGGCTCTGTTTCTGCTTTCAAAAGACTTCTCCTTTCCACCGATGCTGCTCGTCACAGCTGGCTGCCCCCAGATGAAAATCAGCAGAATAGGTATGTGGGACTGTCATGTTCTGAATGAGGCTTTAGAAAATTATGAATCAGTTTGTAAATCGCTGGATTGAAAATGTGCTTGTACATGTACAGATTGGATCCTGGGGCTCACTTTCGGTGCTTACTTGGTCAGGGGTCCACTTGACCTGTATCCGTTGTAGACAGTACTGCGGCTGCTAGCCCATGTTGCTTAAACGACACACCCGCTGTGTCAATGGCTACCCTTCACAGAGGAGGAGATGATGAGGGAACTGTATACTGCGAGTCTGACCAGTTTGTTCTTGAAAATGACCTATCATTATGGCTTAAGCACCTGTCAAGAGTGTTGCTATTTAGTTCAGAGAGGGCCTGTTTTAATATTTTTTGTATTTATCCTAATTTTTGTGTGATATATTCTCCCTAGTGTCTACATAGTAGAGAGGAGGAAGCAGAATGGATGCCTTTGCAAAATGGACCCGTAGCAGACCATGAACAGGACCCTGCTGGCAAATGTGGGTATGTGTAAACAAACAACAGATCTTCCATGTGAATTGTTGTTGGTTTTTTTAAATAATACACGAGTCTACATTTAATGCATTAGTTAAGATTTGAGATTAGTAATCCACTTCAATACAAAAACAGGATGTCACTAGATAATTAAGTTGCTTGAGCTGCAAATGTGCAAACTGTTAACTCCCCCCTCCACC
Organism: Pholidichthys leucotaenia; assembly: GCA_020510985.1. Taxonomy (NCBI): domain Eukaryota; kingdom Metazoa; phylum Chordata; class Actinopteri; order Cichliformes; family Pholidichthyidae; genus Pholidichthys; species Pholidichthys leucotaenia. Next base: position 260,819,303 of record CM035843.1, read on the forward strand.
ACAAACATCATTGCAGTTGGTTCGGAGACATTTTTTTCAAACACCAATGCAATTACTCTTTTATTTTTTTCCATGTAAATTTTAATCTTTATTCTTCTGAATTGCATTTTCCACAAAATTTTATGACTTTCTCAGTAATTTGCAGTTTTTTCTTGTAACTTTGGCCTTTTTTCCTCATATGGTGTCACTTTAAACTTCTTTGTTTTTCTACAGACTAGTGCATTGCCCGTAGAATGCAAGTATTCCTGTCTGAAAACAGGTATCCCAATCAGGTTTTACAGGCCCAAATGTAGGCTGTGTTTGAAAGTGGAATACAAAGAGGTGTAGCCTATATGTAGGCAATCACATGTTAGACTTTGACAAATATAAAAGGGAGTAAATGGCACTAAGATTTATTTGATTGTGTGAATATTAATTACAGAATACCTAAATATTGAAAATGAATGGGACATCCAATATTAGCGACTGTTTCAGATCCCTTGTCTATTTGTTTGTCAGATCACTTATTTGTGTGATCTTTTATCACTTATATTCAAGATAAAAGTGTATCTTGCACTTTGGGGAATGGGGAGTTGTTCAGTCATCATTATAATTATTTTAGTTTAGTTTATATCACTGTTCAGTGATGGAGTTCAGTGTAATATTGAATTTCTTCTGTGTATCGTCAATAAACTCCTGCAGTACTATAACAGGACATGTTTACAAATATTTGAGACCCATTGGCTGCTGCTTTACCTGTGTGCCTGCAAAGGACTGCGAACCACTGGTTCAGCTGCTGCCCCCCCCCCGCACCTCCTTTTCTCCATGCCGAATTATCCATTAGACCTACACAATCATGGCAACTTTGTGGTATAATTTTTTAAGCATTAAACCTTAAGTCTATCTTTTGTTGCTATTTGCACTATGGGTAGCATTACTGTACATGGACTGCTGTTGTTGTTTTTCCAGCCTTATTCCTTTTCTTTTTTGTATTGTGCACACCACTGAAGAGAGAGAGAAATTCCATTTCAATTCTCCTGTATGTCCTGTACGTATATCAGCTGTTCTGATAGATATGCCAAAATGCCAGAACACCAGGTGGATCCAATCAGCTGATCGCTGGAACCACAAAGCTCAGCTGTTTTCCATGATAAATCAGCCTCAGGGCAAAAGCACACTCTATATATTATCTTTTTTTCACTTTATTGAAAATAACTTTTTTTATCGCCATCAGTTAGCATGCCTTTGAGCCAAGTTGTGCCTGGCTGCTGCTTCTCCTGGCTTCTCCTGTCAGACCTGGTCCGCTGACGCTCCACCCAGTCTGCTCGTGCACCTCATTCTTCACATATGGCGAATTATCCTTTATACCTACGTAATCACGGCAACTTTATGGCATAATTTTTTTAAACATTAAATCTTCAGTATTTGTTTTGTCCAGGGAACACTGTGGTCACTGACAGGTCGTGATGCTGTGTGTTATCCAATCAGCATGGCCGTGATGCCACGCATTATCCAATCAGCACGGAGTCAATCTGAAACCCCGCCTACACTTCTTGAAGCCAGGCATGAAGAGACACATAGCAGTGACAGTGCAGTGGCTAAACTTTTATTGATAAATATTACATATTTTGTCTGAGCGACTCCATACTCGGGCAAGCACACCCTCTTAACCTCAGGAAAACACGTATAAAACCTTAGGTCAGGCTGACGGTTTGAGAGATACAGTATGTGTGGAACAGACACACAGACAGAGACTTTGTGATTTTATAGATAGCTATAATTCCTGATACCTGAATGATATCATCATTTGAAGACTTCTGAGGACAATAAGTTTCAGGCAGGATGTCAGTAAGGCCTGAATGAATGAATGAATGAATGAATGTGAATTTTATTCAGTAATGAACATACAATCAAAATGATTAAAAATATGTAGGACACATAACAACCGAAATGGTGTAGGCTGGAGCTAGTGCTTATATAGCACCTACCCTGTTACAATTTTAAAATCAATAACATAAAAATTTAAGTCACACCCAAAAAAGTAAAAAGAAAATGTAGAACAAAGAAAAAGCAGGGCCCCATTTCTGTCTTTGCCTTAGGCCCCAAATGAACGGTCTACCCCTGCATATACAGGTACGTCTCAAAAAATTAGAATATCATGAAAAAGTTAAAAAAAAAAATTTTTTGTCACTTATTTCAGAAAGTGAAACCCATATATTATATAGATTCATTACACATAGAGTGATATATTTCAAGTGGTTATTTATTTTAATTTTGAGGATTATGGCTTACAGACCATGAAAACTCCAAATTCAGTTTCTCAAAAAATTAGAATATTACATAAAATTAATATTAAAAAATAGTTTTTTAATAGAAATGTTGGCTGACTGAAAAGTATGTCCATGTACACACTCAGTACTTGGTCAGGGCTCCTTTTGGATTAATTACTGTATCAGTGTGACGTGGCATGGAGGTGATCAGCCTATGGCACTGCTGAGGTGTTATGAAGGTCCAGGTTGCTTTGATTGTGACCTTCAGCTCGTTGGCATTGTTGGGTCTGGTGTCTCATCTTCCTCTTGACAATACTCCATAGATTCTCTATGGGGTTTAGGTCAGGAGAATTTGCTGGCCAATCAAACACAGTGATGTCATGGTCATTAAACCAGGTTTTGATACTTTTGGCAGTGTGTCTGTGTGTGTGTGTGGGGGGGGGGGGTGCCAAGTCCTGCTGGAAAATGAAATCAGTTTCTCCATAAAGCTTGTCAGCAGAGGGAAGCATGAAGTGCTCTTGCGCTGACTTTGGTCTTGATAAAACACAGTGGACAAACACCAGCAGACGACCTCTGTTCAGATAAAAGTAAATTTTGCATTTCATTTGGAAATCAAAGACCCAGAGTCTGGAGAAAGAGTGGAGAGGCACAGAATCTAAGTTGCTTGAGGTTTAGTGTGAAGTTTCCACAGTCAGTGATGATTTGAGGAACCGTGTCATCTGCTGGTGCTGGTCCACTGTGTTTGATCAAGACCAAAGTCAGTGCAGTCGTCTACCAGGAAATTTTAGAGCACTTCAAGCTTCCCTCTGGTGACAAGCTTTATGGAGAAGCTGATTTCATTTTCCAGCAGGACTTGGCACCCCCCCCCCCACACACACACACACACACTGCCAAAAGTATCAAAACCTGGTTTGATGACCATGGGATCACTGTGTTTGATTGGCCAGCAAACTCTCCTGACCTAAACCCCATAGAGAATCTATGGAGTATTGTCAAGAGGAAGATGAGAAACGCCAGACCCAACAATGCAGACGAGCTGAAGGTCACTATCAAAACAACCTGGACCTTCATACTGTGACACCTCAGCAGTGCCACAGGCTGATCACCTTCATGCCACGCCACACTGATACAGTAATTAATCCAAAAGGAGCCCCGACCAAGTATTGAGTGTGTACATGGACATACTTTTCAGTCAGCCAACATTTCTATTAAAAAACTATTTTTTTAAATTAATTTTATGTAATATTCTAATTTTTTGAGAAACTGAATTTGGGGTTTTCATGGGCTGTAAGCCATAATCATCAAAATTAAAATAAATGAACACTTGAAATATATCACTCTGTGTAATGAATCTGAATAATATATGGGTTTCACTTTCTGAAATAAGTGACAAAAAATATTGAACTTTTTCATGATATTCTAATTTTTTGAGATGTACCTGTAGAATAGCTTTGTTTTTAAATGGACTGTCCTAGCCTGTGATTTTTCAAGCTATTTTAGTACATACAATAGTTTGGGTCAAAATATGATAATTTTAAAGCGACAGTAGGATATTTCTTCTTTTCCCATCTGGCAATACTGACTGGAGTCATTTGTAGGGGCGGCAGGTGAGGCGGCTCATCTACATCTCGAATGCATTCAGCTCACAAGTGAGACAGAATGAAAAGAGCTCCACAAGGGCAACAAACCATTTTAAATTGTTGGTTGTCAGCTAAAAGGACAAACCCTGTTTGATGTTTAATATTGTGAAGAATGACAGACACTCGTGTCAAGCTCAGACTGTTGTACTGAAAGCACGTACACCAGGATGCCCACATGGGCTACAACTTCTGGAGTCACGAAACTGCCCCAGTCAGGCTAACCGATAACCCATGACATTGCTCTGCTAAACCTCGTAACATAATAATAAATGATTGCATTTATATAGCGCCTTTCAAGATACCCAAAGGACTTTATGAGTCCATTACTCATTCACTCTACAGACAGACAATGGTAGTGGTAAGCTACTACTGTAACCACAGCTGTCCTGAGGCAGACTGACAGAAACATGGCTGCCAATCCGCACCGACGGCCTCTCCAACTACTACTGAACATTTATACACATCCATACTAGTGTCATGGACACTGGAAGCAAAGTGGGTAAAGTGTCTTGCCCAGGGACCCAACAGTAGTAGTAGTAGTAGATTAGTTTATTTGACAGGGACAGTGCAATAAACATAGACAATTAATCAAAGACAATCAATCTGATGTGTTGCACATAGAGTGTATAGCTATTAGCTAATTTGCAACTCTTGTCCCTGGATGGGCTTTAGAAAAAAGAATCAAGATAAAAAATATACACAATAACCACATACATCAATGCAGAAAAATTATAAATACACAATTATAAATATTATAAATACACAAATATAACAGCCTGACTCACATTTAACATAAATATTATAAATATTATAAATACACAAATATAACAGCCTGACTCACATTTAACACATATAACATAACTCACATTTGCCTATTTCAGGCCTTCCTCCCTCCGTCACTCACTATAAACAAACACATTTATTCCTTCCCTTCATTCACTCTCACTTTGCAGACAATTAATTCATACATGAGTACATTCTTGTTTATTTTTCAGCCAGTTTTTAACATTTTTAGTGAATGTTTTAAAGTCCGTTATTATTTTAATTTCATTTGGCATTGTGTTCCAGATGTGACTGCCCTTTATAGAGAAAGCTGTTTGTCCAAATGTGGTTCTGCGGTGGAATATTTTACAGTTATTGTTAACAGAACTCCTGGTGGCTCTGCTGCTGTCCTGTCTTTGGACGAAACCAGCAAGTGGCTCGGGTGCTGATTTATGGAAACATTTGAACGTTAATTTCAGAAGACAGAGGTCAATGAAGCTCTCAAAACTCAATAGGTTGTATTTTTTTAAAACATTACAGTGATGCCACCTAATGGGCTTTTTGTCCAAGATTTTTAGGGTTTGATTATATAATGAACCTATATGTCTTATTGTGGAAGGGGCTGCTTGAGCCCAGACTGTCAAACAGTATGATATATGAGAAAAAACCATAGAATGCATATACAGTGCAGCTGCTTCGTAAGGTATGTAATATCTAATTAATTTAAAGCAGTTCAGATTTTTTTTTACTGTTTTTGAAATTTTCTTTATATGAAGATTAAATTTGAGTTGAGGATCTAGTACAATGCCAAGGTATTTGAATTCTGTAGCTAAACTGATGTCATGATCATGTATATTAACTTTAAAATGTTGCAGGTTACATTTTTTGATTGAAAAGCACATTGAGACTGTTTTCTGAAGGTTCAGCAATAGATGGTTCTTGAGGAGCCACTCTTGGACATCAACCATACTTGTAGACAGTACATCTGCAGCCTGTGCTGGAGTCTTGGCAGCTGTGTAAATAACTGCATCATCTGCATAAAGTTGGCATGTTGCAGCTGAGCAGTGTAACGGCAGGTCATTAATAAAAATGCTGAAAAGTAAAGGACCAAGAATGGACCCTTGTGGGATACCCATGCGGTTGTTTAAAAATGAGGATTTATCCTGGTGAACTTTTACACACTGTTCTCTATTCTGGAGATAAGATGCAAACCATTCTAATGTATTTGGGGAGAAGTTAAAAGATACCATTTTGGATAAAAGCAAACTGTGGTTTACAGTATCGAAAGCCTTTTTGAGATCTAGAAAAACAGCTCCTACCACATTACCCCTGTCCAAGGACTGTTTGACGTTTTCAATAAGGCAACAATTTGCTGTTTCTGTTGAGTATCCTGGTCTAAAACCAAATTGATGTGGATGAAGAAGTTGACTGTCTTGTAAGTAGTCTATCAGCTGTGTAGCTACAACTTTTTCAAGAACCTTAGATAGGACTGGTAAGATAAAGATTGGGCGGTAATTGCATATATCGTCTTTACTGCCTGATTTATGAACTGGTATGACAACAGCTTTTTTCCAGCCAGATGGAAATGTACTAGACCTAATGGAGAGATTAATGAGATGAGTCAGTGGTTTGATTAATATTTTGCTGTGCATTTTGAGAAAGGAGGTGCTCATATTGTAGATATCATTAGTTTTTGAGTTTGACAGTGTTTTAACAATACCAGCAATTAACTTCTCATTTACCTCATCGATGTGAAAAGTGTCTGTTGGAAGTATGGAATTTGTGTTGTTGAGCACATTTGGCAGCACAAAAATTTTTGTTAAGTCTTCCACAGAGCCCACAAAGTGTGAATTAAATTCATTTGCCAAAGTAGCCTTGTCACTGACGGTCTTGCCATTGATTCTAAGTTCCTTTACCCCCTTCTGATCGTTTTTTTTATTAGTTAAGTTATTTAAATGCCTCCATAGGGAACTGTTGTTACCCTTTGCATGATCTATCAGTTTATTGTAATAAGATATTTTTGATTTTCGCAGCTCATGTACCACTTTATTTCTTAAACTTTTGTACACAAGGTGATCATTTTGTAGTTTGGAGGTTAGTGATGTTTTCAGTGCATAGTCTCGCCTCTTCATAAGTTTTCTTATTTCATTATTTAACCATGGTAGGCTAATCTTCTGTTGTCTACTTTTAATTTGCTTTGAAAATTTTTCTATAGACTTTGTGATTGTTGCAGTTATAAAATTACAACAATCATCTACTTCACATGTTGACATGAGCTGCTCCCAATTTTGATTCTCTAAGTAATGTTCAAACTCCTCATTTTTTGATTTGGGGATAATAAAATTTGATTTGTCAATATCGACTCCCCCAAAATACTGTAGTCGCTTTTTAGTAAGTTTCCTGACAGCAAGAACCATGTTATGATCTGAGAGACCAGTTACAAGATTATAGGTTTTGGTTATTCGTTCTGGTTTATTAGTAAATACCATGTCAATAAGTGTTCTGGATTGTTTGGTTATCCTGGTGGGTCCTTTGATCATTTGCTGGTAATTAAATTTAGTCATGAGGCTTTTCAGTTTTTGTTTGTCTTTTTTATCAGACCAGTTGATATTAAAGTCACCATGAATTATTGTTTCTCTGTTCAGCAGGATGGCTGGGGAGAGCGGGACTCAAACCGCCAACCCTCCAGTTATTGGATGACCCGCTCTACCTCCCGAGCCACTGCCACCCCGAACATCTCCCTTTCACAAAGTAAGACCCCTTCAGAACAAAGTGCAACATATTATAACCTAGCTCTGTAATAAACTTACATAACCTTGCTCTGTATCAAAACCCACAGCATACCAAGCCAAGAGATGTGTGTGTCTGTGTGTGTGTCTGTGTGTGTGTGTGTGTGTGTGTGTGTGTGTGTCACACACACACATCTTCTACCGCTTTTCCGGAGGTCTGGGTGGCAGAGGCAGCTGTTCTGTAGCAGGTGGCGGAATAATCCACCTTGCTGTGCGGGCAGGATGGCAGTCCAGCCATCCTCCCTATTTTAGGTTTTGTTGGGTGAATGCATTAGGCCATTTAGAGACATTAGTTTTCATTTATTAGTGTGTGATTCGGGTCCCAAATTGAGGAGGATCTTAATTGAATAAGTGGTTTGGGACTTTTTTTGGGGGGGGTGACATATGTATTTAAGATGACAGTGTAAGATGGACACGCACCTCCAGGTGGTGCCTCTTCCCTGCCCTATATACGCCCAGGTCAGCCATCTTATTATTCTCTTATTTCACCTGGAGCTTAGCCACCCATCTGTCAGTAGCTGTCAAAGTGAGTACGTTCAATAAAGCAGTGTTACAACTCACCTCTCCATTTTTGTGAACCAAGATTAATATCAGACATAACAGTCACGTAAACTGACCGCTGGTCTCAGCTACGGTAAGGTCAGTTTATATATTCATTTATTTGCGCTAAAAATATCTATCCATATTAATAAAATGAGTAATGAGTAAAGCATCTGACCAAATTTCAGTAACTGTAATGCATTACTGAATTTTTAAACAGTAATTTCGTTACACAGCACGTTACTGCAAAAGTAGTGGCATTACAGTAACGCGTTACTTTGTTCCTTTGTAACGCGTTACTCCCAACACTGTGTATAGGTTTGACCCCTCTTCACTGCTCTGTTCAGAAGTCGCTGCCTCTTCATTCATGCATTGCACTTTACTTATAGTACTTCCCCTTTTGCTTTTTTGGCACACTTTTGCAAAGTGATTATTAGTCCCACATAATTTGCATTTTTTTCCAAAGGCCGGGCAGTGCTTTTTCCCCTTTGGATGAGAATTGCCACAGTATTTGCATGAGTAGCCAGAGTCTACCATCTTGGGTGAGTTGCTCTGCTTTGATTTGTTACGCCTGGCCAGTTGCCTGGCAATGGAGTGAACAGTGTCAGTGTGTAGAGGTGCGTTCTGATCGCCCAATAGTATACTCTGAAGTGGACTGCACAGGGTATTCTGTCATATTAATTGGGTGTGTTCCGATCGCCTAATAGTGTACTCCGAAGTGGACTGCACGGTGTATTCCGCCATGAGATTCCAAACCAAAAGGAGCGAACAGTCTTCAGTTCAAAGGGAACTGAGAACTGAGCAGGGAAGAAGAGAACAATGGTACATCATGTCACCAGAAGTTGACAAGATTATCCATAAGCCATTGCGCCTCAAATGCAAGTAAAACAAACTATTGTTGTTAACGTTATTAACAAGCTAAATTGATGTTGGTTATTGTTTATATCAACTGCTTGTAATAAAAATATATTTGTATTAATATTTTATTTAAGAAATATACGTAAATTACCCACCATAATATCAGTACGTGTCTATGGTTATCGTGGTAACGCATGGAGGAGGAAGCCGACAGTTACAGGGTGTTTCAAATGGAGAAATTTTGTGAAGGGCAGTTAACTTAACTGATATTCCTTGAGAACGGAGCAGGGAGTAGGGAATACAGTTGAAGTACACCGTGGATTGGAACATAGCTAAAGAGATTCCAAACCGAAGGGAGGGAACAGTTTTCCTGTGGACTTGCTGTATCCATCACTCACATTCTCATGTCAGTCTTTTCTCAGGGCTTAAAGTTTTCTGGCACCATGACGGATTTGTTTTTTGTTGTTGTTGTTTTGGCTGTGGGGAAATTTACTTCTTATTTCTGTACGCAGAAACACTTTTTGTCCAACTTGTCTGCAATGGTGGATAAATAATGCTCAAAATAAACAGTCAGTTCTGCATAGTTTGGAGTTCTTTTAAGATATTTAGAGCAGTGAATATAGTATTTGGGATGGCGGAACGTATTAAGCTTGCACGCTCTACTGATCTCAACCATAGCTCACGCCCCATTAGCGAGTACAGAGTTGAGTGAAGCCACCTGGCCACCATATTAGGGAGGGACTCAAGTTGACATTATGTTTAGCGGCCCTTGATTTCTATAGTTCACCAGTTGTGCAAGATTATAAGTTGTGTCTCCATGCCAAGAAGTTCAAAATCTGTTATTTTTGGGGGGAAGTTATTGAGTTAAAAGTGGCACTGTTTATGACTAAACCCTTTTGGTAGTACTAATATGGCGGCCTGGTGGCTTCACTTCTAGCGGCCAATGATCCATCTAGTTTTTCTATAGTTATAAGTGGCGCACTTCTACAGCGAGTGACAACGAGAGTGAGTCACTGGAAACGCGTGTTTCATCCTTCAGCATACAGAAAACCTTTCATACATTCTGTAAGATGAAGATAAAGTTTTTGAGGCCTGGGGAAGATGTCCTAATTGACAAAGGACTTAAAAACAAATAGCGCTGGGCATGGATCGAAGAAATACACAGAGATGGTAAGCCTTTTGGTAGCTGGTGTAAAAAAAAATTAGAGAACCAGGAGCTTGTTTCTGCGTGTTGTGCTTGAAATAATGCAATTTAGAGTATTGTATACAGTTCACTGTTGCTGTTTACAATTTGTTATTAAAAATAAATTGTGCAAATGTTGCATATTTTATTACAAAATAGTAAATAAATGGCTTTTCCATATACCCTTTACTGAATGGTTGCTAATCAAATCTTCTTTCACCAATGAATTAGTTCACTTGACTGAGTTTCACATACCCTTATTCATAAATTTCATGTTATAGATTGTAGGTCATTCTGTACATAATTATATAACTTGATAGCAACAGCATCCTAAATGTTAGATGTTTGCACCATATTAGAGTGAAATGGAGTACTATTGCCACCTACTGATCGGGCGCATGCGCACGCAGCGACCGGCAGCGGGTGAAAAAAGTTTGACGTCTTTGTCTCTGTTTTTATGCACTTTAATGTGTTTCAGCGTAATTCTCTGTGTCGTTTTTGTTCTTGAATGTTTGTGGACTATATAACGAAGAGCTCCCTGGTTCCATCAGTATGGATTTCCTTCTTGTTTTTGCACTGTCGTTTCTTTCCTACCGGCTCTTTGTCTTGGAGGTATGCGCGATAGCGGTCACGCCGGGAAGAACGCAGTATTCCAGAGACATGTTACTGCATTTAAACATGGATAATGCAGCATCTGTGTTTGAGTCTGTGTCGCAACTGCCGGACTTTATTTTAAGAGATTTTCATGGACACAGCAATGAAAAGAGAGACAAGAGGAGGAAACACGGAAAGCATGGAGGCGTAAGATTAAACCTGAGGAGGCGTCAGCTTAACCGCATTCCTCTTCCTTCCATTATTATGGGGAACGTACAATCCCTGAGAAATAAAGGGGATGAAATTCAAGGGAATGTACGATGACAGAAGGATTTGAAGAACTGCTGCGTCATGGCTTACACGGAGACGTGGCTTATGGTGCATGACCAGGACCCGGACCTGTGTATTGACGGCTTTGGAGCCCCACTTTGCTCGGATCGGCAGGAAAAGTTAACGGGGAAACGTCAGGGGGGCGGCGTATGTTTATATATTAATAAACAGTACTGTACATCTGTCACGGTCAGAGAGCGCATCTGTACACCAGGTGTGGAGCTGCTGTCCGTATCGCTACGCCCCTTTTATCTGCCCCGCGGGTTCCCCCAACCTTTCATAACGACTGTGTACATTCACCCGAGAGCGGATGCTGCCTCCGCCTCCAGCACCGTCTTTGATGTGGTCCAGCGGTTGCAGTCGATTTCCCCAGAGGCTCCAAATTTTATTCTTGGGGATTTTAACCATGTTTCTTTAAAGATACTTAAAAACTTTTATCAGTATGTCTCCTGCCCAACCAGGCGAAAAAAGACATTGGACTTGTGCTATGGATCCATAGAGAGGGCCTATAAATCTCTTCCCCTTCCTCCTTTAGGATCCTCAGATCACAACTGTGTACATTTGCTGCCCACATATAAAACTGCTCTCAGAAGAGACAAGGCGAAGACCAGAGACATAGACGTGTTGACAGAGGATTCAGTGCACTGCCTCCAGGAATGCTTTAACTGTACGGACTGGGAGGTGTTCACACTGTCCTGCGGAGATGATTTGGACTGTTTAGTGGATGTGACATGCTCATACATGGCTTTCTGTAGAGACATGATCGTTCCACGTAAACATGTCAAAATATATCCCAACAACAAGCCATGGGTTACAAAATCAGTTAAATCCTGCTTACAGAGGAAAGCACTTGCCTTTAAACAGGGGGTTGCTTCTGAGCTGCAGGTTGCCACAAACGAGCTGAAGGCCAAAATTTTAGGAGCAAAACAGAATTATAAATCAGAGTTGGAAAGCAAGATGGCAACAAAGAAACTTGGTTCAGCCTGGGCCAGTATGAAAACTATTGCAGGCCTTCAGAGCACAGAGTGCAGTAATCGTTTGTTTTTAGATGGTTTTAATTCAGACACAGAACTGGCTAATGCTCTTAATTGTTTTTATGGTCGTTTTGACTCCTTTGATTTTAGCACAGAAACCCAAGGTTTGAAACAGAAACTCAAAGACAATCAGCACTTTAATATTGAGGTGCAGGATGTTAAAAGGGCGTTCTGTGCTGTAAAAGTGAACAAAAGTCAGGGCCCTGATAATGTATGTGGGAACTTGGTAAAGTCCTGTGCACATGAACTGAGTCCTGTATTTCACTACATTTTCAATAAGTTCTTACAGACACAACATGTGCCTAAGATCTGGAAAGATGCTGAGGTTGTCCCCGTTCCAAAATCCAGCTGTCCTAAAACAGTAAATGATTTTAGACCAGTTGCTTTGACTTCAATTTTTAATGAAAATTTTTGAAAAACTGGTCAGATTTGAGGTCCTAAAGCAGACTAAGCATGCATTGGATCCTTTGCAGTTTGCCTATAGGCCTCACAGAGGAGTGGAGGATGCCACTGTCACTCTGTTTAACATGCTTTTTGAACATCTGGATTTTAATGGGACACACGCCAGGCTTTTATTTGTGGACTTTTCTTCCTCCTTTAATACAATCCAACCTCATATTTTAGTTGAAAGGCTCCTGCAACAATTTGATTTGAGTAATAATCTGGTGGGTTGGATTCTGGATTTTTTAACCAACAGGACACAGAGAGTAAGGGTCAATGGTACATTTGGCTCTTTTCCATAGTCACAGTTCTTTTTTACTTGTTTCGATTCTCCACTACTTCTCTCTCCCTGGGTTGTTGACCCATTACAACCCTGTAAAGCCGCGTAAACTCTGTAGTGGGCGGGATTGAGGCGGCCCCATAATCTGCTGACGTCATCTCCGGCGACCGACGTCTTCACAACAAAGAAAATGGCGGATTACGAGCGGAGGATTTCCACATTGGTTCTTCTCTGGCTTTTGAACACAATGAATGTTTTTAAGCGGAGAAGAGAGTTTTACAGGAGAAGTCGACGTGCATTGAGAGAACACACGTTGGAGCAGTACCAGAGACTCGTTGTTGCCATTGGGGAATATGAAGCAGAGAGCTTAATTACCCAGCATATCAGGCACATCAGGCACACGAGGAAAAAGTTTTTGGTAATTTAATGCTTTCTATTGTCATTTTATCGTCATGTCATTGTTGTGTACAGCATTTTGATGTCGCCAGGTTATCAGTATTAATATGTATGCTGTGTGTGTGTGTTCTAGTTGGCTGCGTTGTTGCAAAATCAACGCTGCAGACCATGGACCTGGGCAGTAAACCGTAGCTCGCAGTGGTGGGAGAATGTTGTCCCCAGCTTCTCAAGCACACAGTGGTTGCAGAACTTCCTTATAACTTATATGAAGAACTTATATGTGGATACTTGTTATATTTCCAATTAATCATAGCCCTATTTTACGTATAAAATAATTTAAATTACTTTAAAAAAAAGCCAATTCAACTGTAGTAAAATTCTTGTTTTTGTGTATCATTTTCCCATTGATAGTTATTTTTAAGGGATATGTGTTCAGGAATGGGAAATTACACGCTAAAACACCGTAGAAAATGACTGCAGAAAAATGCAGCAGCTGAACAACTCCTTTTTGGTTTGATTGAATTGCCAATTGACCTTGGAATTATATGTGGAAACTTGTTATATTTCCAGTTAATCCTAGCCCACTTTTACTTACAAAATAACTTTAAAAATTTTAAAGCAAGGCAATCCAACTGTAGCACCATTTTGCATGTTGAGTGTCATTTGAGTATCATTTTCCCATCTCTTGATATTTATAAGGCATATGTGTTCAGGGATGGGTAATTACACGTCAAAACACCTTAGAAAAATGACTACAACCAACTCACTTTTGGTTTCCACTAGAAAGAATAACATACATACTGAAATCAAAGGAAATGTGTTTGAGAATATATGGAGACCTTTCATTGATTATGTAAATTAAGTAAACGTAACTTCTGAAGAAGGTGAATGATATGTGGGGACCTTGCAAATTCCAAGCTGGTGAATGTATGTTATGTATTCTAATGTAATAGATTACCTAAACAGAGGAACATTGTTGACTTGTTTTTGTTAATGGTTTCTGTTTTTTAACCTTTTTTTGTCATTTTATTGTTTAGTTTTTAAATTACTTTTGTGTTAGTGTCTGACTGTGTGTGCTGTTTGTAAAAAAAAAAAAAAAAGGTTCAATAAAAATATTGTGTGAAAAAAAATTGCTCTGATCTGCGTGAAAATCCTGGACTGTTGAGACATCATGGACGTACCTGCTTCAGCTGCACTGAGTCTCAGGTTCAGGTTACTTTATTTGTACCCGTAGGTAGATTTGTTTTGCAGTTGGTGACATCCATATTTACAAGCCACAATTACATTCAACATAGACACAAACACAGGCACACATCTTACAAAATAGGTAAATATAAAATATGTACAATATAATTTTTATAACTTGTTCAACTCTTTGACAGCAGCAGGGACAAAGCTGTTTTTGTAGCGCTGGGTTCTACTTTTTGGGACAGCAAACCTCCGTCTGGAGGGAAGAAGCTGAAAGTTGCAGTGCAAAGGGTGGGAGTCATCATTTAAAATCGAGTCGGCCATCCTCTGTACTTGTCTGGTGTACAGGGATGTCAGGCTCAGCTGTGACTCACCAAGCAAACGACTGGACCATCTGACTACCTGATCCAAGGATTTCCTCTGTTTCAGTTTTATCTGACCAAACCATGACATTAAAGAAAAGGATAAAACAGATTCAATAAAAGCCCGATAGAACATAGTCATTATGGTTCGGTCAATTTGGAAGCGTGCAAGTTTCCTCAAACAATGCAAATTTTGCTGACCCTTTTTGCACACCCTTTCACAGTTCACCTCAAAGTTCAATCCACTATCAATAATCGTCCCAAGATATTTGTACGATTGTACACATTCGGTGGTCTGGCCTTTTAGTATGGTGACTTTGTGCCTGGGAGTTTTCCTCCTAAAGTCAATAATCATATCTTTCGTTTTTGTTGTATTCAGCTGCAGGTAGGAATCCTCACACCAGTGAACAAAGTCATCAACTACTGGGCCGTGGCCACTCTCACCATCCTGGAGGAGACTGACAATGACAGAGTCATCAGCATACTTTATAATGTGTCTGTTGTCATGTCTGCTCCGACACATGTTTGTGTACAGGATGAAGAGTAGTGGTGACAACACACACCCCTGAGGAGAGCCAGTAGAAGAGCACTTTAGGTCAGACAATGTGCCATTGACCCTTACTCTCTGCGTCCTGTTGGTTAAGAAATCCAGAATCCAACCCACCAGATTATTGCTTAAATCAAATTGTTGCAGGAGCCTTTCAACTAAAATATGAGGTTGGATTGTATTAAAGGCAGAAGAAAAGTCCACAAATAAAAGCCTGGCGTGTGTCCCATTAAAATCCAGATGTTTAAAAAGCATGTTAAACAGAGTGACAGTGGCATCCTCCACTCCTCTGTGAGGCCTATAGGCAAACTGCAGAGGATCCAATGCATGTTCAGTCTGCTTTAGGACCTCACATCTGACCAGTTTTTCAAAAATTTTCATTAAAATTGAAGTCAAAGCAACTGGTCTAAAGTCATTTACCGTTTTAGGACAGCTGGATTTTGGAACGGGAACAACCACGGCATCTTTCCAGATCTTAGGCACATGTTGTGTCTGTAAGGACTTATTGAAAATGTAGTGAAATATAGGACTCAGTTCATGTGCACAGGACTTTACCAGGCGTCCACATATATTATCAGGGCCCTGACTTTTGTTCACTTTTACAGCGCGGAACTCCCTTTCAGCATCCTGCATCTCAATATTAAAGTGCTGATTGTCTTTGAGTTTCTGTTTCAAATCTTGGATTTCTGTGCTAAAATCAAAGGAGTCAAAACGACCATAAAAACAATTAAGAGCATTAGCCAGCTCTGTGTCTGAACTAAAACCATCTAAAAACACACGATTACTGCGCTCTGTGCTCTGAAGGCCTGCAATTTTTTTCATACTGGCCCAGGCCGAACCAAGTTTATTTGCTGCCATCTTGCTTTCCAATTCTGATTTATAATTCTGTTTTGCTCTTAAAATTTCGGCCTTTAGCTCCTTAGTGGCAACCTGTAGCGCAGAAACAGACCCCTGTTTAAAGGCAAGTGCTTTCCTCTGTAAGCAGGATTTAACTGATTTAGTAACCCATGGTTTGTTGTTGGGATATATTTTGACACGTTTACGTGGAACAAACTTATTTTGACAGTAAGCCATGTATGAGCATGTGAGCTCAGCCAGAGAGTCCAAATCATCCCCGCAGGCCATTATGAACATCTTCCAGTCTGTACAGTCAAAGCATTCCTGGAGGCTGTGCTCTGAATCTTCTGTCCACACATCAATGTCTCTCATCTCCACCTTGCCTCTTCTGAGAGCAGTTTTATATGTGGGCAGCAAATGAACACAGTTGTGATCTGATGATCCTAAAGGAGGAAGGGGGAGTGATTTATAGGCCCTCTCTATGGATCCATAGCACAGGTCCAATGTCTTTTTTCGCCTGGTTGGGCAGGAGACATACTGATGAAAGTTTTTAAGTGTCTTCTTTAAAGAAACATGGTTAAAATCCCCAAGAATGAAGTTTGGCGCCTCTGGAGAAATTGACTGCAGCCGCTGGATCACATCAGAGATGGTGCTGGAGGCGGAGTCAGCGTCTGCCCTCGGATGAATGTACACAGTTGTGATGAAAAGTTGGGGAAACTCTCGAGGCAAATAAAAGGGGCGAAGCGACACAGACAGCAGCTCCACATGGGGTGTACAGATGCGCTCTCTGACCGTGACAGATGTGCAGTACTGCTTATTAATGTATAAACATACTCCGCCCCCCTGACGTTTCCCCGTTACCTCTTCCTGCCGATCCGAGCGCAGCGGAGCTCCAAAGCCGTCAATCCACAGGTCTGCGTCTCGATCATGCGCAGTAAGCCAAGATTCAGTGAAAGCCATGACGCAGCAGTTCTTAAAATCCTTCTGGTAACGTACGTTGCCTTGAATTTCCTCCACCTTGTTTCTCACAGACTGTGCATTCCCAAAAATGATCGAAGGAAGAGGAATGTTACCAAACTGACATCTCCTAAGGCGCAATTTCACACCTCCACGTCTTCCACGCTTCCTCCTGCCGCTTCTTTTTTCACCGCTGTGTCCGTCTCTCAAAATAAAGTCCGGCAGCTGAAATCTGGGCGCAATCAGAGACTCTGCACCAGCTGTGTTAAAGCACAGCAACACGTCCCTGGAATATTGTATTCTGCCCGCTATTCTGCTCGCCATGGAGCCGAACGCGTTTACCTCAGAGACAAAGAGCCACAGCACAGAAAGCAGTAGTGCGAGATATGACAGGAAATCCATGTTGCAGATACCAGGGAGCTGTTCGCCATATATTCCACCAACGCTCCAGGGCAGAAACGACACAGAGGATTTTCTAAAAACGTAAAAAAGTACAAAAAACACACACACGCACTATATCACCAAGCTGCTGGTCGCTGCGTGCGCATGCGCCCAAAAAAACCCAAAACATCTGAGATGTTGTCATAGCAAAAAATGATCAGCTGACACAACTTGATCGCCAGGTTAATAACTATATTAGCCACAAAATGTATATTCAAAAGTAAACATTACTGAGTTCGGTATAATAAGATGTATTTGACAGTTATGATGCATTTTAGGCCAAAACAAACTTGATCTAGCATTAAAAGCAATTAAAATAATGCAGTCACAAGGTTACATGGAAAATGCTTGATTTACTCGATACATATACTGTAGAAATATATATTCTCTGCATCAACAATGTACTATACATGCATTCATGTAGTATTGCACTGACAAACCTCTGAAGTTTTTGCAGATGTCTTTTTATATGTGAAGGTTACCACCATGTGACATAAATGTCTTAAAAATGAGTCATTATTTTCAAGGTCACCCATTAATGGTTTGTACTATTGACTCTTTTCCCACCAGTGTATTAAAAGACAAAAATAGAAATCATGATGCAAACACATAAGTCACTAAATTGTTTATTACAATCAGCAGCAAATTCCAGATTATTCAGAATGTGCAAAACTCAAACTGTCAGACTGGGTCACTCAGCAGCTGGGATGTGCAGCTCACACTGGTCTCAGATCAGCAGATCTTAGGCCTGCATCTCTGTAAATAGTGACGCAAGGTCCAGTTTGGGGTGGATCGATCGTTTACCTCTTGCCTAGACAAAAGACAGAAATGGGTGGAGGTTAAATAAATGAAGTTTAAAACATATTTGGGAAATACACTTGTTACTAAAAGCCAGTGGTGGAATGTGAATGAATGAATCTTTATTTCGGATAGATTTAAAGAAAATACAATAATATAACAAAGGGGGAAAAAATTTAATAAGGTCGAATTAAACAGTAACTCCTCTGATTATACAGTTCAACATAGGTTATCTGAAATGGGTGATGGCTGAAGATGCAGCTTATATTGCCCACCATATTCCATCCAAGAATTCAAAAGAAAAACCAAACAGCAGCGATTCCAATTCCAATGTGACAATAAAGTACTTCGTTGTTGTATTTAACCACAATTTTCATATAGCTGCACTGATGTAAAGTTGATTTTACAAGGGCTGGGTTGCATTTAAAGTCATCTGCTTTTACTGTGGCCTCAGCAATCAGAATGAATTAATACATTCAGTGGAATGGAATCTAGTACTTTAACTGAAGGTGTGCATCACAGATTATGGAGTCGCTCAGTCAAAATATGGAGTTTTTATCAATAAAAGTTTGTCTGGAATGTAAAAGTGTCTCTTCTTGCACTGGCTTCAAGTGTGGGTGGTGTTTTGTACTTGCATTGCTAAAATATAAAAGGAAGCACTACAATATTTGTAATGTGTCCTGTTACTGCATGACTTTATTGATGATAGAGTATAAACTACACATATAAACTAAACTATATTGATGACTGAACAACTGCCATTCCCCAAAAGATACAGTTATGAACATAACTCAAAGGATCACACAAGTGATCTGACAAATAAATACATTAACAAGTGGTTTATTTTACAGTTGATGCGCCAGTCTTTTTCAGTTATTCTGTAATTAATACTCACACAATCAAATAAATCTCAGTTCAGTCCCTTTTACATTAAGTGGAAATTGTGCTAATTTGGTTTTGACACTTACCTATAAAAGCAAAGGATTTCAGTACTTTCCACAGTGGCGACGTCCGTTGTTGAGCGGCTGATTCCCTCCTGCCTAGACGAACGACAGAAATGGATGGTGTTTAGTTTTTTCAAGCAAGTTCAACACTTATACAGGCACATCTCAAAAATTAGAATATCATGAAAAAGTTCAATATTTTTGTCACTCATTTCAGAAAGTGAAACCCATATATAGATTCATTACAGGGACAGTGATATATTGAAAGTGTTTATTTTAATATTGATGATTATGGCTACAGCCCATATTAACCAACACCTCATCGGCCCACATTTCTATTTAAAAACTATTTTTTAAAGTTTATGTAATATTCTAATTTTTTGCCAAATGGAATTTGGGGTTTTCAGGGTCTATAAGCCATAATCACCCAAATTAAAATAAATAAATGCTTGAAATATATCATGGTCTGTGTAATGAATGATATAATATATGGATTTCTCTTTCTGACGCTTTAGAAAATTATATGAATGACTTTATAAATCACTGGTTTGAAAAAGCCCTTTTATATTGTTGAGATATACTGTATATCTCACCAGTATCCACTATAAACAGGGAAGCTAACCCTGGCATGTGGAAACACATTCTAGCATTAAATTGCACACAATTTAATGCAAAACAAAAACCAGGACTATAACCAGGATTGATATATTTCAGCGTATTGCTCTTACAAGCAAATGTTTAAAAAGTTAGCCAGCAAAAAACGGCATTAAATTGCACACAATTTAATGCGCAGCACCAAGTGCAATACAAAACAAAAACCAGGACTATAACCAGGATTGATATATGTCATCTTTTGTTCTCACAAGCGAATATTTAGGAGAAAACAAGCGCGAATCAACAGTTGGTATTATCTAGCTACTAGCCAAAATTCGTTAGCTACAACGAGTTAGCCAGCACAGAACGCGGCTGTATTGCTCAAAAGTGAGCTTACCACCAACAGGATAAATAAGCAAACAGATGCACAATATTACAAATCACTCACCATGGATGGTTCTCTCAACTTCGTATTCAGCTTGTCAGTAGTACGGTTCTATTCTGCGCAGTCATCTGTAGGGTCCGGATCACTCTTCTGACTGTGGATCTGCCAGCAAGCAGAGAAAACCCCGCACCTCTTCGTTGGACCACTGTGGTAGACTGCAAGTCTAAAATAGAACATTACTGGCACATGCCTCTAGGGGGAACTACCTGTATTGTTCAGCACTACTATGAAGGGGACACATTAGAATAAGAGTGTGAAAACCCCGCGCAGAATCCATGTTCAGTCTTGTTGTGTGTGTTACAGAATAAATGGCAGAGTTAGCCAAAGAAATAACTCAAGTGTGATCATTGCTACACGGTAGGATATCACACAATTGGCGACGAGGATTAAAAGAAAAAAATCAGCGGCGAGAAACAGAGAACATTGCAAGTGTGGCGAACTCAAGTGACTCCAGTAGTTCGAGTGCAAGTTCAGAGGAGGAAAAACGAGGTTTCCCCACCACGACGAGCAATGGCGGCTGTAATCGGAACGGTAACCCCTTTTGATAACTCGACTCAGTCATGGGAAGAATATAGTGAAATGTTGGACTTTTTCTTCCAAGCTAATGATATTGAGGAGCCAGACAAAAGGAAGGCTGTACTGTTGAGTGGAGTTGGTGCAACTACTTACAGCTTGTTGAGAAATTTAATAAGCCCTGCATTACCGAAAGATAAAACGTACGACCAGCTTACTGCTGAGCTTCAGAAGCACTTCAGCCCCAAACCGAGTGAAATCGTGCAACGATTCAAATTTAATTCACGCATAAGGAGGAACACTGAGTCCATAGCAGAGTATGTGGCAGAATTGAGGAAATTAGCACTGCACTGTGATTACAAAGACTCATTGGAAGAAATGTTAAGAGACAGACTTGTGTGTGGAGTGAATGATGACCGAATGCAACGGCGATTTTTATTTGAAACAAAACTCACTTTTGTGAAGGCTTTGGAATTATGCCAAGCGATGGAAACAGCATCTAAAGATGTGAGAGAGATGCAAGGGAAGCTAACAGAGGACACAGCAACGCATGTTCGTGTGCCTAAGACCCAAGTAGGTGTCCACAAAGTGTTGACTGACAAAACTCAGCACAAATTCCCCAGTTGTTATCGCTGCAAAGGCCAGCACAATGCCGCCGAGTGCAAATTTGCCACTGAGCTGTGTCATAATTGTGGCAAGCGAGGGCACATTAAGAAAGCATGTAGAATAAAGGTGGACAGCGCACAGGTGCTGAAAGCGACAGTTAATGGGCAAAAGTATGAAAACAAGGGCCCAGGAAAGGAACAGCGAGCGAATCAACTGAGAGGGGAGGGAGAAAGTGATACAGAAGACATGGGTTTTCACACAATTTACAACACGTCAGAGGAGCTGACCAAGGTAGCGCCCATCACGCGTACCATGAATGTTAATGGAATGAAAGTAACATTTGAAGTTGATACAGGCTGTGGAGTAACCATATTAAGTAAACAGCAATATACACAACTGTGGAAGAAAACAGACACAGCAGAATTAAATCCCTGTTCATTAAAATTAAAAACGTACACAGGAGAGAAGCTAGACGTGCTAGGCATGGCACAAGTGAAGGTGCAGCACGAAAACAAAGAAAAGGACTTACCTGTAGTAGTAGTTGGGAGCGAAGGACCAAATCTACTAGGGCGAAGTTGGCTACAAGAACTGGCCATGATGGATCAGTTGGTGAATAAGGTGGAATCTCAGCCCAAATTGCAGCTGGAGGAGATCCTCGAAAGACACGCTGAGGTGTTCAAAGAAGGCGTAGGACAGCTAAAAGGTGTCACTGCAAAGATTAATGTGGACAAGGAGGCCCAACCACGATTCTGCAAACCCCGACCGGTACCCTATGCAGTCAAGCCACTGGTCGAAAGCGAGCTACAGAGGCTGCTGGATGACAAGATCATTGAGCCAGTGCAGGTTGCAGAATGGGCGGCGCCCATAGTCCCAGTGAGAAAGCCGGATGGCTCCATTAGAATATGTGGAGATTACAAACTCACTGTCAATCGAGCATCACGGGTGGATCAGTATCCAATTCCTAAAGTGGAGGACCTCTTCGCACAGCTGAACGGCGGCCGACACTTCACGAAATTAGACATGAGTCACGCCTACCAACAAGTAGTCCTGGAAGAAGAATCAAGAAAGTATGTAACCATCAATACACACAAAGGCTTATATACCTACACACGCTTACCATTTGGAGTAGCTTCCAGTCCTGCTATATTCCAGAGAACTATGGAGGGCATCCTAGGTGGAATTCCGAATGTTGCCATTTATTTGGATGACATCCCTTGTACAGGACCAAATGAACAAGAACATCTGAAAACGCTGGAGGAAGTGCTTCAACGGTTGGAGAAAAGCGGTCTGAGGTTGAAAAGAAGCAAGTGTGAGTTCATGGGAAAAGAGGTGGTGTTCCTAGGCCACAAGATTAACGCCAGTGGTCTACACCCTCTAACAGACAAAGTGGAAGCCATTGCGGAGGCGCCTGAGCCACAAAATGTTACTGAGTTAAAAGCCTACCTGGGCTTGTTGAACTATTACCATAGGTTCCTCCCAAAGCTCTCCACGCTGCTGGCACCACTACATACCTTACTTAAGAAGGAAGAAAAATGGTCATGGGGGGTCAAGCAGCAGAAGGCGTTTGAAGAGTCCAAAGCGCTACTTCAGTCCTGTAGTGTGTTAGTGCACTATGATTCAAACAAACCACTCATCCTGGCGTGTGACGCATCACCCTACGGTGTGGGTGCTGTACTCTCTCATCGTATGGAGGATGGCTCAGAGAGACCCATAGGGTTCGTCTCAAGAACTCTTAGTGCAGCTGAGAAAAACTACTCCCAGCTAGACAAGGAGGGCCTTGCAGTAGTATTTGGTGTAAAAAAATTCCACAAATACCTGTACGGGAGACAGTTCGCTATAGTGACTGACCACAAGCCACTAATTTCACTGTTCAGTGAAATGAGAGCCATACCCCAGATGACATCTCAGAGAATTCAGAGATGGGCCGTTACATTAGCAGCGTATGAGTACACCATCGTTTACAAAGCCGGACGGGACCATACGAATGCTGACGCGATGAGTAGGCTACCCTTGGATGGAGGAAGAGACAGCACGCCTGAGGAGGAGGAGAGAGTGCTATTGTTTGAAGATATTGGCGTGCCCCTGGTGAACGCACAACAAATAAAGAAGTGGACAGACAAAGACCCTGTTCTAGCAAGAGTGCGAGAATACATCTTGCGAGGATGGCCGAAGATGAACAGTCCTGAGTTCATTCCCTATGCCAGACGACAGGATGAGCTCAGCACCCAGGAAGGTTGTATCCTGTGGGGAGGACGCGTGGTTGTTCCACCACCTGGTAGGAATGCCTTACTGCAACAACTACACCAAGCACACCCTGGCATCACTCGCATGAAAGCGTTGGCGAGGAGCTACATGTGGTGGCCCAACATGGATGCAGAGGTGGAGGCGCTTGTGAAGTCATGTGCGGCATGCCAGGAGAACAGGAACAGTCCTCCAGCAGCCCCACTACATCCCTGGGAAGTTCCAGATAAACCATGGAGAAGAATTCACATTGACTACGCAGGTCCATGGATGGGAAGAATGTTCCTGATCATAGTTGACGCATACTCAAAGTGGATCGATGCATATTCTGTGAGTAGCTCTACTTCTACTGTTACCATTGAATGTCTTAGAAAGAGTTTCAGCCAACATGGGCTACCTGAAATCATAGTATCAGATAACGGTACATGTTTTACGAGTGAACAGTTCCAAGAGTTTTCTGAAAAGAATGGCATACGTCACATCACGACTGCGCCATACCATCCTTCTTCTAACGGCTTAGCCGAGAGGGCCGTGCAGACGTTCAAGTCACTCATGAAAAAGATGACAGGAGACTCTATTGAAACCCGAATGTCGAGAGCTCTGTTCAGCTATCGAATAACACCCCAATCTACAACTGGCAAGTCACCAGCTGAGCTGTTGTGTGGAAGGAAGTTGAGGTCAACATTTGACTTAATACATCCAGACTTCAGAAACAAAGTGCATGATAAACAAGAGAAACAAAAAGGTTATCATGACATGCATGCTAGAGAGAGAATACTGAGAGAAGGAGACGTGGTCTACACCCGCAACTTTGGCTCAGGACCAGCCTGGGTACCAGGAGAAATAACAGAAAAGACAGGCCCTGTGTCATTCAAGGTGACATTAGGTCATGGACAAGTGGTGAGGCGACACATCGACCAAGTTCGTGGTAGGAGCTCCATTCCCCTGCCGATGGCACCAGAGGTGTTGTCTGACACCCATCCTGAGGAGAGCATCAACGAACCACCACTTCAGGTGAAACCTGAGGTAACCGTCTCTGCAGATTCTACGGGCAGCACTGCAGCAGCCGAAACAGTGGAGCAGTCTGAGTCTTCACCTGCAGTTGGCTCACCCGCCGTGAGAAGATCTCAGCGAGCTCGGAGAGCTCCAGACTACTTGAAGGACTATACTTAGTCAGTAGTGAGTTCCCCAGCCACAGGACAAGAATGCGTCCTGGAACCTCACTGGGATGCGGTAGTCAAACCAAATCCCCAGTTAGACTGTTATGTGTGTTATACATGTGAAAAAAAAAAAAAAAAAAGAAAGAAATTATGTGTATGACACATGTGTTTAAGAAATTAAAAAGTAACTGTGATAGTTCAGGGTTAAATTGGAGTTCCAGGATGTCTAGTAATTGGCTAGTGTAATTAAGAGTAGTTTAATCTAGAGGGGAGGGATGTGGTAGACTGCAAGTCTAAAATAGAACATTACTGGCACATGCCTCTAGGGGGAACTACCTGTATTGTTCAGCACTACTATGAAGGGGACACATTAGAATAAGAGTGTGAAAACCCCGCGCAGAATCCATGTTCAGTCTTGTTGTGTGTGTTACAGAATAAATGGCAGAGTTAGCCAAAGAAATAACTCAAGTGTGATCATTGCTACACGGTAGGATATCACAACCACGGTGTAGATTTCCGCAAAACCTAACCTACAACGCTGTCTCTATTAATATCATATTCACTCCGTGACCGATTACAAATGGCGGTTGTGCCGCTTCAACAGAAAACTGAAAACGGACGCTCTCTCTGTGACGTTACGCGCTGACCAATCAGCGGCTAGCAGTCGATTGACAAAAAATCACACCTCGCTTTTTCTCGCTTGTCCCCTGCCCCTAAACTGGCACGAAAATCGTATCGGTTAAAGCGTGTAGGGTACTGTGGAAAGAGCGAGAAACTGAGTAAAGTAAAAGTAAATAAAGCTAAGGTGATACTTGTGGAAAAGTGCCTATTGTCTGACCAAAAGTGTGCTTCTACTGGCTCTTCGTAGGGGTGTGTGTTGTCACCACTACTCTTCATCCTGTACACAAACATGTGTCGGAGCAGACATGACAACAGACACATTATAAAGTATGCTGATGATTCAGTTGTTGTCAAGTCTCCTCCAGGATGGTGAGAGTGGCCACGGCCCAGTAGTTGATGATTTTGTTCACTGGTGTGAGGATTCCTACCTGCAGTTAAATACGACAAAAACTAAAGATATGATTATTGACTTTAGGAGGAAAACTCCCAGGCACAAAGTCACTGTACTAAAAGGCCAGATCACTGAATGTGTACAATCGTACAAATATCTTAGGACGATTATTGATAGTAATTTAAACTTTGAAGAGAACTGTGAAAGGGTGTGCAAAAAGGGTCAGCAACATTTGCATTGTTTAAGGAAACTTGCACGCTTCCAAATTGACCAAACCATAATGACAATGTTTTATCTGGCTTTTATTGAATCTGTTTTATCCTTTTCTTTAGTGTCATGGTTTGGTCAGATAAAACTGAAACAGAGGAAATCCTTGGATCAGGTAGTTAGATGGTCCAGTCGTTTGCTTGGTGAGTCACAGCTGAGCCTGACATCCCTGTACACCAGACAGGTACAGAGGATGGCTACCTCCATTTTAAATGATGACTCCCACCCGTTGCACTGCCACTTTCAGCTTCTTCCCTCCAGACGGAGGTTTGCTGTCCCAAAAGGTAAAACCCAGCGCTACAAAAGCAGCTTTGTTCCTGCTGCTGTTAAAGAGTTGAACAAGATGTAACAATATATTGCACATAATTTAGTTACCTATTTATTCATTTTATTTTATATTTACTTATTTTTGTAGGGTTTTTATTTGGGTTCTAAATCTTTTATTGGGTTTTAGACTTTTGAGTTTTTAACCTCTTTGACTAGTCTAACTTTTTAATATGACCATGACCCTTCTCTCTTATCTCTGTTTTTTCTTTTATCTCTTTGTCCTATGTCCTGATTGGTGGAGCCTTGAGTACTTTTATCATGTTTATGTGTGCCTGTGTTTGTGTTCATGTTGAATGTAATTGTGGTTTGTAAATATGGATGTCACCTGACTGCAAAACAAATCTACCTACGGGTACAAATAAAGTAACCTGAACCTGACCTTCCTTGGTATTGCTGTTTCAAACAGTCCACCATAATAAAGTCTGAATTTATCAGTGGGTATGGCAGATATGTTACTAGCTGGTTTCAAGGAAAATCATTTTCATATATATACTACTCACAAAAAAGTTAGGGATAGTCGTCTTTCGGGTGAAATTTCAGGATGCACGTAAAATGCACTATAACCTTTACAGGTGAACTTAATTTGACCTTCTCGAACCTTTTGAATGTACATTTTTTTTTTTTTTTTTACATTTTTGTACATGTCCAACTGTTCAATGTTTCAGTACTTTTTGCATAACTTGCTGTTCTCTAATAAGGTGCTTAACGACAAAACTCACAGCAGGTGTTTGATCCATGAATCGACCAATAAATTTTCTGGTTCAATTAGAATTGGTATTTAAACAGTCCTCTTTATCATGCTGTTCACATTTTGACATCATGAGACCAAGACAACACCTCACAATTGATCAACAGTACCTACCAGTGCAAGGCTTCAAACAGGATGTTCTCAGAGGGAAGTGGCCACTGAGCTTAGAGTGTCACAAAGTGTCAACAGCATGTTGCAAAAGAGATGCAGAGAAACTGGAAGAGTCACAGAAAGGCATAGAAGTGGATGTCCTGTGGCCACATCCCATGCTGATGACTGCTTCAATATGAACGGTGCCCTGCAGAACTGGATAATGAATGCCACTCAACTCCAGGCACATTTAAGGGAGGTGAGAGGCACCCAAGTATCACGTCAGACCATTTGAAACAGTTTACAGTCGTGAAAAAATTAGGACACCCTGTATAAGCCTGCGTGTGTTTTTTTAACATATTTGGATATATGGATATTTAATATCAATGTTAAAAATACTGGGAGATTCATGTAATACAACTAAACAAAAATGAATTAAAGACTTTTTTCAAATTTTCTGTAAAATGTAATTCTAAAAAAATGGTGAGGAATAAATTTGGACACCCCCCATCTTTTTTAGGACACCCCACATTCATTCCCACTTAAAATGGCTAAAATAAATGTTAAAAAATGCAAATAAAAACAAAAACAAGGTTAGACATAGATATGTGAACACTTATCAATAAAGAACTGAATATTTAATGGGGTGTTCTAATTTTTTACATGACTGTACATCAGCGTGGTCTGCATGCTAGACGACCTTCAAGGGTACCTAACCACACCACCAGGCACATGTGTCATCGTCTTGCATGGACCAGCGAGTATTTACGCTGGACAAGGGACCAGTGGGCCTCAGTGCTGTTCTCTGATGAACAGAAATGAGCAGAAATGATGACCGTCAACGATGTTGGAGATGTCAAGGAGAGCGCTATGCATCAGCCACTGTTGTCACCAGACGGGCCTTTGGTGGTTGTGGTGTTACAGTCTGGGCAGGTGTGTCTAGTCAATACAGAACTGGCCTACACCTTGTGAATGGTACAGTGACAAGCCGATACTACCTGAATAACATCATTAATCCAGTCATTGTGCCCCTGCATGAACAACACAGGCCTAATTTCATCTTCATGAATGACAATGCTCCAGCTCATCAAGGTCACGTCATTAGGGAATGGCTGCTGGAGGCTGGGGTACCTCGGATGGCGTGACCTGCACTTTCTCCACACCTGAATCCCATAGAAAACCTATGGGATCAGCTGAGTCGCCGTGTAGAGGCTCGTAACCCTGCACCCCACAATCTCAATGACCTGGGGGCCGCCCTTCAAGAAGAGCAGAATGCCATGCCTCAACAGACAATAAGTCGACTGGTGAACAGCATGAGATGTTGTTGTCGAGCTGTAATTGATGATCATGGGCACATGACAAGTTATTGAGACAATTAAATTTTTTTGTTGTGGTATACCCACCACTGTTCTTGGCTTTTGTTTCAATAAATTTTGTGATGAGGAAATCGCCATTGCATGCTTCAACTTAAATGCCCTACTTTCATGATGTGATATCACTGTAGCATGAACTTTTTACATTTTCCATAACTTTCATCCGAAAGCCAAATATCCCTAACTTATGGTGAGTAGTGTGTATATATGTATATAATATATAAAATGGATATGTGTGCACGCGTGTGTCTCCACCCCTGTGATCCTGCTCCCTGAAAAAGTTCACGCTAAGGATTTTTTTTTTTTTTGCTTTAACCCCAGTGTTCTACTGTGCGGCACATTTCAATGGCAGTGAGTAAGGTAAGTTTCTTTTCTCTTAGTGCTCTCGCTTGTAATGCCCAGCACTATTTTATCCCAAATCATTTCATCTTTTAACTGTCCATGCTCATAGGTGGCTGCCTTTTCCCTCAGTCTGGTTACAAACGTGTTTATGGATTTGCCTTCCTCTTGTTTGCAGCATCCAAACAGGTACCACTCATACATTGTGTTTTTAGCTGGTTTGAAATACTTTTCCAAGGCACCCAGTATTGCGGCCGAGTCCCCTTGCGCATCCGCCGAGAGATTCAGGTTATGACGGTAAAAATGTCTGCATTTACTCCCCATTACACTTCGTAAAGTCGCCGCCTGAATCTTCTTCTTTCGCAGCTATTCCGGTAACAAAAATGTAGTCCTCATACTCTGCTCGGAAAATGTCCCAGTTCAAGCTCTGGTCACCCGTGAAGTACATAGGCGAAGCTGGGGAAATGTTAGCCGCCATGCTTACTCCGTGAGTGATGCCCATCTATTCAGCCAAGTGTTGCTGCCTGCTGCATTCGCCGCTAACCTCACTCGAGTCCATTCAATCACGAATTACAGACTGCGGACATGAGCCACCACTTCTGACACCATGTTTGATGCTCAATATTGTGAAGAATGACAGACACTCACATCAAGCTCAGACTGTTGTACTGAAAGCACATACACCAGGATGCCCGCACGGGCTACAACTTCCGGGGTCACGTGACTACCCCAGTCAGGCTAACCGATGACCCATAACATCGCTTTGCTAAACCCCATAACAAACATCTCTGTCCAAAAGGAGGTAAATGTCATATTATTGATTTAGCTTGTGAATTGTTGTTTGAAGTTAGCTGTTTGCTAGTTTGCTAATGTGTGTTAAAGCTATGGAAGTACACCACAGAATAAATGCTGCCTAGTAGGATTTAGCTGATCTGAGAAATGATTAGCTTTTCTTATGCAAATTTGGTCTTTATCATTCATGAAATGTGATCGGAATGGATTTGTTCTTCAGCTGCAGCTCCGAACATTTATCAAGTACAAACAAAATCTACTCCTACCACTGGTCCTTAAATATAAATGTATTTAAATATTGCTTGTCATCCCCACAAAATTCA
This sequence comes from Pholidichthys leucotaenia, assembly GCA_020510985.1. Classification (NCBI taxonomy): domain Eukaryota; kingdom Metazoa; phylum Chordata; class Actinopteri; order Cichliformes; family Pholidichthyidae; genus Pholidichthys; species Pholidichthys leucotaenia. The sequence goes on from CM035843.1 coordinate 260,849,303, forward strand.
AGTTAACCTTAAACTGTTCTGTATTTTTAAAATGTCATGATTTTGATCATTATAAAATTCAATTAAAAGGCAAGGTTTACCACTTTCAATGACTAAGTCACTCTGAAGGCTATTCTTAAATATCCACATTAAAAGAAATTTATTATTTTCCCTGCAGATCATTTTCAGATCTTCTATCCTCTGTTAAAATACCACAACTGCACAAGAGTATCTCAGTGAATATATAAGAAATAAGCACCAAATAGATGAATGAAAGAATAGATGCATTTCATATTCCTATCCATCCATGCATCCATCCATCTTATACCACTTTTCCGGAGGTCCGGGTCGCGGAGGCAGCAGTTCAAGCAGAGAAGCCTAGACTTCCCTCTCCCCAGCCACTTGCTCTAGCTCTTCAGAGAGGATACCAAGGCATTCCCAGACCAGCTGGGAGACATAGTCTCTCCACCGAGTCCTGGGTCTGCCCCGGGGTCTCCTCCCAGTGGGATGTGCCTGAAACACCTCAAGTGGGAGGCGTCCAGGAGGCATCCTAATCAGATGCCCATACCACCTCAACTGACTCCTTTCAATGAGGAGAAGCAGCGGTTCTACTCTGAGCCTCTCCCGGATGACTGAGCCCCTCACCCTATCTCTGAGGGTGAGTCCAGCAATCCTACGGAGAAAGCTCATTTCAGCCACTTGTATCCGCGATCTTGTTCTTTCAGTCATTACCCAAAGCTCGTGACCATAGGTGAGAGTAGGAACGTAGATTGACCAGTAAATCGACAGCTTTGCCTTAGAACTAAGCTCCCTCTTCACCACAACAGACCGGTACAACGTCTGCATCACTGCAGATGCTGCTCCAATCTGTCTGTCAATCTCTTGCTCCATTTTCTCCTCACTCGTGAACAAGACCCCAAGATAATTAAACTCCTCCACTTGGGGCAGGAGCCTGTCCCCCACCCAGAGAGGACAATCCACTTTTTTCCGGCTGAGGACCATGGACTCGGACTTGGAGGTGCTGATTCTCATCCCAGTCGCTTCACACTCAGCGGCAAACGTCCCAGCAAGAGCTGTAGGTCATTGCTGGATGAAGCCAACAGGACAACATCATCTGCAAACAACAGAGACGAGATCCTGTGGTCATTAAGCATGACACCTTCCATTTCCTGGCTGCGCCTAGAAATCCTGTCCATAAAAATTATGAACAGGATCGGTGACAAAGGGCAGCCCTGGTGGAGTCCAACTCTCACTGGGAATGAGTCTGACCGAGTGTTGGCAATACGAACCAAACTCTCACAATGGTCGTACAGAGACCGAATAGCTCGTAACAACAAGACCGATACCCCATACTCCCAAAGCACCCCCCACAAAAAACCACAAGGGACGAGGTCAAATGCCTTCTCTAAGTCCACAAAACACATGTAAACTGGTTGGGCAAACTCCCACGAACCCTCAAGAATTCTCGAGAGGGTAAAGAGCTGGTCCGATGTGCCACGGCCAGGACGAAAACCACATTGCTCCTCCTGAATCCGAGGTTCGACCAACGGCCAGACTCTCCTCTCCAGTACCTTGGCATAGACCTTCCCAGGGAGGCTGAGGAGTGCGATCCCTCTAAAGTTGGAGCACACCCTCCGGTCCCCTTTTTTGAAGAGAGGAACCACCACCCCGGTTTGCCATGCCAAAGGCACTGCCCCCGACCTCCACGCAATGTTGCAGAGGCGTGTCAACCATGACAGCCCAACAACATCCAGGGCCTTGAGGTACTCAGGGCGAATCTTGTCCACCCCTGGGGCCCGGCCACCAAGGAGATTTTTAACCACCTTGGCAACCTCAGCCCCTGTGATAAGTGAGTCATCCCCCTCGTCCCCAAACCCTGCTTCCTCTGTGGAAGGTGTATCGGTGGAGTTGAGGAGATCCTCAAAGTATTCCTTCCACCACCCGACGATATCCCCAGTCGAAGTCAACAGTGTCCCATCCGCACCATACACAGTGTGGACAGGGAGCTGCTTTCCCCTCCTGAGCCGCCAGACAGTTTGCCAGAATCTCTTCGAGGCCGACCGAAAGTCTTGTTCCATGGCCTCACCAAACTCCTCCCATACCCGGGTTTTTGCTTGAGCAACCACCCGAGCTGCACTCCGCTTGGCCTGCCGGTACACCTCAGCTGCTTCGGGAGTCCCACAAGCCAACCAAGCTTGATAGGACTCCTTCTTCAGCATAATGGCCCCCCTCACCACTGGTGTCCACCACTTGGTTCGGGGGTTGCCACCACAAGATGCACCGACCACCTTGTGGCCGCAGCTCTGGGCCGCCGCTTCAACAACAGAGGTGGAGAACATGGCCCATTCAGACTCCATGTCTTCTCTTCTTCGTCGATCGCTAGATGGTCACACCAGCTGCCCTGACGAATGCTGCCGTCCTGCGGAGGTCCCCAAGGTCCCCGTGCAGCTTTTGGTTCAACGATGTGGGGTCAGGCCACGTAGCTTGTCTGAGTGCAGCGTGGTCTGGGCAGTCTTGGAGGAGGTGTTCGCTGGTCATTTGGGCAGTACCACATGGTCATCTGTCCGATTGTCCAACTTTAAGTTTCTGGTGCATGTGAGCATGCATTTCCATGTCTCATATTCCTAATATGTTTCATATTTCTAAACTTTTTAAAATATTTCATTAAGGAAAATACAGCACTCTAAATTTTATACATATGCATAATGTGTTAAAATGAGTTCACAAGCCAACAATACAGCATCACTAATTTATTTGGAATTTAATTATTGAGCTTAAGATCACATTTCCAATTTTCCGTTCCCATTTTATTTAATCACGAGACAGCATTACACAAATTAGGCAGTGACCAAACACTGAGGTATTGATGGCTTATTACTGGACATTCTGGCAGATAGGCACATCTGTCACAAGGTCTGTGGTGGACTTTTGCCAGTCGGTGCATCATGACATGCACTACCCAAAGAGCAGAAATAAGCAAACCTATCATCTGGTCAGTCACTGCAACAGATACTGGAGTCAGTTTGTCTTGGCCTGTCCTTGCCACTGATAATACCTCTATCTGCCAAGAATGTGCCGCTAGTCCAGCAAAAGCTAGTGGTACTCAAATGCTTTGCAAGCAATTTCATGAAATGGACAGTCAGAAAGCAACTCATACCGGCTCGGACGTCACCCGGCTTAACAAGGTCAGAAGTTCCTGGCAGCAGAAGGTGAAGGACAGAGTTGTGTGGAGGAATCTAATCAGACCTACGTAAATGAAACAGTCATTGTCACCTCCGACAGACTGCTATGATGATGATGGTGATTATCATCACTCGATAGTGATTTAGCACCTAGTATAACAAGATTCATCATCTTAACACTGTACCTTTTGAGTTTGTTGGCGTTTAAGGGTCCATTTGCAATAAAGGGATTGAAAAATCTAGTATGAATTGCATCCGCTAAAACTGTCCATGAAGTACCTCTTTCTTCTTCTTCTCTCGGTTACTGGCAGATAGCAAACAACTGAAAGGTGCATACCGCCACCTACTGCACAAGAGTGTGTAACATTATGTCATCTGAGCACAACCCCTAAATTCTATGACTTAATCCTGTGTTATCTAAAAAAGAGAAAAGAGCCCTCCTCGTGATTCTTATTGCCTCTCCATCTCCATCTGTGGCCAGAATCCCAGTTAAAGGTGAACTGAACCCACCTTTTTGCCAAAAAAGTAGAATAGCAGATTAATTCCTTATTACCTATTGTATTTTTCAACACATAAAAGAAATTTTTAGGCCGTGCGATGGCCAAGCTATAAGCCGATAAACTTTTGCCTCTGGCTGGCAGTGCCAAACAAACCGGAAGTAGTGCAGACGACGCTGCGTGACGTCACGAGTGTGACCCTTATCAAAACAACAATGGCAGATGATAGCAGTTCCAGCAGTCAAGAACACCAGAGTTTTCAGAGTGAAGAGGCATTCAGGATCGGTGACGAGACAGAGGAGGATGCAGGAGTGTGGCAGGTGGCAGGCGTGCACAAGGGCGAGCCCGGGAGACAGCGACCTAATGCACCTGTGACAGCAGCTGGCAGACGGCGATGCAGAGGCGAGGTCCGCCGCCGGGAAATACACCTGTGCACAGGGGAGAGACTGGAAAGGCAAAGGTAGGTATGCTTACGCTGTAGATCTTGCTGGGAGATGAGGGGGTTCCCCTGCAGCAAGAGGGCTGAAGGAATCAGACGGCTTCAGGCCGAAGCCCAGGGCAGAGTGGCTTATATCCCACGCTGCTGATGAGGCGCAAGTGTGCGCGCAGCTGGCGCCGCTAATGAGCGGCGAGTTGTAACATATCCAGCCTGTGTTGTGTTGTAGCTTAGTTTTCTTTTTTCTCTGTCACATTTTGTCTTAGTTTTGTTTTGAATTGTAATCGCTCTTGCCTGTTTTCTCTTTTTTCTCTTTTGAATTCTTGGATGGAATATGGGTGGGCAATATAAGCTGCGGCTTCAGCCATCACCCATTTCGGATAACTTACGTTGAATTGTATAATCAGATGAGTCATTGTTCAATTTGACCTTGTTGTTATATCATTCAGTTTCTTTCAACCTGTACTGTACTATCCGAAATAAATAAATTCATTCATTCATTCAAAAAATTGGGCTATGTATTACAATACTTCTACAGACTATAGTGGCAATACACATGAACAGAACTGCCCTCTGCATTTGACTGTGCTATTTATAAATACAGTGATCCCTCGCTACTTCGCGTTTCACCTTTCGCGCCCTCAGTGCATCGCGGATTTTTCAAAAATATTCATCAAAAATTCAAAATTGAGAAAAAATGGCATGAAAGTTGTCCGGGCGCTAGCAGAAGGCAGGGAGACTACATTAGAACATCAGGTATCAACACGGAGAGCCCGCAGAACTCAAAATCCACCTCTCTGACCACCGCTCCACTCCTCTCCGCCCACCTCTTCACCACTCGGGAATCTCGCAAGCTGATTGGCCGAGACGTTTTACCTCGCAAGCTGATTGGCCGAGACGTTTTACCCAGCTTCTCTCCCTGCCGGGCGCCCATACCCAGCGAAGGAAGACCACATTCATTGTTCTTTATCGCTCGTGTTGCTTAGTGGCACTTGTCGCTGTTCTTTTGTGCCTTTTTGTGCAAAGTAGTGCTTGTGACGCCCTGGGGGGGGGGGGGGCGCTACTTCGTGGTTTTTCACTTTTCGCGGTCGGTTCTGGTCCCCATTAAACGCGATAAGTGAGGGATCACTGTAATATCTATATCTAGAAACGCATCGCTTCCCGGTCGCTTTTCCTCCCCCTTTCTTTTCTTTCGTCGCCATGACAGCTTTCCTTGGCCACTGAACAGATCTTCCCAGGTGTTGGAAGTGTTTTGTAGTCGACTATCAAGACAAAATGCACCAAAAACAACCAGTGTCGACGTGCTCGCAATGGTAAACATGAGGACTGGGTCACACTCGTGACGTCACGCGGAACTCCGGCTGCACTTCCGGCTAATCGGCGGATTCGTCTAATTTTTCAGGGCGGGAAATTCAAAATCGCGATTTTCTCCAAGATTCCGGGATTAGTGGAGGGGGTGCCAATGATAAATTATCTTTATAATTGTATGTACTATCACCCAGTGCCGTTCAATGCCGTTCAGTTCAGTTCACCTTTAAATCCCATTCCCTACCGGCTTCTCGACCTTCATTTTCCATTATCTGTCTTTCATTTCAGTATTTGTTACAGTGTAATAAGATGTGCTCGACATTTTCTTTTACTCCACATTCTCTACATTTGTCACTTTCACTTTTCCCCATGATGAATAAAGTGCCATTTAAACGTGTGTGATCCAGTCTGAGTCTTGCCATAATGATGTCTTCCCTCCTTTTGGTTGTTATGAAATTCTTTATTGCAATAGATTTTTGTATTTTATAATACGATCTACCTTTATGATCTTCATCCCATCTTTTTTGCCATAGCTCAGTTCCTTTTTTCTTGATTACTGCTTTCCCTTCACCTTTTCCAAGAGACAATGGTATAGTTATTTCTTTTCCAAGAGCATTTTTTGCTAATTTGTCTGCACAGTCATTCCCTTTCAACCCTTCATGTGCAGGAACCCAACAAAACTGAACTTCTCCACCACCCCTGTGTACCCTAAATAAATTGTGATATTGCTCAATCACCAGGTCTTCCCTTGTAGATTTTAGTGTCTGTATGGTTTTTAGCGCTGCAAGTGAGTCTGTGCACACCACCACCCAGTCCGGTCTGACCTCCTCCACCCACTGCAAAGCAATAATTATTGCCACCATCTCTACTGTAAACACGGATGTATTGTTGGAGAGTCGTTTTGCGATGGTCACTTTAAATTCTGGGATGTATACTCCAACTCCAACAGAGCCCTCTTTATTCTTTGAACCGTCAGTATAGAGCTGTAAGAAGTTATAGTAGTTGTTCCTGAGGTAAATGCTTGTTTTAACACCAACTTCACTCATATGCCAATCCTTTTTCCTCATTAGCAGACGCATAAAAAATCCTTTTCCTTTAAAAAAAAATGAAAAAGAGGACATTGAAGACAACTGCCTGTACTGATGTGCTGACAGTAAAATAATAAAAAGATTTTTAAAAATCCTTATATGGGCAGAGATCTCAACCCCCCAGTGTTTTAAACAAAGTAACGCCCTTGCTCACAATATTGATACCATGGCTACGGTATTGTTTTCAACTGTTAACAAAGATTGCATTTCCGAATTTTCAGTCCAATGTAGCTGTTAAGACACTAAACCTAAAAACCATCAAACTGATTTGAAATCTGCTCATTATGTTATGAGAGAGGTTTTTCAGAGGTACAAAGGCATAATCAACATATCTCTAAATCCTTGACATTAAAGACTTGAGCCAGTAATTCCCTTACCAGGACCAACAGAGGAGGACTCATAACATCAAACATCAAAAACACTTTTGAGCACCACTAGTGTCCTCGTGAGTAAGGGTTAGTCTGTCTTATCTGTGAGGAAAAAAAAAAGAAAAAGGAGAGCGTGCCGACACACACAAACACACAAAGTGCAAATTAAGCGCTTTGTTGACTGGCTCTCAGACAAACTGGGCATTGCCCTGGCAAATTAGAGTATGGAGATGGAGAGCATATCCCATTGGGCACAGGAAGCCACAGGTGTACTTTTAATTAGGAGTGTGACATTTCCAGTCATTAAATAGGCAGCATGCAGAGGGGCTCTCAAGGTAAATAACCATACAAGATGGCCTCACATTCTAAACAGCAATGCACTTTGATCACACAGATCCTCAATAGATTTATTCATGCATGGAAAGATTTACTTAATCACAATATTATACTCAATGTCATATTCGCCTCTTCGAAGCGAGAGAGACAGACCCACACGCTGGATTGAGCTAGTACATTTATTCAACAGAAAAAAACACAAAGTCCCCAAAACTATGCAGACAGACAAAAATGTAAACAAGGAAAAACTTACAGCTGGCGTCGCTGGGCCGAAATCACCCAGTGGACACGGGAGTTGAACAGGAGGATAATAGATGACTAAACGTCAGGAAACACATTCAATAATCTAGCAAAAGCATGGTGTAGAGGCAGTGTTTAAATACACGCAGAAGATGTGCTGCAGGTGTGAATCATTGAGTGAGCAGGGCTTGATTGATTAACTGCTCCCAGCTGAACTGACTGAGAGCAGATAGATGCAGTGTCTGGGAAAAGGGGAGGCTCAAGTGAAAACAAACCCAAAAAATACATACAGAAAACTAACAGGATCAACCTAATCAGACAAACAATACTAGGAATAAAGTGAGGATCTGAGCTCAGAGAAAACCTGAGCTCAGATACATGACAGAGCCCCTCCCTTTAAAGGGTGGATACCAGACACCCCCAGGTAACACCCCAAGAGAAAGAGGTACATCAAGAAAAAAAAACACCCCAGGAGGGAGGTGGGGGAACAGGCTAGGAGGGAAAAACAACCCTCTCATGATCCACACCTGCGCTACACCAGGGCTCTGGGCCCCCCAAACCAGAAAGAACCAAACAGATCAGGTGGCCGACCAAAGTCCCAGGCCAGCCGGACGGCCAGGTGGAATGAGTCGAGTGGCCTGCCAGAGAACATGGACCACCCGACCCGGCGGCTCAGTCTCTCTGGTGGCCGGCCCGGGAGGTGGCTCCCCCACTGGGAGACCCACTGGGAAAGAGGGGGGAACCACAACGTCATCAAGTAGAGGAAGAAGGGGGACCCTGACGGCGTCTGGCGGAGGAGGGAGACGGACCATGACAGTGTCTGTCAGGGAAGGAGAGAGGACCATGATGCCCTTGGTGGTCTTGGGTTGAAGTAACGTTGCACCCGCGGGGGCTCCAGGCTGCAGCTATGTTGCACCCTCAGTGGCTCCAGACTGGAGCACTGCAGCATCCTCGGTGGCTCCGGGCTGGAGCACTGCAGCACCCTTGGTGGCTCCGGGTTGGAGCACTGCAGCACCCTTGGTGGCTCCGGGCTGGAGCACTGCCGCACCCTCGGTGGCTCCGGGCTGGAGCACTGCCGCACCCTCGGTGGCTCCGGCCTGGAGCACTGCAGCACCCTTGGCAGGCCCCGGCTGGACCAACATTGCACCCACGGTGGGCCCCGGTTGGACCAACGATGCAACCACGGTGGACCCAGACTGGGCAAACGCTGCACCCACGGTGGACCCTGGGCTGGGGGGTAGCACCCAAGGTGGGCCCATAGTGGAACGCAGCACCCATGTTGGCTCCAAGCTAGGGCACAGCATCCACGGCGGTCCCCGCATGGACTGCAGCACCCACGGAGACTTGGATTGCGGCGGAGGAGCACAGACGACGGCCTCCGGCAGGGGACAATCTGCATCCACGGAGGACCCGGCCTGGGCCATAGCTGCACCCACGGAGGTCCCGGGATTGGGATGGGACACCCGAGATGACCTCCACAGCGGGGGAAGCTGGACCCAGGGCGACTTACAGTGGCGAACCTGGACCCTCGGAGACATCTGGCAGTGTTAGATCCTCTCCAGCGACCCTGGAAGAGAGCTCAGGCACAGCACAAAAGGAAGGGAGGTCAGGGTTGCCGGCAGCGGCGGAACCTGGCGAGTTGAGCCCAGGTGCAGCGGGCGGCTGCACCTGGCTCTCCTCACCAAAAGCCAGGCAAGATTGCTCAAGGACGGAAAGGAGAAAAACAAAAGAGAGCACTTGCCTGAGCTCGAGCTCCACCACCGTCCAGGACGCCGACGATCCAGATGGCAGTGAATTTTCGGGCTCGGCCCTCAGGAGGTCCAGTTTGGGCTCCCACTCTGCTGTGGCGGCCTCCGCAGCAGGTATGATGGTCATAGCAGTCTTATTCGTCCCATCCATCGTGACCCACGCTGGTGACTCCTCCAGCATTGCAGCTGGGGATATGCTCCATGTTGGCTCTGGAGTTGGATCCTCCAGGGCCAGCGGCTCCTCCACTGTCTGACAGCTCGGTTCTGGAACCGACGGACAATCAGGGGTTGATGGGGGAGACACAGAGAGGATAGGAAAAGGTTTAACATTTGCAGCAGGAGGAGAGAACTCAGGTGACTGCTTAACCTGAGACTCTCCCCCAGGAGACAGACAAGGCTTATCATTACAAGATGGAACAGAATGAAAAAACACTTGCCTGACATCCCGGATCTTTATGTTCTCTGCTGCAGGTGATGGGCAGTAATCCCCCTCCGTGTCAATGGCTATCCTAGCCCTCTCAATGGATTGTAGAGGAGCCGGCTCAGATGACACAGAAGTAGGCATAACTGGAGAAACCCTGGAGGATCTCTCGACAGCAGGAGGGCACATCATGGCGACAGGGGTTGCGGCAGCAGCAGAGAGAGTGCAGGCTGGCGGAACAGCCTGCGAGGAAAGAGAAGAGAGAGGCTCTGCTGCAGGAATTGTTGGGCTAGACGTCGGGAAGATGGCTGCCGCAGAGGAGGTGGGCTTCCTCCGGCGATCCAATGCAAGATGACCCTGTTTCATAGGAGTTGGAGTTGGCGGCACGCTTGCTGGATTCGGCGCGGGCATCAGAGCCACCTCCCTCTGCCCCTCACCCGTACTCAGATGGGAATAAATGGAGAATATATTTATTGCCTTCAGGTGATTCGACAAGTTGGGAAACGCCTGCATCACTCGTACTGTGCCATCCCAGTTCTCCTGGACCGTCTTGGGAGAATGGGAGGCTCGTGTCTCTAACCAAATGCTTTCCAGGAGGCACACCTCCCGTCGCTCCACTTCGTCCAGATTGGACATGACGAGCTCCCACACAGGTTAGTGAAAAAAAGCAGAAAGGAAAACTGCACCGACACAACAGCTGGGTCTACTGTCACTGGCTGGATTATTCTGTCATATTCGCCCCTTTGAGGCGGGAGAGACAGACCCACGCACTGGATTGAGCTGGTACATTTATTCAACAGAAAAAACACAAAGTCCCAAAAACTGTGCAGACAAAAATGCAAACAGGGAAAAACTTACAGCTGGCGTCCCTGGGCCGAAATCGCCCAGCGGATGGGGGAGTTGAACAGGAGGATAATAGATGACTAAACGTCAGGAGACACATTCAATAATCCAACAAAAGCATGGTGTAGAGGCAGTGCTTAAATACACACACAGAAGATGTGCTGCAGGTGTGAATCATTCGGTGAGCAGGGCCTGATTCATTAACTGCTCCCAGCTGAACTGACTGAGAGCAGATAGATGCAGTGTCTGGGAAAAGGGGAGGGTCAAGTGAAAACAAACCCAAAAAATACATACAGGAAACCAACAGAATCAACCTAATCAGACAAACAATACTAGGAATAAAGTGAGGATCTGAGCTCAGAGAAAACCTGAGCTCAGATACATGACACTGAAGGATTTAATATTATTTTTTAGAAAAATACTGAAGTCATTCTTACAGTCCTTCACATGTTCCATCCCTTAATGCTTCAAGAATTAATGATTCACTGTTGTTGTTCAAGAATTTGCAGAGGCTTCAAAATATTTTCTACAAAATTCAAATTACAGTTTTGACAAAGTTGCTTCCATACTTGTTATGTATGAGCTATGGGTGCCTGGGATGCCGTGCCCACCCACAGGGTGACGTCAGGCGGGCACGGCCCACTCTGTATATAGTTGAGTGTTCGGCCTAATAAAGTGCAGTTGGATGTCCCTCAAGAAGCTCTCCATGCTGTGTCATTTTACGATATAACATTTGGTGACGAGAAGAAGAATGGGAGCGTGCTGGTTGCCTCAGCCGTTGGCATCGTTTATGGACCGTGCGGGAGAGCCTGTGATCCTCTGGCCGGAGTGGAGAGCCTCATTTGAAGAGTACATCAGAGCGCTGGGCCTACACAGGCTAGATGGAAGACGACGGCGGGCACTCCTGGCCCACAATCTCGGTGCGGAGGGCCAAAGGACCCTCGGTACTCTGGGTGGAGCGGACCACTACAAGGATGCGGTCGAGCAGCTGGCCAGGCACTTCGACAGTCAGACGAGGGCCGTGAAGCTGCAGGTGATGGAGCTCTTGGAACCCGAAACTGATGGGCTAGCCAGCTGTGGGAAGATAGCGGCCTGCTCTGTGCTGATGGACGGGCTAGCTGAGGAGCTAACTTCGCGCCAAAATCGGGCGAGCGAGGCCAGGCAGGCTGACGGCCCCGAGGAGGAGCAGCAGCCGCAGCACACGGTGGCAGCGCAGCAGAGCACCAACACCAAGAGCACTGAATGCAGCGGTGAGGAGCCCAGGTCAGTGAGCGGGCCCGACGAGGGTGATGGTGCATGTCCTGGAGGTGAGCAGCAGCTGAATACAGAGGCTACGCAGCAAGACATGTGGAGCGAGGGGGCTGAGAGCAGTGACGACGTGCCCAGGTCGGGAGACGGAGCTGACTGGAGTGTCACAGAGAGCCCCGAGGGACAGCAGCTACAGCCGGACATGGTTGACAGCGCGGTTCGGGACACGAGCTGGTCTGGCAAGCTGGGAGGTAATTGTGACTGGAGTGACGATTACCCAGCGAGGGTTGACCCCGGTGCTGGTGGCTGCATTGCCCTTGGTATGGGGGCCGGACAGCGCTGCGGGGTCACCATGAAGAGGGCTGCTGAGGCTGGAGGACAAGAGAGTGGAGCGGAAAAAATTGGTGCGGCTCTGCAGAGCACCAAACGGCATCGTCGGGGTGGGAGTTTGGACCGGGTTGGCGGGACAGCACAACGCAGGGAGGAGGTCCAGCGATAACGTGGCGGGCACGGGAGACCGGGTCGGTTCCCCTGCAGGTCAGCAGCGGGGCTCGGCTCAGAGAAGAAAAACAAGTTTTGGCAGTTAGAGACATTTTGGCCAGGGAGGGATGTTTCGACCCTGGGGGGAGGCAGCGGCCGGACTTAATGATGCCGTGGGGATGCCCAGGCCCTCCGTGGCTGTATAGAAGATTTTGGCAGCAAAAGGACATGTTCACCAGGGAGGGGGGTTTAGACCCTGGAGGTGGACAGAGGCCAGGGGCGCATATGCTGTGGGGGTGCCCGGGGCCTCCGAGGCAGTTTTGTGGATGGTGGCTGCCCAGGGACATTGGAGTTACCTGAAATTTTTCCTTGTGTAAATACCTGTGTGTGTGTGTGTGTGTGTGTGTGTGTGTGTGTGTGTGTGTGTGTGTGTGTGTGTGTGTATGTATATATATATATATATATATATATATATATATATATATATATATATATATATATGCGTGTGTGTGTGTGTGTGTGTGTGTGTAGTTTGTGTATATTTGACGCTGATGTGAGTGAATGTGCGTAATATGGGATTATTTTATGTATTTTAAAGAGACGTGGTCCATTTTGGTTATTTTGGTGTGAATGTGATAGATTGTTTTATTACAGTATATTATTCTCCTTGTGTGTGATTCAGGTTTCTAAATTTGGGAGGTTCAATTGTGTGTGTGGTTTCCCAGTTTTGTAACGGGGGAAATGTTATTTATGAGATATGGGTGTCTGTGATGCTGTGCCCACCCACAGGGTGACGTCAGGCGGGCACGGCCCACTTTGTATATAGTTGAGTGTTCGGCCTAATAAAGTGCAGTTGGATGTCCCTCAAGAAGCTCTCCGTGCTGTGTCATTTTACGATATAACAATACTTACCTCTACCAATTAGGAAATGCCTTTGGATATGTTTCATTATGTGTTTCTGTGTTGACAGCATAAAACAAAAGACTAAATTTTCAGTAGAGGTTCAAAATGGGCTGAAGACCAATTTATTAGAATTTTTTTTAGAGATAATATAATTTAGTATCAGCCTCCAGGATATTTTCAAAGGGGTATTATTACTTGTTGGATGATTTGATGGTCACCAGCAGAGGGTGATGTCTTTTCCAAATGAGAGTGAGCAAGTCTCAGGTTTCCCATAATGCACTGTGCTATCTGTATATATGTTAAGCTAACTGAAAAAAAAAAAAAAAACACAAACTGAACTGACTAACCTTCTTATTAGGGATGCCCAGATATATTATCTGCCAATATTATCCACATAATGATATCTGTCTCCTATAGGCCCTTAGAATAGAGGGTTAGTACTAGTGAAGCTCTTTGAGTGGTCTTTGAGACTAGAAAAGCGCTGTATAAGTACAGGTCCTTATCTCCCCCATCCACATCGGCTGATATTCATCTTATTGACAGATATTGGTTATTGGCAAATAAGATATTAGCAATGGGTGACATTTTTTTTCTAGTGTGTCCCGGTTGTGTGGAATTGGCTTTGTCTCCCAGGCAGAGATGCAAACAAAACCAAAGAAACAGTTGATATTGGCTATCAGCCACCAGCCAACCTATTGTTTTCAACATCAATATCAATATCAGCCCAAAATTTCACAATCAGAGCATCCCTGTCTCTTACATTGACTAAAAGCACATTAGATTTTTAAGTGAGCCAAGTCTTATCAAACACATTGAAAAATTGTTTCACCCACATCTGATTTTAAGGAAAAGAATGAAAACATATACAGTAAGTATAACAGGCTACCAGCAGGGTAACCAATTCCTACCTCCTCTCTGGTGGACTATGTGTAGTTCTGCTGCCACCTACTGTTTTAGAGAGGAAAGAAAATACTGTTTGTATGTAGTGAATAGGATTTTATGTATAAAGGTGAGCTCAGAATTCACATTGGAGTGAGTTGTAGAGGGGCAGGGTTGCCTTCATAACTTGTACAGCTGCTTGCTGTGAAAATCCCCCCAAATGCCATCATGTTTAGGTTTACAACATTATCTGGTGGGGCACACAGCTGGGAAATTGTCACTACCTCCTCCAGAAACTGCAGTTGGATAATGGTTGTTTATACTTCTAGCCTGCTAGCCCTCGTTAGCAGATCCGTAGCAGGAGTATGTGGATAATTTTCTAAAACTCTGTTTCAGTTGCAGAGCTCCCTGCCCATTTGTCTGCAGGTGAGTGGCAGTCTCATTTTCAAACTAGTTTACTCTCCAGTGTTTATACTTTTACTCTGGTACTCTCAAGGCTGATTAGCTATTGCTACCAACTCCCTCGGACACGACTGTGAGAATTCTTGGGTATTCACGTGTTTACATTGAGTTAACATGTAATTGTGTCATACAAAAAATTCACTTCACATTTGGTCTGAATGCACCATCACAGCCTCTTTCTACAACACAGAGACCGTTGAGATATTGGGCCAATTTTTGATCTTTGGGATTGTTTGGGAGATCCTTTGAACTGAGTCAAAACTTTGAGCAGACCGTGGCAACTGTGGATCTCAGGGAAGATCATTGATGGATCAAAAATTGGCCAGATCACTCAACAATCTCTCAGTGATCTCCACCCGTGTAAAGGGGGTATAAGAAGTATTGTTTTTCCTTCAGTATAAAATTATTTACCCGGAACTTGGAGTTTATATTTATAGTAATAAAACAGATTCCATTTTGTATAAGTTATTACACGAGCTGTTTTGATAAGGTTAACATTTTTCTTCTCAAGATTATACACATCTAATGAGGGGATTATGATTCCTTGGAGAAGGTCTGTGCTCTTCAAGTACTTTCTAGTTAAGATTTAGAATGTAGTTGTTTTGCTTACAAAAGAGTAACTTTACTTGGAGTAAGGATGCGATTAAAATAAATTTCACATTGTATAATCAAATATTCTTAAACTTTATGCAGCTTACTCAATTCTATATTTATAGTTATTTTCAACCACTTTGTAGCATGGAAAGGGGCTTTTTTTTTTTTTTAAAGAATGCGGGTAGGGAAATTACAGTCTTGCTGTGAAAAGGCTTTTGAATTGCTGTAGAGCACTTAAAATGGATTATTGGTGCATTTTCCTATGAACTTCTGATGCAGCCAACATTCTTGCTTGCCCATAAGGATCATGTTGATTACCAGATTAAAGCACTCAAACCCGCAGTACAATAGTAACACAACCACCTGCTCAAACTGTCTAATTCCATCTGCCTCAGTGTGTAACTGCAAACAACATCCTGTTTTTGAAGTCTCAGTGAATACAGTTATGGGTGGCGGCTATATGCCTGATACTAATTATCAGTTCAGACTTTGTTCGTTCATTATTGATCACCTACTTGCCATTTTAGCTTATCGAGGTGTAGTCTCACTGTCTACCGAGGTGTTGGCAAAAAGAACGTGTGATTGTGTATGCATACTGGCTCCCAGTGTAATGGGATCAGATGGATAAATAGTGTGGCAAAGAATGAGATATGAGCTGAATAAACAGCACAAATTTCAGCAGGTTCATGGTGATAAACATGCAAACAAGGGCAGGGAGGGAGGAAGGGAGTGAGTGAGAGAGCATGTGTGTACGTGTGGTAGGAGGTGCCAAGAAATAGCTAGAGAGGGAGGGAGGGAGGGAGAAAAAGAGTGGCCCCTTTAACAAGAACTGAATCCAATCTAATCTATCCAATTCTGCTGTTTTTATTTATATTTACAATATGATTAAAAACTTACCCTAAAGTCAGATGCCGAATGGAAGGATATACTTAATTGAATTATTACAACCATGCTTAAGTCCTGAGTGTTTGTATTTAACAACTTTAACATTTGCATTTATTGAACTTACATTGCAGGTCAGAGGTGAACATTTTTTTGTTTACTTACTTGACACATGAACTTAATATGTTACTTCCTGTTTTAATTTTTCACTAAAACCTAAAAAAAATCTCCCTGATTGAGTTTGTTTGTGTTGAAAATTAGGATCACTCCTTCATAACAGTAAACAACAATTAAAAATGCTGCAGTTTGTTCAATTTAAAAGGTTAGAATTTATAACCTTTAAAGGTATGTTATATTAGGCAACTTTAAAGGGAATGCAGATGACTTGATACACTCTTGTCTTAATCTTTACGATATAGGAAATCATATTAGTGATACACCAACAAGGACCACATCAGACACAGCCTACACATGCATTTCAATGAATTAGAAAAGTTAATTTATTTCAGTAATTCAATTCAAAAAGTGAAACTCATATATAGATTCATTACACACAGAGTGATATATTTCAACAGGGTTCCCACTCTTTTCTTGAAATTATTTTCCAGGACTTTTCTAGGACATTTTCAGCCGCTACACTATGACAGACAACTTATCCCGTCATACACTAATGCATTCCACCAACCCACCATGCACTGTAGAAGTGTTCTTCTCTATAGGTGTACCTTGTATTTTTGTATATTTACCTAGATTGCTTCTATATTAATTCCTCTTCTGCCCCCAGAGGTCTGATTTAAAAGATATGCAGTCTATGGTTTTAGTTTATCTATGAGATAATCTCTTACATTCTTAGAAATTATGATAAAATTATCATATAATAATGCATTACAGTGTCACACTTAATTAGCATAATCAACTGAAGATACAATATTGTTTTGGGCGATTCTCACCTCAGCTTTCCCTTTTCACTTACTTTCTCTTCAGTACTTTCTCTAAAAATATTTTTATATCATCAATAAATCACAAAACCAGACCGTCAAAGACCGAGAAGCTCATTCCGGCCTGACAAAGTTACCCTGGATAAGCACATCCTAGATACAGACCCAACTAGGATGTGATTAAAATCAAGGTTAGTGGAGGAGGAGTAATGTTTTTGAGGGTCATTGAGAATTAATTTTGTGAGAATTGTGGTAATTACTCAGGAGGAGGAGTGATTTTTCTGAAATCATGTAAGTGCCCTGCTCTCCTGGCCTTTGACCCTGACACTGACTTTGAGCACAGCCTGAATGCAGGCCCACTTGAGGATCATTGTGAGTGACTTTGGCGATCATCGAGGCAATTTCATCAGAGGAGTAGCAATTATTTTTAAATCATTTAAGTGCCCAGATCTCCTAACCTTTGACATTTACATTGACTTTGAGCACAACTGACCCTCCTGAGGATCATTGTGAGTGAGTTTGGTGAGCACTGGGGAAAATGCCCCAGACGGATACCACGTTGTCGCAGTAGCGCTTTTCTGCTTCGCTGGAATGAGCTAAAAACAATTTTCTTGTTTCATCTTAGTTTACTACACACTTAAGTTTACACATGAGGCACCTGTATTTCTCAAACATTAAATATCAAAATCGACTATAACTATCTGCTGCTCCTCTGTCACCAAACAGAGGAGACAGAGAGAGGAGCCTGTGGCCACGGAAGAGAAAAACCTCACACTTGCGGACCACTAGTAACATGCTTCATCTGAAAGTCTCTAGTTTTGACTCTAGGCACTTCTGTGAAAAAAAGAAGTCCTTGCTGGGGTCTGAAAGGTCACTAAATCTACCTGCTGTACAAAGTCAAATGGAAACCATGGGTAGCAGGACTACTTTGAGAGGACATGCAAATTTGATTGACTGGTGGGCCACTGTACCAGCTAGAAGCAGAGAAGCACTGTGCCCTCCCCAACCTGCACATCATTGGTTGACACGACTCCTTGTCGATGGGCTGTTCTAGTCTGTTTATGATGCATCGAATTTTGAGGGGAAAAAAAATGAATTTAATCCATTTTGGAATAAGGCTGTAACATAACAAAATGTGGAAAAAATGAATCGCTGTGAATACTTTCCGGACGCACTGGACCATAGCGTAACTGCAATGTTAACTTTGAACTTTGACCTTTGACCCCTTGATCCCAAACGCATAGTTAGGTGAAGGTGTAAGTCATCCAAGATGTGTAATAGATAAAACTCCTGTATCGATTTGAAAAGCCTGCATCATTTCCTTCAGTAGTTATTGTGTTTAGAAGATTTAGTGAAAAATCTGACCCCTGACCTTTGACCTCACAGTCATCCAATGAGAGTGAAACTGCAATATGTGCATCACCACAGTATCTCAAACCATGGTACCAAGTTTCAAAACAACTCTAACAAAACTGTAGGAGGAGTTGATTTCACAAGACAGTTGCTGTCTATGAAGTGAGGTGAAACAGGAGGTCATAGATCAGGGGCTACAATTCCTGCTAAAATCATCCGATTAGAACCAAATGCAAATATGCACATCCTCAGTGTATATCAAACCATGGTACCAAATTTTAAAACAATCAGGCCAAAACTGTAGAAGGAGTTGATTTCACAAAAGTGGGACGGACGGACCCATAACATAATCCCTCTTCAGTCTTTGACCCCTTTGGGCTCCGACTGGCGGGGGATAAAAACTAATGAGGTGAGAAATAAATGTGTAGTTGCTGAATATGTGTTTACTTGTTACTAACAACCACTATTTTAAAAGTTCAACACGAGTTCCAGGCAGCAGTCGCCCACTTCTCATTTGCATAAATTGGACTGGAGCGGGCATTCATGTAAATGAGGAGTGGGCACCTCCACACGATGACTCGAGATTCTTGACGCCATGCTACTGGAATCCGTGTGGGATGTACTACATAGACAATGAATTGGAAGCGTGAATACGCATGCCTAGATGGACACGTAGCTTCAATGATGCCCATTAAAATAGTGTGACAACAGACATGCATGCACATAACTTTTAACCCATTTGCGTTCACTCACAATGCAGAGAGAAGCGGGGGGAGGAGAAATAATTTTTTCAGGACAATTTGAGGTTTTCCAGGACATCTGACTTTTTTTTTCTCATTTCTCATGTTTTCCATGGCAGGTTTTCCCGGACATGTGGGAATCCTGTTCAAGCATTTGTTTCTTTGAATTTTTGATGATTATGGCTTACAGCAAATGAAAACCCAAAATTCAGTTTAAAAATAGAATATTACATAAGATCAATAAGAAAAAATTGATTTTTAATAGAAATGTTGGTCTTCTGAAAAGTATGTCCAGATACACACTCGATACTTGGTTGGGGCTCGTTTTCATCCTTTTCCTTTTCTTTTGATCACCTGTGGCACTGCTGAGGTGTTATGGAAGCCCAGGCTGCTTTGATAGCAGCCATCAGCTTATCTGCACTGTTGGGTCTGGTTTCTTTCACTTCCTCTTGACAGTAACCCATAGATTTGCTATGGGATTTAGGTCAGGCCAGTTTACTTAAGCAGTATTACACGAGACGAAGTACGGTATCAATGAATATAGTAACTGCGGGCTGTGATGCGGTAATGCCCTCTGCTCGTAGTTAGTATATTCATGATACCGTAACAACATCGAGTGTAATATTGCTTTTATACAACTGTTCCAACAAGCACAATTGACAAAAATGACAGCAATACTGGACAAAATATTAAGATTTGTTTGTTTAATCAGTTATTTTGCACCGCTGAGAAAAAATAGTCCCTTCTAACTGTAGAAGTCACTGCTGCTAAGCATCTCAATCAGCATGAAGACGTCTATTGTCATTTCACACACATGTAAACGAATTAAATATTGTCAAGTGCAAAAGTAATAAGTGATTATAAAACGTATACCTGTTGAGTCGATACTGCAGAAGACACCAGATCAAAACATATCCAATGCCGGTCGTCAGAACACCGGTAGCTAGTAGTTAGCATGCTAGCGATTTAGCACTCTTTGCTCACTTTTCTGGGCATTTTCATATGAAACAAAGAGTCCATCACCACAAAGGTACTGTGGTTTGTTAATCGAGACAATAAATCCAACTCTAGCACTGCCTATTTTTTTTTTAAACAGACGTGAAACAGCTTAATGAGTTTAAAATGACAGCAGGGCCGGGATAGACAAAATTTTTTCAAAAGGGTGGGACTTCCAGGTCACAGATGTATAATTTCTTGTCAAACAGTGCCTCACTAATCAAGCACAGTGATACCGTGGTCAATAAACCAGGTATTGGTACTTTTGGAACCGGAGCGGTGGCTCAGTTGGTAGAGCATCCGCCCCACACCCGGGAGGCAGGGGTTCAAATCCCGGCCGGGTCATACCAAAGACCATATAAAAATGGTACTTTCTGCCTTCTAGCGTGGTGCTCCGCATAATGGAACGGGGAAAGTAAAGTTACGCACAGAGCTACCAGAGGACTGACCCCCCACTGTAGCTTTCACTACTTACAGTAGCTGTGTGGCCTAGGGTCAGAGAAACGGAGATGGGCGCCGCCCCATACACCAACATGGTGTGAAGGGAATTAACTAACTAACTGGTACTTTTGGAAGTATGGGCAGGTGCCAAGTCCTGCTGGAAAATGAAATCAACATCTCCATAAAGCTTGTCAACAGAGGGAAGCATGAAGTCCTCCAGAATCTCCAGGTAGATGACTGTGCTGACTTTGGACAAAATTTCAAGAAACAAATGCTTGAAATACGTATATCACTCTGTGTGTAATGAATTTATATGAGTTTAACTTTTTGAATTGAATTACTGAAATAAATTAAGTTTTCACAGATATTCTAATTCATTGAGACGCACCTGTATGTGCTGGCTCTGACACCCTAGTCTTGTTCGAAAGAGTAATGGAGGAAAAAACTGAAAGGGATGTTGTATAGAAAACAGATTTCTATACTATGTTGTATAGAAAACAGATTTGTCAAAATCAAGAAATCATTTCAGGTATAGAAAAAAATGATTTTACTGGTCTGCAATTTTATTAAGACTATGTTGTTATTCTTATGAACACAGTCATTTGAGTAGAGCTGCTAACCTTTCTAGTGACTGTAACTGTAATTATAATAACAATAATGGAAATGACAGCTTGGATTTATGTAGTGCCATTCATGAGACCCAAAGGCACTTTACACCATTTAAAGGTGAGAGTCTGAAGGTGAAGCAGATAGGTGAGAGGTTATAGACTTAGGCGAGTAGATGATATTTAAGGAGTTTTTTTTTTTAACACAAATGAGGCACTAAGAATATCTGAGGAACTGCAGCACTAAAAGCTCTGTCTGGTGTGGAGAATGATGAGCAAGCCTGTGTCTGAGGACCAGAGTTTCCGAAACGGTTTGTAACAGTGGAAGAAGTTGGAAAGGTATTGGAGAGCAAGGGCATGGAGAGATTTGTAAGTGAGAAGGGGGATTTTGTAATTAACTTAATTGGGAGCCAGTGACGATGGATCAGGGTTATTAGAGTGATGTGCTGCCAGGGTTTAGAGTGCCTGAGAACCCTGTTAGCTGAGTTTTGGAAGTATTAAAACCTGTTCAGGCCTTTGCTGGGTACCACAGACCGGAGTCTACTGCAGTAATTTCAGTGGGAGGTAATGAACACATAAAAGGATTTCTGCCACGGAGTCGGAGAGTGAAGTCCAGAGTCTTTAGATGTTTTTGATATAAAATGAAAGCAGATTTGGTGATGGCAAATTATATATATTTGTTTATAATCCTTTATTAGTCCTACAATGGGGAAATTACAGAGCATCCACTTGGATGAATGAGGCAGCCACGGTGCAGCGCCAATCCATTCACATTCACACTTAGGGCCACTTTAGAATCTCCAATTAACCTAACCTGCATGTTTTTGGCCTGTGGGAGGAAACCGGAGTACCCAGAGTAAATCCACGCAGACACAGAAGGGTCACCAATGGTCAGGGGGTGGGATTGAACCTATGATGGTCAGGGGTGGAATTGATCCTGTGACCTTACTGCGCTGCCACAGTGCTAACCACTGTTCCACCGTGCTGCCTATTTGACAATGAGTTTATTTTAGCATTCAGCTAATCAGAGATAAAAGTTCACAGCAGCTATGTGGTGCTGGTATTTGAAATATATACAGTTGTCCGTGTTTTACTGACCCACCATCAGACAAAAGAAGGAAACAAAAAAATGTAGTGTGCTTTTTATAATGGTGGTAAATGTTGAAAAGAATGACAAATTTTGAACATGTGCATTGGAAGCACATTAACACATGAAAGCCCGGTGGCAACCAAAAACAACTCCCAACTGAAACCTGAAAAACTTGCAAGTTTGACAGGCAGCTTCTTTCACTATTACCATAAGTTGGTGAATCAGACACAAATGAAACAATCCTGTAATGAGAACTGCGGGTGAGGGAGAAAATCAATACAGCATTGTATTGCAAGGCTTTGCTGTGACAATGCTGTATCAATTCACAGACAGCAGGTATCACACTACTTTATCAAAAAAAATTAAAATGTTACAAATGCAAACTCGACTTTTTTGGGTACCAGAGTTAATAATAACCAATTGATCCTTTTGTCTGCTAGATGGTGCTAAGTGTGGATGTCTAAGATCCACACCATTGTGTCTCTGGGCAAGACACTTTACCCACCTTTGCCTCCAGTGTTCATGTCACTGGATATGAATGTGTATAAATGTTCGGTAGTGGTTGGAGAGGCAGTTCGTGTGGGTTGGCAGCCACGTTTCCATCAGTCTGCCCCAGGGCAGCTGTGGCTACAATAACAGCTTACCACTACCAATGTCTGTCTGGAGTGAATGAATAATGGACTCACTGTAAACGCTTTGAGATGTCACTTGACGTGTACAGCGCCATTTAAATCTAATCTATTATTATTATTATTATTATCTAAATGGGAGTTGGACAAAACAAAGATGGGACATGGGAAATTGCAATATATGGTCATTGGCCACTAAAATAGGTACACCTGTTCAACTGACTGTTAGTGCAAATATTCAGCCAATCACATTGCAGCAACTTGATTGTTGATGTGAGGTGGGCGGGCCTGAGTATTTCAGAAACTGCTGATCTACTGGGATTTTCATGCTAAATCATCTCCTTGTTGATGCCAGGGGTCAGGGCAGAATGGTCAGACTGTTTCAAGCTGACAAAAAGGACACAGTAATTTCAATAGGTACTAATTACAAGCAAGATATGCAGAAGGACATCTCTGAAGGCACAATGCATAAATCCTTGAAGCAGATGGGCTATAGAAGCAGAAGACCTCAACTGGTGGCACTCCTGTTTATTAAGAGCTGGAAACTGAGGCTACAGTTCATACAGGTTTATCAAAATTGGACAATAAAAGACTGGAATAACACTGTCTTCTCTGAGTCTTAAATTTTGCTGCAGCATTTGGATGGTAGGGTCAGAACTTGGCATAAACAATATTCAGAATGGATGCATGTATGGAGCATCACGGATGTGCAGCCAACAAATCTGCAGCAATGGTGTGATGCTAGCATATCAATATCGACCAATATCTCTGAGGAATGTTTCCAGTACCTTGCACCATGCCATGAAAAAGTAAGGCAGTTCTGAAAGAAGTAGGGATCCAACCCAGTAAAAGGAAGGCATACCTAACAAATAATAAATAAAGTGTGATACTGAAATACTAAACATTTGGCAAGATTGTAATAATACTGTGTTGCAGGGTCTCTGGCAAATCGAACCCCTGATGAGAAAGAGTCTAAATATTTATGGTCATTTTCGATGTGGTAATTTATGTTACTATTTTCACATTGCATTCATTCATTTTAACAGTTATTAATCAAGTGTCACAAAGTGTTCAGTGGTGCAATTCCAAAATATAATTTTCTATACTGGTGTAAATATGAGCAAAGGAGGAAAGACAGTAGGAAAGATGGTTTCCCTTGTTCTTCAAATGTCTAAATTTCTCTAAAGCTTGCAGCAGAAAGATACATGGCCTGGAGTTACCCACAGGCTGTCATCTCCCAGCTCCAGCTCCTGACAAAACCAAAGTTTCCAGGTCAGGGAGGAGCACAATCTGGGGTATTCAGTATCAAGGCAGGGAGAAATCACTGCTGCTGTCGCTCAGATCACCCCATCCATATTTTATGAGTATGTGAACTCTAATTATGTTGCCAGTCTGCACATTCACATTGATTCCATTTAGCAGCTCACTACCACATCTGTATTTTTGCTTCACAGTAAGTGGGCTACTTGGAGGACCTGTGAGGGGGAAGCTTCTGAAATGTTCTCCCCTGGCTTCAGTCTTGAAATATACAAGCCACATACACTCGGTTAATCAAAAGTGAAAAGTCATTAGATGAGAAGGAATAAATTTCACTCCACGCTGGCGCTGCAGTTTTGTCAGTGCTGACTTAGTAACACACTGCCCCCTGCAGGCAAATAGGCAGAATATGTATCTACCTTGTATTTTAAGTAATCATGTAAATAAAGATTTTTAAGTCTTCCCCAGTGAAGTGTGTCACATCAGCTTTGTGATAATGGACTAAAATACAATTACACTAAATTATAAAAGCTCTTATATGAACATGGCTGCTGCAGAGATTCAGGCTGCTCTCTGTGTGTGATGCTTCCCTCTCGTGGACATGAAAATATTCTTTTTAATTTGTAATTCACAGGAGAAATAAGCTTCTTTATTTGACTTAATCTAGAAGAATGACTTTTCATTATAACATGGAAATTTTTTCTCCGATCTAATCTCCCCTCCTAAAACGCTGAAAATGATCTGTTTCGGCTGACGACATACACAAGCCAAATTCACCTTAACAGTCTGACGTATTTTCTGTACTCACTGAAGTTGTGGGCAATCTTCTGGTTGAGCATGATATGCTGCACAGTGCTCGGCTCGGACACACCACTCATCCCCAGATCTTTTACAGCAAATTGCTTGTATAGGAGTGATGTGTCGATTTTAATCTTCCCCGTGTTTTCTTGTATCCAAAATGATTTTGCAATCTGCCAAGAAAGAAATTAATTCAGCAGTGAGACAATTTAATCTTTATGAGGAAATCAATGTCAATATAAGAAGGGAACACAAAAGAGCAAGCCTTCACAAAGCAATTCCCCAACAGTGATGTAATACACGGAATAATGAAGTGAAACGGAGCCGAAACTGACCTTTATGTGTTTGCCAAAATAATAAACCGCTGCCTTTAAATATGAATGATTCACGCTGATGAGAGCCTTTGTAACTACAGTGCTTAGCTGCAAAATTATGGTAATTTAGTGCCATTTGATGAACAAAGTATTAAGTGAAAGGTTACCTTCTCTGAGGCGAGAAGGTCCCAGTGGAAAGCTTTAGTCAGTGCTTTCCTTGAACCTGATGTTAATCTGAGGGGTAAAGGTGGGGGAGCTGGGACAGTTGGAGGAGGAGGAATTTTTGCAGCCAAAGAGCCTGATTCATGGTTGGGAAACTCTGGGAGTGAAGAAGAAGATGTGAGGCCAGTGTGCCAGGGTGGGGGTGGAGGGAAGGTAGGGGTAGCAGGGGTAGCAGGGGCACCGACAGTAGGAGAGGTCGGTAATGAGATGGGAGGCAAGACATCAGGTCTGTTATCTTGAAGGGAATTCTTTCTGATGCGAGGTTTAGGAACAGATTTTGCAGGTTCAAACGGGGGAGGGCTTTCACTCTTGTTACCAACTTTTAAATCATCTCCACCACCCGAAGAGGAATCTGTGATTTTATAGTCAGGTGGAGGGTATGTGATACTTCCGCTGCTAAATTCATTGCTTGACTCAAGATCATCAACATTGCAGTCCTCGTTGTCTTCCGGTATGCTCAGGTGTCGTAGGGGCTTCAATCCCACAAACATGTGCTCGCTCATGGATTTCCTCTTCCAGTCTGAACACAGTTTGTCAATGGCTTGGACCCAAGCATCACGCTCCTGCTGGACAAACCCAGGAGGAGCTTTTTGATCTGGTGCAGGAACCCTGAACCTGCAATAAAAACCACAAAACATCACTAACATCCCAGACTGTGTGAGCACAGTAATAAACACTGAAACCTGTATTTGTGACATTACCGCTCTGATGAAGCTGGAAATGCTACAATAAAGATACCGTGGCTGTACGAGGCAATAAATTGTTCCAGAATTAAATACAACTGTGATGGGCAGAATTCATTATCTGTCTGCTGTTGTGTTGTTCCCATGTGCAGCTTAACAACTCTACTCACTGGTACTCATTTTTGTGGGTGATCAAAGTGAACGTGTCGGAGGTGCGAGACTTCGTCACCCGGGTGTCACCGTCTGACAGGTGAATGACGGTGGACATGGGCACAGAAGATGTCACCTCGTCATCTGTGGAACTTCGCCGCTTGAAGGGGGCCAGTATTAGCTGGCCTGGGTGGAGCTGGACCTCATACCTGGGAAAAATGTACAAGGGGTAATGTATAGCATAAGGCTTAAGAACTAGACCTGAAATTAGTCAACGTTCCACCCATAATACCAGCTGTGTCAGCCAATCAGAGGTGTGCAGCAAGGAGTTACATTTACTCCCGTAACCTTTATAGATGAGTGAGGCTGTGTGAATGTGTGTTGCCCTTTACTGACTACTTTTATTACAGGATACCAATTACATGCAGACATTTATGAAGAAAAATCTGTACTCACTCACATTTGGTTGTACTCTGAGTTACCATCTACTGTTGCTTTATATATTTTGGATTATATTTTTCTTAGACTAACACATTTAAAGCAACCCTTTGTAAGATTTTCACCTTAAAATAATGTTTCCAAAATAATTTTGATGGTACCTCAACCTTTGACCGGGTAAATGTCCCCAATAGCTTGACTGGGCCTGCATTGCCTGCAACAGTTCTGTTCTTAGAAGGAACACTGAAAGGGCTGCAACTATGGCAACTATGACCAGAGTTTCAACAATCACAGGGCACAACTTGAGCCTCCAACAACTAAGCACTCTGTGATTAGCTGTTGGGACTGAGCTCATGGTCGTGGTAGGAATTGTGAGGGACCTCACGAAACGATAGGTATTGCGATACTTGGGTCACGATGCAATACTACCCCAATACTATGACTCCCTAAGTATTGCGATCCCATATATTATATATAATTAACTAGAAAAGCACTCATAGAGCGGATACCTCTGCCAAGTCTCCTTCCATTTCTCATGGATCACCTCCAAAATGTAATGGATTTGTGTGTAGGCCTATAGCCACTTGTGAAAATTGCATCAAAGCCTGTCCATCAGTTTTGGAGTATTGTTGCTAACACACCGTGAGAAGATAAGAGCCTTGGCTGAGGTATGCATTCTCAGATCATCACCAAAATATAACGGGTTCCTCTCTAGCCCAAGAACCACCTCTGGTGAAAATTTCATCCAAATCCATCCAATAGTTTTTGTGTAATCCTTCTGCACAAATACAAACAAATTCCTTGGTGAAGGTATGCACTCTCAGATCATCACCAAAATCTAATCATCTGTCCCCCGTGCCATTACACACCTTTCCTGAAAATTTCAACAAAATCCATTCATAACTTTTTGAGTTATGTTGGTAACAGACAGACAGACAGACAGACAAACCCCGGTAAAAACATTACCTCCTTGGCGGCGGTAATAAAAGATTGGTACATGCAATCAGGGATGGGTGAATCATTGCAAGTGTCAAGTATTGTGATACTATGTCAAATCAATCTTTGGCCCCACCTCTAGCACCATCTAATGAACTGAAAAGTCAACTGATTTTTATTACTCTGGTACCTAAATAGTTAAGTTTGTATTTGTAACATTAATCCATAATTTTTAGCAAAGTAACATGATACTGTGTCTCTGAGTTGATGCAGTATCGCCACCACAAAGTATTGCAATACTACGGTGCACTGATTTTTTTCCCCCATTCCTAGCATCCCAAAGATGTAGTCTTTTCAGTGTTGCTACCCTGAACAAGAAAGTTACATAGTGATGCTTTAAAAGAAAACTCCCCAGTCTGGCCAGAGTAAAGCTGTAACTTTACATATTAAAATAGTAAAGAACTGTCAAAAAAAAGTTGCAAACTTATGAGAAAAAAGTCACAAATATCTGGGGGAAAAGTCATAAATTTACAGGAAAAAAGTGGCCAACAAAAAATATCATAAATTCATGAGGGAAACAACAGAAATTTATTGGGGGGAAAGTCATAAAGAAATGTCTCAAATGTATGACCAAAATTTCAAAGCGTATAATAACAAAGTCTCAAAACTAGGAGAAGAAGGTCACAAATTTAAGAAAAAAAAATCAAACGCATATACAAATTTATGAAGAAAAGTTTCAAATTTACGTTAAAAAAATGCTGCAAGTTTATGCAAAACATTGCAAATTTAAAGCAAAAACTAGTGCATTTAAAAGAAAAAAGAAAAAATCATGAGGAAAAAGCTTGCATATTGATGAGAGTAAAATTACAACTCAAATAACTTTTGGGCAGATACTTTCTTTATCTTACCCAATTAAGTCTTTTTGGTGACTACTCTCAATATGCATGAGTAATTAATGCATTAAGATAAAGCTACTGTTACTTGACTAAAATTTCTGAATACCCTATGATGCAATGATTAACCCCTTGCACTCTGGTCAATTTCCCTAAAAACACCAAAAAATAACGTACCCAAAGTAAATCAAAAGCTGTTCTTCAACCCTTTGCAGCATCTTCATGGGGTTGGTCTCATTTAAAAGGAAACACTTTGAATTTTGGGGCAAAACAGTCATAATCTCTCTAAGTGCTCCTGCCACTGAGTAACAGTCATCTAAACATACTGAACTTGAAGAAAATAAATTTCGCCTGGGTGTTTTTTTGAATACAAATGCTTGCAAATAACACACAGCTGTCAGATCCGGGCTGGAAAATGCAACAGAAATGTAGAACCAAGTGTTATCCAGCTGAGGTCAAAATTTTGTAACAATACCACAAAAAATGAATATATTACACAGCTTTTTACTCAGGTAGTTCCTAGGCGTTTTTGAACTGTGCCAAATGGCACAGTTTGGAAAAACGTCTGTAACTTTTGAATGATTCAGTATAGAAGCTTCATCTTGGGCTCTAATGAAAGGTGAAGGGCTGTGTGTGTGTGGGGGGGGGGGGGTTGTTTATTCATTCATGATGAATGAATGAACAAACAAGCCCCCACACACAAAGAAGCATGCCACGTAAAAAATGTGTGGCTTTTTTTTACAAGAAAAAATAACCTACAGTGCACTAAAAATTATACTAAAATCTCTGTAATGTAGAAGATAACATCTCCCCCGCCCCCCCCCCGCTACAGAGGACGGACATCGCCCATTGCTACATGACGGAAAGCGGGGATGGTGCACCGCGGTCTACTACGCACAGTTGTAATTTACCGATCGGCCAAAAGTCATTTTGATTACAATTTTCAGGGATAAAGAATAATTTAGCTTATAACACTTACCTGTCCACAACAGCAGTGTCGCTGGCGAACTTCTCTTCCTCGTTGTCAGACGAACATGACGCTGGTCCGCTTGTTACGGACTTGTGGTTCTGGTCACGTGACCCGGTCAAACCATAATTCCATTATTGCGGTTTTGCGCTTCCATGATTGCGGTTTTGGCGAACGATTTTTCAAAACAAATAAGAACAGTAGTAAGAAAAAAAGACTGGTGAATGCGTGTGTCACCCAGTGGCTTACACAAAACAGATTTTGCAAGGGAGGCACGCTTTCGAACTACTGTGCTTCAATTGGCTCGCTGTATTCGCAGCCGTTGGTAGGCGGGTCCTTCTTGCTAGGTTTTCAGTCTTTGGTTCTTCAAGGTTTCAGAAACCCAATTCAAGGCTCTTATTAGTCGAATGAGAGGTCAATCACATCTAAACCAATCAAAGCACTCCTTTGGCTTTCTGTTCGCGGCTGTGTCTGTAGTGGAAGAACGGAAATGCAGGGGGTTTTTTTCTCAGTGCGCACTAGGACGCAGAGACATGCCCACCCGCGGTACACCGGAGTGCAAGAGGTTAATACAGCGTTTTTGCAGGTAGCAGACTTGAAATCCTTTCCATGCTAAGTCAGCATCTCCAATAACCACACTAATTCAACAATATTGCTTTATTTTGTGAGGAATAAATTTGAGCAGCAGTAAACCTTGTCATGCCACTGTCAATTTGAAATAATGAAGGAGAAAGCATTAACATTTACTAAGACTTAAAGCAAAACACTAAATCCAATAATACTAAATCTAAATCTAAATCTAAAAAATATAACAATGAAATGCTTTGTGCAGAAAATTTCAAACTTAGAGGAAAATGTCACAAATTTATTAGAGTATTGTTGCACAGGTACAAGCAAAATGTTGAAAAATTATGAGCAAAAGAGTTACATATACAACATAAAAAACGTCAAATTTATGTATATATTTCTAAATTTGTATGTAAAAAAGGCAATTAATTTATCACAAAAAATGGTAAATTTATATAAAAGCACTGCACTATTACACTATACACTCTTAGAATAGTCACTATTTTGTCAGGAAAAAGTTGAAAATTTACCAGGAAAAAAGGTTATAAATTTCCATGAAAATGTTACCAGTTTACATGAAAAGTATCACCAAAAAAAGGCAAAAATGTATACAAATGTTCAGCATTTGTTCTTGTAAAGTTGCAATTTTTTTCTTGGAAATGTGTGACTTTTTTGTGAATTTATGTTTTGTGAATTTGTGACTATTTTTGATTGCATTTTTATCATATATTTGCACCCTAATTCTTGCAAATTTATATTTATACATTTATATCTTATCCTAAATTTGTGAATATCTCCCACTAGCATCCCCCTAGCTAAAAAAAATAGCAAATCCCCAGCTAACTACCTATATGTTTTGACATGAAGCTCTAATGGTCAAGTGAACTACAAGAAGGAAAGTTAAAGTAAACACAGACAGTAGTGAAAAAACAGACAAAACAGAGATGCACAGGAGCCCCATCCACCAAGCTCCTCCCACCTGGTGAATTAAGCAACCTTAGCACAGTGAAAAGCAGTGATGTCACCATCTTTGACATGTTATAGACAACATATTTCTATGTACCATATTGTAATGTAAGAGATGTAATCTTTAGTCAAGGACGAATGAACAGGATTTTTTTTAAAACTGGCAGACAAAACTGGTTTAGGTATTCACAAGATGTTAAGAAAAATGTTGAAGTACTTCCTTATAACTACCAGATCAAATAGTAACAAAGCTTCCATACTTCACCCATTTGAATGATGCCAGGCCACCCCGGTGCAACAACAAAACACCTTCCCGAAGGCTTTGTGATGGCTGAAGTTGCTGGTTTGATTCTGTACTGCTTGATTCATGAGTTTTGTATATGTTCCCATAAATGATCTGATTCATAAGCTGCATAATCTGCTCAAAAAGAGAGAAATACTGTAATTAGACAAAAAAAAAATGAAAACATTAATAAAACCAGACCATATAAGAATATAAGAATGACACATTTGATCTTCTTGGCTCAAATAATTTTGAATTATTTCATATTAAAAAAGACAGTTTTCCATTTATTGTTTTATTACTGCAGACTAAAGGTTCCCATGCAGTGTATAATTTAAACCAGTAATAATCATGTCAAACTTAAACTTCACTGACTATGAAATTGCTTTGAGAGAGGAGCTTATCTTCACCTTATGTTTGTCTTCCCGTGATGTGGCCTCCAGTTCATAATCATGGTGCCCTTTAAAGGAAATGGTGAACCTGGAACCCACTCCATCATCACAAGTCTTGACAACAGAGAAGGGAAGTTGCCGCTTGATGATGCCTTTCTCTATGCTGCACAACATTTTGGTCCTGAAATCAATCTAAATGTTCACAATGGGAGAGAATAGGATATATTAATAACACAATTAATAAATATTGAATTTTAATATCAACAGTTTTAGGATATTATGTGAATTTTCAGCATGGTGTTCTCAACAGATCTAAAAATGGGATACGCCTATAATTCTGCTTTATGAATACATACAATATTGCTTACATTCTCTTCAGCCTTACCTACAATATACTGTATACTATAGCTTAGTCAAAAATTATTTGGCAAATAGACATAATTTTGGTAATCCTATCTGACCAAAAACAGGAAAAGTTTAGTTTGATTGACTGTCAGACTGTTACAGGGCTGAGCGCGGGCAGCTCCTCCACGTTCCACTGAGGGGCCCACAACCGCTTAAGTCACGGAGAGGGCTGATTCCCAACCAGCTGCAGCAGAAGACATCACATCCCGGGAAATCAGACAAGTGTTTTTTCCACTGTCATTTATTTAAACTTTAATTAACAGGAATTATCTTGCCTGATTCCCTGTGGTGAGGCTCAGACTAGGCAGTCCTCTGAGTTCTCACCGCCTGCTGCAGCTTTAGACTGTTCACCTGCTCTCTCCGTACCTCCTCCTTTTCTCCCTGAGTGTCCGCCAGCCCCAGGATTGAGTCGCCGGACAATGGAGGAGCCTGCGGCTCTGGAGGACCGGGTCCCAGCCCTGCAGCAACAGTCTGGGCAGAGGGAGAGCACTGCGACAGAGCTTAAGCCTGTGCTGAGGCCAGGAGCGTCCCCTGGCCTCAGCAGAACAGGATCCAGCATCAGCAGGGAGCCGAATCCCTGTATCCACATCAGGCAAGCCAGCTGCATGGGCCACTTCACTGCAGGGTCTCAGGATTGCATCCACCACCATACCTGCTGCTGTTGCCACCACTCCGTCAATCCAGACGATGACTCCTCGGGTCCGGCCAGCAGAGGTCCAGGCCTGAGGAGTCATCATCTGGATCGACGGAGTCCTGGACAGTGGCGGACCTCTAGCTCAGGCAAGGGCTCTCCTTTGTTTTCATTGTTTCTGTGTTGGAGAGATCTTGTCTGGCTCTTGGTGGAGAGAGCCAGGTGCAGACATCAGCTGCACCTGAGCTCACCTCGCCGGGCTCCACTGCCACCAGTGACCCTGACCCTGTTTCTCTGCCTCTCCCATCTGAGCTTTTCCCCAAGGTCACCGAGGATCGTCCAGCTTTGCCAGAAGTCTCCGTGAGTCCAGCCTCGCTGCCCAAGATCACCGTGGGTCCAGCTCCTTCTGCTGAGGTTGTCACAGGTGCTCCGTCGCAGCCTGGGACCTCCATGGGTGCTGCTCCCCCTCCGGCTGAGGTCGTCGCAGGTGCTCCATCCTAGCCCGGGACCTCCGAGGGTGCTGCTCCCCTTTCAGCCGAGGTCCTCACAGGTGCTCCATTCCAGCCCGGGGCCTCCGTGGGTGCTGCTTCCTCTCCAGACAAGGTCTTCACAGGTGCACTGTTCCAACCCAGGGTCTCCGAGAGTGCTGCTTCCCCATCAGTTGAGGTCATCGCGGGTGTTCTGTCCCAGCCCAGGGCCACCGTGGGTGCAGCTCTGGCCCAGTCCGGGTCCACCGAGGGTGCAGCTCTGGCCCAGTCCGGGTCCACCGAGGTTGCAGCTGTGGCCCAGTCCAGGTCCACCATGGTTACTGCTTTGCTCCAGCCCGGAGCCACCGCGGGTGCAGCTGTACTCCAGCCCAGAGCCACTGCAGGTGCAGCTTTGCTCCAGCCCAGAGCCACTGTGGGTGCTGCTTTGCTCCAGCCTGGAGCCACTATGGGTGCTGCAGTGTCCCAGTCTGGGACCACTGAGGGTGCTACTGGCCAGTCAGTGGGCGTCGTGGTTCCCCTTCCTTTGCCTGACACCATCATGGTTCCCCCTCCTTTGCCTGATGCCGTCGTGGGTTCCCCCTCCTTTACCTGATGCTGTTGTGGGTCCCCTTCCTTTGCCTGATGCCATCGTGGTTCCCCCTCTTCTGCCAGACGCCGTCGTGGTTCCCCCTTCTCTGCCAGATGCCGTTGTGGTCCCCTCTCCTCTGCCAGACACCGTTGTGGTCCCCTCTCCTCTGCCAGACACCGTCATGGTCCCCTCTCCTCTGCCAGACACTGTTGTGGGTCTCTCTCCACCACTAGACATTATTGTGGTTCCCTCGCCTCCACTGGACATCGTCATGGTTTCCCCATTTCCTCTGTTCCCTTCTTCATTGGGCCTCCCCATAGGGCAGCCGCCTCCTGGGCCACCTCTTCTGTCTAGGTGGCTAAGAAACTCTGGTCGACCACCTGACGGACTGTGCCGCTGGGTTGGGTGGCCCATATTCTCCGGCAGGCCACCCAATTCTTACCACCTTGCCGTCTGCCAGACTTCGGCCGGCCACCAGAACTGGCTAGTTCCTTGGTCCAGGGGGCCTAGTCCCTGGTTTTGCCTGGTGTGGATCCTAGCGGGGTTTTTTATTTTTTGTTTTCTCCTAGCCTGGGTTTTGCTGGGGTGTGAGTCATGGGAGTTCTTATTATTTTCTCTGGTTTGCTTCGGTCTCTCCATGCCTGGGTCCCCCTCCTCCCGCCCGGGGTGGGGTTGTTTCTTGTCTTTTGGTGGGGTGGGTTCTTAGTGTGGGTGGGCCCCTTGTTCTTCTGTTGATGTTGCCCGGGGTGTCTGGTGTCCACCCCTTTGGGGGGGGGGGGCTCTGTCACAATCTGAGCACAGGGGGATTTCACCGTGCTGTCTCTTTGCCTTTTGTTTTTCCTTATTTGTATAATGTTGTATTTTGGAGTTCTATGCCTGTTATGTTATCTCTAGCTTGTTTTCACATATTTGGTATTGTTTCTTTGTAGGATTTATTTTCCTGTTTATGTTCAGTGTAGTTTTGTTATTTGCATATTTGGGTTTATTTGTCCTTATTTGTTTCCACTTTATTTTTTCCAGTGTCTTCTCTTTCTTTCTCTCTCAGGGGATTGCAGTTGTCAGGGGCACTGCTAGGTAAACTTTAGTAGAGATATGTAACCCAGTCTACACTGCACAATGGAAGGAGATGGAATGCCAAATAACAAGTGACATTCCCCTAAAGGCTATAATAGGGAACAATGCCTTACCTAAACTTTTGAATAACACTAACCCGTGGATAGAGACCCCGCTAAAAATTTGGTTTAAGATAGTCAGAGAGAATCAAATTAAAGAACCCTATCGATTACTGCAATGGATTGCCTATGATCAAGACTTTACTCCTAATAAAACAGATACTAGATTTAAAAAGTGGAAAGAGAACAGACTGATAAAATATTATGATTTTTTTAAAGGGCAAACTTTAAGAAGTTTTGAAGATTTGAAAAAACAAGGTCTAATCAACTAATCAACTACCTAATCAACTACCAACTAATATACAAAACTAATATAAAACTATATATAAAACTACATATAGTTTTAAACTATATATAAACTATATATAAAGCTATATATAAACTATATATAAAACTAATATACAAAAAATATTTAAAAAAAGAGACAATGATCATAATTTGAGGGGAGACTTAAACTTTACAAAACCCAAGATGCGTACAACCAAGAAAAGTATGTGCATATCTGTCTGTGGGGTGGATTTGTGGAACAGTCTAGAGCCGGAACTGAAACTATGTACAAACAGAAATCAATTCAAAAAGAGGTATAAGCACCATTTGCTGAAAGGATATATGTTAGAAGGGTAGTGGTTATATGTACGATTCATTATGTTCACTCTGGGATATTATGGGACACTATGGAATGGTGGGTGGGACAGCACTGTGTATATCTGTGTTGTTTGAGGCTGGTTTTGATGTATGGACTTCATTGTATGTTAGAATGGATGGGTGTTAATGTTGATTTGTAAAAAATACAGTAAATTGTTTACTTGGGGTCTTAAAGGTGGTAATTTGTATAAAATTCACATGGGTGTATCTATGGAAAAGAGGAGATGGAATTAATAAGTGTTCACTTCTTCCTTCTCCCTTTCGAACAGTGTATAATGTTACTTTATTGCATTTGCCATTTACTTGTATTTGTTATAATTTTGTGTTCGAAATAAACTATCTATCTATCTATCTAATAAATCAAGACCTTTACAGGTTCTTTCAGCTTAGACACCACATAAACAAAATACTTAAAAAGGAGGATTTGGAAAGGGCCCAGTCAGGTGTTCTGAAGGTCTTCTTAATGGCATATAAAGGGATCCCAGGGATCAGATGCATTTCTAAAATATGCCAAGGTCTTCAAGACTTAAAAGGAGACAACACATCACATATAAAAGAGAGATGGGAAAAAGAGGGGAATTTCACTTTACAACTGGAAATATGGGAAAAGCTAACTAACTAACTAACTAACCTGCACTTATATAGCGCTTTTCTAGTCACAAAGACCACTCAAAGCGCTTTCATTAATACTAACCCTCTATTCTAAGGGCCTATAGGAAACAGATATCTAGGGACAATTTAGAACAGCCAATTAACCTAACATGCATGTTTTTGGCATGTGGGAGGAAACCGGAGAAATCCCGGAGTAAACCCACGCAACACGGGGAGAACATGCAAACTCCACACAGATCACTGTTGGTCGGGGGCTGGGATCGAACCCACGATCCCATGATCCCCACAATCCCCCGGCCAAGGGTAAACTGTGCTGCCGCAGTGCTAACCACTGCGCCACCGTGCAGCCCAATAAACAACAATGGAAAAGTACCTCATCCCTGCAGTGGAGAGAATTTGGATGGAAAAATTTGGTAAGATTTTTCAGAACACCTGCACAAAACAAATTTACTCGTAAGGGGTTGAACTGTTGGAGCTTGTGTGGTGAAGAGACTGCAAATCATTTTCATGTGTTTTGGTCATGCCCAGTTATCCACCAATATTGGACCAATGTACAGACAATATTGGGGAAAATATTCAAAATAACAGTTCCCTTTTCTTTTGTAACTTTGTATTTGGGTTTACTACTGGAATCACTGGAAAGACGAGGAGAAAAATACTTATTCACTGTTTTAATATTGGCAAGTAAAAAAGTTCTAACAAAAAATGGATGTTGAAGGACTGTCCTACACCTGAAGATTGGATTAACGTGATTCAGGACATTTATTCGATGGAAAAGTTGACATTCGCACTGAGACAGGACATGGATGGGTTCTTGAACTTTTGGCAACCCTGGAACGCATATGTGTCTTCCATTAGATCTAATCTTTGACAAATACCATTTCAATAATGGTGCCTCTCTTTGTTCCAACGCTACTCAGATACTTTTATTTTTTTTTTTTTTTGCTCTTTTGTTTTGTTTTTGTTTTTGTTTTGTTTTTTCTTGTCTTGTTTTTTGTTTGTTTTTTTGTTCTTTCTTTAATTTCTCTTTTTCTTTCACTTAAAAAAAGGGTGTTGTAATAATTATTTTTCCAATGTTGTCAAAAAACAAAAAAAAAGGAACCTGATGAAAATGTAAACAATGCAATGCTGTAATGACATGTATACCCTTTACAAAAACTTAAATAAAAAAAAGAAAAAAGATGATGTAAAAACAAAATCTCATAAAAAGCCCACCTCTATACTATATTTTCAGTATAAAAAGTTTCAAACTGTAAGCCTGAAAAATGGCAGAAAATATAATTCCACACTACAAAAAAAAAAAAAAAATAGAGATAAAAGCATTTACAGCCACAACACCATGTAAAACTCGCCATTGCAGGTCTCCAACCTTCTTAGTTAATGGTGGTTTATAGAGTGCTCTCCAGGCAGGCCTCACCTCTGAACCCAAACCCAAGTGTTTCCTCCATGGTGCATCAGCTCGACCTTTTAACTTATTCACATTTAGAACTTTTACCAAAAGTCCATACATTTTTTTACCAGGAGAGTCACAAATGTTAATGTGTTCAGAGTTTAAAAAAACACCTGACATAATTCTGGACCCAGGAGACAAAAGACAGACTCGAGGGAAAT
The DNA here is from genome assembly GCA_020510985.1 of Pholidichthys leucotaenia. Taxonomy (NCBI): domain Eukaryota; kingdom Metazoa; phylum Chordata; class Actinopteri; order Cichliformes; family Pholidichthyidae; genus Pholidichthys; species Pholidichthys leucotaenia. The sequence continues at coordinate 260,886,987 of CM035843.1, forward strand.
GCAATTATCCTTTTATTAGCTAACCGTGTCTTGTGAATGCATGCATGTATGTACAGTGTCGTGCGTGCAGTGTAGGACTCGTGCAGGGGGAGAGCTGGACGCCGTTTGGCCTGGCAACCATATGGAGACAAAGCAGAGGTGTTAGCTCAGCACCGGCGCAAAGGGCGTAATAATGATGACAACTTACTTTTGCAGACGGTGGTGGTGAGCTTAGGTTGGCCTTGAGGGTGACAGCCAGGGAGACGGCGTCTGGCTCTGTGCAGGGGAGAGTGCGAGTTACCTCGATGCAGGAGTGGAGCTGAACCGCCGCCGGGGAGAGAGGATCCGCCGCCAGGGAGATCCACCTGTGCACAGGGGAAGATAAACTTGACAAGGTGAGTCAATATTTAGCTTACGTGCGGCGAAGCGTTGGTCTAGGATTAGACGATGAGCCAGGACGTGGTTGCTGACGAGAGACATGTCTTCTGGAGTTTGACAGACGGCTCCGTGCTGAATCACAGGCAGGTCTGGCTTTTAAAGCCCGCTGATGATTGGCAGCAGGTGTGCGTGCAGCTGAGGTTGATGATGGCCCTGCGGGTGCCATGACAGTACTCCCCCCTCTAGAGGTGCCTCCTGGCACCTGCCCTATCCTACCCGGGTGCGTCCGGTGGAAGTCCCTGATGAGTTGTTTTTTCGAGCACGAATGACGGACGTACCCAGGACCTCCACTCGGGGCCGTACCCCTCCCAGTCCACCAAGTATCGCAGGCCGCGACCCCGGCGGCGAACGTCCAGGATGGAATTGACTCCCCACGCCGGGTCGCCATCTATCACCACTGGTGGAGGTAGAGCCTTGGGAGGCGGACAGAGGGGGCTGGAGCAAATGGGTTTCACCTGTGAGACATGGAAGGTCGGACAGATGTGGAGGGAGGGGGAGAGAGCTAGGTGAACAGCCACAGGGATATCCACACGAATAATGGGGAAGGGCCCAATAAAACGCTGGGCCAGCTTCCGCCTCTCAGCCTTCAAATTACTATTTCGTGTAGACAGCCATACCTGCTGACCCACCTTGTACTCGGGCACCGGTCTCCTGTAGCGATTAGCTGTCCTGGTGTTACATTCAGTGGTCCAAAGGAGAACTCTGCAGGTGATGGTCCAGAGCCGGCGGCAGCGCCTCACATGAGCGCGGACAGAAGGCACCGCCACTTCCTTCTCCTCCTCAGGAAACAGTAGGGGGTCATATCCTAAGGAGGCCCTGAAGGGGGACATACCAATCACCAAGGAAACCGTAGAATTATGGGCATACTCGATCCATGGCAGGTGGCTGCTCCAAGAAGATGGACTGGAGGCAATGACGCAGCACAGAGTGGCCTCCAGCTCTTGATTCGCCCATTCGCACTGCCCATTGCTCTGCGGGTGGTATCTAGACGACAGGCTTACCGTTGACCCCAGTGCGTGACAGAACGCCCTCCAAACCTGGGACACGAATTGGGGCCCATGATCAGAGACGACGTCAGTGGGGATCCCGTGGAGGCGTATGACGTGCTGCACCAATAGGTCTGCTGTCTCCTGTGCCGTCAGCAGCCCCCGGAGGGGAACAAAGTGGGCAGCCTTGGAGAATCGATTGACAATGGTAAGGACCATAGTGAAGTGGTTGGACGGCGGGAGGCCAGTCACAAAATCCAGGGTGATGTGGGACCAGGGACGGCTGGGGACCAGCAGGGGATGAAGGAGCCCGGCTGGTGGAGATGAAGACGACTTCCCGGTGGCGTACTGAGCGCAGGCCCGGATGTATGCAGTGACGTCCTTTCACAGCCTCAGCCACCAAAACGACCTCTGGCGGAGTTCTACCATGCGGGACACCCCAGGATGGCATGCAAATTTCGAGGCATGGGCCCACTGAATCACTTCACCCCGGACCGATGTGGGGACGAACAGCCGCTCTGAGGGGCCACCTCCAGGATCGGGCTCCGCCTCCTGCGCCTTCACGACCTTCTCCCTGATGTCCCACGAGAGGGCACCAACGACACAGGATGGTGGAAGGATGGTCTGCTCACGGCCCTCTGACACCTCCGCTGAGAATTGCCTGGAGAGGGCATCCAGTTTGGCATTCTTGGCCCCCTGGGCGGTAGGTGATTGTAAAGTCGAACCGACCGAAGAACAGGGACCAGCAGGCCTACCGGGAATTCAACCGCTTGGCGGTCCTCAGGTATTCCAAGTTTTTGTGGTCGGTCCAAACCACAAAAGGTTGGGCAGCCCCTTCCAATCAGTGGCGCCACTCCTCCAGCTCGAGCTTCACCGCCAGAAGCTCCCTGTCGCCGATGTTATAGTTTCTCTCTGCTGGAGACAGGCGGTGCGAGAAGAAGGCGCAGGGGCGGACCACCCCGTCTATTGGAGAGCGCTGGGAAAGCACTGCCCCCACCCCAGAGTCCGATGCATCCACCTCAACCAAGCACTGGAGGGACGGGTCCACCTGTGTGAGGACGCGGGACGATGAGAACTCCCTCTTGAGGGCGCCGAACGCCGCTGCAGCCTCCTCTGTCCAGCGGAAAGGAACCTTCGAGGACGTGAGACAGCTCAGGGGGCAGGCAACCATGCTGTACCTGGGCACAAAGCAGCGATAAAAGTTGGCAAACCCCAGGAACTGCTGGAGTTGCTTCCTGGATGGGGGGGAATCCCCCACCGCCTTGACCTTCACCGGGTCAGGAAGAACCTGGTTGTGGGAGATAACAAAGCCAAGAAATGAGGTCTTGTTAGTGTGAAACTCACATTTCTCGGCCTTCACGAACAGCTTGTTCTCCAGGAGTCGTTGGAGGACCCATCTCACGTGCACCCGATGCTCCTCTAACGACCAGGAGAAGATGAGGATGTCATCTAAGTAGACAAAGACAAAGGTGCCCAGGAAATCCCAAAGAACGTCATTTATCAGGCGCTGGAAGACGGCCGGCGCGTTGGTCAACCCAAACGGCATCACGAGACATTCGAAATGGCCGCTTGGGGTCCAGAATCCCATCTTCCATTCATCTCCCTCCTTAATCTGCACAAGATGGTAAGCGTTGCGGAGGTCGAGCTTGATGAACCAAGAGGCCCCCTGGAGGGAGTCGAAAGCCGTGTCCATGAGGGGCAAGGTGTACTTATCCTTTACTGTGATGTCGTTGAGCCCCCTGAAATCGATACATGGCCGCAGGGAGCCATCCTTCTTGCTGATGAAGAAGAATCCTGCCCCCACCGCCGAAGAGGATGAGCAGATAATCCCCGAGCTGAGCGACTCCTTAATGTATGTATCCATCGCCTTCCGCTCCGGAGCTGACAGGCTGTATAGGCGGCTCGACGGCAGCGGGGCACCAGCCCAGAGATTAATAGCACAGTCGTGGGGGCGGTGGGGGGGAAGTGACAGCGCCTGCGACTTACTGAACACCACCCCCAGATCATGGTATTCTGGTGGCACCTTGGACACATCTTGGGGGGGGGGGGGCGCAGGGGGCCAAAGACGCCGACGGAGCGCATGCTGCGGACTGCAGGCATGTGCTGAGGCAGAACGAGCTCCAAGACGTGATGTTCCCTGTCCGCCAATCAAATGATGGGTTATGGAGCCACAGCCAGGGGTAGCTCAGGATGACCGGGGACGTGGAGGAGGGCAGCACCAGCAGGCGTAGGTCCTCCCGATGGTTCCCAGAGACAATCACGGATACTGGGGCGGTTTGCTGAGAGACAGTCGCTAAGGGGTTTTTAGATAGGGCTATCAGTTTAAGTGGTGGCTGGAGAGTATGACAGGGGAGCCCTAACCGGGTTGCCAGGTCTCCTGATATAAAACTCTGCTCAGCCCCCGAGTCAATCAGTGCATGAGTGGAGTATTCTGTGTGCTTGTGAATAAATCTGATGGGCACGAGGCAATTGGTGAGAGGGGTTTTGACAGAGACGCGTCCGTGAGTTCCCCTACTGCGACGCACGGACCCCCTCTTTTGGCCGAATGGTGCAACTCTCTACCTTGTGTTCACTACTTCCACAATACATACACAGCCCTAACTCCCTGCGGTGCTGTTTCTCAGCTAGCGGAATCTTAGAGCGCCCGACTACCATATCCTCCTGCCCATCTAGTGCTTCAGGTGAGAACAGGACCAACTGAGATGACTGTGAGGAGCGAAAAAACTGCGCGCCCGAGCGGCTGGAAGCTCTCCGCTCGGCTGCTCGTTCCCTCAGCCTGTTATCCAAATTTATGGTAAGTGAAATCAACTCAGTGAGTTTCTCTGGTTTATCCAACCTAGCTAGCTCGTCTCTGAGACTAGGGCTTAGGCTACGGATAAAAATGCTGTACAACGAGGCATCCTCCCGCCCAACCTCAGCGGCCACCACCCGGAAATCGACAGCGTAGTCCGCCACGGACCTGCTGCCTTGTCGGAGATTTAACAACCGGGTGGTAAGCATGCTATCCCGGTCGGAGTGATCAAACACCTCGTGAAGATCGGCAATGAACCATCGATATGTAAGATTAGCATAACTGGGCTTGGCCATAATGGTGTAGGCCTAAGCTAGCGCTCTACCCTCTAGCAAGTTAGCGACATAGCCTATCCTGCTGTGATCAGTGGGAAAATCCCCTGGCACTCGTTGGAAAACCATCTCACATTGAAGAATAAACTCACGGGCCTCCCCGCCGAAGCGAGCGGGTGTGGGCACTGGTGTGAGCCAGGCCGATGGACCCTGACTAGCCTGGCTAGGAAGGGGGCTAGTGGGGCCCGATGGGACCCCGGAAGCCGGAGGGCTGTCCATCCAGACAATCCAACCGGCTGTTAATTAGGGTTAGCTGACTAAGGATAACATTTTGTTGGTACGCTAACTGTTCCACTCGAGCTTCTAAGGTGTTAAAGCGGCATGCTAGCACGCTGTCCGCTGGGTTGCCCTGACGGAGCCGTACTGACATAATTCTGGACCCAGGGGACAAAAGACAGACTCGAGGGAAATGCAATTATCTTTTTATTAGCTAACCGTGTCCTGTGCATGTACAGTGTCGTGCGTGCAATGTAGGACTCGTGCAGGGGGAGAGCTGGACGCCGTTCAGCCTGGCAACCCTATGGAAACAAAGCAGAGGTGTTAGCCCAGCACCGGAGCAAAGGGCGCATTAATGATGACAGCTTACTTTTGCAGATGGTGGTGGTGAGCTTAGGTTGGCTTTGAGGGCGACAGCAAGGGAGACAGCGTCTGGCTCTGTGCAGGGGAGAGTGTGAGTTACCCTGATGCAGAAGTGGAGCTGAACCGCCGCCGGGGAGAGAGAACCCGCCGCCAGGGAGATCCACCTGTGCACAGGGGAAGATAAATTTGACAAGGTGAGTCAATATTTAGCTTACATGCAGCGAAGCGTTGGTCTAGGATTAGACAATGAGCCAGGACGTGGCTGCTGACGAGAGACGTGTCCTCTGGAGTTTGACAGATGGCTCCGTGCTGAATCACAGGCAGGTCTGGCTTTTAAAGCCCGCTGATGATTGGCAACAGGTGTGCATGCAGCTGAGGTTGATGATGGCCCTGTGGGTGCCATGACAACACCAGTGCCACCTTTAAAATCAGGAGATAAAACACTAAAAGAAAAAGGCTCATCAGCAGTTCGCACAGAGTTTTTGCAGAGTAAAACAATAGCAGAGTCTTCTGCGGCGAGTCTTCTGCGGCGAGGCAGTCTCTCCAATCTTTCAGCAAGTTCATTATAACTGACTGAAGAAATCCCAAGAGCCGAGCACAGGGCAACAGCATTGTCCAGGTTAGGACCACATAAGTTCACCAAGTGTACCAGTGTTGTAACCTTTGCAGAAAGGAACTTTTTTAAAACAGAAGGTCCTAAAACATTACCCACATCAAAACGGGTCCCAAACACAAGTGGTTCCTTTAAAAGCCAAAAAGGTGACAAGGAAGCCTGGGGAGAGTTCTTTTTAAAAACTCCCCAGATTTTAAAAGCACTTTGATAAAACTGGGGAAGTTCTGGGAGTTTTAGGCTCTTTAAGTCTATTAAAAACAATGACTCCTCTAGTCCCAGCCCTCCACAGCGAGCCAGGACAGTTTTGGCAATAGGTCTCCACACAAGGTCGAGAGGGCCACTCAGCAGTCGCTGAATGAACTGCAGGCGAAAGACAGCCCCCCTGCTGGCCAGATGAATGAGCCCTTGACCACCTTCTTCCCTCAGTAAAAACGCGATGCTCTGTGGAACCCAGTGAAGACGGTCCCAGAAAAAGTCCACGACTATAGATTGCATTCTGGCCAGCAAATTGGTTGGAGGGTCCAGACAAGACAGTCGATGCCACAGCATTGAAGCAATCAAGTTGTTGATGATTAAAACACGACCTCTGGCAAAATCCATTTCCATTTTTTTAATCTTCCTTCGACTTTTTCCAAAAAACACTCCCAATTTTTCCCAGTAAAAGTCTGATTTCCTAAAAACACACAAAGATATCTAAAACCACCTTGTGTCCACAAAAGGCCACCAGGTAAGGCAATTTTTTGTAGTCTCCCCACCACCACCACAACAGCTTCACTCTTACCCCAATTCACCCTCGCTGAGGAGCACTCACCAAAAAAATTAACAGTTCTTAAAAGGTAGTCAACATCACTTTGATTTCACGTAAAAACAACAGCATCATCAGCATATGCAGACACTTTAAAAACAGAGTCAGAGTTGGGGACTTTAAAACCAGTGAGGCCTTGCCTTAGTTTACAAAGGAGGGGCTCAATAGCAAGAGAGTACAGCATACCTGAGAGGGGGCAGCCCTGTCAGACACCCCTCTCAACTTTGAAAGGAGCACTCAAACCACCATTAATCTTAAGAATACTCTCAATGTCTCTATACAAGGCCTGGATCTTGGCAATGAACCCTGAGCTGAAACCGCAGGCTTCTAGTGTCTGCCAAAGGTATGGATATTCAGCTCGGTCAAATGCCTTTTCTTGGTCTATTGAAATGAGACCAAGTTCATTGACCAATGAGCTGGAGAGGTCCAAAACATCCATCCATCCATCCATCCATCTTCTACCGCTTTTCCGGAGGTCCGGGTCGCGGAGGCAGCAGTTCAAGCAGAGAAGCCCAGACTTCCCTCTCCCCAGCCACCTGCTCCAGCTCTTCAGAGGGGATACCAAGGCGTTCCCAGACTAGCTGGGAGACATAGTCTCTCCACCGAGTCCTGGGTCTGCCCCGGGGTCTCCTCCCAGTGGGACGTGCCTGAAACACCTCAAGTGGGAGGCGTCCAGGAGGCATCCTAATCAGATGCCCATACCACCTCAACTGACTCCTTTCAATGTGGAGGAGCAGCGGTTCTACTCTGAGCCTCTCCCGGATGACTGAGCTCCTCACCCTATCTCTGAGGGTGAGTCCAGCAATCCTACGGAGAAAGCTCATTTCAGCCGCTTGTATCCGCGATCTCGTTCTTTCGGTCATTACCCAAAGCTCGTGACCATAGGTGAGAGTAGGAACGTAGATTGACTGGTAAATCGACAGCTTTGCCTTAGAACTAAGCTCCCTCTTCACCACAACAGACCGGTACAACGTCCGCATCACTGCAGATGCTGCTCCAATCCGTCTGTCGATCTCTCGCTCCATTTTCCCCTCACTCGTGAACAAGACCCCAAGATACTTAAACTCCTCCACTTGGGGCAGGAGCCTGTCCCCAACCCGGAGAGGACAATCCACCTTTTTCCGGCTGAGGACCATGGACTCGGACTTGGAGGTGCTGATTCTCATCCCAGCCGCTTCACACTCAGCGGCAAACCGTCCCAGCAAGAGCTGTAGGTCATTGCTGGATGAAGCCAACAGGACAACATCATCTGCAAACAACAGAGATGAGATCCTGTGGTCACCAAGCATGACACCCTCCATTCCCTGGCTGCGCCTAGAAATCCTGTCCATAAAAATTATGAACAGGACCGGTGACAAAGGGCAGCCCTGGCGGAGTCCAACTCTCACTGGGAATGACTCCGACCGAGTGTTGGCAATGCGAACTAAACTCTCACAACGGTCGTACAGAGACCGAATAGCTCGTAACAACAAGCCCGATACCCCATACTCCCGAAGCACCCCCCACAAAAATCCACGAGGGACGCGGTCAAATGCCTTCTCCAAGTCCACAAAACACATGTAAACTGGTTGGGCAAACTCCCACGAACCCTCAAGAATTCTCGAGAGGGTAAAGAGCTGGTCCGATGTGCCACGGCCAGGACGAAAACCACATTGCTCCTCCTGAATCCGAGGTTCGACCAACGGCCGGACTCTCCTCTCCAGTACCTTGGCATAGACCTTCCCAGGGAGGCTGAGGAGTGTGATCCCTCTAAAGTTGGAGCACACCCTCCGGTCCCCTTTTTTGAAGAGAGGAACCACCACCCCGGTTTGCCATGCCAAAGGCACTGCCCCCGACCTCCACGCAATGTTGCAGAGGCGTGTCAACCATGACAACCCAACAACATCCAGGGCCTTGAGGTACTCGGGGCGAATCTCGTCCACCCCCGGGGCCCGGCCACCAAGGAGATTTTTAACCACCTTGGCGACCTCAGCCCCTGTGATAGGCGAGTCATCCCCCTCGTCCCCAAACCCTGCTTCCTCTGTGGAAGGCGTATCAGTGGGATTGAGGAGATCCTCGAAGTATTCCTTCCACCGCCCGACGATATCCCCAGTTGAAGTCAACAGTGTCCCATCCGCACCATACACAGTGTGGACGGGGAGCTGCTTTCCCCTCCTGAGCCGCCGAACAGTTTGCCAGAATCTCTTTGAAGCCGACCGAAAGTCTTGTTCCATGGCCTCACCGAACTCCTCCCATACCCGGGTTTTTGCTTCAGCAACCACCCGAGCTGCACTCCGCTTGGCCTGCCGGTACACCTCAGCTGCTTCGGGAGTCCCACAAGCCAACCAAGCTTGATAGGACTCCTTCTTCAGCTTAATGGCCCCCCTCACCACTGGTGTCCACCACTTGGTTCGGGGGTTGCCACCACGAGATGCACCGACCACCTTGCGGCCGCAGCTCTGGGCTGCCGCTTCAACAACAGAGGTGGAGAACATGGCCCATTCAGACTCCATGTCTCCAGACTCCCTCGGAATGTGGTTGAAGTTCTTCCGGAGGTGGGAGTTGAAGACCTCCCGGACAGGGGCCTCAGCCAGACGCTCCCAGCACACCCTCACTATACGTTTGGGTCTACCAGGTCTGAATGGCTTCCTCCCCTGCCATCGGATCCAACTCACCACCAGGTGGTGATCAGTTGACAGCTCTGCACCTCTCTTTACTCGGGTGTCCAAGACATACGGTCGCAGGTCTGATGATACGATAACAAAATCGATCATCGACCTGCGGCCTAGGGTGTCCTGGTGCCAGGTGCACATATGGACACCCTTATGCTTGAACATGGTGTTCGTTATAGACAGACTGTGGTTAGCACAGAAGTCCAATAACTGAACACCACTCGGGTTCAGATCGGGCAGGCCGTTCCTCCCAATCACCCCCCTCCAGGTTTCACTGTCGTTGCCCACGTGCGCATTGAAGTCCCCCAGTAGGACAATGGAGTCTCCAGGAGGAGCACCCTCCAGCACCCCAGTCACAGACTCCAAAAAGGGTGGGTACTCTGAAACATCATTTGGTGCATAGGCACAAATGATGGTCAGGACCCGTTTCCCAGCCCGAAGGCGCAGGGAAGCAACCCTTTCGTCCACCGGGGAAAACTCCAATATAGAGGCAGCAAGGTGGGGCGATACAAGAATACCTACCCCTGCTCGTCGCCTCTCGCCCGGGGCAACTCCAGAAAAGGCCAAGCTCCAGCCCCTCTCCAGGAGACTGGTTCCGGAACCGGAGCTGTGTGTTGAGGTGAGGCCGACTATATCTAGCCGGTATCGCTCAATCTCGTACACCAGCTCAGGCTCCTTCCCCACCAGAGAGGTGACATTCCACGTACCAAAAGCCAGTTTAGAAAGCTTGGGATCAGTCCGCCAAGGTCTCCGCCTTTGACTGCCACCTAATCCACATAGCACCGGACTTCCATGATCCCTCCTGCAGGTGGTGAACCTACTGGAGGGCGGACCCATGTAACTCCTTCGGGCTGAGCCCGGCCGGGTCCCATGGGTGGAAACCCGGCCACCAGACGCTAGCCTTCGAGCCCCTCCCCCAGGCCTGGCTCCAGGGTGGGGCCCCGGTAACCCCATACCGGGCGGGGTACACTGAATCCCTGATATACAACTTATCATGAGAGTCTGTTGGATCGTTCTTCGTCTGGCCCTTCACCCAGGACCAGTTTGTCTTGGGAGACCCTATCAGAGGCAAATTGCCCCGGACAACATAGCTCCTGGGATCACTGGGGCACGCAAACCCCCCCACCACGATAAGGTGACGATCCATGAGGGGGGGTCCAAAACATCACGAATTTTTTTTTTTTTTTTTTTTTTTTTTTTAATTCGGTCCAAAACATCACGAATTAAAAAAAATATTGTCTGTAACCAACATACCAGGTACACAGTAGGTCTGGTCTACATGTATGACCTGCTCCATCACCTTCTTCAGTCTGGTAGCCAACACTTTGGAGAGAATTTTGTAGTCAGTACAGAGGAGGGCCACCGGACGCCAGTTTTTAATGTCTTTCAAGTCGCCTTTCTTGGGAAGGAGGGTGAGGACTGCTCTCCTACAACTTAGGGGCAGGTGACCCTTCCGCAGACTGTCAGACAGTACTTCCAGCAAGTCCTCACAGATCTCAGACCAAAACGCCCTGTAGAACTCCGATAGTAGATCGTCTATCCCTGGGGCTTTTCCACACTGAAGAGATTGGACAGCCACTGCTAGTTCTTGCAGAGTGATCCCGCTCTCCAGCTCTGCATTCATGCTAGCCATCACCTTCGGCAAGTCCATCAAAAAATAACTCAGCACATGCGGTTTCTCAACAAATTCTTTCTTAAAGAGATCTTTATAGAAAGCAGCTGCAAAGCGACGGATCTCTGCAGACTCATGGATCAGCTGCCTGTCTTCGGAGCTGAGAGAGTGGATCATCCGCCTCTGACCATTCATCCTCTCCAAACCAAAGAAAAAATGAGATGGAGCGTCCATGTTGATGTTCTGGAACCTACTGCGTACCACAGCGCCCCTAGCGGCCACGCCCAGTAAGTCAGTTAAAACGGACTTTTTGCCATTGAGGGCTTCAAAATGTCCTCTTTCTCCTGTGGAGCCTGCCAAAGACTGCAGCTCCACTACTTCTCTCTCCAGGTCCCTGACAGACCTGGCCAAGTCTCCAGAGACATTGCGAGTATACTGTAGGCACAGATTCTTTATTTGGCTCTTCCCTACATCCCACCACTGCTGCAAAGAACTAAAATTTGATTTTGTTAATTTAAAATTACTCCAAAAAAAACATAAAAACAGTTTTAAAACTGTTATCCGATAAAAGTGATGTGTTAAAATGTCAGTATGCACTACTGCACTTTATATTCTTGATAAAAACACAACACTGAACCAGTGAGTGATCTGTAAAGCCAACAGGGACTATAAAAGCACTTTTAAAAATGCTAAAATGGTGCTTAAAACTGTAAACCCTATCTAGTCTAGCTAAGAACAGAATATTGTCCTTGCTATGGCTCCATGTGTACTGTCTAGCCTTGCCATGAAAATTCCTCCACACATCACACAGATCATGAGCTTCAATTAGACCCTTTAGACTTCCCTTGGATGCAACATGTGGCTCTGGGTGATTTCTGTCCATAAAAGAATTTTCCGTACAATTAAAATCACCTCCCACAAATAAAAAGTCATCATTACTGCAATTTTTGATCGTGTCATTTAAAATATTTAAAAAGGCCAATCTTTCTGTGCCTACGGTTGGAGCATACACATTTATAAAAACAACTTTCACATTCTAAAAAACAGCTTGAACTTTTAAAATGTGGCCTGCAATTATCTCAACAATGTCATAAGAAAGTGGAATAAAATCTCGAGAAAATAAAATACCCACTCCACCACTGCTGCTATTTTTGTGACTGAGAATAATTTCCCCTTGAAATTCCCTCCTCAAGTCAGCAGCATTGTCCTCAGAACTATGAGTTTCCTGAACAAACAGAACATTAATTTTCTTACATTCTGCAAGAGTAAAAACACACGCTCGCTTGGACATTTCTCTTGCTCCATTGATATTGAGTGTGCCAAAATTAAAACTGCACATGTGTATGAGAGGGTAAAGCCAATACAAAAACAGAAAAGAAAGAATGAGCGATAAAAAACTAATCATCCTGGGCAATTTGGTTCTTAACTTTTAGTACAAGCTTTTTTAGTCTGTAGATCTCCTGATCAGTGAAATTTTCCTGCTCAAGCTCTCCCCTATTTTTCATGTAGGCCCGAGCAGAGTCACCAAAATGTTTTAGATCAGGGAAAAAGTTTTCAACTCTAACCATTCTGGATCCCTTAGTGTCCTGCAAAAACTTCTGTATTTTTGTAAAGGGGTAACCACCTCCACTGGCCACATCATCACTGCTTTCACCATCACTCTATATCTCAGACCCAGCAAAAGAATCTGGTTGAGATAGAGAAACCTCAGAAATTTCTTTGACAACCCTTTTTACTTTACTCCTCTACTGTTTGTTTTCCAAATTCTTCCGCTTGACTGAAACTTTAGATAACTCTTCATCTATTTCAATGTCATCCTCATCCTCCAACACTGACTCAGCCACCCTGGTAGCTGTCTCTTCTTGCTTTTCACTCACCCTGTGTTGCAATTTTATATTCATCTTTACGGTCCCACCATCTACCTGTGCCTCATTTGGCTCATCTGTCTGGTCCTGAGCGTGATCCCTCTCGGTAATCTCACCCTTGTCCACAATGTTAGTCTGTGCATTAGCCCTGCGATGTACTTTAACTTTTGTTGTTGTTCCATTTATGATCGACAGGCTGGCTGCGGAGGGCGGCAAAGCCGCCCCGCCGCCAGACAGCCCCGCGGCCTCGGCTGAAGCACCCGATGGCGCAGTCGCGCCAGCAGCCTCAGAGGACGGCGAAGCCGCTCCGTCGCCGGACGGCCCCGCGGCACCCTACTGTGAGGCTGCACTAGCAGCCTCTCCTGGGCGATCACCCCCCACTCCTTGAGGGCATGATCGAATCAAATGTCCCTCCATTCCGCAGCCGAAACACTTCATATTATCAGAGGTGACATGGATGGTATAATCAAAGCTGTCAATCCGGTCCTTAAATATGAGGTTGAGGCTTTCCTTGCTGTTCTTTAAAATCATGAGCACCTGTCGTCTAAAAGACATGACATGTTTTAAATGCAGGGACTTACAACCGAGAGAGATGTGTTTAATGGGGGACAAAAGCTGCCCATATCTCGACAGCTCCTTCTCCAACAGCTCATTCTTTAAAAAACGGGGGGACATTGGATATTGTAATTCTCTTCACAGGATTTACCAGAGACAGAACAGGAACCAGTGTGTCTTTAATTACAACCCCGCTCTCCACCACCTGATTAACTTTTTCAACACTATCTAGGAAAATTACCATGGCATTATTCATTCTAGAAGCAGACCTAACGCTTTCATAACCGACCAACTCCCCCACAGCCAGACTACATTCTTCCACTGAGCAGCTGACAGCCGGAGCCAGTTTGACAGCATGCCGGCATGTCAGCTTCTCGAACCTGGAGCCTCGCTCCAAAACCATACTGACCAGCAAGGCTGGCAGCAGAAACCCCCCTCCCAGAACACCTACCCCACCCCAGCTACAGAAAACAACGAAACTTAAGATTATTTAACAAAAAAACACCTTAACACAAAAAGAGAGAGGTTTGAGACAACTCACTCACGCTGTCACACGCTCCCAGCTCGCACTCACGACCACACCCACTCAGAGAGACAGAGAGAGACAGAAGATAAAAGTCAGTCACCCTCACTCGAGAGCTCCATGCAAGATCGCACCTTGTGGGGCGAGGATAATTCTGAGAAAGTTGAGGGATCAGCCCAAAATTACATGGGAGGAGCTTGGTAATGATCTCAAGGGAGTAGCGACCACAATCACCAAGAAAACCATTGGTAACACACATCATCGTAATGGATTGAGATCCTGCAATGCTCACAAGGTCCCCCTGCTCAAGAAGGCACATGTATAGGTTCCTCTGAAGTTTGTCAGAGAACACATGTATGATTCAGAAAAGGCTTGGGACAATGTGGTGTGGTCAGATGAGACCAAAATTGAGCTCTTTGGCATCAACTCAACTCGCCATGTTTGGAGGCAGAGAAATGCTAAAGACGTCCCCAAGAACACCATCCCCACTGTCAAACATGGAGGTGGAAACATTCGCTTTGGGGTTGTTTCTCTGCTAAGGGTACAGGAAGACTTCACCACATTTAGGGGCTGATGAACAGGGCCTTGCACTGTAGAATCTTGGATGAGAACCTTCTGGCCTCAGCCAGAACACTGATGATAGGTCGTGGATGGGTCTTCCAGTATGACAGTGACCCAAAACATATGGGCAAACAAAGGAGTGGCTCAAGAAGAAGCGTATTAAGGTCCTGAAGTGGCCTAGCTAGTCTCCAGACCTTAATCCCATAAAAATTCTGTGGTGGGAGCTGAAACTTCGAGTTGCCAAGCAACAGCCTCAAAACCATCAGGATTTGGATAGTATCTATAAAGAGGAGTGGAACAAAATCCCTCCTGAGATGTACACTAACCTGGTGACCAACTAAAAGAATCATCTAACCTTTGTGCTGGCCAACAAGGGTTTCTCCACCAAGTACTATATCATATTTTGTTTGGGGATCAAATATTTATTTCCCTCGATTAGATGCAAATTAATTTACAGTGCATCCAGAAAGTATTCAGAGCGCTTCACTTTTTCCACATTTTGTTATGTTGTAGCCTTATTCCAAAATGGATTAAATTCATTTTTTTGCCAATATTCTACACACAATACCCCATAATGACCATGTGAAAAAAGTTTTTTGAGAGTTTTGTAAATTTATTTTTACAAAAACTAAGAACCCACATGTACATAAGTATTCACAGCCTTTGCCATGAAACTCAAAATTGAGCTCAGGTGCATCCTGTTTCCACAGATCATCCTTGAGATGCTTCTACAGCTTAATTGGAGTCCACCTGTGATAAATTCAGCTGATTGGACATGATTTGGAATGGCAGACTCCTGTCTATATAAGGTCCCACAGTTGACAGTGCATGTCAGAGCACAAACCAAGCATGAAGTCAAAGGAATTAATTGTCTGTAGACCTCCGAGACAAGATTGTCTTGAGGCACAAATCTGGGGAAGACTACAGAAAAAATTCTGCTGCTTTGAAGGTCCCAGTGAACACAGTGGCCTCCATCATCCGTAAATGGAAGAAGTTCGGAACCGTCAGGACTCTTCCTAGAGCTGGCCGGCCATCTAAACTGAGCAATTGGGGGAGAAGGGCCTTAGTCAGGGAGGTGACCAAGAATCTGATGGTCACTCTGTCAGAGCTCCAGCGTTCCTCTGTGGAGAGAGGAGAACCTTTCAGACGGACAATCATCTCTGCAACAATCCACCAATCAGGCCTGGATGGTTGAGTGGCCAGACGGAAGCCACTCTTTAGTAAAAGGCACATGGCAGCCCATCTGGAGTTTGCCAAAAGGCACCTGATGGACTCTCAGACCATGAGAAACTAAATTCTCCGGTCTGATGAGACAAAGATTGAACTCTTTGGCATGAATGCATGAATGCCAGGCGTCATGTTTGGAGGAAACCAGGCAACGCTCATCACCAGGCCAATACCATCCCTACAGTGAAGCATGGTGGTGGCAGCATTATGCTGTGTGGATGTTTTTCAGTGGCAGGAACTGGGAGACTAGTCAGGATAGAGGGAAAGATGAATGCAGCAATGTACAGAGACATCCTGGATGAAAACCAGCTCCAGAGTGCTCTTGACCTCAGACTGGGGTGACAGTTCATCTTTCAGCAGGACAACAACCCTAAGCACACAGCCAAGATATCAAAGGAGTGACTTCATGACATCTCTGTGAATGTCTTTGAGTGGCCCAACCAGAGCCCAGACTTAAATCCAATTGAACATCTCTGGAGAGATCTGAAAATGGCTGTGCATCGACGCTTATAGGTGTGCCAAGCTTGTGGCATTATATTCAAAAAGACTTGAGGCTGTAATTGCTGCCAAAGGTGTATCAACAAAGAACTGAGCAAAGGCTGTGAATACTTATGTACATGTGATTTCTTATTTTTTTATTTTTAATAAATTTGCAAAAATCTCAAAAAAAAAATTTTCATGTTGTCATTATGGGGTATTGTGTGTAGAATTTTGAGGAAATTAATGTATTTATTCCATTTTGGAATAAGGCTGTAACATAAAATGTGGGAAAAGTGAAGCGCTGTGAATACTTTCTGTATGCACTGTATTTAATATTATTTCAGGATTTTTTTGCTGATCTTCTGTCTCTCTCTATGAAAATAAACTTACCACCTAGTGGCATGGGGGTTGGCAATTCGGGGCCTGCTTGTCCTGGCCAGCCTCCTGTTGTGTCGTGGGGCGGGGCGCTTTGTCGCATTGCCTCTGGTGTCATTGGCAGCAGGTGTGTGTGGGTACTCAGGGGTGGTTGGAGGGGCCGCTGGCACAGGTTGGTGGCTGTGTTGCCATCAGGCTGCTCCGGGGTGGCTGTGGCTGCGGGGTGGAAAGCTGCTGTCGGTGTGCATCTGGGGTGGGTGGTCAGTGGGCTTGAGGTGGGCGCTCGGGGGTGTCACTTGGCGTGTGGGGCGCCATGTGGGTCCGTCCCATCGTTCAGTATTGTGACTATTGTTGTGCATGTTTGTGTGTGCAAGATCAGTGGGAATGGGTGTGGCTGCTCCATCATGTTTGTGGTGCTGGGAGCACCAAGGCGCAATGCTGGTGGGTCCTGGGCAGCTCGGCCTGGCAGCCCTCGACCTGAGTTGGGATTTGGGGGCAGTGGGTGGCCTCATGAACCAGTTTGCGAGCTGGCTTCTGGGGGGGGACGGCCTCGCTTTTGGACTGCCTCCCTCCCAGTCTTATTTCTCGCCCCTCCCCCCGATTCTGGGTGGAATATACGTCTTCTAGGATACATTTAGGGCTTTGGGGCAGGGTGCCGCACTGTGTCAGTGAAGGGGATACCTCTGCTGCATGGTGAGGCTGCCCTCACCTCAATATTAATTGCATTTTAGACATTGAGGGCTTGGGGGGATGGGGGCCCCGCTGCCTATCGCAGTGGCTAGTGGTGCTCCAACCACCATTTCCCAATTTTAACTGCACTTTGGTAATTCACACATTTACACACTATCACATCATACAACCGACATACACCTACCATGTTTTGTGCAAGGGGGAGGGGTGGTGGGGTCTTCCCCACACCTGTTGCCCTCCTCCTGCTGGGGGCCTGGGGGCCTGGCAGGGGGCCTGGGACCCATCATGTTGTCAAAATCCGTGGGTGCTGCTGAATGTATAGATACAAGTAAGGGAGTGAGAGAGGGACTGAATAAGAGAGTAAGCGAGAGTGAGGGAGTGATGAATGGAGATGGTGATGGTGGGTCGGGTTTGTGTGGCGCTTTGCGTGTCTGGTGGCATCTCGGGGCACCTGTGGTGATCGACTGATCAGTCGCTCAGGTGGGTGCTGGGGGTGGGGGTCTGCTTCTGTGGCCACGGCCGCCCTGGGATGGGTTGGCGGGGGGGCAGCTACTGGCCTGGGCTGGTGATCTCCCTGGCCGCTGCCGGGCACTGGTGTGCATTCAGGTTCGCTGCATCTGCATTGCAGTCGCCCTAAGAAATAAGGGTGAATGAGGGTGGGTGAGTGTGAGAGTACAAATAGATCTGAGTAGGTTGGAGTGTGAGTGAGAGTACTTGTGTGGGTGAACGTGAGTGGGTGTGGGTGACCCTGAGGGTGAGTGGGAGCGAGAGTGAACGAGTACAGGAGTGAGACAGAATGGGTGGGTCCGGGAGTGTGAGAGTGGGTGAGAGTGAGGGAGTGCATGTGGGTGTGTATGAGAGTATGAGGGTGTGAAGGTGTGGGGATGGGTGTGTCTGCGAGTCGGGAGGTGCTGGATTGAGAGGGTAGTGTCTCTCGGATGTGGGCTCCCGTGGGCAGGGGGGACTTCTTTGGGCATGGGGGTCCCCAGGGGGGCAGCAGTGGTGCTTGGGGGGGCGGACCCACTGTGGGGGTGCCTGGAGGGGCTCGACCCGGTGGGCACGGGTCAGTCTCCAGCCTGGGGGCGGGGGCCACTGGCCTCCTGGCGCCTGGGGCCCGGGGACTGGCATTGGCCCCACCGGGGGGGCCAATGCCGCCTTGATTGTCCTTCTGGGGGCAGATGCCTGGCTTTCCTGGGGCTTGCTGACCTTGTGCATTTGTGCCCTGTGGGGGTTGGTAGCGCTGCCTTGCCTGCTCGGGGTTCCCGGGGGGGGGGGGGGGGTTGGTGCGGCCGGCCCCCCTCTTTGTGTGTTTCCTAGCAGTCCACTCACGCATGCATATATACACACATGGACACACCTGCACAAATGTCTCTCCTTTAACATGTGCGGATACCAGACTCATGTTGAGACATCTTTGGTGGAAGAAGGAGTTTGTCTTCTGTTTGTTTTAGTTATTGGTTTGTTTGTCTTTTTGTCTGTTCCCTCCCTTTTCTTTCCCCCACACACTTCCTTTCCCTATTCCCCATCCTGTCGGGTCCTCCATGGGTAAAATAATTTAAATAAAGTATCAAAAGTTATTACAGGAGGAGTTTACAACAATATACAGTACATAGTTAGGTACTGTATAAAGCTCCTTTTGGCAAAGTAAATCTGTTTTGGCACAATAAGGGTAACAGACCTCTGTTCTGCTTACCTCGCTGCTTGACAGGACAAGGGGGAAGGGGGGGTGGGACTTACCATAAAATTGACTGTTCATTTATTTGTAAGTGGGTAAACTTAAAAATTCAGCAGGGGATCGAATAATTATTTACCCCATTGTACATGTGTGTAAATGAGAAGGTAGCCGGTGTAATGGTAAAGAGGCAAGGAATAGAGGTAGTGAAGGTATGAGTTTAAATACCTGGGGTCAACCATCCAAAGCAATGGAAAATACATGAGAGGTGAAGAAGACAGTGCAGGTAGGGTGGAGTGAGTGGAGACGAGTGTCAGGAGTGATTTGTGATAGAAGGATAGCAGCTAGAGTGAAAGGGAAGATTTACAAGATGGTAGTGAGACCTGCTATGATGTATGGTTCGGAGATGGTGGCGCTGACAAAAAGACAGGAGGCGGCGCTGGAGGTGATAGAGTTGAAGATGCTAAGATTATTACTGGGAGTGACTAGGAGGGTCAAGATTAGAAATGAGTATACCAGAGAGACAGCTCCGGTTGAGCAGTTTGGAGACAAAGTAAGAGGCAAGGCTGAGATGGTTTGGACATGTGCAGAGGAGAGATAGTGGATATATTGGACAAAGGATGTTGAAGATGGAACTGCCAGGCAGGAGAAAAAGAGTAAGACCACAGAGAAGATTCATGGATGTAGTGAAGGAGGACATGGAGAGGGTTGGTGTGAGAGAAGAGGATATAAGGAATAGGGTGGTAGATGGAGGCAGATGATCCACTCTGGTGACCCCTAAAGGGAGCAGCCCAAAGAAAAAGAAGTCAGCTAAACAGTCGCATACTAATCGTTTAGATCAGGCCTATTCAGTTAGCAGCCTACAGGCCACATGTGACCCAGAACCAACCTCTGAGTGGCCCAGGCCTGGTCTGTGGTCCAGCCAGAGAAGCAAAGGTCAACACATTCACAGAATTGCAGAAATCCATTAATTACTACAGACCGTAAATGCAACACTCCACGTAGCCTAGCAACCGTCAACCCACAATGCAGCGCATTTGTTTTGAAGTGTGGGCTCTACTATGACAGTGGATAACGGTTCTAGTGGCAAAATACTAAACCTACACCAAACGCGAACTGGCACAATGTTGCCAACTTGGTGATTTTGTCATTAAATCTGGTGATTTTTCAGCCCCCCTCGACAGCATTTTTTGTCAAAGGTGACTGGCGACAAATCTAATGACTTTTCCTGGTGTTATCAGACTTTTCTGGTGTTTTGAACACTGACGTGAAAGTCCGCGATTGCTCTGCAGTTATCATCCTCAACAAGCAGTGGGTGGCACCATGAGGCTCTCCTGTCCCCTTCCCATCCTAAAGCAGCCAATCACAGGCAGCCTCGGTCAGTCTCACAGTTGCCTCATGCAGCAGCAGTGTTGCAGTAAATTAATAGTTTTGGTTTTTTTTCAGAACTGCAATGGCTGATACCAATTGAAAGCTGCAGCAGCAGCAAAGTGCTTTAGCCTTCTGCCCAGCAACAGGTTGAAGCCATCCCTTAAATGTACACGGAACAGTTTAACGCCAAGGCAGGGCGATAAAGTTGCTGTGACCACCCCGGCAGGGTTGCTTGGTTTTCTTACCAGCATCTGTGTCAGTGCTGCTGGATTCTTCTTCTTTTTTTTTCCTCCAAGTCCAAACTCATGTTCAAACGTGAGCTGAGTGCTGCTGACGTGACTGACTGGCAGTGGTAGACAGTGAGGAGGAGCCAGCCAGCCAGCCCAGGTATGAGCTGATGTATAGGTGTTGACGTAAATCAAAACATTTTTTTTGGGGGGGGAGGCACATGGAAATGCCAAAACTATCGTATATTTGGCCTTTTTAAAAAGTTTGATCGTATAGGCCCTAAAACTATCATATATCTAGCAACACAACACTGTGCAGCAGTTAGCTTAGCTGCAGTCAGAGAAGAGATCCACACACCACTCGGGTCCAGATTGCAAATGAATTACGCATGCGCAAACCCCTCGCCAAACCTGCCCTGTTTTAGAGCGGGATGCAAATGTTTCTTCACTGTCATTTAGTGATGGCCTATTTAAACGGCAAAATTAAAACAAACAAACCAAGAATCAACAGAAGAAAGTTAATTTGTAGTTCTAAACATATTTGGTGTTTTTTACTCACTTTTTGTCTCTCCCGTGACGTTATTCTTCTCTACTACAGCATCCATTACAATTTCATGCAAATGACTAATTATGCAAATTAGGTGATGATGCCATTTATCAACTTTTGTCGACTTTTAGTACAGCCAATAGCTACTTTCCTTACTGAGGAGCTGGCAACAGTGAATGGGCAGCGCAAATGGATACAAAGTCAATGGAAAGAGGCAAGCACACGCGAAATCACGCATTTGCATCTGAGGGATAGCACTAGCTTTGAGATTCTGCTGCCATTGGAATAAAAGTATCCGCATTGGAGAGTAAACTAGTTTGAAAATGAGACCAACACTCACCTGGAGAAAGAAGGACTGGGAGCTCTTCAGCTGAATCGGGATGTCATTATTTACGCATGGACACCTGCCACGAACGTGCTAACAAAGCTAGCAGGCTAACAACGTAAACGCCTATCATCTTGTGAAGTTTTGGAGGTAGGGACAACGTTTTCAGGTGAGCCCCCGTTGGATAATGTAAACCTAAACATTATGTTATTTTGTGGATTTCAACAGCAGGTTGAACACAGCTGCAGAAGTTAAAAAGGCAACTTCGCCTGTCTGCAACTCACTCAGATGGTGAATTCATGCCTATTCACGTGTTGACAATGAGTTATAATGTAATCCCGCCATGTAAAAAAATTTGCCCATTCATGTTTAGTGTGAAAGCACCTTAAAATGTGTCATTGTCAACTCTGAAGCGTAAAACTGATGATGAAAATCATTGGTTTAACCCTGCCTGGACTGATATTGTCATATTTGCCTCTACGAGGCAGAGAGAGACAAACCCAAGCGTTGGATGATTTTGTGCATTTATTAAATAAAGAAACATAACAGTCCAAATGTGCCCAAAATACAATGCCAAACATGGAAAAAACTTACAAGATGTGCCTCAGAGCGGGGAAGGCTCCGGAGGGATGAGCAGCACATACAGTGGAAACACGGCAGATATCCGAAGGAGATTACAGGAGGAACATACAATGTAGCGGCAAGGACTAAGTGAACAGACTGAGCTTAAGTAATACGTGAAATGACAACATAAGTGATAACAGGTGTGGGTTGACCTGAGCAGGAGAAGCGAACAATAATTGGAATCAGCTCGGTAGTAAAGACAGGTGAGGGAGGGGCGGCTGACAGCTTGATAGGCACCCACACAAACCCGGAAACGACACCTGACAGCTGTCAACCCACAGAATAAATATAAACAAAACCAAATACCAACTAATTGATTCTAACACACACCTTACGGTGCTGCCTAGATACATCTTCAGTGATGTAACCTGTGGTCATCGGGTGTTTTGGGTCATTATACATTATACAGGGGCGGCAGTGGCTCAGGAGGTAGAGCAGGTCATCCAATAACCACATGGTTGGCGGTTCGAATACCGCTCTCCCCGGGTATCCTGCCTTTGTGTCCCTGGGCAAGACACTTCACCTCAATTGCTCCTGGTGGGTCTGGAAGCGCCATGTTAGGTAGCATGCCACCATCAGTGTGTGAATGTGTCTGTGAATGGGTGGATAGCAGGATCTATAAAGCGCTTTGGTCATCAAGAGATGAGAATAAAAGCGCTATATAAGTGAATGCCATTTACCATTATACATCATACACCCTCTCACAGGCGACCCAGCCAGGGTGGATCAAACCCCGACTTGTGTCTAGGTGGCTCGAGACGTCCATAGATCACTCCTTCTGAGCCACAGCCATCGTGATGCTCTTTCAGCAGCATCAGTGATGTTCTTAATGGCTTTCTTGTTGAGTCTCCCCCTGATCCCCAACTGCTTGAGGGCCCTGCAGAGTGACTGACCAGCAAAACCTCGACAGCGAGCCTCTATGGGGTAGAGCCAGGTCTTCCATCCCCTACTACGGCAATCACCAGGCTCCCCATACTTGGCCCTCTTCCTTTCAAAGGCCTCTTCCATCCGGTCTTACCAGGGCACAGTCAGTTCCAACAAGATCTCCTGCTTGGAAGATTCTGACATAAGAACCATGTCTGGTCTAAGTGTGGTCATTATGATGTTGTCAGTGAATCTCAGCTGTCTTCCCAGGTTGACCTTCAGTTGCCAGTCTTGTGCAGTTGCCAGAATCCCCCCCCCTCCAATGGGTTTGTGCAATGCTGTGGCTTCTCACCAGCTTTGATGAAGGGTATGGCATGCTTTGCTGGGTGTTGCTGCCTGCTGAAAGAGATCCCTGCACTGATGGACTCTGCTACAGCCTTCAGTACCTGGTCATGCCTCCACCGATAGCACCCCTCACTGAGGGCTCTTGGGCAGCTACTTAGGATTTGTTCCAGGGAACCTCTTTGCTGGCATAGAGAGTATGAAGGGGCTTCTATCAGGCCCCAAGAGAAGAGGTTGGTTGGGCTTGGAAGAACATTGTACACCGACTAGATCAAGAATTTGATCCGATGTCGCTCTGCTCTCCAGAGCTCTGACCAGGAGACTTTACGTTCTATTGCCTCCTCCCACCTGGTCCATGCCCCCTGCTGGCACATTCCAACTATCCTGCTGGTTTGTGTTTCCTCCACTCCAACTCTGATTTCATCCTGAACCAACTGGCATCTTTCCTTTCCCTGGACCTTGCTGTACTGAGGTCTTGGGTTACTCCCAAGGCCTGCCCGTCCTGCTGCAACTGTCCCCACCAACTCTAAACTGCAGCCGTGCCTCAGCCTGTTCAACGACTAGAAAATAATTACAAACTAGAAAAGCACTCGGAGAGCGCAGACCTCCGCCAAGCGCCACAATTCCCCCCATACAGTGTTTGTGTGTACGTTTTCACATTCCTTGAGCATGTAAACATATGACTAGCAATTGGATTCACAATGGTTATTTGTTTATTTGACAGGGACAGTGCAATAAACACACAATTAATCAATGACAACCAATCTGATAGTGATAGGATTAGTGGTTCAGTAGTAAAAGCATTGCCTCCTTGGCGGAGGTAATAAACTGAAGTGTTGCTGTTGTGTCCATCTCCTCCACTGACGGATGCAAATTGGGTAGACAGGTTGCAGTGGGTTTTATATTATATTGTAACGTGCTGCTCGACATGGCGACGTCCCACCGGGAGGTTCGAACTCACGCCTCCCGCTCCGGAGTCCCGCACTCTACCTGTGTCGCCAATAGGGTCAACCCACTTGGCAAGCCAAATAGGGTGCTCATATTGAGTTCGCTACAATATTATTGTTTTGGGGGTTGCGCTCCGCGGCAAATGACAATTTAGAAGCTTGGCCGGCAGAGAGCTCGTTTTTGCGCAGCGCCTATGGCTGGCCGGTGAATTTCTGCCAAATGCGCAGCTCCTATGGCTGGCCGGGGAATTTCTGCCAAAGAATCCGTCGGCGGACAGCTGCCCGTGTGAGGTTTTGCAGTTGCACGCTGGCGGGCCCAGGCCAGCAGTGTTTTCCGCGTCCTTTTGTGCCTAAAACGTTGAAGAACGCAGAGTTTTGGCTCTTTTCCATAGTCACAGTTCTTTTTTACTTGTTTCGATTCTCCACTACTTCTTTCTCCCTCGGTTGTTGACCCATTACAACCCTGTAAAGCCACGTAAACTCTGTAGTGGGCGGGATTGAGGCGGCCCCATACTCTGCTGACGTCATCTCCGGCGACCGACGTCTTCACAACAAAGAAAATGGCGGATTACGAGCGGAGGATTTCCACGTTGGTTCTTCTCTGGCTTTTGAACACAATGAATGTTTTTAAGCGGAGAAGAGAGTTTTACAGGAGAAGACAACGTGCATTGAGAGAACACACGTTGGAGCAGTACCAGAGACTCGTTGTTGCCATTGGGGAATATGAAGCAGAGAGCTTAATTACCCAGCATATCAGGCACATCAAGCACACGAGGAAAAAGTTTTTGGTAATTTAATGCTTTCTATTGTCATTTTATCATCATGTCATTGTTGTGTACAGCATTTTGATGTCACCAGGTTATCAGTATTAATATGTATGCTGTGTGTGTGTTCTAGTTGGCTGCGTTGTTGCAAAATCAACGCTGCAGACCATGGACCTGGGCAGTAAACCGTAGCTCGCAGTGGTGGGAGAATGTTGTCCCCAGCTTCTCAAGCACACAGTGGTTGCAGAACTTCCTTATAACTTATATGAAGAACTTATATGTGGATACTTGTTATATTTCCAATTAATCATAGCCCTATTTTACGTACAAAATAATTTACTTTAAAAAAAGCCAATTCAACTGTAGTAAAATTCTTGTTTTTGTGTATCATTTTCCCATTGATAGTTCTTTTTAAGGGATATGTGTTCAGGGATGGGAAATTACACGCTAAAACACTGTAGAAAATGACTGCAGAAAAATGCACAGCTGAACAACTCCTTTTTGGTTTGATTGAATTGCCAATTGACCTTGGAATTATATGTGGAAACTTGTTATATTTCCAGTTAATCCTAGCCCACTTTTACTTACAAAATAACTTTAAAAATTTTAAAGAAAGGCAATCCAACTGTAGCACCATTTTGCATGTTGAGTGTCATTTGAGTATCATTTTCCCATCTCTTGATATTTATAAGGCATATGTGTTCAGGGATGGGTAATTACACGTCAAAACACCTTAGAAAAATGACTACAACCAACTCACTTTTGGTTTCCACTAGAAAGAATAACATACATACTGAAATCAAAGGAAATGTGTTTGAGAATATATGGAGACCTTTCATTGATTATGTAAATTAAATAAACATAACTTCTGAAGAAGGTGAATATGTGGGGACCTTGCAAATTCCAAGCTGGTGAATGTATATTATGTATTCTAATGTAATAGATTACCTAAACAGAGGAACATTGTGGACTTGTTTTTGTTAATGGTTTCTGTTTTTTAACCTTTTTTTGTCATTTTATTGTTTAGTTTTTAAATTACTTTTGTGTTAGTGTCTGACTGTGTGTGCTGTTTGTAAAAAAAAAAAAAAAAAGGTTCAATAAAAATATTGTGGGAAAAAAAATTGCTCTGATCTGCGTGAAAATCCTGGACTGTTGAGACATCATGGACGTACCTGCTTCAGCTGCACTGAGTCTGAGATGTTGTCATAGCAAAAAATGATCAGCTGACACAACTCGATCGCCAGGTTAATAACTATATTAGCCACAAAATGTATATTAAAAAGTAAACATTACTGAGTTCGGTATAATAAGATGTATTTGACAGTTATGATGCATTTTAGGCCAAAACAAACTTGATCTAGCATTAAAAGCAATTAAAATAATGCAGTCACAAGGTTACATGGAAAATGCTTGATTTTCTCGATACATATACTGTAGAAATATATATTCTCTGCATCAACAATGTACTATACATGCATTCATGTAGTATTGCACTGACAAACCTCTGAAGTTTTTGCAGATGTCTCTTTTTTATATGTGAAGGTTACCACCATGTGACATAAATGTCTTAAAAATGAGTCATTATTTTCAAGGTCACCCATTAATGGTTTGTACTATTGACTCTTTTCCCACCAGTGTATTAAAAGACAAAAATAGAAATCATGATGCAAACACATAAGTCACTAAATTGTTTATTACAATCAGCAGTAAATTCCAGATTATTCAGAATGTGCAAAACTCAAACTATCAGACTGGGTCACTCAGCAGCTGGGATGTGCAGCTCACACTGGTCTCAGATCAGCAGATCTTAGGCCTGCATCTCTGTAAATAGTGACGCAAGGTCCAGTTTGGGGTGGATCGATCGTTTACCTCTTGCCTAGACAAAAGACAGAAATGTGTGGAGGTTAAATAAATGAAGTTTAAAACATATTTGGGAAATACACTTGTTACTAAAAGCCAGTGGTGGAATGTGAATGAATGAATCTTTATTTCGGATAGATTTAAAGAAAATACAATAATATAACAAAGGGGGAAAAAAAATTAATAAGGTCGAATTAAACAATAACTCCTCTGACTACACAGTTCAACATAGGTTATCTGAAATGGGTGATGGCTGAAGCTGCAGCTTATATTGCCCACCCATATTCCATCCAAGAATTCAAAAGAAAAACCAAACAGCAGCGATTCCGATTCCAATGTGACAATAAAGTACTTCGTTGTTGTATTTAACCACAATTTTCATATAGCTGCACTGATGTAAAGTCGATTTTACAAGGTCTGGGTTGCATTTAAAGTCATCTGCTTTTACTGTGGCCTCAGCAATCAGAATGAATTAATACATTCAGTGGAATGGAATCTAGTACTTTAACTGAAGGTGTGCATCACAGATTATGGAGTCGCTCAGTCAAAATATGGAGTTTTTATCAATAAAAGTTTGTCTGGAATGTAAAAGTGTCTCTTCTTGCACTGGCTTCAAGTGTGGGTGGTGTTTTGTACTTGCATTGCTAAAATATAAAAGGAAGCACTACAATATTTGTAATGTGTCCTGTTACTGCATGACTTTATTGATGATAGAGTATAAACTACACATATAAACTAAACTATATTGATGACTGAACAACTGCCATTCCCCAAAAGATACAGTTATGAACATAACTCAAAGGATCACACAAGTGATCTGACAAATAAATACATTAACAAGTGGTTTATTTTACAGTTGATGCGCCAGTCTTTTTCAGTTATTCTGTAATTAATACTCACACAATCAAATAAATCTCAGTTCAGTCCCTTTTACATTAAGTGGAAATTGTGCTAATTTGATTTTGACACTTACCTATAAAAGCAAAGGATTTCAGTACTTCCACAGTGGCGACGTCCGTTGTTGAGCGGCTGATTCCCTCCTGCCTAGACGAACAATAGAAATGGATGGTGTTTAGTTTTTTCAAGCAAGTTCAACACTTATACAGGCACATCTCAAAAATTAGAATATCATGAAAAAGTTAAATATTTTTGTCACTCATTTCAGAAAGTGAAACCCATATATAGATTCATTACAGGGACAGTGATACATTGAAAGTGTTTATTTTAATATTGATGATTATGGCTACAGCCCATATTAACCAACACCTCATCGGCCCACATTTCTATTTAAAAACTATTTTTTAAAGTTTATGTAATATTCTAATTTTTTGCCAAATGGAATTTGGGGTTTTCAGGGGCTATAAGCCATAATCACCCAAATTAAAATAAATAAATGCTTGAAATATATCATGGTCTGTGTAATGAATGATATAATATATGGATTTCTCTTTCTGACGCTTTAGAAAATTATATGAATGACTTTATAAATCACTGGTTTGAAAAAGCCCTTTTATATTGTTGAGATTTCGGCTCCTGTGATCTCACCAGTATCCACTGTAAACAGGGAAGCTAACCCCTGGCATGTGGAAACACATTCTAGCATTAAATTGCACACAATTTAATGCAAAACAAAAACCAGGACTATAACCAGGATTGATATATTTCATCGTATTGCTCTTACAAGCAAATGTGTAGGAGAAAACAAGCGTGAATCAACAGTGGGTATTATCTAGCTACTAGCCAAAACTCGTTAGCTAAAACGAGTTAGCCAGCAAAAAACGGCATTAAATTGCACACAATTTAATGCGCAGCACCAAGTGCAATACAAAACAAAAACCAGGACTATAACCAGGATTGATATATTTCATCTTTTGCTCTCACAAGCGAATATTTAGGAGAAAACAAGCGCGAATCAACAGTTGGTATTATCTAGCTACTAGCCAAAATTCGTTAGCTACAACGAGTTAGCCAGCACGGAACGGGGCTGTATGGCTCAAAAGTGAGCTTACCACCAAAAGGATAAATAAGCAAACAGATGCACAATATTACAAATCACTCACCATGGATGGTTCTCTCAACTTCGTATTCAGCTTGTCAGTAGTACGGTTCTATTCTGCGCAGTCATCTGTAGGGTCCGGATCACTCTTCTGACTGTGGATCTGCCAGCAAGCAGAGAAAACCCTGCACCTCTTCGTTGGACCACGGTGTAGATTTCCGCAAAACCTAACCTACAACGCTGTCTCTATTAATATCATATTCACTCCGTGACCGATTACAAATGGCGGTCATGCAGCTTCAACAGAAAACTGAAAACGGACGCTCTCTCTGTGACGTTACGCGCTGACCAATCAGCGGCTAGCAGTCGATTGACGATAAATCACACCTCGCTTTTTCTCGCTTGTCCCCTGCCCCTAAACTGGCACGAAAATCGTATCGGTTAAAGCGTGTAGGGTACTGTGGAAAGAGCGAGAAACTGAGTAAAGTAAAAGTAAGTAAAGCTAAGGTGATACTTGTGGAAAAGTGCCTTTGTGTTGCAGACACGACGACCAGCGCCCTCCATTGCGCCTGCGCACATGTTGAAAATGGCTGTATGTCACAGTGTTGAATGAAAAATGCTTTAAAAAATTCCTGTATCCAGACGGTGAACCGGATCACCCCCAAAATTTAATCATTTCTTCCTTGTACCATTTCCAACAACGCCTGAAAGTTTCATGGAAATCCGTCCAAGATTTTTTGAGTTATCTTGCTAACCAACAGACAGACAGACAGACAGACAAACAGACAAACCCCGGCAAAAACATAACCTCCTCCTGGCCTTTCGGCCTGGCGGAGGTAATGAAGCAAAGCATATCCAACACAAACTGAAACATAAACAGGCAAATAGAAAGCAGTGACAACTCAAAGAAGGTACCAAAAATACAACAGATAAATACAGTATATATGAATATAACAAAACAGCTACGAGACTGAGTCCGGCAGAACATCGGACTCAGCTCATGACAGATATGTGTGTGTAATGGAATGTGTAGTTACAAAAAGAGGTTCCCACTCACACATGTGGTGATTTAAAACAAAACAAACCACAGTAGTGGATGTGCAATGTTTGTTAATGTTATCAATCTTTTCTTGGAGGGTTTGTACACTGAAGTGTTTGACAGTTCATTTTTTATTCAACTAAATGCACTTTGTGATGTGCCAAGGTCAGTTATGACTGGGATGTAGTATATTTTATTTCAAAAGGGAAACAAATGTTAATGCTACTAACAGTGCACATTGAGTTTTTATGCACTCTGAGATATGCCTGAGTAAGATGTGACCAAAATGGTTATTTACACAATTTTATTTTTTTCATTCTATTTATTTAGTTGCTGTTCAAGAGGAAAAATATTTCTACTACTTCAAGTTCGGCTCAAACCCAGCACTGTTATTGTGGTTTTATGCACTTTTGATGTGCCTTTGTTATGTGCCAAGCACATACTTAAAACCAAGACAATTAATAAAGAGTGCATATTTTTCGTCATATTGATCTGTGTTGGTTTAAAATTTGTCATTCAACAGATTGCTGGACATGTGTGGCCCAGTTACATGTCTTGATTTCAAATTATGGCCCAACTGATTTTGTAATTGAATAGCCCAGATTTAGATGTTGTTACTGGGAACAAAATCCTTCCTGTTAATAGTCTTGACCCACTTCTGTAGAGTATCTCTGTTCACTGCTCTTGAACAAAGAATGTGCTAACAATGTGCCATATACAGATTTAGAGTGTTTTCATATCGACTCACTTTTATTCAAACAACACTAGTTTCTTTTCTCCCTTGGTGTGGGTCATTTCATCTGGTGTGAACACAGTAATCGCACTCAGGTAAGAACCAAAACAGCTGGACCAGGACCCCAAAAAGAGGTGGTCTCAGTCCTTACGATCTGGTGAACTCTGGTGAAATCAGCCTTGTGAGAAAGCATACTGAACCAAAATGGGACCAAAATCATACGATTTGAGAGCATCTGATTATGGGTGGACTTCATTCATTAGTGCTCCTAACCATACATCAGGATGAATCAAGCCACAACAGAAAAAATATATATATACACTCTTTAGCAAAACACTCAGGGAAAAGTGTTTTCAGAGGGTTGCTGCAGAATGTTGCTTCCAGGCATAAAACTTTGTGTGATGTCTGAATGGGGAGTTTTTTTTAAGGAAGAATACGTCACAATCCTTTCTGTACTTTCTTTTCTTGTTTCTGTGGCAGACATATCTCACCAGTAAGTGGAGAGTATGTTCTCCTATGAACCTAAGTAACTTATTTGGGATTTTTCTTTGTGTGTAAGGGAAAACACACTACAAGTTTACAAACTAATTACGTAATAACCAGAGGAACAAACTCTGGTATAAAAGCAGCCTAGACCTAAGACGTCATGGCTCTTTAGTCTGATACTATTGTTTTTTCCATGAATCAACTCACCTGAAAAACCC
The DNA here is from genome assembly GCA_020510985.1 of Pholidichthys leucotaenia. Classification (NCBI taxonomy): domain Eukaryota; kingdom Metazoa; phylum Chordata; class Actinopteri; order Cichliformes; family Pholidichthyidae; genus Pholidichthys; species Pholidichthys leucotaenia. Next base: position 260,918,064 of record CM035843.1, read on the forward strand.
GTTTCTGCCACCTGTAGCGACCATGCTTGTGGACACTAAAGTTGTACTGCGAAAGCTGCTGATCAGGTTCCTGGAACAGCAACTAAAAATGGAAACATCAGGTAGTAAAATCCAGTGGGATATCCATTTTTAGAAAAGACGGTATATCAGAGTGTAATATGGAAAGTACTTTCATGTACAGTATGTACTTATTTTTTTGGTGTTTCCTCCTAGGACATAAAACAAAAGTTATCCTTCACCTCTAAAAATATTTGCAAGAACATTTAGGCTAAAAGTGATCCAGCAGGCTGGACAACTTATTAACACGGCAGTGTTTAAGAGGCAAAATAAGACACACATGAGAAACAAGGCTGTAATTTAAAAAAACAAGTTTATTCCAGCAGCAGACTTTTTAAATAGCTCATTCACAAAGCAAGAACAAATGCAAATAATTAACTGATTACTTGGTGGAATGCTGCAGATGATTCAGATCTGCATGGATACTATATTCCTTTCTCACGGTATGTTGCACTGAAACCTTGTATGTGTGTAAGACTGAAAGTGTGTGTAGTGATCAACCTCTTCACCTCATTTGGTTAAAGCCATGAGTTTGATACCCACTTGGACCATCTGTTGTCTTCGGAAGGAGGTTCAGTTATCTACTATCCTGAATCAGAAGTGGATGTCTCAGTTGGCTGTTCAAAACTGTAATTTCAAACTCATTTGTTACAAAAGAAATTGAGCTTGTTATGTTTTGGGGTTTTTTTGTAACACAGAAATCCAATTTAATATCTGAGCTTGGACTCAATTTAGTGTGTGTGTGTGTGTGTGTGTGTGTGTGTGTGTGTGTGTGTGTGTGTGTGTGTGTGTGTGTGTGTGTGTACATATATATATAGTGGTGTGAAAAAGTGTTTGCCCCCTTCCTGATTTCTCATTTTTTGTATGTTTGTCACGCTTAAATGTTTCAGATCATTAAACAAATTTAAATATTAGACAAATATAACACAAGCAAACACAAAATGCAGTTTTCAGGTTCAGGTTCAGGTTACTTTGTTTGGATCTGTAAGTAGATTTGTTTTGCAGTCTGGTGACATCCATATTTACAAGCCACTAATTACATTCAACATAGACACAAACACAGGCACACATGAAGCTGACTATAAACATGATAAAAATACTCAAGGCTCCATCAATCAGGGTATAAAAAGACAAAGAGATGAGGGAGAGAGAAGATGTTCATTATTAAGGGTAAAAAAAATCCAAATCTTCCTGATTACTGCCACACCTGTTCTCAATCAAGAAATCACTTAAATAGGACCTGCCTGACAAAGTGAAGTAGACAAAAAGATCCTCAAAAGCTAGACATCATGCTGCAATCTAAAGAAATTCAGGAACAAATGAGAAACAAAGTAATTGATATCTATCAGTCTGGAAAGGGTTATAAAGCCATTTCTAAAGCTTTGGGCCTCCAGAGAACCACAGTGAGGGCCATTATCCACAAATACCAAAAACGGAACAATAACAACATCCAAACAACTGCAGGCCTTACTTGTCTCAGTTAAGGTCGGTGTTCGTGACTCCACCATAAGAAAACAACTGGGCAGAGTTCCAAGACGAAAACCTCTGCTGAGCAAAAAGAACATAACTGTTTGTCTCAGTTTTGCCAGAAAACATCATGATGATCCCCAAGACATTTGGGAAAATATTCTGTGGACTGACAAGACAAAAGTTGAACTTTTTGGAAGGTGTGTGTCCCATTACATCCGGCGTAAAAGTAACACAGCATTTCAGAAAAGGAACATCATACCAACAGTAAGATATGGTGGTGGCAGTGTGATGGTCTGGGGCTTTTTTTGATGCTTCAGGACCTGGAAGACTTGCTGTGGTAAATGGAACCATGAATTCTCTGCTGTCTACCAAAAAGTCCTGAAGGAGAATGTCCAGCCATTTGTTTGTGACCTCAAGCTGAAGCACACTTGGGTTCTGCAGCAGGACAATGATCCAAAACACACCAGCAAGTCCACCTCTGAATGCCTTAAGAAAAACAAAATGAAGACTTTGGAGTGGCCTAGTGAAAGTCCTGCCCTGAATCCAATTGAGATGCTGTGGCATGACCTTAATAAGGCGGTTCATGCTCGAAAACCCTCCAATGTGGCTGAATTACAACAATTCTGCAAAGGTGAGTGGGCCAAAATTCCTCCACAGTGCTGTAAAAGACTCATTGCCATTTATCGCAAATGCTTGATTGCATTTGTTGCTGCTAAGGGTGGCCCAACCAGTTATTAGGTTTAGGGGGCAATCACTTTTTCACACAGGGCCATGTAGGTTTGGATTTTTTTTTCCTCTTAATAATAAACACCTTCATTTAAAAACTGCATTTTGCGTTTACTTGTGTTATCTTTGTCTAATATTTAAATTTGTTTGACTAGTGCATGCCCGTAGAAAGCAAGTATTCCTGTCTGAAACAGGTAGTGCAATCAGGCTTTACAGGCCCAAACGTAGGCTGTGTTTGAAAGTGGAATGCATAGGCAATCACACATTAGACTTTGACAAATATAAAAGGGACTGAACTGAGATTTATTTGATTGTATGAATATTAATTACAGAATAATTGAAAATGAATGGGATATCCAATATTAGGCACTGTTTAAGAACCACTTATTTTTTTGTCAGATCACTTATTTGTGTGATCTTTTATGAGTTATATTTATAAATGTTGTATGTTGCACTTTGGGGAATGGGAGTTGTTCAGTCACCATTATAATTTAGTTTACAGTGGGGCAAAAAAGTATTTAGTCAGCCACCAATTGTGCAAGTTCTCCCACTTAAAAGATGAGAGGTCTCCAATTTTCATCATAGGTATACCTCAACTATGAGAGACAAAATGAGAAAAAAAAAAATCCAGAAAGTGACTCCATATTCGGGGATGCACACCCTCGTAGCTTCAGCAAAGCACGTTTAAAATCTTAGGTCAGTGTGACGAACGGTTTGAGAGATAGCTGAGGAACTCACACACACACACACAAACAGACAGAGATGTCTTGAATTATAGATAGATGATCTGAAACATTTAATTGTGACAAACATACAAAAAAACGGAGAAATCAGGAAGGGGCAAACACTTTTTCACACCACTGTATATGTATGTATGTATGTATGTATTTATTGGTTTTGGTTTTTAGGTCATCAACAACTGTTATTAGAACTTGGTTGGTAGTAAAGTCACTGCACTACAGTATTGTCATAACCAGACCGTTAATGGCAGAGTAGCTTATTCTGGCTGATGAAATCACTGACAGTGCCCAGATGTCCTGGACCCTTTGACCTTAAGCACATCCTGGGACATAGACCCCCCCTGAGGATCATTGTGTGTGAGTTTAATGAGCATCGAGGCATTTGCCTAGGAGGATCAGTGATTCTTCTGAAATCACATCAGTGCCCAGATCTCCTGACCTTTGACCTTGAGCACAACCTAGATCCAGACCAGAGGTTGTGCTACACTATTTTGTTATGTCATTTTGACAGACAGAGTTGCAAAATTTTTGTCTTAATCTACCTGTCATTTTAATTTATGTTAGACCATCCTGAAAGCCATCTGTCAAATCGACAGACAGCTTGCAGGTTGTTCTGTTACTAAATTTAATGCAACCTCTGATATGGACTTACCTGAGGATCATTGTGTGTGAGTTTGGTGAGCATCTGGGAAAATGCCAAGGAGGAGTAACGATTCTCATAAAAATGTGGATGGACAGACAGAGGAACGGACAGATGCCGCGTCACTGCTTTAGCTCCTTTCGGTTTTAGCCCTTCACTTTTTCCACATTTTGTTATGTTACAGCCTTATTCCAAAATGGATTAAATTCATTTTTTTCCTCAAAATTCTACACACAATACCCCATAATTTTTTTTTTTTGACTTATTTTGTACCCGTAGGTAGATTTGTTCTGCAGTCCGGTGACAAGCCACCAGCTGCCGGTCGCTGCGTGCGCAAGCGCCCCTTAACTCCCTAACCTGCATGTTTTTGGCATGTGGGAGGAAACCGGAGAAATCCCGGAGTAAACCCACGCAAACACGGGGAGAACATGCAAACTCCACACAGATCACTGTTGGCCGGGGGCTGGGATCGAACCCACGATCTCATGATCCCCACGATCCCCCGGCCGAGGGTAAACTGTGCTGCCGCGGTGCTAACCACTGCGCCACGAAAAAGGTTTTTTTGAGATTGTTACAAATTCATTAAAAATTAAAAAACTAAGAAATCACATGTACCTTAAGTATTCACAGCCTTTGCCATGAAGCTCAAAATTGAGCTCCAGTGCATCCGGTTTCTACGGATCATCCTTGAAATGTTTCTACAGCTTAATTGGAGCCCACCTGTGATAAATTCAGTTGAATGGACATGATTTAGAAAGGCACACACCTGCCTATATAAGGTCCCACAGTTGACAGTGCATGTCAGAGCACAAGCCAAGCATGAAGTCAAAAGAACTGTCTGTAGACCTCCAAGACAGGAATGTCTCGAGGTGCAAATCTGGGGAAGGGTGCAGAAAAAATTCTGCTGCTTTGAAGATCCCAGTGAACACAGTGGCCTCCATCATCCATAAATGGAAGAAGTTTGGAACCACCAGGACTCTTCCTAGAGCTGGCCGGCCGTTTAAAACTGAGCGATCGGGGGAGAAGGGGCCGTAGTCAGAGAGGTGACCAAGAACCCGATGGTCACTGTGTCATAGCTCCAGCATTCCTCTGTGGAGAGAGGAGAACCTTCCAGACGGCCAACCATCTCTGCAGCAATCCACCAATCAGGCCTGGATAGTAGAGTGGCCAGACGGAAGCCACTCCTTAGTAAAAGGCACATGGCGGCTCACCTGGAGTTTACCCAAAGGCACCTGAAGGACTCTCATACTATGAGAAACAAAATTCTCCGGTCTGATGAGACAAAGATTGAACTCTTTGGTGTGAATGCCAGGCATCATGTTTGGAGGAAACCAGGCACAGCTCATCACCAGGCCAATTTCATCCCTACAGTGAAGCATGGTGGTGGCAGCATCACGTTGTGGGGATGTATTTCAGCAGCAGTAATTGGGAGGTTAGTCAGGATAGAGGGAAAGATGAATGCAGCAATGAACAGAGACATCCTGGATGAAAACCAGCTCCAGAGCGCTCTTGACCTCAGACTGGTTCATCTTTCAGCAGGACAACGACCCTACGCACACAGCCAAGATATCAAAGGAGTGGCTTCAGGACAACTCTGAATGCCCATGAGTGGCCCAACCAGAGCCCAGACTTGAATCCAATTGAACATCTCTGGAGAGATCTGAAAATGGCTGTGCACCGAAACTTCCCACCCAACCTGATGGAGCTTGAGAGGTGCTGCAAAGAGGAATGGGCCAAACTGCCCAAAGATAGGTGTGTCAAGCTTGTGGCATCATATTCAAAAAGACTTGAGGCTGTAATTGCTGCCAAAGGTGCATCAGCAAAGTATTGAACAAAGGCTGTGAATACTTATGTAACACGTGATTTCTTATTTTTTTTTATTTTAATAAATTTGCAAAAATCTCAAAAAAAAAAAAACTTTTTCACATTGTCATTATGGGGTGTTGTGTGTAGAATTTTGAGGAAAAAATTAATTTATTACATTTTGGAATAAGGCTGTAACATAACAAAATGTGGAAAAAGTGAAGCACTGTGAATGCTTCCTGGGTGCACTGTAAATCTGATTATATCCAACATATTTTAAAAGAAATGCAGCCGATTTTATTGCAGTGGGAGACATTGATATTGCAACCCGTGCTGGCAAAATGAGTCGGAATGCGCACCGCATCATTACGAGCTACAGGCACGGGAAGTCATAAATCATGATTCTTTCTTTGTTGTTTGCTAGCGGCAAGTCCCGGGAAAACCCCCGTGAGTGCCTGGTATCATTGTAAAGCTTAGAAATCATACTTTCTAAAAACACATGTGTTTTGGTGGAAGACGCAACTCCCGACCGACTGAACGTGAGTTTTAAACCTAGCCAAAATATAAACAAATCAGCTTTTTCCGGGTCCATTTTTGCACACTTCCTACAAATTAAATATCATTTTGAAGGTCTTTCAATACAGAATATGGAAAAAACGTTTTGATAATTTCTTCACAGTGACTCATTTTGCCACATATCTTGACACATATCATATATTGGTCACATATCTCAGAGCTTTCATTTGTTTACAGTATTAGCATCTTAGCAGTGGTGCTAACAAACAGAGCTACTGTCTGCCAGGCCATTTTTAAGGTCATCTTCTATCCCTAGATAGTCGTGGGAAGTGGTATGATTATATTACTGTTTCTGAGGTGCAAAAGGCTGTATTCCCGCATTTGCCGAAGTCATTGTTTTTTAAAAAGGAAAAGTGTCCCGTTTCAGTGACAACCATATGTTCTAAATTAGTACTGGAAGTTGCTACCATAATTCACGCAAGGCATCATGGGGCCTAGGAATAAGGTGGATACACTTCACAGTAAGTTTATTTATTTGCATCACTACTCCTGACAACCCTATTGTTTTGGGGGTTTTTTACTACTTAAGTGGACCTTTTTTTTATTTTTAGGCATATCTGCATATCATAATAAGGTTTATGATTACTGTATTTATTTTTGATTGCTCTGATTGATATTATTTTTTATATTATTGTGTTATTCTGATCTTTTATTTAAAGAAAATTATCCCTCATTTTTGTCTTTCCCATCAGAACATTAGCTCCTTTTAGCTGGAATGAGCTAAAAAAAAAAAAAAAAACAAAGAAATGTATGCAGTGCCATGTTTAAAGCTACATCTGATAAGAACAGATTTTGTTGCTTTGTGCCCTGGGTATGAATTTAAATTGAAGATATTTTTGTTTTCTTCTTCTTCTTTTGGCTGCTCCGTTTAGGGGTCGCCACAGCAGATCATCTCCTCTTCTCTTATCACAACCCTCTCCAGGTCCTCCTTCACTACATCCTTAAATCTTCTCTGTGGTCTTCCTCTTTTCTTCCTGCCTAGCAGCTCCATTTTCAATGTCCTTTGTCCAATATATCCACTATCCCTCCTCTGCACATGTCCAAACCATCTCAGCTTTGCCTCTCTTACTTTGTCTCCAAACCACTCAACTTGAGTGTCCCTCTGATTTACTCATTTGTAATCTTGTCCCTCCTAGTCACTCCCAGTGAGAATCTTAGCATCTTCAACTCTGCCACCTCCAGCTCTGCCTCCTGTCTTTTTCTTAGCGCCACCGTCTCCAAGCCATACATCATAGCAGGTCTCACTACCGTCTTGTAAATCTTCCCTTTCACTCTTGCTGCTATCTTTCTGTCACAAATCACCCCTGACACTCATCTCCACCCACTCCACCCTGCCTGCACTCTCTTCTTCACCTCTCATGTATTTTCTATTGTTTTGGATTGTTGACCCCAGGTATTTAAACTTATCTACCTTCACTACCTCTACTCCTTGCATCTTCACCATTACACCTGCCTCCCTCTCATTCACACTCATGTATTCTGTCTTGTTTCTACTGACTTTCATTCCTCTTCTCTCCAGAGCATACCTCCACCTCTCCAGGCTCTCTTCCACCTGCTGCCTACTCTCACAACAGATCAGTGTCATCTGCAAACATCATGGTCCATGGACAGTCCTACCTGACCTTGTCTGTCAGCCTGTCCATCACCATGGCAAACAAGAAGGGGCTCAGAGCGAATCCCTGAAGTAATCCCACCCCCACCTTGAATCCATCTGTTGCTCCTACAGCACACCTCACCATCGTCTCACTGTCTTCATACATGTCCTGCACCATCCTCATGTACTTCTCTGCCACTCCTGACTTTCTCCTACAGTACCTCACTTCCTCTCTTGGCACTCGATCATATGCTTTCTCTAGATCCACCAAGACACAGTGCAACTCCTTCTGACCTTCTCTATACATCTCCATCACCACTCTTAAAGTAAATATTGAATCTGTAGTACTCTTTCTTGACATGAAACCATACTGCTGCTCACTGATTGTCACCTCTCCTTTTAACCTGGCTTCAACAGCTCTTTCCCATATCTTCATAGTGTGGCTGATCAACTTTATGCCTCTATAGTTACTACAGTTCTGAGCATCACCCTTGTTCTTGAAAATTGGTACCAAAACACTTCCTCTCCACTCCTGAGGCATCCTCTCACTCTCCAAGATTGTGTTAAATAATCTGGTTAAAAAGTCCACTGCCATCTCTTCTAAGATCTGGTCAAGACGACGCGATGATGGCTGTTTACACACCATAGAGTGATGATATAGAGTGAAGTACATGGCAGTAATGCCCCTGTAAGCTGGTTGCCAACCACCAATCAAATCTAAAAGAAGAAGAAGAAGATCTCTCCTAGACATATCCATACCTCCACAGGTACAGTATGTCATATGGACCAACTGTCTTTCCATTCTTCATCCTCTTAAAGCTGCCCTCACTTCCACCTTGCTAATCCTAGGGATTTCCTTGTTCACCATCTTTCATTCATCCATCCTCTTGTCCCTCTCATTTTCTTTATTCATCAACTCCTCAAAGTACTCCTTCCACCTTCTCAACACACTCTCGTCACTTATTAGTAAATTACTACTTCTGTCCTTAATCAACCTAACTTGCAGCACATCCTTTCCAGTTCAATATCTCCATCTAGCCAATCGATACAAGTCCTTTCCTCCTTCCTTAGTGTCCAGCAGTGCTGGAGGATTTGAGGCTGGCCGCAGAGGGTAAAGACTCGGTCTCGGCCTCAAGACCTATGGCCTCGGTAACTCGGGCCGAGGCCGGCTCGAGGCCATGCAATTTCAACATTATTTTTTTATTTTTCTAGATTCAAGTCTCCTTAAATTATTTTCAGATATTACTTTTTGATGACTATAAATCAAAATCCACCTTGTATTTCCAGGTATTGGGTACAATGCTGCTCCACTTTTATCGCTCTCTCTCTATCTTGCTTATCTGTGGCTTTCCCATAGACCAGTATCACGTGCACTTGTAAGATTTGGCTGAGGCAGATTAATCTTTTTGCTTGTTGATTCACTCTACAATGTAAACATGCATGCAGTAACAGTACATGGTGCATTATGCACTACTTTGCTGCTACTCTGGCTGTGCTTAGCGCATACACATGCAGCACATGCATACATGACCTCTCACAAGTACTAGTACATGTACATGTACAGTGTAGTACCGTTCATGTACTAGTACATGTACATGGCGGATTAATGTTTTTGCTTGTGGATTCACTATACATGTACAGTACTAGTACATGTACAGACTAGCAAGTTTTGGCAGTGCATGTATGTTATCCCATTATATGCTGGAGACCCTAATGTTTCTGGAATGCAATGAAGACATTTGATTTAGATTCCAATTGAATTGACTTGCTGTTAAATGTTTTTGCCTTGTGGTTTTACAGTTCATACATATATGTGCATTTTCAATACATTTTCAGTAATATCAGTGCAAACATTAGGAAAAAAATTGATTTTTTTTCCAATAATGTACATTTTTCTTGTGACAGCAATGCGGACCACATTAAAGTATAAACAGTATGTCATAATAATATCGTAAAGCACTTTGTAGTTGGCTTCTGAAATAATGTGGTGACTCAGACTTGTCCTGGGAATGTGGCGACTCAGCCTCGGCCTCGGAATGGTGATTCGGACTCGGCCTCAGAATGGGTGACTTGGACTTGGCCTTGGAATGTGGTGACTCAACTACAACACTGGTGTCGAGACTCTCATACAACTCACTATATGCCTTTTCCTTTGCCTTTGCCCTCTCTCTCTTTGCTATGTGCCTAGCTTCCAAATACTCCTGTCTACTTTCTTCATCTCCCTGACTAATCCACTTTTTCTTTGCTAACCTCTTCCTGTGAACACTTTCCTGTACCTCCTCATCCCACCATCAAGTCTCATTGTCTTCCTTCGTCTGTCCAGAAGATACACCACATGCCTTTCTACCTGTTTCCCTTAATACGTTTGCTGTACTTTACCAGTCATCTGATAATTCTTTCCTACCACCCAGAGTCTGTATCAACTCCTTCCTGAACTCTGTGCAACCATCTTCCTTCTGTAAGTGCTTAATCTTTGGTTCTGTCTTCACCCTCTTCCCCTTCTTGCTTTCCAAAGTCATCCTACAGACTACCATCCGATACTGCCTAGCTACATTCTCCCCTGCCACCACCTTGCAGTCTCCTATCTCTTTCAGATTTCTCCTTCTGCAAAAGATGTAGTCCACCTGTGTGCACCTTCCTCCGCTCTTGTAAGTCACCCTATGTTCCTCTCCCTTCTTGAAGTATGTGTTCACCACAGCCATTTCCATCCTTTTAGCAAAATCCACAACCATCTGTCCTTCCACATTTCTCTCCATAAAACCATACCTACCCAGCACCTTCCCATCACCTCTGTTCCCTTCACCTCCATGTTCATTAAAATCCAATGTTTGTTTTATTGTATTTTATTATACTTATGTCAATGGTGATTTTTTTTCTTTTTAGTGATATGACAGTTTAACCCAGAGCCTTCCTCTCAAGTATGTGTCAAACGTAGTTGTTTTACAGATGATTCTGCTATTAATAAGTTTTCTTCTCTTTTTAATTTTTTAACCCCTTCTGAAGACAATGTAGACCTTCTTGTGAATTCTTTTAAAGATCATTGTTGTATGATTCTCGATAAGGTGGCCCCTTACAAAATAAGAAAATGCAGAATCACCTCTCATGTACTGTGGTTAAATAATCAGACTTGTGACCTTCGACGATCCTTTCGAAAAGCAGAACGACTATGGAAGAAAACTGGATTGGCTGTTTATCGAGAACATTTTAAAGAACTTCTTCATTTATATAATGACGCAGTGAATAAAGCTAGATCTTCTTATTTTAATCAACTTATAAATCGTAATAAGAACAATCTCAGGGTTTTATTTAACACTATTAATAGCATTGTTTCTCCCCACCTCAGCAAGTTCCAGTACCCTCTCATGATGACTGCAATGAATTCATTCATCATTTTGTAAATAAGTTACAGGACTTGAGATCCAAAATCCCCATTAGGTCATCTCCTTATGAAGACTGCCCTCAGTGCCCTGAGCCATTTGTGGTGTGTGGGATATGAGTGTGTGTGGTAGTACCCGCCCCCTAGGGTGGCGTGAGGTTGGCACAGCCCATCTGTATATACAGATGTGGACAAAATTGTTGGTACCCCTCTGTTAATGAAAGAAAAACCCACAATGGTCACAGAAATAACTTGAATCTGACAAAAGTGGTAATAAATAAAAATTCTATGAAAATTAACCAATGAAAATCACACAATGCTTTTAAATTGTGGTTCAACAGAATTATTTTAAAAAAACAAACTCATGAAACAGGCCTGGACAAAAATGATGGTACCCTTAACTTAATATTTTGTTGCACAACCTTTTGAGGCAGTCACTGCAATCAAACAATTTCTGTAACTGTCAATGAGACTTCTACATCTCTCAGCAGGTATTTTGGCCCACTCCTCATGAGCAAACTGCTCCAGTTGTCTCAGGTTTGAAGGGTGCCTTCTCCAGACGGCATGTTTCAGCTACTTCCACAGATGTTCAATACGGTTTAGTTCAGGGCTCATAGAAGGCCACTTTAGAATAGTCCAGTGTTTCGCTCTTAACCATTCTTGGGTGTTTTTAGCTGTGTGTTTTGGGTCATTATCCTGTTGCAAGACCCATGATCTGCGACTGAGACCAAGCTGTCTGACACTGGGCAGCACATTTCTCTCTAGAATACCTTGATAGTCTTGAGATTTCATTGTACCCTGCAAAGATTCAAGACACCCTGTGCCAGATGCAGCAAAGCAGCCCCAGAACATAACAGAACCTCCTCCATGTTTCACAGTAGGGACAGTGTTCTTTTCTTGGTATGCTTCATTTTTGTGTCTGTGAACATAGAGCTGATGTGCCTTGCCAAAAAGTTTCAGTTTTGTCTTGTCTGTCCATAAGACATTCTGCCAGAAGCTTTGTGGCTTGTCAACATGTAGTTTGGCAAATTCCAGTCTGGCTTTTTTATGATTTGTTTTCAACAGTGGTGTCCTCCTTGGTCGTCTCCCATGAAGTCCACTTTGGCTCAAACAACGACGGATGGTGCGATCTGACACTGATGTACCTTGACCTTGGAGTTCACCTTGAATGTGTTTAGAGGTTGTTCTGGGCTCTTTTGTTACCACTCGTATTATCCGTCTCCTCCTGTGGCCACGTCCAGGGAGGTTGGCTACAGTCCCGTGGATCTTAAATTTCTGAATAATATGTGCAACTGTTGTCACACGAACATCAAGCTGCTTGGAGATGGTCTTATAGCCTTTATCTTTAACACGCATGTCTACAATTTTCTTTCTAATCTCCTGAGACAACTCTCTCCTTTGCTTCCTCTGGTCCATGTTTAGTGTGGTACACACCATGTCAACAAACAGCACAGTGACTACTTATCACCCTTTAAATAGGCCAACTGACAGATTACAAGTTTGTAGACACCTGTGATGTTAATTAGAGGACACATCTTGGTTGAACATGTCCCTATGGTCACATTATTTTCAATCTTTCTAGGGGTACCATCACTTTTGTCCAGGCCTGTTTCATGAGTTTGTTTTTTAAAGTAATTCTGTTGAACCACAATTCAAAAGCATTGTCTGATTTTCATTGGTTAATTTTCATAGAATTTTTATTTACTACCACTTATGTCAGATTCAAGTTATTTCTGTGACCATTGTGGGTTTTTCTTTCATTAACAGAGCGGTACCAACAATTTTGTCCACGTCTGTAAACCCAGGTTGTTGTAATAAAGTTGAGAGTGTTAGCTGCATGAAGACTCACCTCCTGCTTGGTCATTTTACAGACATAACATTTGGCAACGAGGTCTATAATGGATTACGCGTGCGAGGACTTTTTCACTGTCTCCAGGAGACAAGGGGAGTTCATGTGCCTTAACAAGCGGACGGGCAAGTCCCTTCTGTCGTTTCTGGCGAGGCTTCGTGGCCTAGCTAAGGAGTGCAAGTTTGGGGCTTTGGAGGACGGCTTGGTGAGGGACAGAATGGCCCATGGCACCAGCGACACTTGGCTGGAGTACACGCTGAGGACAGCTGAGGTGCCGCCGTCGCTGGAGGAGGTGCTGGCCTTGGTGGAGCATAGGGAGTCCGTGATCCAGCATAGTGGCTAAGGCTAGCGTGGGGCCAACCACGTGCAATTTCCCACCGAGAGCAGAGGTTCGCATGCTAACTGGGCAGCAAGACGCAGTAACGGCACAGCGGAGCACCAAGACTGTGAGTGCTGGGGACAGCGGCCGGGAGCCGGGGTCAGAGGACGAGACCGGTAAGGGTGATGCCATGAGCCCCAGCGGTGAGCAGCAACAGCCGCTTGTGGAAGCTACGCAGCGGGCAAGCGAAACCAGGCAGGTTGACGGCCCCGGGGAGGAGCGGCAGCTGCAGGACACAGTGACAGCGCAGCAGAGCACCAGCACCAAGAGCACTGGATGCAGTGGTGAGGAGCCCGGATCGGTGAATGAGCCCAGCGAAGAGGATGGTGTGTACCCCGAAGGTGAGCAGCAGCAGGACGCAGAGGCAACACAGCGGGACACCTGGAGCGAGGGGGCCGAGAGCAGTGACAACGTGCCCGGGTCAAGAGATGGAGCCGACGGGTGTGTCACTGAGAACCCCAAGGGATAACAGCTACAGCCGGACATGGATGACGGCGCGGTTCAGGACACAAACTGGTCTGGCGAGGCTGGAGGACAAGAGAGCGGAGTAGAACAAATTGGCGCGGTTCTGCAGTGCGCCAAACGCCATCATCGGGGTGACAGTGCAGACTGGGTCGGCGGGACGGCCCGACACAGGAAGATGGTCCGGAGACGACGTGGTGAGCACGGGAGACCGGGTCGGAAGACCGGGTTGCGTTCCCCTGCGGGTCGGCAGCGAGGTCCAGCCCAGAGAAAGAAAAAAGGTCATGGCCGGTAGAGACATTTTTGCCAGAGAAGGGTGTTTCGACCCTGGGGGGAGACAGCGGCCGGGCTTACTGATGCCGTGGGGCTGCCAGGCCCTCCGTGGCGGTATAGAAGATGGTGGCTGAAAAGAGACATTGGTATTATTTAAAATAAAAGACTTTTATGTAAATATCTGAATATATGTGATTATGTACAGTTTGTATATGTTGAATGCTGGTGTGCATGTGACTGAATGTATGAGTATTATGGGATTATTTTGTACATTTTTAAAGAAATGTGGTCCAATTTTGAGTTGTTTTGTGTGAATGTGATAGGTTTGTTCTAATATATATTATTTCTAATTTGGGTGGTTTTCAATTGTGTGTGGTTTTGCATTTTTCTAAAGGGGGGGGGGGAGAATGTGGTGTGTGGGATATGAGTGTGTGTGGTAGTGCCCGCCCCCTAGGGTGGCGTGAGGTTGGCACAGCCCATCTGTATATAAACCCAGGTTGTTGTAATAAAGTTGAGTGTTAGCTGCATGAAGACTTGCCTCCTGCTTGGTCATTTTACAGACATAACACCATTTACTTCATTCTCCCCAGTTACAATTAATGACTTAGTTAAAATAACACATGGGTTACAAAAATTTTGTGGGGGTAGTTGTCTGTGTTTTTTCAATCTGAATTAAGAAAATTTTGCTCCACTTGAATCCGAAAATGACATCCCTTTCTCTTGATCAGGTGGCTCAATAAAAACTTGTACTTACTTAGTACTGTGCATGTACTTACCCTTATAGAAAGGGTAAGTACATGTAAATTAAAGTTCGGGGGGGGCGGGGGGCTCATCATCAACCATTGATTCAAAAATTCAGGAGAATTTCAAGACATAAAAAAGATAATTTTGCATCACTATAAAGCAAAAAATACCCGTACATGCAAAAAACCGTATAAAACAATATGTGGCCATAATTCAAAAAGTTGACCTGATTGAGCAAAACCAACGTGATTTTTGGATCCAGCACATCAAAATTGTACTAAATCAGCTAAAAAAAAAAAATGAGACAATAAGTTTGGTGCTGATCAGTGTAATAAGCAAATTGAAACAGTCATCATCCCCATCTGAGATTTTACTACTTTCTGTCCTAACTGGGTCTTTAACCACCATTGGTCCGGAAGAAGATGGATGGATGGATGGACGGATGGTCCTTCATTACTCACTATGATTAACAGTTCACTGAGACAAGACTGTGTTCCTTCCCATTTCAAGCACGCTGAGGTAATTCCGTTACTTAAAAAACCTAATCTCAGTTCAAGCTTAGTTGTTAATTATCGACCAATTTCTAAATTGCCGTTTATTAGTAAAATATTAGAAAAGGTTGTGGAATGTCAGCTCAAAATATTATTATGAAAATTAAAGATCAGCGATCCTTTTCAATCTGGCTTTCAGAAACTGCACTCTACTGAGACTGCTCTTTTAAAGGTGCATAATGATCTTTAAATGGCATGTGATCGTGGGGGTTGTTCTGTTCTTATATTGCTTGATCTTAGCGCAGCATTTGATACTGTCAGTCACAACATTTTAATTAATAGGCTAAAGCATCTGGCAGGTATATCTGGTTCTGCATTAGATTGGTTTTATTCATATCTTTCTGAGAGGACTTTTTCTGTAAGGGTGGGTGAGTTTTATTCTTCCACAGCCTCTCTGATGTGTGGGTTTCCGCAAGGTTCAGTCCTGGGTCCATTATATATTTTCCTTTTATGTCATTCCTTTAAGCATGTATTATTCAATCTTTGAATGACATTTCTTATCATATTTTATGCAGATGACCTCCAGTTATACATGAATAGTTAAACCTCACCAGCTTGACATACTCTCCACCCTGGTTAACTGTCTAAACCAGATCAGTGACTCGCTCTCCAACAACTACTTTATCTTAAATTCCAATAAAACCAAGACCATGATTGTAGTCCCTTTTGATCTTCATCCAATAATCAGTCAGACACTTTCTTCTTTTTGCTCTTCTCCGAAGTCCAGTGTTAGAAATTTGGGTGTTATGTTTGAATCCTCTCTTGGTTTTAATTCCCATATAAATTCTATTTCATGTTCATGCTTTTTGCATTTAAGGAACATTTCCAAATTGAGAGCTATTGTTTCTTCAGGTGAGCTTGAAAAAATAATCAATTTGTGTCTTCACGACTAGATTATTTCAATGCTTTGTTTACTGGTTTAGACAAATCTTTTCTTTCTCGTCTCCAGTATATACAAAATACTGTAGACAGACTACTCACATGTTCTAGAAAACGAGATCATATTGCTCCCATATTATATACTGTACGTTACATTGGTTACCAGTGGAGTTTAGGATTCATTTTAAAGTTCTTACACTTACATATAGAGCACTACATGGACAAGCCCCATCTTATTTATTTGATCTCCTCAAACATACTCCTGCTTGCACTCTTAGATCTGAAGCCCAGGACCTGTTAGTTGTTCTTTTTACGAGACTCGAGACCAGGAGGGACAGAGCCTTTCAATCTGTAGCTCTGAGGCTTTGGAATAATCTCCCACTCCAGCTACGTTTAGCTGACTCTGTGGACTCTTTTAAAAAGCAGCTGAAAACTTTTTTGTTTAATGAGGCTTTCTGTTGAATTTCAATTCAACTGCTTTTTAATGGTATGTCTGATATTTTTCAAATCTTTGTCTTGTGTTTTATTTGCTCTCTTTATTTTTTCTTTCTTTTCTTTTTAACCTGTTGAACTCTGTTCAACTTCCCTAAAAACGCCTAAAAATAACATGCCCAAAGTAAATCAAAAGCTGTTCTTCAACCCTTTGCAGCATCTTCATGGGGTTAGTCTCATTTAAAAGAAAACACTCTGAATTTTTTGGCAAAACAGTCATAATCTCTCTAAGTGCTCCTGCCACTGAGTAACAAGAAAGTTCGCCTGGGTGTTTTTTTAGATACAAATGCTTGCAAATAACATACAGCTGTCAGATACTGGCTGGAAAACACCACAGAAATGTAGAACCAAGTGTTTTCAAGCGCAGGTCAAAATTTTGTAAAAAATACCACAAAAAATGAATAGATTACACAGCTTTTTTCTCAGGTTGTAACAAGGCTGTGTCTGTACTGGAAGACCGGAAATACAGCTTCTTTTTTTTTTAAGTGCGCACTGAGACGCACTAAGATGCAGAGACGTGACCGCCCGCAGAATTCACAGAGTTCAAGGGGTTAATGGTGTTTCTGTTAAGTAGTTTTTTTATTCTATTTTATTGTACAGCACTTTGTGACTATATGTCTGTGAAATACACTTTATAAATACACTATACTTACTTACTAAAGATTAGATTTGTGTTTTAAGAAAGGAACCTTCTTTTACTGTATGAAAGCTCAGCCAAGTCAACTGGATGAAAGTATTTTTTTACTTCTGAATTTAAGATAAGTCTTTATTAGTCCCACAATGGAGAAATTCCAGGATTGCAACAGCACAGGGATAGCAACACTGAGAGCAATAATTTAGAAGATAAGAATATAAGAGCAGGTGAATATATATATATAATTTATATATAACAGTTTTTTTATGGTCTTGTTATATTATAATGAATAATAGCATAGTTATTATATGTCTGTTAACATCCTTCTGTTTATTCAGTCCTGCCTGATTAAGTGATTTGGATGAATAGTGAAACATTTCAGAAGTAAATCCATTTGACTTGACTGAGCTTTCATACAATATACTTACTTGCCTGGGTGACTGAGAATCTTCATCAACATTCTTTGTTGTTGATTTTTTATTAAAGCTTGGGAAAGGATCCAAAGGCCTTTGTTTCTACACACATACAAGTGTATTACATAAAAATTAAGTAAAGCATGCATGAGCTGGGGTCATATAGGCTCTACTATGGAAAGAGTCATTTTAAAGCATTTTTCCGCCAAATAATTCTGCATTGGGCTGCAAAAACATACTGTAATTGAGCTTTAAAATTAATGCAAAATAGCAGATTTATAAGAATAAAGTAACTTGTCAAGATTAGTAACAGGAGAGTTGAAAAAAAATTAACCTTTTTCTGCTAAATTTGTGACTTTTTTTCATAAATTTCTTGTAACTTTATTAATTGTAATAAATTAGCTTTTTTCCTCTAAAATTGTGATTTTTTAAATCAACTTGCAAATTTTATCATATAAATCTCAGACTTTCTTAGTACATTTGCAACTTTTCTTATAAAGCTACAAATATTTCCTGTAGATTTTTTTAAACAAAGCTGCAGGGTTATCGGCAATGGTTATCGCAAAAACAGATGTAGTTCCAGAGTCCCAGTTTGCAGCAAAGCCCGGCAGTGCAAGCACTTGCAAAATATAAAATGTGCATGTTTAAAACATCTGTACCTCCTCCCCTTTCCAGGCATGGTTCAGAGCATCATCAATCGATAACTCTCCAGTCTTCACCTTGTGCATAATGCTCAGCTGCATCTCATTGCTTAACTGAAAATGAAACAGAGAAGACTGATGAGTCCACATTTGACAAGCAAGCACCAGAGCACTGCTTGTTACTTATGCTTTGTATAATGTAAAATAAGAGATATGATCTCATTCCCAAACTGTGTACTGGAAGCATCTGTCAGTCTCAGCTCACTGGAAAACCACTGTGACAAACTTGTTCAGTTGACATTTAAATCAGTTAAAAATACTATTACAGAAACACAAAGCCTTTCATGAAGCAGTCATTTCTGAGTAAAGAAGTACTTATGTGTGTGGGACTTTTAACAGGAGGGAAGTCAAGTTGAATTGAGGAAGTAAAAAACTGTAGACAGCCTTAATGTGAATCAGAATAGTGCTTCCTTTTTTCTTTAGGTTTACTACACAGCTGACAATTATGAGAGTGAGTCGACTGGAACCAAGGAACAGGGGGAAAAAAAGTTGTTGATTATCTGACTCATCTGCAGAAACACTGATTTTAAGCTTTCATGAGGATGGTAGCACTTTCCCCTTGAAAGGTTTAACCATTTGATGCTGGCCTTTTTGTATAGATTCATAAGTTCGCAACTTTACCTGTGGCACATCCACAGCCCAATCTTTCCATCCGGGATGGGTGATCTTTTCTTTTTGATCCCAAACTCGGCATTGTGAGTGTTTAAATTTCAAAGAAAACACAGATCGTTGCAGTTATCAGTCCATATGACCTGCTGCTGGCTGCGCTTTGCCCTGTGTTGTTCCTCAAGCAATGACCAAGAGATATGCTTGACTGGCTAGAAAACAGATGTGATTTGTTTCACGCTTTGTACCACCACCCTCTTTTCAGCTCAGGTTTCATTCTAGTTATGGCATGTAGGCTGTTTAGCCACACCTGCAGCAGAAAGACTTTATCAGCACACCTGCAAACATGTCGTCACCTGCAGGGAGAAAGTTTTTCTGCTTTTCTTTATGTAATCTAATAGAACTATAATATAAAAGGTTATTTCACAAAACTGTACTAAAGTAGTTTTATTGCAGTGTGGTGGACACAATACACAGGTGTAGCCTGCTTTCACAATCAGAAAGGCATGAGGAAACACGAGGACAATGGACTGCGGGAGGGAGCTCACCGGGAGGTTCAGACTGGGCAGAGTTTAGACATCTCCCAGGAAGGGGAAAATTAGAATGGAGTCAACCAGACAAAGACGTGCCTTTCACCACCTGCAGCAGCAAGCGGGTGCGTGGATACGCAGGAGGTGAATGTATTGTAATTTATGTAACAAGTGTTATGATAATTGCATCACACAATTCCTTTGTATATACACGATGCATAATGCACCAGCCCCAGTTTCTATGAGTGGTTAATAAAGCTATAAGGGCAGAACGCAGAGAAACTGGGGAGGCTTCTCAGCCTCAGCGCGGCTGCACTGAGGTCCATGGCTGTACATGTTGTTAGAGGGATAAGTAAAGATTCTGTGTCGTTCTATGCTTGTGCCTCGCCCCACATCCTTTCCTTTTACCCTCTACATTGGTGACCTCGATGTGATATGGACCGTCTACCCCATTTGCCACGCTGTGGAATCCAGATTACCAAGGACCACCGGCATCCTTTCCATCCACACTGCAGCGCGCTCACCTGTTCCTCTCTCCACATGCGGCCCACCTAGAAAAGGCCGAAGAGAGCGAGCAGCGCGGGGGGCCAAGACGTACCAGGATCAGCGAGACGAGCACACCACAGAAACAGCCTGAAAGGGGAAGATCAGCACCATCTGCGTTGTTTCAATCTCCCCGACCCTGGCTTCACCGCCTGACAGCGGGGTTTCGGCGCACAGAAGCCCCGTGCGCAACGGCCACAGGATTACGAGGATAGCTGCAACTTAAAGCTACATGGCCATGGCGCCAGACGTGCACGACACACACCAGGACAAACCAGCTCCAAGAACTTATACCTTGTCCTCAGCTGCTGCACATCCCTACGGAACAGGGCTGATCACCATCCTCGGATCCTTTAGGCTTGTGCATCGCACCTAAAGGAGCCGGGCAGCTTCACCCACAGGACTTGTATTTGTTTCCCAGCTGCTGTGCACCCACTGGGAATTAGGCCGATTGCTTTCCCCAGAGCCTTTAGGACTGCCCCTGCACCTAAAGCAGATTTGGCAGTTTCCCTGACACAGCTTAAGTTCTTTCACAGCTGCAATGCACCCTCGGGGAATTTGGCCGATTGCCTTCCTCAGATCCTTGCAGGATGGAGCTCCACACCGAGGAGGAGTCGATAGAGACTTATTTTTTTCTCAGCCGCTGCGGTAAACCGGAGAGTTTACCGGAAAAGCCCCACACCCAAGGCTGATCTACACACAATTTTGGCGAGGCCCAGAGGCTTTTAACATCACAGGCCGGCACTCCATTGTTTTCCCCACCTCCCCCTCATCCTCCACATCGTTTTTCCGACACCTCTGTCCCAAAAAGCCTGCAGATTGCCGGCTTTGTTCCATCAAGCACGATGCGCACCGGACCCCGTGCGCCCACGCATCATGGCCATCAACGTGTTGGAACTTGGAGTGGAGCAGAAAGTGCTTTTCACCCCTTCCCCTTTCCCCCCACAGACTGACATGCCCTCCGACACACCTCACCAGCAGGACAGTTCGACTGGATCAGCGACCCCCCACTGCAGCTGCTATGGGCGCCGACTTGAGCCCAAAGGACCGGGGGGTTACAGCGCCCCCCCCCCCCCCCGTTCTGGTGGGGGGTGCTGTGTGTTGGACACAATACACAGGTCTAGCATGCTCTCACAACCAGAAAGGCAGGAGGAAACATAAGGACAATGGACTGCGGGAGGGAGCTCACTGGGAGGTTCAGACTGGGCAGAGTTTAGACACCTCCCGGGGAGGGAA
Source organism: Pholidichthys leucotaenia (assembly GCA_020510985.1). NCBI lineage: Eukaryota > Metazoa > Chordata > Actinopteri > Cichliformes > Pholidichthyidae > Pholidichthys > Pholidichthys leucotaenia. The sequence continues at coordinate 260,939,338 of CM035843.1, forward strand.
AAATTAACATAGAGTCAACCAGACAAAGACGTGCCTTTCACCACCTGCAGCAACAAGCGGGCGCGTGGATACCCAGGTGGCAAATGTATTGTAATTTATGTAACAAGTGTTATGATAATTGCATCACACAATTCCTTTGTATATACACGCTGTATAATGCACCAGCCCCAGTTTCTATGCGTGGTTAATAAAGCTATAAAGGCAGAACACAGAGAAACTGGGGAGGCTTCTCAGCCTCAGCGCAACCTTGGGCTGTACATGTTGTTAGAGGGATAAGTAAAGATTCTGTGTCGTCCTATGCTCATGCCTCACCCCACATCCTTTCGTTTTACCTTCTACAGCAGGATATTTTTTTACTCTTATTTGAGTATATCTATTAGGAAAAATATTTTAAAAAGGAAAAATTGGGAAAAATATTTTTATTCCTGTACATTGATCATACTCTGAGTAACTTTTTCTTTCACTGATTTAAAAACTAGTTAGAAATAGACTTGTTTATATTGTGTTAACTTTTTCTTACCAGAAATGTCTTAATCTTTAGTCATTTTAATGCATTTATCAGAGTATTTAATCATTGTTCATCTATTATGCCCCAGGAAATATTAAATTATTACTGCCTACTGTTCTTTTATTTCCACAAATGGCGGACCAGGTCCACATCCAACCCTGAAGCCTTTTGATAGAGAGCCTAAGTCACGTGTAACACCCACTAACACCTACTTACTTTAGGTGTAGTACCCTTTTGGTAGTGTTGTGTTATGGCAGTGTAGTTACCTTAACTTTACTACCTGAACAAAAGGGATAATTGGGCCAGATCAGACAGATTACAGGTTTGTAGGAGCCTGGAGGGCGTAACAACAGATGACACAACACAGATACATGGGAACTTGCAACTATATATATTTTTACAGATATGTACACATAAACAAAACCACGGCGCTTACAACAATAATAATAAAAAAAAAATAAAAATAAAGTACTCAAAAATATATTTACAATATGTACAGTTCTTGGTATCAGTCCAGGTGACCAGTTGGGTCACTTTTACCAGTCAATCGGGTTCGGGCTTCGGCTCGCCATCCAGATCTGGAGAATCCACGTTCTGGTCAAACCAGTCCAAAGAAAAAACCTGACCTACAGAATAGGCCAGACACAACAAATAAGCAATGGTCCAAAGCTTATCACATGGGCCTCAAACATAAATACCCTAAGTTGTACAACAACAACTTTCCTTTTTTAAACACCTTTAAACCACAGATGCAACATTCACTCCCAAACAACAGTCAGCAGTAGTGAAATGAACCTTTTTCTAACCATTACAGCTCTGAAAAAACAACCTCCTCCTGTGCAAAACCTAGCCAGAATTAGCATCGGAGGGTTAGCATGTTAAGCTAGCACAGCAATTTATCACAAATTTGACACATTAAAACACATATAAACCACAGGTTCAACATTCACCATTAAGTAGCAATCAATGGCAAGGGAATTGGGCCCTTTGCTAACCGTTACAGCTTTGGAAAATAGCTTTTTCTGATGAAAAAACTAGCCGAAATTAGCATCGGCGGTTAGCATTTCCCATACACACTAAATGGCACTTACCAAGCCAAGTGACACGTGCGTCATGGGGTTCCCGCGCTCAACGTGCATTTACAGCCTTTGGATCCAAATCTTAAAATTTAACAAACGGGGCATTAGAATTTGATAATACAGCAATGTCTCATTGCAGGTGTTTGTTCAGGCTTACCAATCTCAAGTTTTATCCGAGACAAAGACTGCTATTAGCACGTTAGCGTCGCCATATCATCAAGGACCGTCTCTCTCTCTTGGTCGGAGTCTTTCGGCGACTGGCGTGACTGAGCCAAAAAATGCAAGTCATACCCAGACCCGGAGAGAGAGCACTTAACCCACTGGCTGGCGCTGCTAAACAACAGCGCAGCCATTGGTTGCTCAAAATACCAAATAAAAACATTTGGAACTTTATCAAAACTCCCCAGAAAATGTTCCCTACTGTTTTATGAATATATATTTATTTAAATATTCATCTTTAAATTATTTACTCCCATTGTGAAATGGGTGTTTTTCTTTTTAAAAGCGGTATCAATATTCATATTTTTATTCACGTTTTTAACACTGGGTTACACACGCCTCCTCAATTTTTGCATATGGGACCTTAAAGATGCACTCCAGCACCTCTAAAAAACATCTTGTGTGGTACCTGTACCAAAGACTTCCCACCCCAAAGATCTGAACAGCTACATACCAGTGGCTCTGATGTCCCACTTGATGAAGACCCTGGAGAGACTGCTCCTTGCTCACCTCCGCCCCCTGGTGGGACCAGCGATGGATCCACTCCAGTTCGCCTACCAGCATGGCATTGGGGTGGAGGATGCGGTGATCTTCCTTCTTCACCGTTCTCTGTCCCACCTGGAGAAGCCCGGGAATGCGGTGAGGATCATGTTCTTTGACTTCTCCAGTGCTTTCAACACCATCCAACCGATGATCCTGAAGGACAAGCTGTTGTGCGCAGGGGTGGACCAGCACCTGTCATCATGGATCCTGGACTACCTCACAAACCGGCCTCAGTTTGTGAGAACCCGGGACTGTGTGTTCGACACGATCATCGGTAGCACGGGGGCCCCCCAGGGAACGGTTTTGGCTCCCTTCCTGTTCACCCTTTATACTGCGGACTTCTCACACAACACAACACACTGCCATCTACAGAAGTTCTCTGACGACTCTGCGATCGTTGGCCTCATCTCCATTGGAGATGAGGCCGTCCTCCAAGTACAGAGGACTTATCCAGGATTTTGTGGACTGGTGCCATCGGAACTGCCTCCAGATCAACGCGAGGAAACTAAGGAGCTGGTGGTGGACTGCCGCAGGCAAGGACAACCCCTCACAGCACCAGTAAATATACAGGGAACAGACATCGAGATGGTGACATCCTACAAGTACTTGGGTGTTCATCTGAACAATAAACTAGACTGGTCACACAATACCGACGCACTCTACAAGAAGGGACAGCGCAGGCTGTTCCTGCTGAGGAGACTCAGGTCTTTTGGTGTACAAGGGGCGCTGCTGAAGTCATTCTATGACACGGTGGTGGCATCAGCCATCACTTTTGGAGTGGTCTGCTGGGGCAGTGGCATTACAGCAGCCGATAGGAAGAGACTGAACAAACTGATCAAGAAAGCTAGCTCTGTCCTGGGGCAGCGCCTTGGCCCAGTGGAGGAGATGGGAGAGAGAAGGATGGTGGCTAAACTGTCATCTCTGCTGGAGTCCGAGTTCCACCCTATGCAGGACATACTGAATGCACTGAGGAGCTCATTTAGCAGCAGACTACATCGTCCTAGGTGCACAACCGAGAGGTTTCGCAGGTCCTTCCTACCTACGGCTGTCAGACTGTACAACCTAAGCAGGGCTGCTCGCAGAGATAGCAAAAAAGACGTGACAACCTAATAGTATTGAATGCAAAAGACGCAATAGACTTACACAATGGTCCCCTCCGGTATACAACTAGGAAAATACCGGTCGCTATGGAGGGTGAGAATATGTATGGGTACATAATCATACTATGTAGGATAACTAAGTAGATGGTTGTGCTGTTTCATTCCATCTAGCTACAATGCTCCGCACTGTGTGTGTTTATATATTTATATATTTATTCCATCTAGCAACAATGCTCCACGCTGTGTGTGTGTTTATATATTTACATATTTATTCCATCTAGCTACAATGCTCCGCACTGTGTGTGTTTATATATTTATGTATTTATTCCATCTAGCAACAATGCTCCACACTGTGTGTGTTTATATATTTATGTATTTATTCCATCTAGCTACAATGCTCCACACTGTGTGTGTGTTATATATTTACATATTTATTCCATCTAGCTACAATGCTCCACACTGTGTGTTTATATATTCATATATTTATTCCATCTAGCTACAATGCTCTGCACTGTGTGTGTTTATATATTTACATATTTATTCCATCTAGCTACAATGCTCCACACTGTGTGTTTATATATTCATATATTTATTCCATCTAGCTACAATGCTCCACACTGTGTGTGTTTATATATTTACATATTTATTCCATCTAGCTACAATGCTCCACACTGTGTGTTTATATATTCATATATTTATTCCATCTAGCTACAATGCTCCGCACTGTGTGTGTTTATATATCTACATATTTATTCCATCTAGCTACAATGCTCCACACTGTGTGTTTATATATTCATATATTTATTCCATCTAGCTACAATGCTCTGCACTGTGTGTGTTTATATATTTACATATTTATTCCATCTAGCTACAATGCTCCGCACTGTGTGTGTTTATATATCGACATATTTATTCCATCTAGCTACAATGCTCCACACTGTGTGTTTATATATTCATATATTTATTCCATCTAGCTACAATGCTCCGCACTGTGTGTGTTTTTATATCTACATATTTATTCCATCTAGCTACAGTGCTCCACACTGTGTGTTTATATATTCATATATTTATTCCATCTAGCTACAATGCTCTGCACTGTGTGTGTTTATATATTCACATATTCATTCCATCTAGCTACAATACTTCGCTCTGTGTGTTTATATACTCATATATTTATTCCATCTAGCTACAATGCTCCTCACTGTGTGTTTATATATTTATATATTCAGTCCATCTAGCTACAGTGCTCCGCACTGTGTGTCTATATACAGTGGGGCAAAAAAGTATTTAGTCAGCCACCAATTGTGCAAGTTCTCCCACTTAAAAGATGAGAGAGGTCTCCAATTTTCATCATAGGTATACCTCAACTATGAGAGACAAAATGAGGGGAAAAAAATCCAGAGAATCACATTGAAGGATTTTTAACCACTTGCGCTCCGTTGTTCCGCGGGCGGGCAAGTCTCTGCGTCCTATGACGCACGAGGGCGCGCGAGAGCGCGCTCGTGCGCCCTCGTGCGCATGACGCATGATGGTGGTGATGGTGATGTAGTAGCGTCCAAGCGCCACTCAAAAAAAAACTGCAGAGACAGCCGCGAACAGATTAGTTCATCTGATTGACCTCTCATTCGACTAATAAGAGCCTTGAATTGGGTTTCTGAAACCTTGAAGAACCAATGAATGAAAATCTAGGAAGGAGGACCCGCCTACTGTGAACGCAGGAGCCAATTGAAGCACAGAAATTCTGGCTGGGTGAAGCGATATTTACTGCTGCAGAAGGACTCTGTATGAATCTCCTACAGACCCAGGCTCACCCAGCAGCATGGAGAACACCCACAAGTGGGACCTGCACTCATTCCAGCAGAATAGACGGAGGCCGACGACAAAAGTCGTAAATCATTCACCAAAACGGCAATAATGGAATTATATTGATCGGGATCCACGAGCGGAGCAGCGTCGCGTTTGTCTGACGCGTGGGAAGAGCTGTTCGCCACGACTCTGCTGCTTTGAAGAGGTAAGGTGTTATAAGCTAAATTATTATTTATCCCTGAAAACTGTAATCCAAAAATGACTTTTGACCGATCGGTAAATTACAACTGTACTGCGCACGAAATACGAAGTGCGTGCGCCGCGATAAACGGTTCATTTGCCGTGTTCGGACCGTGAATGCCCCCCCCCCCCCCCAGCAGAAGAGGAGCGGGGGGGGGGGGGCACGGTCCGAACGCTCCCCGGTCCGCGGGGGGGTAAGCATATCAGTCTATTCCATCATGTAGCGATGGCCCTCTTCTGTAGCGAGGGGGGGGACGTTCACGGTCCGTTCACGGTTCCCCCACACACACACACACACACACAGTAGCGGGGGGGGGGAGCCGCTGTGAAAACATGCAAGGAAAAAAAAAAAAGAGTGTATTCCGTCATGTAGCGAGGGCCGAATTTGGTCCTTGGTAGTGGGGGGGGGGGACGACCCCCCGCCCACACACACACACACAGACACAGCCCTGAGTGTGACCTCTCATTAGAGCCTAAAATGAAGATTCTACATTGAATTATTCAAAAGTTACAGACGTTTTTCCAAACTGTGCCATTTGGCACAGTTTGGCACAGTTCCATAACGCCTGGGAACAGCCTGAGAACAAAGCTGTGTAAAATATTCATTTTTGGTGGTATTGTTACCAAATTTGGATCTCAGCTGGATAACACTTGGTTCTACATTTCTGTTGCATTTTCCAGCCGGATCGGACAGCTGTGTGTTATTTACAAGCATTTGTATCCAAAAAAACACTGTGTCCAATTTTTTTTTCTTCAAGTTCAGTATGTTTAGATGACTGTAACTCAGTGGCCGGAGCACGTAGAGAGATTATGTTTTTTTTGCCAAAAAATTCAAAGTGTTTTCTTTTAAATGAGACCAACCCCATGAAGATGCTGCAAAGGGTTGAATAACAGCTTTCGATTTACTTTGGGCACGTTATTTTTGGGCATTTTTAGGAAAATTGCCCGGAGTGCAAGTGGTTAATGAATTAATTGGTAAATTCCTCAGTAAAATAAGTATTTGGTCACCTACAAACAAGCAAGATTTCTGGCTCTCACAGACCTGTAACTTCTTCTTTAAGAGGCTCCTCTGTCCTCCACTCGTTACCTGTATTAATGACACCTGTTTGAACTCGTTATCAGTATAAAAGACACCTGTCCACAACCTCACACAGTCAGACCTCCAAACTCCACTATGGCCAAGACCAAAGAGCTGTCAAAGGACACCAGAAACAAAATTGTAGACCTGCACCAGGCTGGGAAGACTGAATCTGCAATAGGTAAGCAGCTTGGTGTGAAGAAATCAACTGTGGGAGCAATTATTAGAAAATGGAAGACATACAAGACCACTGATAATCTCCCTCAATCTGGGGCTCCACACAAGATCTCACCCTGTGGGGTCAAAATTATCACGAGAACGGTGAGCAAAAATCCCAGAACCACATGGGGGCACCTAGTGAATGACCTGCAGAGAGCTGGGACCAAAGTAACAAAGGCTACCATCAGAAACACACTATGCCGCCAGGGACTCAAATCTTGCAGTGCCAGACGTGTCCCCCTGCTTAAGCCAGTACATGTCCAGGCCCGTCTGAAGTTTGCTAGAGAGCATTTGGATGATCCAGAAGAGGATTGGGAGAATGTCATATGGTCAGATGAAACCAAAATAGAACTTTTTGGTAAAAACTCAACTTGTCGTGTTTGGAGGAGAAAGAACACCATACCTACTGTGAAGCATGGGAGTGTAAATATCATACTTTGGGGCTGTTTTTCTGCAAAGGGACCAGGATGACTGATCCGTGTAAAGGAAAGAATGAATGGGGCCATGTATCATGAAATTTTGAGAGAAAACCTCCTTCCACCAGCAAGGGCATTGAAGATGAAACGTGGCTGGGTCTTTCAGCATGACAATGATCTCAAACACACCGCCCAGGCAACGAAGGAGTGGCTTCGTAAGAAGCATTTCAAGGTCCTGGAGTGGCCTAGCCAGTCTCCAGATCTCAACCCCATAGAAAATCTTTGGAGGGAGTTGAAAGTCCATGTTGCCCAGCGACAGCCCCAAAACATCACTGCTCTAGAGGAGATCTGCATGGAGGAATGGGCCAAAATACCAGCAACAGTGTGTGAAAACCTTGTGAAAACTTACAGAAAACGTTTGACTTCTGTCATTGCCAACAAAGGGTATATAACAAAGTATTGAGATGAACTTTTGTTATTGACCAAATATTTATTTTACCGAGGAATTTACCAATTAATTATTTAAAAATCCTTCAATGTGATTTTCTGGATTTTTTTTTCTTATTTTGTCTCTCATAGTTGAGGTATACCTATGATGAAAATTGGAGACCTCTCTCATCTTTTAAGTGGGAGAACTTGCATAATTGGTGGCTGACTAAATACTTTTTTACCCCACTGTATATATATATTTATATGTACATATGTATACTCGCTGCTCTTGTTTTTCTCTTGCCTTCTGATTGTTGCTCTGAGTGTTGCTATCCCTGTGCTGTTGCAATCCTGGAATTTCCCCATTGTGGGACTAATAAAGGCTTATCTTATCTTATCTTATCTTAAAACCACCTCAAAAACAAATGTGTATTGCCCAAAATAGTATATTGTGGCTTTTTACCAACAAAAAAACTTTCATTGCCTTGGATTTGCTTGGAAAGCGCTTTTATATCTTCCACCTACTTAAGTATGCGCAGAGCTATGAATATTCTAATTATCTCCACCCATACTCCCGCCCACCAGTAGAGTATGCTGCAAGGCCAGCCCTCCCCTCTTCTCTGACCTGAGGACACTAAAAACTGCTTCACTAAAGCCTTAGTCATGCTGCATTTCCCCTCTAGTCCGCTTTGGTCCGCGTGCACTTTGGACAAGCCCAGTACACACGTGGCGCTGTACGTGCTCACTTTTTTCATCTACCCTAGCCAAGCGGTTGATGCGTGCACACAACCATCATTTGCAGTTTCACTCCCACTCTATAGGTAGCGCCAGTATGCTGACGCGCCAGATTGTCACCAACAAAGAAACGCGAGAGCAACGCACATCAACAGCAATGGCGTTGTTTAATCATCTCCAAGAGGAAGAGGAGCTGCTGCTCTAAGAAAGTATGTATGTATGATTCATGTATGTTTTTATTCTCGTCTCCCGCTTCTTCATTGTCTTCTTCATCTACTTTGTCTTTGTATGCTGTGTCGATATCGCCACCTCATGAATGGGACATTCAGTGTTGCGCATGCGCTGTCGATGTGTTCATGTCGTGGTAGGCGGTGCAGTCACAAAATGTGGGCTGCACACGGTCGTCAGCGGTCGAGCACTGCAGACACTAGCAGACTGGAGATGATGACGTAAATTTCGTCACACGAGGTGTCCAGTTACATGTACGTGGACAGCAGAGGTGCAGCATGAATCCAGCTTAAATAGTGACCAATTTGTTATGTCAGAATAACATGAGACTGGAGCCGCATTCACCTGAGCACTGAACTAACTTTATTATAGAAAAACAGCTCAATGTATTCCCTAGCTGTAGCCTGCCTGACGTCATCACCCTCAACCCCCGGCCAGGCTACGGCAAGCCCCAAATGTCAAATCCCCACACAACACCCCCCCCCCCAAAAAAAAAAAAAACCATGGAGAACCCCCAGAACATAAGTAACAAACTTTTTTTTTTTTTCCAACTGAACAGCAACACTTAGTCAACTATATGGGCGTCTCAGTAGACTTGTGGGACACATATGTGGGTTTCATATGCACAAATGTGTATCACCTGATGCTTCATATGTATATCACTGTATGCTTACTGTATGCTCCACGTCTCAGATGAACAAAGGACTGAGCCTCCTCGGAGATAACAGGAGGATGTGAAATGTGGTCTATGGTATGCAAAGAGATGGCCGTGGGGGATTTCCTGGCTGCCAGTGACTTTGGTGTGGGGGTGATAAGATCTGAAAGGGATGCATTGTTACTGGGGATTAAATGCATTGTGACTGGAGCTTTGAAGCTCCTGGGGTATTGAAAAGGGATGAAGGTCTGGTTTCTTCCTCTTTCTGTATTGTTGATGTTGGAGAATGTGAATAAACCTGACTCGTGAGATAAACTCTGCCTCGTCCTTTCACATTTCCACAGACTACCAGAATGCCCCCCCCCCCGTATTGGGGCGGATTATTCTGCCACCCATTCCCAGCACACATTAGCCAACGCTGCCTTCAGAACATAGTCCTCCAGGTACTTGGGCCTCTGACGTGTTCTGGCCGAGTGTCTCCTAGAAGGGGAACCTGCTCCAGGCACCGTCGGCCACACCTGCGAGTCCCTAACCCAAGCATCCGATGAGTCCCAACCCACACCAGTCCGTTCCACCGTAGCTCCTGGACTCTGTGCAGGCAAGGACTTCCTATGTCGGCTGGAGTGCCACCGTGACCCATCCAAGAGCTCGAATGTGTCCCGGCCCTGCCACCTCACGATCTGTAGGGGCCCCGTCCAGAAAGGTTGCAGCTTACGCGTGCAGTTGGGATGTTTAATCCAAACCCGATCCGACACCTCCAGTCCATGAGCCCTCACCCTGTACTTCCTGTCGAACCATCATTTCATCTTTCACTGTTGGGCAATGACCTGGTCCCGTGTAGGATCTGTGCTCCCTGAAGAAGGGGTCATGGGTGGTCTCAGTCGGTCCAAAGGCAGGTGGAGTTCACGCCCCAGCATGAGTTTCGCCGGGGTGCACCCTGTCGTAGCATGGGCCGTTGCCCTGTAATGGAGGAGTGTGCTCTGAAGGGTGTCCGGAAACATGAAGCCATCTGCCAAGTGAGCTCTCAGCCTGTTTTTCACAGTCTTGTTGAAACGGTCTATGCCCCCATTGGCTTGGGGGTGATAGAACACGGTTTTGATGTGTTCCGTGCCCCTAACGTCCAAAAACTCCTCAAGCCCCCCAGAGGTGAACTATGGGCCATTGTCTGTAGTGATGGCATCCGGGACCCCCCATCTGGCAAACAGTGACAAGGGGAAACCCATAACCACATCCGTCGTGACTGAATTAGTGGGCAACACCTCTGGCCATTTAGAGAACAGATCGTAGACCACAGGCAAAAACCGGCAGTCCGGGGGTGCTGTATGCAGTTCGCCGCAGATGTCTAATTGGATGTGCTTCCAAGGGCCCTCTGGGTACAGTAATGGTCACAGGGATGGGGGGAGGGGGTCCGCCGGTCTTTCCACTCTCCAAGCACGGGACACAGTTCTTTACCATAGTTTCAATGTTCTTATCAATACCAGGCCACCAAACTGAATCCCTGCAATGCTGCTTCACCCTGACCATGCCCAGGTGACCCTCGTAGAGCATCACCACAACTCGTGATCTCAGAGACACCGGAATCAACGTACAGTATCCCCTCGCCACACACACACCATTCCAACAGCTCAGTTCATCCTTAAATTGGTAAAAAGGTGCCAGCTCGCCCTGTACTTTTGCTGGCCAACCCTCCCTGATGACCGGGCACAGTTGTCACAACGTGGGGTCCTGTTCCGATTCTGTCCAGAGCTCCTGGAGGGATACCATGTCCCGAAGGGGTCCTTGCAGCATGCTGACCAGATCCGCCTCCACGGGATCGTCACCGTCATCATCTGGTTGCGTGGTGTTGGTCGTGGCACAAGACAGGAGGTCCACCCCATGTTCTCTTTTCCAGGGGTGAACTGGGTAGTAAAGTTGTAGGCCCTCAGCCGCTCCGTCCACCTGTGGATCCGTAGGGGTCTGTGTTCCAAGCCCGTCGTCTCCAGGAGTGTTGTCAGCGCCCGGTGGTCCGTCCACAGTGTGAATTGGCACCCGTAGAGGTAGATGTGCCACCATTCACACACCCAGACACAGGCAAGAGCCTCCCTCTCACCCACGGCATATTTCTGTTCAGCCGCTGAAAGAGACCTCGACGCGAACGCCACTAGGCGCTCGGTACCATCTCGCACCTGAGACATAACCGCCCCCATCGCCAAGCCAGATGCATCACAGGTCACAAAAGCCAGCAGTTTTGAATCAAAGTGAGGCATCACTGGAGGGAAGGTGAGTTGGGACTTCAGCCTAGCGACCGCCGCTGAGCAGGCCGGGGTCCACTGCCACGGTGCATCCTGTTTCAGAAGAGCCTGGAGTGGTTCAGTTGTCTCTGAATAATGGGGAATAAAACATCCATAAAAGTTCACCGTGCCCAAAAATGAGGAAATTTGTGCGGGTGTCGTGGGATCCAGGAGATGCAGGACCGCCTCCACGTTCGAGTGCAGGGGCCTCAGACCCTCGGCCGCCAGCCGGAATGCCACAAACTCGATGGAGTCTGCTGCAAAAATGCACTTTTCCCCATTCAATGTGACTCCGTGGTCCTATAGCACCTCCATCACTCGTCCCAAACGGCCATCGTGCTCCTCCCACGATGCGCCGTGGATCACGATGTCGTCCAGGTACACCACTACACCCTTGAGGCTGGCCAGAATCGTGGACATGACCTTCTGAAAGCATCTAGGCACTGGCCTCAGACCAAAAGGCATGTGGGTGTACCTAAAAATGCCCATGTGGGTCATGAACGCTGTCAGGTTCCTGCTGGCTGGGTGAAGAGGCACCTGCAGGTAACCCTGGCGGAGATCCAGCTTTGTGAATACCCTTGAGCTGCTGAACGTTGCGGTGAGTTCTTTCATCGTAGGGAGCGGGTATTTGTCTGGCACAATCACCTTATTCACCATCCTAAGGTCAATACATGACCGGATACGGCCCGTCTTCTTCCTGACCACCACGATGTTCGATATCCAGAGTGAAGCATCCACCCTCTCGATGATGCCAGCTTTGAGCAGTCTGTTCGGTTCCGCCGTGATATTGTCCCGCAGAGCGAGAGGAAGCCGCCATAATGGTTGTATTTTCAGTGTCACACTTGGGTTGATGAGCAGGCGGTGGTAGAACATCTTAATGCATCCAAGGCCCACGAACAATGCCAGCCAGTGGACAAGCCATTCAGGGAACACCGTCAGCACCGTTGAGCCCTCTGGGTCCGTGATGGAGAATCCCAATTCACCCAGCAGGTCGATCCCAGCAAGTCAGCCCCCTGGCACGCAACCTGGAAGGTGAACACAGAAACTATCTTTAACCCACATTTCACCGAGAAGCTGACTGTGCCCACCATTTCAATTTCAACGTGACCATACCCAAACATTTTCACCACCCCTGCATTGATGGTTTTGCCCGGGAAAAGTCTTTTCAATGTAGCCATACTTAATATGGACTTACCGGCTCCTGAGCCCATCATAAGCAGCACATCAACTCCGTCCAGCTGCAGGACGTACCACTTTAACGGTCCCTTCTTTGCGCCCGCTACACACCTGCATCATGTTCTCGGGCTCCACCACCAATGGTTTAGTAATGATGGTGCAGGCCCTGTCCCGTGCCACAGTCCACCACCTTTTTGGGGGTCTGCCCTGAAGAGTTAGCTACATTGCTAGCAGTCAGACTTGGAGGGAAAACTTGAGTAGCTAAGTTCTCTTTAGCTAGCACTGGCAGGCCCAGCTGGGCAGTGAACTCAATCCGCCTGGTCAATTCAACCACCTTCTCTAGCATCCGCAACATCCGCAGTCAGCGTCAGCTTGTCTTTCAGCCACTCATTGTTCATACCGTGAGCTAGCTTGTCCTGGACTAGCTCCTCCTCGATAGGCCCGAAGGCGCACTCTCTTGCTAAGCTATGGAGTTCCATGATGATGGATTGGGTGGACTCACCAGGTCACTGTCAGCGGTCAAAAAATTTATATCTTCGCACCGTGATCTTGGAATGGTCCCTGAAGAAATAGTCCCTTAAGTCCAAACCTTCCTTCAGTGAGCCGTTGTCACCCAGTGCAAAAAATATCTGTTGGCCGTCCTCACTGAGGCAGTGAACGAGTAGGCTCCTTCGTCTCTCTTCATCGGTACTGTTCAGACCAGCCATGGCCACATACACTTTGAATGTCTCCCGCCAGCAGCCCCATGGTATAGCTGGCATGCCCAGAGACTGTAAAAATGGAGGTGGCGGTCTAATGCACACTCCCATGGTTTATTCTTGCCAGCGATGGAAAATTATGGGCGGCTGCGGTTGGTTTCGCACAGTCCCCAGAAAGTGATGCTGACTGTCAGTGTGGTCAGTGGTAGGTAGGCCATGAGCCTCCATCCGTGGAGCCACATTGACTCCTCCCTCTTTACCTGGGGGAGTGAACTCAAGTGTTTAGCCATGCCCAGTGCTTAGCCTGATTGGTTAATGTTATAACCAATCAGGCTAAGAACGAAAGCTTACATAGCTAGAGATGTTCTGTCCAAAGTCGCCCATTGGGGGGGGGGGGAGCTTAACTGGAAATTCACAGCATGAAAACACAGACTTGGGACTACAGTCTGATTTTGCTCTTGATGTGTCTTGTAAGTTGCAAAAAACATGTTAGACATGTGAACAGAAAAAACGTGATTTTTGGCAGAGTGTCACTTTAAATTGGAAAAAATCTCAACTAAAGTGAATGGCAAGAGAGAAGTTTTGCTACGAGTTACACATATGATGTTTCTCAATTTAAAAGATAATTTTCCATGTAAATAACAGTGTAGGTTGTTGTCTAAGTGTTAAAGTATAAGGCTGTGAAAATAAGTAAACTGAAAGACAAACCCAGATGTAACTTACATTATCATTTTCAAAGAAGCCCGGGGGGAAGTACAATACAATATTTGTGCTGTGTTTGTCCTCTTTGGATCCTTCTTTCATTGGTCAGGAAACAGGAGGTAAGCTTTGAGAAGGAAGTCACCATAATCGTGTTTGGTGATGTGTACAGTCTAAGATAAGTAAATCTAGTCCACTAGGTGGTTTCACAAAAAAATTAATATTACTCTTTAATTATACAACAACTTAGCCTGGTGACATAGGTGTAAGGACAGCCCTGGATAGAGTTAGATCTTTGACGAGGCCCTGTCAAACCATGGCAAAATGCTCAGTGAAGGCAGGCAAGCAGACCACATTCCACGGACCAGCAATCCAAACATGATGCAAAAACAAAAGCCAGGGAGCTATGCCAGACAATGGTAGGGTTGTTTCCAGTTTTTGTTAGTAGTCTGATATTCATATGGTAGCCATTCTGTGTATTTTTGACTGACAGACTACATTATTTCTTTATTTTACTTCACCTTTACTTAATAGGGCTGTCTACGCTCACATCACTGATCACGTGAACTTAGAATCAGAATCAGAATCAGAATGAGATTTATTGCCATTGTTCATGTAGTACACAAACTAGGAATGTGTCTCGGTGCAATGCTGCAACATTAAACAGAGAGTAACACTAAAGATAAAAACTATGCGTGCAATAAAAGGTAGAATAAGAATAAGTAATGCTAATCTATGCAATTTTTAAATATATTAACAAGAGCAGCAGATATTGTGGAGTTCCACATAGTGCAGTCGGCAATGCAAAAAGAAAACAAGTGATAACTGTCATGAGTCCGGTTGAGCTGCTGTACATAGTGCAGGAGAGTCTAATAAGTCACTTAGTGTTCAGCAGTCTGATGGCAGAGGGGAAGAAGCTGTTCATGTAGCGGGAGGTTTTAGTCTGAACGGACCGAAGTCTCCTGCCTGAGGGGAGGTGGGCAAACAGTGCGTGTCCAGGGTGTGAAGGGTCGGCTATGATCCGGCCTGCACGCCTCCGGGTCCTGGAGATGTACAGGTCCTGGAGGGATGGGAGCTTGCAGCCGATCACCTTCTCAGCAGTGCGCACAATGCGCTGCAGTCTTAGTCTGTCCCTGGCAGTGGCTCCTGCGTACCACACAGTTATGGAGGTGGTGAGGATGGACTCGATGATGGCCGTGTAGAACTGCACCAACATCTTGGTGGGCAGCTTGAGCTTCCTCAGCTGCTGCAGGAAGAACATCCTCTGCTGGGCCTTTTTGATGAGGGAGCAGATGGTCGGCTCCCACTTGAGGTCCCGGGTGATGGTGGTGCCCAGGAAGCGGAAGGAATCTGCAGTGGTGATGGGGAGTCTGTGAGGGTAAGGGGGGGCAGAGGAGCTGTGACTTTTCTGAAGTCCACAATCATCTCCACTGTCTTCAGAGCGTTCAGCTGCAGGTTGTTGTGGCTGCACCAGGATGCCAGCCGGGCCACCTCTCTCCTATAGACGGACTCATCGCCGTTGGAGATGAGCCCGATGAGGGTGGTGTCGTCCGCAAACTTGATCAGCTTGACAGACTGGTGGCTGGAGGTGCAGGAGTTGGTGTACAGGGAGAAGAGTAGGGGGGAAAGTACACAGCCCTGGGGTGATCCGGTGCTGATGCTTACAGAGTCCGAGACAGTCTTTCCCAGCCGCACATGCTGCCTCCGGTCCGTCAGGAAGTCGGTGAACCACCTGCAGAGGGAGTCAGGCACGTTGAGCAGGGACAGCTTGTCCTGGAGCAGAGCGGGGGCGGATGGTATTGAATGCAGAGCTGAAGTCCACAAACAGGATCCTGACGTAGGTTCCCGGGGAGTCCAGGTGCTGCAGGATGGAGTGGAGGGCCAGGTTGACTGCGTCGTTCACAGACCTGTTGGCTCTGTAAGCGAACTGCAGCGGGTCCAGGAGGGGAGTGGTGATGGTCTTGAGGTGGGGCAGGACCAGGCGCTCAAAGGACTTCATGACTACAGAGGTGAGCGCTACAGGTCTGTAGTCGTTAAGTCCAGTGATCCATGGCTTCTTGGGGACAGGGACGATGGTAGAGGTTTTGAAGCAGGCCGGCACGTGGCATGACTCCAGGAAGGTGTTAAAAATGTCTGTGAAGACAGGAGTCAGCTCCTCCGCACAGTGTCTCAGGGTGGAGGGAGACACGCCGTCCGGACCGGGGGCCTTGCGCGGGTTCAGTCTGGAGAACTGTCTGTGCACGTCCTGCTCACTGATGGCAAGGGCGGGGGGGGCCGCCTTTGATGAAGTGGGGACCATGGAGGCAGTGATGCTGGGGGGAGGGGGGAGTTGGGCACAGCTGACGAGGTGTTAAAACGGGCATAATGTTGGGACAGTCTTTGACAAAGGGCTTTGTCATCCTGTCCCTTAGAAGCCTGAGGCCGATAGTTGGTGATTTGCCTCAGTCCTCTCCACACAGAAGCAGAGTCGTTATCAGTGAACTGCTGCTGGAGTCTCTCAGAATACACAGATTTAGCTCTCCTCAGCTCTCTGCTAAACTGGTATTTGGCCTCCTTGTAGCAGTCCCTGTCTCCACTTTTCAACGCTGCTTCCTTCTCCTTCCTGATCTGTCTGAGCTTAGCTGTGAACCAGGGCTTGTCGTTGGAGTAACTCACCCTGGTGCGCGATGGAAGAATGCACTCCTCACAAAAGTGGATGTATGAGGTCACAGTGTCCGTGTACTCATCCAGATCATGCGTGGCTCCTTTAAACATGTCCCAGTCAGTTGTTTCCAAGCACGTGCGCAGCTCCACCACAGCTTCACTGGTCCATTTCCTCGTAGACAACAGGTTTTGTGAGCTTCAGTCTCTGTCTGTGTGTGGGGATCAGGTGGACCATCACGTGATCAGATAGTCCGAGTGCAGCGCAGGGAACAGCGCGATACGCGTCCTTAACTGTAGTGTAACAGTGATCCAGCGTGTTCTCTCCTCTGGTGGGGCATTTAATAAACTGTTTGTACCGGGGGAGTTTGTGGCTCAGGTTGCTCTGGTTAAAGTCGCCAAGCACAATAACCAGAGAGTCCGGGAAGGTCCGCTCCGCTTGCTGAATGTGATCCGCGAGCACGCGCTGAGTCTCGCGCACGTCTGCGTCGGGCAGGTTGTAAACAGCGGCCAGAATGAATGAAGCGAGCTCACGCAGGGAATAAAATGGCTTGCAGTTGATGAATAAATATTCCAAAGCAGGAGAACAGTGTTGGGAGATCACAGTTACATCGGAGCACCAGCTGCTGTTGATGTAGAAGCAGACTTCTCCACCTGTGGTCTTGCCGGAGAGCCCCATGTCTCGGTCAGCACGAAACAGCTGAAATCCCTCGAGGAGGAGCGCGCTGTCCGGTGTCTTTTCCTTGAGCCAGGTCTAAGTGAAGCAGAGGGCACACGAGGTGGAGAGGTCCTTAAATCGCATCAGCAGTCTCAGCTCATCTACCTTGTTATAAAGTCAGTTGACGTTGGACAGAAAGATCCCAGGCAAAGCCATGCGCGTGCCTCTCCTGCGAAGCCGCACCAGGACGCCCGCTCGTCTTCCTCTCTTTCACCGTCTCACTTTTTGGGCTAAAAAGTGAACCAGATCAGCGGCAGGAGCCAAAAAAATTGGGAGTAGGTCCGTGGGAGAGAAAGTCCTGATATTTAGTAGCTCTTCACGGGTGTAAGAGCAGGCAGACACACATTTGACGAACAAAAACAAACAAAACAAAGCACAGCGAAGCACCATGGCGACCACTGTGGGCGCCATCTTGGATCCATCTCAGCCAACTTAGCCTCATCAGCAGAGCAAGGTATAAACAAACCTCCTTCTCAATGTATTTCAATGGAAATGTTAGGAATATGCCGAAATGGTGCACAATTGGCTCATGTAGCCATCACCATCTTATGAAAGATGATAATGGCAATCAGAAATACAAGTTTTTTAGATTCCCATTAGGCATCATAGATTACTGTAGGAGAATGTTGTGGGCTAATGATGTGTACATGAGAATTACATGATTCTATACTACAGGCCAGCGCTTTACCTTCATCCAGCTGCTGGATGTAAATATTTACATTTTTTTGGACCCGTGAAAAAAAAAATTATTTTTTTTTTTATCAATATACTTATTTTTAGAAGAACATGAAGACTTATGCTGTGTTTGAAATGTTCACTCATTCCCCATATAGTGTACTATATAGTGAATCAGCTATTTTGTAGTGCTGTTTGAAACCTTAACTTAAAATTTCATTCACTATATAGCACACTCAAAATATCCCATAATGCATTTTGAAAAGTAGTGTACAATGGATGGTCACTACATTAGCCAATGTATCCCATAATGCAATGTGCAGCCAAAGGAGCAGTGAGAGGAGAACTTCACATCACAACATAAACTACCTTAATGTATTTATATTTATTAATTCAGTAAAAAATGATTTGATTTAATACATACAAAATACATGCAAGTATTCATTTTTTTTACCATCGTTAATCTGTTACGTTTTACTGTCTCACCATGATGATGTCATTAACTGTGCCACGAAAACAAGCTGAGTAGTGTCCGAAAGCTGATCATTTTATTGTAATATTGAGTTTACTATATCGTCCACAATATACACAATATATGTTCCCTGTGACGAACACAGGGAACACGGAGTGGGCTTTGCAGTGAAGAACACCTTGCTGAAGATGGTGGAACCAGGCAGCAATGGCTCTGCACGACTCCTCACCCTCCGCCTCAACACCACTCAAGGCCCAGTCACCCTCGTCAGTGTGTATGCCCCAACACTGACAGCCACACCAGAGGCAAAAGACGAGTTCTACAAGAATCTCGCAACAACTGTCAGGATCATCCCCAACTCTGAACAACTCATTCTCCTTGGAGACTTCAATGCCAGAGTGGGTGCTGACAAACGACTCCTGGCCCTCCTGTCTTGGACCATTTGGCGTGGGTAGAATGAACGACAACGGACAGCGGCTGCTCGAGTTCTGCACATATCACGATCTGTGCATCACAAACTCATTCTTCATGACCAAGCCCCAACACAAGATTTCCTGGCGACATCCGCGCTCAAAGCACTGGCACCAGCTGGACTTGATCCTGACCAGGCGCACCTCACTGAAGAACGTGCTAATCACCCGTTTGTTCCAGAGTGCAGATTGTGACACAGACCATTCATTGGTGTGTTGCAAGGTCAAGCTGCAGCTGAAGAAATTCCATCGTGCTAGACAGCCTGGAAAGGCACGGATTGACACCAGCAAGATGGCCCAACCAGAACTTGTTGAGCAGTTTGCCTCCACCTTTGAGAAGGAACTTGATGTACCACAAGAAGGAGAATCTGCAAAGCAGAAGTGGGAAGAGCTGCAAAACACCATCCACCGCACAGCCTTGGCTACTTTTGGGAGGAAGACCTCGAAGTCACAGGACTGGTTTGATGCCAAGTTGACCGAGATGACCCCCGTCATTGAAGCCAACCGCTCAGCACTTGCTGAGTACAAGAAGTACCCAAACGAGAAGAATCTCCAGATTCTCAGGGCTGCGAGAAGCAAAGTTCAGCTGACTGCTCGGCGCTGTGCCAACGAGTACTAGACTCAGCTCAGCCAAGACATTCAAACCGCTGCCATAACAGGGAACATCCGTGGTATGTACGATGGCATCAAGAAAGCACTTGGTCCGGCTCAGAGCAAGACGCCCCCCCTCAAATCCTCCACTGGGGAGATGATCACAGAAAAGAACAAGCAGATGGAGAGATGGGTGGAACACTACTCCGACCTCTACTCCAGACAAAACACCATGACACCGTCAGCCCTTGATGCCATCGACTGCAGCTTGGCCGCTGGCAAGGCACCCGGCAACGACGGCATACCCCCCGACCTGATCAAACACTGCAAGACCGCCCTACTGCTGCCATTGCATGACGTCCTCTGCCAGTGCTGGAAGGAAGGTGCCGTACCACAGGACATGAGGGACGCCAAGATCATCACCCTCTACAAAAACAAAGGGGAGAGAAGCGACTGCAACAACTACAGGGGCATCTCCCTCCTCAGCGTTGTTGGCGAAGCCTACGCACGAGTTGTTCTCGTTCGCCTACAGAAGCTTGCCGAACGTGTCTACCCCGAGTCTCAGTGTGGCTTCCGCGCTGAGCGATCGACGGTAGACATGATATTCTCCATCCGCCAACTCCAGGAGAAATGCAGAGAACAGAACATGCCCCTCTACGTAGCCTTCATCAACCTCACCAAAGCGTTCGATCTGGTCAGCAGAGAGGGCCTTTTCAAGATCCTGCCAAAGATAGGATGCCCACCAAAGTTGCAAAGCCTCATCGAATCGTTTCACACCAACATGCAGGGGATAGTGCAGCACGACGGCAACGTCTCAGAGCCATTCAACATACGCAGCGGAGTGAAACAGGGCTGTGTACTTGCTGCCAACCCTCTTGGGATTTTCTTTGCTATGCTCCTGAGGCATGCCTTCAGCACAGCAACAGAGGGAATCTACCTGCACACAAGATCTGACGGCAGGCTTTTCAACCTCGCCCGCCTGAAAGCCAGAACCAAAGTACGCAAGGCTCTAATCAGAGACATGCTGTTCACAGATGACGCTGCAGTCGCAACCCACACACAGCAGGAGCTTCAGACCCTGATGGACCGCTTCTCCCAGGCATGCAAGGACTTCGGGCTTACCATCAGCCTGAAGAAGATTAACGTCTTGGCGCAAGGCACGGAAGCACCACCAACCATCACCATCGATGACTATGAGCTGGAGGTCATGAATCAGTTCACGTACCTGGGGTCCACGATCAGCAACAACCTCTCCCTTGATACAGAGATCGACAAGAGGATTGGAAAATCAGCCTTCACACTCACTCGCCTCACCATACGAGTGTGGGAGAATCCCAAACTCTCTGTCAAGACAAAGATGGCAGTGTACAACGCCTACGTCATCAGCACACTGCTCTATGGGAGTGAGACGTGGACAACATGTGCCCGGCAGGAAAAGAGACTGAACTCCTTCCACTTGCGCTGCATTCACCACATCCTGGACATATCCTGGCAGGACAAAGTGCCCAACACAGATGTTCTCTCCCGCGCCGGCCTTCCCTCCATGTTCACTCTACTCAGGCAGCGCAGGCTCCGCTGGATAGGCCACGTTCACCGTATGGAGGATGGCAGAATCCCCAAAGACGTCCTCTACGGAGAACTGGCGACTGGCAGGAGAGACGTTGGCCGCCCACAGCTGCGCTTTAGAGACGTCTGCAAGAGAGACATGAAGGCCCTGGAGATCAACACAGAGCGCTGGGAGGACCTTGCAACGGACCGCTCCAAATGGAGAGGCACCCTGACCAGACAGCTCAAGGCGGGTAAAGAGAGACTGAATGCTGCAGCAGATGAAAAAAGGACCCGCAGGAAGAACCACCACAGACCCAGCAGCACGGAGACCACCCACAAGTGCGACCTGTGTGACAGGGACTGCCATTCGCGCATCGGCCTGTTCAGCCACAGGCGGTGCTGTTCCAGCAGAGCAGACGTTTAGGATTCTCTTCCATGGTCATCATAGACCGACGGAGGCCGACGACGATCCTGAGTTTACTATATCGTCCACAATATCTGAATTCACTATAACGTGAGTAGGGAGGGAGGGAGTGGACATTCCAAACACAGCATAATATTCTGCACATTTCTAAACACTTTGTTGATGTACTAATTTTTTTTTAATATTTGTTTTCATGGCAGTGTCGCCCGGAAAACATTTAAATGAATTTATGATCCATGCTATTCTATTTTTTTAATGGAATCAGAATCAGAATCAGAATCAGATTTATTGCCATTTTTCATGTAGTACACAAACTAGGAATTTGTCTCGGTGCAATGCTGCAGCATTAAACATGATAAAAATAAAGATAGAAATAAAAAACTATACATGCAAAAAAATGTAGAATATGAATGAGTATTACTAGTCAAGCAATTTTTAAATATATTAGCGAGCAGCAGATATTGTGGAGTACCACATAGTGCAGTCGGTAATGCAAAAAGAAAACAGTGATAATTGACGTGAGTCTGGTTGAGCTGCTGTACATAGTGCACGAGAATCTAATAAGTCACTTAGTGTTCAGCAGTCTGATGGCAGAGGGGAAGAAGCTGTTCATGTGACGGGAGGTTTTAGTCTGAATGGACCGAAGTCTTCTACCTGAGGGGAGGGGGGCAAACAGTACGTGACCAGGGTGTGAGGGGTCGGCTATGATCCGGCCTGCACACCTCCGGGTCCTGGAGATGTACAGGTCCTGGAGGGATGGGAGCTTGCAGCCGATCACCTTCTCAGCAGCGCGCACGACGCGCTGCAGCCTTAGTCTGTCCCTGGCAGTGGCTCCTGCGTACCACACGGTTATGGAGGTGGTGAGGATGGACTCGATGATGGCCGTGTAGAACTGCACCAACATCTTGGTGGGTAGTTTAAGCTTCCTCAGCTGCCGCAGGAAGAACATCCTCTGCTGGGCCTTTTTGATGAGGGAGCTGATGGTTGGCTCCCACTTGAGGTCCCGGGTGATGGTGGTGCCCAGGAAGCGGAAGGAATCTGCAGTGGTGATGGGAGAGCCTGTGAGGGTAAGGGGGGGCAGAGGGGTTGTGACTTTCCTGAAGTCCACGATGAAATGAAAATGAAATGAAATGAAAAGGTTTATTGTCAATACTACCATACGTGCAATACATACAGGAGAATTGAAATTTGACTTGACATTGAGCGCGCTTCTGTCAGCGCATCCCATAGCCGCGGCAGCCCGAAGGCGCCAGTCGAACAGGAGGGTCAAGAGGGCAAGGGTCAGGGTCAGGGAAAACACAATAGGCAGAGAGAAAAAAACATAGTTATCAGAATAACGCTCGTATAAGCTCACATAAGCTCATATAGCTCATATAAGCTCAAATGAGCCAGATTATGATCACACAGAAAAAAAAACCCTCAATGCACAATTAGCAGACAATAGATCACACATTACAAAGGCAGAGAGAGGCAGTGAATGTATATGTACATCAGTGTAAATGAATCAGTCGTGTATGTTGAATGCAGTGTGTAGTGTAGGTGTGTCATTGCTAGTGAACAGCAGAGGGCACCCTCTGGCAATGGATAGATATTATTCAGTCATGTGTTCTATAGTCCAGACACATGGTAACGCTGTCCTTGGAGCTCGGTCTGTTGAAACAATAGCAAATGTCGATTGTTTGGGTTACCACTTCTCCAGCCTTATCTTCATCGAGGAGGAATGTAAACAGGGCACCAAAACAAGGTCAAAATCTGCACAGTGTACTCAGAGAATAGAATTTTCCTCTCTTCATGCGATCCTGTGCTTCATAATTTCCATAATCATTCCATGGAGAGCACCAGCGACTCCAGATGTATACCATTCTTCTGAATCAACCATCATTCAGTTCACCACTGCCGCTATCAGTGCACTCCCCGACTGGTCGAATTTGTTGTTGAAGGAGCGTTGCCGGGTCCGCTTTGATCAGCTCTCCCAACTTTAATTTCTGATACATCAGGAACTCCAGAGGCAAAATAGAAATCCTGTGATCAAGCCAAACAAATAGAGATGTCTTCCGCATCTCAGTCGAATCACACAGACCCATGAATTCCCAATTGTCCATGAGTCCAGGGCTCCCCCTAGCCCGATCTTCTTTTAAAGTGGTGTCAATTGCATTTAAGCATATAAGCCGCTTTTCCAGATCCATAATTTCCATTTGGATTAAGATTCAGCCAGAAGAAGGGCAAAAGACACAGACATCGCAAGCGGGGAATAGTATCAGGGGAGGAGAAGAGGAGAGAAGACAAAAAGCGTCTGCTGTCTCTGATAGCCGGAAGTGAAGAGATCATCTCCACTGTCTTCAGAGCGTTCAGCTGCAGGTTGCTGTGGCTGCACCAGGACGCCAGCTGGGCCACCTCACTCCTGTAGACAGACTCGTCGCTGTTGGAGATGAGCCCGATGAGGGTGGTGTCGTCCGCAAACTTGATCAGCTTGACAGACTGGTGGCTGGAGGTGCAGGAGTTGGTATACAGGGAGAAGAGTAGGGGGGAAAGCACACAGCCCTGGGGTGATCCGGTGCTGATGCTTACAGAGTCTGAGACAGTCTTACCCAGCCGCACATGCTGCCTCCGGTCCGTCAGGAAGTCGGTGATCCACCTGCAGAGGGAGTCAGGCACGTTGAGCAGGGACAGCTTGTCCTGGAGCAGAGCGGGGCAGATGGTGTTGAATGCAGAGCTGAAGTCCACAAACAGGATCCTGGCGTAGGTTCCCGGGGAGTCCAGGTGCTACAGGATGGAGTGGAGGGCCAGGTTGACTGCGTCGTCCACAGACCTGTTGACTCGGTAGGCAAACTGCAGCGGGTCCAGGAGGGGAGTGGTGATGGTCTTGAGGTGGGGTAGGACCAGGCGCTAAAAGGACTTCATGACTACAGAGGTGAGCGCTACAGGTCTGTAGTCGTTAAGACCAGTGATCCATGGCTTCTTGGGGACAGGGATGATGGTGGAGGTTTTGGGGCAGGTCGGCACGTGGCATAACTTTAGGGAGGTGTTAAAAATGTCTGTGAAGACAGGAGTCAGCTCTTTCGCACAGTGTCTCAGGGTGGAGGGAGACACGCCGTCCGGACCGGGGGCCTTGCGCAGGTTCAGTCTGGAGAACTGTCTGTGCACGTCCTGCTCACTGATGACAAGGGCCGGGGGGGAGGGGGGGACCGCCTTTGATGAAGTGGGGACCGTGGAGGCAGTGGCGCTGGGGGGAGGGGGGGGAGATGGACACAGCTGATGAGGTGTCAAAACGGGCATAATGTTGGGACAGTCTTTGACAAAGGGCTTTACCATCCTGACCTTTAGAAGCCTGAGGCCGATAGTTGGTGATTTGCCTCAGTCCTCTCCACACAGAAGCAGAGTCGTTAGCAATGAACTGTTGCTGGAGTCTCTCAGAATACACAGATTTAGCTCTCTTCAGCTCTCTGCTAAACCGATATTTGACCTCCCTGTAGCAGTCCCTGTCTCCACTTTTCAACGCTGCTTCCTTCTCCTTCCTGATCTGTCTGAGCTTAGCAGTGAACCAGGCTTGTCCATTGGAAGTAAACTCACCCTGGTGCGCGATGGAAGAATGCTCTCTTCACAAAAGTGGATATATGAGTTCACAGTGTCCGTGTACTCATCCAGATCATGCGTGGCTCCTTTAAACATGCCCCAGTCAGTTATTTCCATGCACGTGCTCAGCTTCTCTCCAGCTTCAATGGTCCATTTCCTCGTAGTGCTCACAACAGGTTTAGTGAGCTTCAGTCTCTGTCTGTATGTGGGAATCAGGTGGACCATCACGTGATCAGATAGTCCAAGCGCAGCGCGGGGAACAGCGCGATACGCGTCCTTCACTGTAGTGTAACAGTGATCCAGCGTGTTCTTTCCTCTGATGGGGCATTTAATAAACTGTTTGTATCGGGGGAGATCGTGGCTCAGGTTGTTCTGGTTAAATTCACCAACCACAATAACCAGAGAGTCCGGGAAAGTTCGCTCTGTATGTTGAATGTGATCCGCGAGCGCGCGCTGAGCCTCGCGCGCATCCGCGTCGGGCGGGACGTAAACAGCGGCCAGGATGAATGAAGCGAACTCACGCGGGGAATAAAAAGGCTTGCAGTTAATGAATAAATATTCCAGAGAGGGAGAGCAGTGTTGGGAGATCACCGTTACATCAGAGCACCAGCTGCTGTTGATGTAAAAGCAGACTCCTCCTCCTGTAGACTTACCGGAGAGCTCTGTGTCTCGATCAGCACGAAACAGCTGAAATCCCTCGAGGAGGAGCACGCTGTCCGGAGTCACTTCTTTAAGCCAGGTCTCAGTAAAACAGAGGACACACGAGGTAGCAAGGTCCTTAAATCGCATCAGCAGTCTCAATTCATCTACCTTGTTAAAGAGAGAATTGGCATTGGACAGAAATATGCCAGGCAAAGCCATGCGCGGGCCTCTCCTGCGAAGCTGCACGAGAGCGCCCGCTTGCCTTCCTCTCTTTCGCCGTCTCACTTTTTGGGCTAAAAAGTGAACCAGATCGGCGGCAGGAGCCAAAAAAACTGGGAGTAGGTCCGTGGGAGTGAAAGTCCTGATATTAGTAGCTCTTCACGGGTGTAAGAGCAGGCAGACACACAATTGACGAACAAAAACATACAAAGAAAAGCGCAGCGAAACACCGTGGCGACCACTGTGGGCGCCATCTTGGATCAAAGCTAACCAAGAACAGATAATGTTGTTAAGTCATATCACATTAATAACTGATGATTCTGCACCAACCTACCACTGTCTTTGCAAACTCTCCACATTGTCCCTGCTGTAGTGATTCAACATTGGTCAGATCTAGGGGGGTCCCCTTCTGCCTGAAAACCCCACAGCATTTTCCAGCCTTGTCTGCCTCACACAGCGACTCTGCTGAAGTGTGTCTAAAACTGTATATGCAGCATTTGCTTGCTGTTTCCAGGAAGTTAACCTGAAATATACAAGATGCTCACCTACTGAAACTGAAGGTAACCCAATGTGAGTGGTATATTAGTGCTAGTAGTAGATATCTTAATTATTACTTAGTTTAGTTTAATGTTTATTTGAAAGGGATATTACATACTAATGAACATTAATGAAAACGTAAGTATGCCAGACTTAGCAATTTGCATCTGTAGTCCCCCAGCAGGTCACAAAAACACACAATCATAAATGAGAAAAACATCTGGAGCAAAAATTGTACAAACTGGATATGCAAGAGTTAAGGTGCTGCTATTGTATAAGGAGAAGAAGCCATCTCTATTATCATTCAGACCATACAGCCAATCATGTACAGTAGAACGAAATTTCATTTCTCCTATCTACAACGTTAATCACATGTAGAATCAGAGGGGTCGCTGCCATGCAAGGCGCCACCCCAAACAACTTCTCCTTCCCCCATTCTGTTACGCTGAGCACCAAGCTAGAAGGCAGAAAGCACCATTTTTATATGGTCTTTGGTATGACCTGGCCAGAACTTGAACCCCCAACCTCCCGTTTGTGGGGCGGGTGCTATATCAACTAGGAGGCTTAGTTGGTAAAACAAGGTGGTAAAACACCAGTGGTATAACACCAATAACTCCTACAACTGCGATATTTGATTATGTCACTTTTTTTTCAGTCTGATTTTTTTTCCACCATAGGAGACTGCTTAGTTCCATTACTGTAAATTTAACCTGTTTTCTAAATTGTTTTCTCTAAAGTTCAGCTGATTTTTTTAAGTCTTAATACTAATGTCAGTAATATAAAAACACCACAGTGTGTCATGCTTTATTCACTCTCTTTAAAATGATTCACTCACTAAACCGGGCAATTTATTAAGCTGAGGAGAAACATGTCATCTTAATTTTTTACATATATCACATCTGTAACAATAATCACATTTTTTTGCTGTTTTCTTTTTCCTGTTTGTCTCTCTGAGGTCCATGGTGGTGAACCTGAGGGTCAGCAGTCAGAGCAGCGGTGAAGATAACAGGTTGGAAGCTAAATAAGAATATTACATGTTTACTGTTTATACCAGAAACTGCTACTGTATTTCAGTAAATTAATGTTTGGAAAAACTTTGCTTTTTGCAAGATTATTTAAGAAACTCTCAATATTCATTACAAAAGTGTGAGACATTCCAAACTGTTCTGATTTAACATTCACAATTATGCTTTTACTTTTGGAAATTTTGACATGTTTACCTGCTATTGCATGGCATCATGTAAATATATGTACATGCATTCAATTAATAAAATGTTTTACTGCAGTATTTTTCTTTGTGCTCCTAATTTTATTCTTGTGCTTCTGTATTTTTATGCCTTGTCGCAAAAGCAATGTAGGCATAAGGTAGTCACTCCATGTGTCTCTTTCTGTCTGTCTGTTACCAGCTTTTCAGCTCACCCACTCAAAATCAACTGGAACTGAAGGCTTGTATCATTGTATCGCCATATTTTCTCGACTTTTAATTTCCCACAATTTCTAGATAAGGCTTTGTTTTCAAAATAAGCACAAATTTAATTCACCTTTACCATCAAAGCAGCTGTGAAAAAAGGTATTGTAGTAACTATGCCTGCCCACTAGGAGTGGTAGTGTGACTTTTTTACAGCCCCTCATGCAACCATGCCACAGGCAGTGAGGCATCAGCACCTTGGTGCTTTCATTTATATCAGTTTTAATCGCTGTTTTGAAAATTGGTCTAACCGCTCCCATTCTCCAAACAGTTGGGACGACAGCATGTTTGATTGACAGATTGATTAAATAAGTAATTGGACAAATGAGAGATTATCTATGTTCTTTTCAAAAATTGGTGTTAAAAGACCATATTCATCTGTTGCTTTTGAACTATTCAATGAGCTGATGATATCTGCGACTTCATTTTCAGTTATTGCCAATATATTAAAAACTGGTTGTGTGGAGTTAATAGGACTAGAATTTTGATGAGGTGGATTAAATGATAAAAAAAGAGGCTCAGAGTAGAACCGCTGCTCCTCCACATTGAAAGGAGTCAGTTGAGGTGGTATGGGCATCTGTTTTAGGATGCCTCCTGTCGCTTCCCACTTGAGGATGTTTCAGGCACGTCCCCACTGGGAGGAGTACCCCGGGGCAGAACCCAGGACTCGGTTGGAGAGACTATGTCCTCCCAGCTGGTCTGGGAACGGCCTTGGTATCCCTTCTGAAGAGCTGGAGCAGGTGGGCTGGGGGGAGAGGAAGGTCTGGGCTTCTCTGCTTGAACTGCTGCCTCCGCGACCCGGACCTCCGGGAAAAGCGGTAGAAGATGGATGGATGGATGGATTAAATGAATGGGACATTTCTAGCACAGAGCTTAAGAAAAAGCTGTTAAACTCTGTAGACAATGACCCGTGGGATTCTGTACCATTTGTATAATATAAAAATTCCATGTCTCCATCATCGTTTTTGATCTGCTTTTATTAGTCAGTTTGTAAATATGACAAATTTTTTTGCCATCATCCTTTGCATTTTTGATAATGTTATTAAAAATATTACAGTTGGATTCTAGTGTTGCATGCAGAAATTAAATCTTCATATTATATACACTCATACCGTTCAAAAGTTTGGGGTCACTTAGAAATTTCCTATTTTTGAAAGAAAAGCACTTTTTTTTTTCAATGAAATAATCTTTAAACTAATCAGAAATACACTCTATACATTGCTAATGTGGTAAATGACTATTCTAGCTGCAAATGTCTGGTTTTTGGTGCAATATCTACATAGTGTATAGAGGCCCATTTCCAGCAACTATCACTCCAGTGTTCTAATGGTACAATGTGTTTTGCTCATTCGTCAGAAGGCTAATGGACGATTAGAAAACCCTTGTGCAATCAGTTAGGGTTCTGCAATGCTGTAATTGCTGCAAATGGAGATTCTTTGACAAAAGCAAAGTTTGACAGGAAAAAATTATTATTTCAAATACAAATCATTATTTCTAACCTTGTCAATGTCTTGACTATATTTCTATTCATTTTACAACTCATGGTGGTAAATAAGTGTGACTTTTCATGGAAAACACAAAATAACTGTCTGGGTGACCCCAAACTTTTGAACGGGTAGTGTATATTCTCTCTCCTGGGTCTGGCCTTGGTCGTGGCGAGGGAGCTTGTGTGTTCCAATGATCCGAAGAGCGCTACCGTCTAGAGCTTGCTCCTGGTAGGGGTCACCCTTGGCGGGGCCGGTTTCTTGGGGAAGTTCCAGACAAATGGTGACCCACAGCATGTCGCACGCATTAGATTGCAGCCCTATCATCCCACTATCCTACCCAGAGAAACCTACTTTGTTATGAAACCAATCAGAAGAAACCGGACTGCCTATTTCAGAATTGGACCCCAGCATGCCCCCGACCAACAAGTACGGATTGACCTTCACCACACCACCCATGTTGCAACGAGGAATGTCTCTTGATGTGATGGAGAGAGACCTCCAACAGCTGGAGTCGCTGTTGATGACGCAGAGTTGCTGGCCCAAAACCAGTAATGCTGGCATGTACTGGTTAATCTGATTGGCTCTACTATGCATGGTGATGACCACCCAGCCCTCAACCCGCAGGAGCAGTAAGTATTACAGTATATAAATACAGTATATATATATATATATATAGATATATATATATATATATATATATATAGATATATATACACACACACGACACGCTGTTCATGTTTATGAAAGAAACAGATGAAAAAAGAAATTCTTGACATTGTTACATAATTCAAAGACAAAAAAATCAACTGAATGTAATGATTTCAGTATGTTCTTGGTTAAATGTATTATTGATTGTATTGTTAAACACTTCACTTTCATATGCAACATGTCACTTACTGCTGGAAATTTCCAAAGAAAAATTAAAATAGCAAGAGTCGTTCCTCTGTATAGACTGTGACAAACACTTATTGTCAAACTACAGACCCATCTCCTTGTTACCTCAGTTCCTCCATAATACCTGGAAAAAATATTTGCTAAGAGACTAAATGATTTCACTGATAAGCACAATACACTCTGTGAACAACAGTATGGATTCAGTAAGTGGCCGACCACCTCACTGACACTCATGGACTTTGTTGAACAGATTACGGATGCAACAGATAGAAGAGAATACACAGTTGGAATATTTCTGGACTTACAAAAGCATTGTACAGTTGACCATAAATTACTCCTCAGTAAATTACATAAGTATGGCATCAGAGGAATTGCTTTTGACTGGTTACACAGCTATTTAGAAGACAGATATCATATGTTCATGTGAATAAGTACAGACTCTGAGTTGCTGAAGATGACGTGTGGGGTACCACAGGGTTCAGTGCTTGGTCCATTGCTGTTTATTTTGTATATTAATGATTTAGTTTCTGTGTTTAAATTGCTCAAGTGTATTGTATTTGCAGATGACACAACTTTTTTTTGTAGTGGGAGAAAATCTTAAGCAGCTTCTTGGATTCAGTAGAAAATGAACTTAAACAAATCAATCAATGGTTCACTCTGCCAATAGATTATCTATTCACCTTGGAAAAAACAAAATGTATAATATTTGGAAACCGCAAATTATATAATCACAGAAAAATTAAAATAGAACAGTGTTTGAAATTGACACAGTTTTCGAAACCAAGTTCCTTAGTGGTCATTGTTGATAACAAACTAACTGGAAGATCACACATAAATTATGTCAAACTAAAATGTCTAAATCCATTGCCGTACTGTATAAAGTTAAGGATCTCCAGTATCAGAAATCTCTTTGCATTTTATTAATTCACTGATAGTTGCTTTTATGACATACTGTGTGGAGATCTGGGGAAAACACATATAAGCAAACACAAACTTAATCTTTTTACTACAGAAAAAAGCCGTACGCATTGTATCAAAGAAACCTTACCGTGAACCAACAAATCCAATATTCATTCAATTACATACTCTTAAATTTAGAGATCTGGTAGATTATAATGTCATTCAAATCATGTACAAAGCAAATAATAACCAATTACCTGTAAATATTCAGAGACTGTTTAAAAAAAGAGAAAGCAAATATGAGCTAAGAGGTAACTCTGTTTTTAATAAGCCAGAGGTTAGAACAAATACAAAGTATCATTGCATGTCTGACACTGGAGTTAAACTGTGGAACTGTTGCTCTGAAAATATTAAAACATGTTCAACTCTGAAACAATTCAAAAAATTGTACAAAGATGAGAAAATCTCCCAGTATCTCACTGTAAATGCTGGGAGATAAATTTGTAATAACTTAAAGGTTTTGAGGGTTTTTTTCTTTTTTTGTCTAACTTGTTCTATTTGATTTTCTTTGTTGATTTTGGTAAGACTTAAATTTTTATGTTATTGATTTTAAAATTGTAACGTGGTAGGCACTATTATAAGCACTAGCTTCAGCCTACACCCTTTCGTTGTTCTTTTGTGTGTTCTTATTGTATTGTATGTGTTTATTATTATTATTACCAAATAAATTCATTCATTCATTCATTCATTCACACACTACTCACAGAAAGTTAGGGATATTTGGCTTTTGGGTGAAATTTATGGAAAATGTAAAAAGTTCATGCTACAGTGATATTAAAACATGAAAAGTAAGGCATTTAAGTAGAAGCATGCAATGTTATTTCCTCATCTCAAACTACTTATTGAAACAAAAGCCAACAACAGTGGTGGGTATACCACAACAAAAAATGTCAATATCTCAATAACTTGTCATGTGCCCTTGAGCATCAATTACAGCTTAACGACGTCTCATGCTGTTCACAGTTGACTTATTGTCTGCTGAGCATGGCATTGCACTCTTCTTAAGGGCAGGCCCTCAGGTCAATGAGGTTGTGGGGTGCAGGGTTACAAGCCTCTACACGGTGACTCAGCTGATCCCATAGGTTTTCTATGGGGAGTTCAGGTCCTGGAGAAAGTGCAGGCCACTCCATTTGAGGTACCCCCAGCCTCCACAGCTGTTCACTAATGATGCGACCTCGATGAGCTGGAGCATTGGTCATCCATGAAGATGAAATAAGGCCTGTGGTTGTTCATACAGGGGCACAATGACTGGATTAATTATGTTATTCAGGTAGTATTGGCTTGTCACTGTACCATTCACAAGGTGTAGGGCAGTTCTGTATTGGCTAGACACATCTGCCAAGACTGTAACACCACCACCACCAAATGCTTGTCTGGTGACAACAGTGGCTGATGCATAATGCTCTCCTTGACATCTCCAACATTGTTGGCGGCCATCATTTCTGCTCAACATGAATCGACTTTCATCAGAGAACAGCACTGAGGCCCCTGGTCCCTTGTCCAGCGTAAATGCTCCCTGGCCCATGCAAGATGATGACACCTATGCTTAGTGGTGTGGTCAAGTACCCTTGTTGGCTGTCCAGCACGCAGACCACACTGGTGTGCCCTGAATCCGATTGGAAGCTTTGTGTGGTAACGTATCATCACTTCCTGTGTTACTGGCTGTCAGTGTGGTTTGCTCTGTGGTTAGCTCTCCTCACTCTCCTGAGGATTATTGCCTTTAATTGAACAGCGCGGTGGCAGAGTGGTTAGCACTGTGGCAGCACAGCAACTCACCCTTGGCCAGGGGATCCTGGGTTCAATCCCAGCCCCCGACCAACAGTGATCTGTGTGGAGTTTGCATGTTCTCCCCGTGTCTGCGTGGGTTTACTCCGGGATTTCTCCGGTTTCCTCCCACATGCCAAAAACATGCAAGTTAGGTTAATTGACATCAAAACTGGGGATTCTAAATTGTCCTTGTATGACTGTGAGAGTGAATGGTTGTCTGTCTCTCTGTGTTGGCCCTGCGATGGACTGGCGATCTGTTCAGGGTGTACCCTGCCTCTTGCCCAAAGATGCTGGGATAGGCTCCAGCCCCCCCGCAACCCGAAAAGGATTAAGCGGAAGAAGATGAATGAATGAATGTATTTTAATCGCTTTTTTCCCCATCTAACGTGACCTCTCACTTCTGTTTAACAAGCCTCTTGCACCTGTGTGTGCACCTAGTGTCACCTAATCATTCTCTTTAGCCTTCTGTTCACCTTTCATCGGTGTTTGTGTTAGCTTCCGGTTAGCCACTAGCTATGGCTACTAGCTCTCCTTCCCCTTCTCCTCTGGTGTGCTCTCTGTGTCAGATGTTTAGCTACTCCTCTGCCTCTTTTAGTGTGAATAGTAAATGTAATAAATGTTGTCTTTTTGAGGTGCTCGAGGCAAGGTTGTGTGATTTGGAATCCCGGCTCCACTGCATTGAAACACAGTCAGCGCCAGTTAATAATGACGAGCTCTCCTTAGCTGCAGCGGAGCACCCTAGCATAGGGCCTGCTAGCTGTCCCCCGGCTTCCACCTGTCCTGAGCAGCCAGGAGAGAATGGGTGGGTGGCGGTAAGAAGGAAGCATAGTTGCAAGCCCCTGGTTCACCACCAACCTGTTCATGTTTCTAATCCCTTTTTCCCCCACTCAGCGACACACCCGCTAAGGAAAAAACTCTGATCATTGGCGACTCTATAGTCAGAAACATGAACCTAGAGACTCCAGCGGCCATAGTCAAATGCATTCCCGGGGCCAGAGCAGGCGGCATTGAGTCAAATTTGAAAATGCTGGCTAAAAGTAACTGTAAATACTCCACAATTGTTATCCACGCCAGCATTAACGACATCCAACTCCGGTAGTCGGAAGTCACAAAACTTAGTGTGGAATTGGCTTGTGACTTTTCCAAAATGATGTCTGCCTCTGTAGTATTCTCTGGGCCCCTCCCCAATCTGACCAGTGATGACATGTTTAGCCACATGTCATCCTTCAACCGCTGGCTGTCTGTGTGGTGTCCTGCAAGTGATGTGGGCTACACAGACAATTGGAACTCATTTTGGGGAAAACCTGGTCTTATTAGACGAGATGGCATCCATCCCACCTTAGATAGTGTGTCTCTTTTATCTAACAATCTGGCATCATTTTTATCCAAATTTCCAAAACCTTGACAACTCAGAGTTGGGACCAGGAAGCAGAGTCGCAGTCTTACACGCCTCTCTGCAGCTCCTCTTCATCCGTCACCCCTCAACTTAAATATTAGGTCTCTAACTCCTCTAACTCCCAAGTTGCTATTAGTCCATGATCTGTTAATTGATCATCAGATTGTTTGGTTTTTTTTTGTTCCCCTTGTCCTGTCAGGCAGCTAGGTAAGCAGAACAGAGATCTGTCACCCTTATTGTGCCAAAACAGATTTACTTTGCCAAAAGGAGCTTTATACAGTTCCTAACTATGTATTGTATATTGCTGTTAACTCCTCCTGTAATAACTTTTAATACTTTATTGAAATTATTTTACCCATGTAGGACCCGACAGGATGGGGAATCAGATTGAATTAATATCCCTTACAGAGATTTGGTTAGGGCGAGAGGATTATTATTTAAAGAAGTCTTCCCATTTATTGGTAGCTTTATTCTTCAAATAATCAATTCTTCATTAACTTTAGGCCATGTACTGCAGGCCTTTAAAACTGCTGTAATTAAACCCTTACTCAAAAAGCCAACGCTGGATCCAGGAGTTTTAGCTAACTATAGGCCAATCTCTAACTCCCTTTCATTTCAAAAATCTTGGAAAGAGTTGTTGCTACGCAATTATTTGACCACTTGCAGGGAAATGGTCTATTTGAAGAGTTTCAGTCTGGGTTTAAAATCCATCATAGTACTGAAACGGCCTTAATGAAGGTCACTAATGACCTCCTGATTGCATCTGATAATGGACTTGTTTCTGTGCTTGTCCTTTTAGACCTTAGTGCAACTTTTGATACTATCGATCATAATATTCTACTTGATAGATTAGAACACTCAATTGGACTTAATGGAACTTCGTTGCAGTGGTTTAGATCTTATTTATCTGATAGGTTCCAGTTTGTTCATGTCAATAATGAGTTTTCTTTCAACTCAAAGCTCAGTCATGGAGTTCCACAGGGATCTGTGCTAGGCCCTACTCTTTTTAGTTTATATATGCTTCCGTTAGGCAACATTATTAGGAAGCACTGTATACATTTTCATTGTTATGCTGATGACACACAATTATACCTGTCAATGAAGCCAGATGATAGTAATCAATTAGCCAAGTTAGAGGCCTGTCTTAAGGAAATCAAAGCTTGGATGACTTGTAATTTCCTGCTATTAAATTCAGATAAGACTGAAGTCATTCTTGTTGGTCCAAAAAACCTTAAAAATACCTTTCCAAATCAAACTTTTAGTTTGGATGCAGTTACTCTTTCTCTTAATAGCTCTGTGAGGAACCTTGGAGTTATTTTTGATCAAGATCTGTTTTTCAATTCACATATTAAATTTGTTTCTAAGACTGCCTTCTATCATTTGTGGAATATTGCCAAGATTAGGAGCATCTTGTCTCAGAGTGATGCTAAGAAACTGATCCATGTTTTTGTTAGCTCTAGATTAGATTATTGTAACTCTTTTTTATCAGGTTGTCCTAAAACATCTCTAAAAAGTCTTCAGTTGATCCAAAATGCTGCAGCAAGAGTTTTAACAGGTACTGGAAAGAGAGATCATATCTCTCCGGTTCTGCCCTCCCTTCATTAACTTCCCATAGAGTTTAGAATTAAGTTTAAAATCCTTCTCCTCACTTTCAAAACTCTAAACAATCAGGCCCCTTTTTATTTAAAAGAACTGATATTACCCTGTTATCCTAACAGAGCACTATGCTCCCAAAATTCTGGATTACTTGTAATACCTAGAATCTCCAAAAGTACAATGGGGGGCAGAGCCTTCAGTTATCAAGCTCCTCTCCTGTGGAACCAGCTGCCAATCGGGATTCCGGAGTCAGACTCGATCTCTGTTTTTAAGAATAGGGTTAAAACCTTCCTTTAAGATAAGATAAGATAAGATAAGCCTTTATTAGTCCCACAATGGGGAAATTCCAGGATTGCAACAGCACAGGGATAGCAACAGTCAGAGCAACAATCAGAAGGCAAGAAAAAACAAGAGCAGCTAGTATACATATGTACATATTAATATAAATATATATATATAGACACACAGTACAGAGCATTGTAGCTGGATGGAATAAATATGTAAATATATAAACACACACAGTGCAGAGCATTGTAGCTAGATGGAATAATATGTAGATATATAAACACACAGTGCGGAGCATTGTAGCTAGATGGAATAAATATGTAGATATATAAACACGCCCAGTGCGGAGCATTGTAGCTAGATGGAATAAATATGTAAATATATAAACACACACAGTGCAGAGCATTGTTGCTAGATGGGATGAAATAGCACAACCGTCTACTTAGTTATCCTACATGGTATGATTATGTACCCATACATATTCTCACCCTCCATAGCGACCGGTATTATCCTAGTTGTATGCCGGAGGGGACCATTGTATAAGTCTATTGCGTCTTTTGCATTCAAAAACTATTAGGTTGTCACGTCTTTTTGCTATCTCTGCGAGCAGCCCTGCTTAGGTTGTACAGTCTGACAGCCGTTGGTAGGAAGGACCTGCGAAACCTCTCGGTTGTGCACCTAGGATGATGTAGTCTGCTGCTAAATGAGCTCCTCAGTGCATTCAGTATGTCCTGCATAGGGTGGAACTCGGCCTCCAGCAGAGATGACAGTTTAGCCACCGTCCTTCTCTCTCCTATCTCCTCCACTGGGTCAAGGCGCTGCCCCAGGACAGAGCTAGCTTTCTTGATCAGTTTGTTCAGTCTCTTCCTATCGGCTGCTGTAATGCCACTGCCCCAGCAGACCACTCCAAAAGTGATGGCTGATGCCACCACCGTGTCATAGAATGTCTTCAGCAGCGCCCCTTGTACACCAAAAGACCTGAGTCTCCTCAGTAGGAACAGCCTGCGCTGTCCCTTCTTGTAGAGTGCGTCAGTATTGTGTGACCAGTCCAGTTTACTGTTCAGATGAACACCCAGGTACTTGTAGGATGTCACCATCTCGATGTCTGTTCCCTGTATATTTACTGGTGCTGTGAGGGGTTGTCCTTGCCTGCGGCAGTCCACCACCAGCTCCTTTGTTTTCCTCGCATTGATCTGGAGGCAGTTCCGATGGCACCAGTCCACGAAGTCCTGGATAAGCCCTCTGTACTCAGCTTCATCTCCATTGGAGATGAGGCCAATGATCGCAGAGTCGTCAGAGAACTTCTGTAGATGGCAGTGTGTTGTGTTGTGTGAGAAGTCCGCAGTATAAAGGGTGAACAGGAAGGGAGCCAAAACCGTTCCCTGGGGGGCCCCCGTGCTACCGATGATCGTGTCGGACACACAGTTCCAGGTTCTCACAAACTGAGGCCGGTTAGTGAGGTAGTCCAGGATCCATGATGACAGGTGCTGGTCCACCCCTGCACACAGCAGCTTGTCCTTCAGGATCATCGGTTGGATGAGTTGAAAGCACTGGAGAAGTCAAAGAACATGATCCTCACCGCATTCCCGGGCTTCTCCAGGTGGGACAGAGAACGGTGAAGGAGGAAGATCACCGCATCCTCCACCCCAATGCCATGCTGGTAGGCGAACTGGAGTGGATCCATCGCTGGTCCCACCAGGGGGCGGAGGTGAGCAAGGAGCAGTCTCTCCAGGGTCTTCATCATGTGGGACGTCAAGGCCACTGGTCTGTAGCTGTTCAGGTCTTTGGGGTGGGAAGTCTTTGGTACAGGTACCACACAAGATGTTTTCCACAGCTGTGGTACCCTCCCCAGCTTCAGGCTCAGGTTGAAGATGTACTCCACAATCCCACACAGCTGGTCTGCACAGGACTTGAGGAGCTTTGCGCTGATTCCGTCCGGTCCCGACGCCTTCCTCGCCTTGATCTTCCTCAGCTCCGTCCTCACCTGGGTCTTAGTCAGGGTCAGGTTGGAGGGCTGTGTGTTGGGAGTGGGGGGGTGTTGGTGGAGTGGGGAGTGGGCAGCAGGACTTGATGTCTTTAGAGGCAGCAGTGGTTGTTGTGCAGTCAGGGGGGAGGGCGGTTGGTCAAACCTATTGAAAAACAGATTCAGATTGTTCGCCCACTCCCTGCCCCCCGTGGCCTGGGGGGAGGTATTCTGGATCCCAGAGATGGTTTTAAGGTTTCTCCAGACCCCGCTGATGTCGCTCTGTTGCAGCTTGTCCTCCATCTTCTTCCTGAAGCTGTCCTTGCCTTCTCTGATCTTTCTCCTCAGCTCCCTCTGTACGGACTTCAGCATCTCCCTGTTCCCCAACCTGAAGATCCTCTTCTTCTCTCTCAGAAGTGTTTTTATCTCAGGGTTGATCCAGGGTTTGTTGTTTGAGCAACACCGTATGGTCTTGGTGGGAACGGTGTTGTCCACACAGAAGCTGAGGTAGTCCGTGATGGTGTGAGTGAGGCCATCGATGTCCTCACCATGTGGATCGCAGAGCTGCTCCCAGGCGGTGGTTTCAAAACAGCCCTTTAGAGTGTCCATTGCCTCCTTAGACCATAACTTCACTGTGCGCATGGCCAGAGGTTGTCTGTGCACTAGGGGTTTGTACACCGGCCGGAGATGAACCAAGTTGTGATCCGATCTCCCGAGTGGGGGGAGTTGTAATGAGGTGTACGCCTCCTTAGTGTCACCATGGGTTGAGATGCCGTCTCGGCACTCAGCCCATGTTTTCCCTCATCCCTGCTTCCCATTGAGCAGCGTCTCAGCTGGCCCCCAGCTGGCAGCATTATGGACGGCTGGGGCCAATTAGTCTTCATCAGCTGGGGCGCTGCCAATGAGGATAAATAGGAGCAGCCTCGATGACTCGGGGCTGCGACATAAACACATTGCTAAGCTGAAGCCCCTTCGTCTGGTGTCAGCTTATACTCCTCTTGCAGCATTCCTGTGTTTGTATCCCGCTGTGAGTATGTACGTCTTGCTACCCCCACGTCCGGTACGAGCTGCTTACCTCTGCGCTGTGCAACCTGTGAGTGTACGTCTGCATGAGTATCTGTGCTCTCCTCATCCCTTATCCCTCACCCTTAATAAAACATCTCGACTCACTGGCTTGTCCCTGGCTCTGATTGCCCGGCTCCCTAGAGCCGGGTATGACAGTATGTCGCAGCCAGAAGAGCTACCGGCGGCCGTGAGTCGCCGTGGAAATGTACCTTTCTGTCCGGGTGTCAGCGCTGCTAGCATGCCGTTTCCCAGGAGTCACTTCCGGCGCCAGGGCGACGAGCTAAGGTCCATCTCGGAGGCTGTCGACGGGACGTTCTTCACCCTGCACGACGCCTCCAACGCGAGACGCTGGCATCTGGGCCGTGCTGAGGAACTCCTGGACTGTCACCCTCACTCTCTGTACCATCTGGAGGACAGTGCCAGGATAGACGCTGCAGGTACACAGCGAGAGAAGCTCCACGGGGTGGATGGAAATCCCGGCAGGGAGTCGAAGTGGGCGACGTCTTTCCCCGCTTCGGAGTCCCGTTCCTGCCGCTATTCCAGTCCGGGAGTTCGCGCCAACCAGAGGACTTCCCCCGACCTGCGCCACGTCACTCGGGATTCCCTTCAAGGAGCCGCAGCTGACAGCAGTTATGTCCGGGGTCGAGTGGCTGTCGCGAGCTCTACTGTGTTTCCTGTCACCACCTTCAGGCATGTGGCGGCGGCAGTGAGATTGATGGTGAGGACTTCAGGGCTACGAAGCTTTCCCGTGCTCGACGCCTTCCTCGTCTCGATCTCCGATCTGGAGCGGCGAATCCTGGGTTTCCCCCTCGCTTCGTCCCCTGGGAGTAGTCGTCATCACATCGCCGAGTCACCTCTGCACGAACCTCGTCCGGATCCAGTTCTGGGTCATCGTCAGGACCGTTCCTCCCACGCAGCTGTCATCCCTTCGCCTCGTCAGTGTGGAGACTCTACAGCCTCGTCCCCTGAGCCTCGTTCCCCCGCTGTCATTCCTGGACATTCGGGCTGGCTCACCCCGGCTGTTTCCCCCTCCTCCTCGACGCGCTTCCTGACCGCTGTGTGTGCCTGGAATCCCGGCCTGGTGAGCTCTCTGCTGGAGACAACGCGAGCGACCCTCAGACGAATTCCCGGGGGGTCCTCCGTTATCGCCGGGCGGGGAGAGGAAGAAGCAGATTCCACTACAGCAGGCGATACTCAACCTCCAGGGGGCAGGCAAGTCATTGTTTTTTCACACCTGCTTAATGATTTGCTCTGTCACATCCCTGGAGGAGAAGTTCAGGGTTCGCAGCTCCCTGAACTCTCCCCACCTGCTGTAACCTGTATGCCTAATCCCGCATCCTCTGTGTCTCTCTCCGCCGAGCGGTCCCCGGCTCCGGGTCAACGTGGTGGGATATGGAGAGGGCCTGTGGTTCCGCAGCTACATTGCGGACGGAGGAGGGGGACTGACTGCTGCGTGGAGTCTACGCCGACGACTGAGCGTCCCCGGGTCTCCACGGAGGAGCGGTTCGGTCCGGCGGGACGAGATTCTTCTGGCTTCACGCCGAGTGGATCGTCGGCGGGGTTGCCTGAGCTGGAGGGATCTCAAGCTGCGCTGACCATCGTGCTGGCTGCGGGGCCCGACGCGGCTAGATGGGAGCCTGACAACGACCTCCTGACGACGGATCCTGGATCTTCGCAGTCCTGGACGGCGTCAGAACCCGAGATCAGGCGAGTGCTCTCCTTTCTTTTCTCTCTTTTTATCCCCGAGCACTTCAGCCTATCTCCAGGGGAGACGAGCCGGGTGCAGCCGTCCGCTGCGTCTGAGCTCGTCTCGCCGGGTTCTGGCGCTGCCGGTGATCCTGATCCCGGTTCTGTTTTCTCTTCTGAGCCTTCTTCCAGGGTCACCGGCAAGGAGTTGCTGTTCCTCGTGGTGCTGGAGGGTCCGGGTTCAACGTTGGAGGTCGGTTCTGGTGCAGTATTCAACGTGGGTTCGCCCGAGACCCAGTCGGGGTCCAACGTGGGTTCGCCTGAGGCCCGATCGGGGTCCGACGTGGGTGCTGCCCCAGTATTGTCCAGGTCCGGTGAGGAGGTGGCCGTTTTCCTGCGGCCTGATGCCCGCCGCCCTCGTCATCGGCTCTCCCCTGAGCCTCTTCCACCGGGATCCGCTCTGATCCTTCGCCCGTCTCAACGGTCCTGGTGGTTGAGTGATGCGGGTCGACGACCCGACCCACAGAACTTTCGGTTCGGTGATCTGGTTCCCCCCACTGGTCTGTTTCCCTCTGGGCAGCCTGGTTCGGCTGCCGGTGGACTGGATTCCTGGGATCTGGGTCCAGAGTTCGCCGTCCGAACACTTCTCTTTCCCTGATTCGCCAGCTGGACAATGGGCGGGGAGATCTCCGGAGCCATCTCGGCTATTTTTGGACTCTGCCTGCCATTCACCTCGGGTGTCACTTTTTCTTTTGTTATTAAGGTCACTCGGGTGTAATGTGTTGTCCTGTTGGTGGATTCGTTTTTATAGTGCTGTGTTTTCCATCGCTCTTGCTCAGCATTTTACTTTTTGTGCCATGTTTTTAGCCTCGTTTTTTGTATTGTAGAGTTATGTTTTGTTTTCCGTAACACCATGCTCTGCAGTTATCCATTTATTCCAGTCACTTTCATTTCTTTAGGTGACTGGGTATTTATATATTCGTGTGTGTGGGTTTTTCTTTGCCTGCACTCAGTATTTCTTTTTTGTCCTGTTGGTTTATTATAGAGTCATGTGCCTTGTTTTCCGTAACACCATGCTCTATAATTGTCATTTGTTCCAGTCACCCTCACTTTTCTTGGTGACTGTGTGTGTATGTACTTAAATTAGCACTGTGTATAGGTTCCCCTTTATTTAACCGTACTCAGCATTTTTTGCCCTGTACCTTTTTGGTGGTTCTTTTTTCCTTGCTCTGGGTCACGCATGGTTGGTACTCTCTGGGTAGTATGTAACCGGCGTGCTGACCCAGTTCTTCTCCCCATCTGTACCTGGGTTAATTATTCTGTTTTGTCAATATTGTATTTGGGTTTTTCTTTCCCGCTACCCTACATTGCCCCATTGGTGTTGTCCTTCCCTTGGCTTCTTCCCCTCCGGTCCGCCTCCCTTCCTCCCACCCTAGGTGGGGGGTGGGGGGCTGGGATGTTCCTGGTCGTT
The DNA here is from genome assembly GCA_020510985.1 of Pholidichthys leucotaenia. Lineage (NCBI taxonomy): Eukaryota > Metazoa > Chordata > Actinopteri > Cichliformes > Pholidichthyidae > Pholidichthys > Pholidichthys leucotaenia. The sequence goes on from CM035843.1 coordinate 260,981,983, forward strand.
CAGGAGCCCGACCTTGAGGGAGGGGCTCTGTCACCATGGGTTGAGATGCCGTCTCGGCACTCAGCCCATGTTTTCCCTCATCCCTGCTTCCCATTGAGCAGCGTCTCAGCTGGCCCCCAGCTGGCAGCATTATGGATGGCTGGGGCCAATTAGTCTTCATCAGCTGGGGCGCTGCCAATGAGGATAAATAGGAGCAGCCTCGATGACTCGGGGCTGCGACATAAACACATTGCTAAGCTGAAGCCCCTTCGTCTGGTGTCAGCTTATACTCCTCTTGCAGCATTCCTGTGTTTGTATCCCGCTGTGAGTATGTACGTCTTGCTACCCCCACGTCCGGTACGAGCTGCTTACCTCTGCGCTGTGCAACCTGTGAGTGTACGTCTGCATGAGTATCTGTGCTCTCCTCATCCCTTATCCCTCACCCTTAATAAAACATCTCGACTCACTGGCTTGTCCCTGGCTCTGATTGCCCGGCTCCCTAGAGCCGGGTATGACGCTTAGTGTTTGCGTAGAATAAGTCCAGTGTTTTATTGTCTCTAGTGTGGCATGTGACATACTGGGTAAACGTGGGTAGAATGGGAGACAGTGAAACATGGTTGAAATCGCCTGAGATGAGGAGAAGAGCATCTGGGTGTTCTGTCTGCAGCCTGCCGGTTACTGAATGGATGACGTCACGCGCTGTCCCAGCGTTCGCCGTCGGATTTGCATAAATAACAATGCAGATCACGTGTGAGTATTCCCTCGGGAGATATGTAGGCCGCATGCTAACAGCTAGCAACTCAATGTCTTTGCTGCAGTGTCGTTGTTTAACAGTGATATGTCCCGGTCTGCACCAGTTGTTGTTAGCATACATTATCACTCCACCGCCCCTTGCTTTGCCACTGTCTGGTGTTTGGTCTGCCCGTATCGCGTGGAAACCCTCCAGCTCAATGTTAGCATCTGCTGCTAGTTCAGATAGCCACGTCTCGGTAAACAAAAGGAGAGAGCATTCCCGGTATATGCTATCGTAGCGGGAGATAGCCGCTAGCTCATCTACCTTTCCCAGTAACGACCGTACATTCCCCATGACAATGGATGGAAGGGAGGGTCTGTACCTTATATTTTTTGTCTTTCGCCTTACTCCAGCCCGGCAACCACGGCGTTTTCGCCTCAGTTCTCCCGGTATGTCAAGTTTTTCCGTTAGCACCGGGTGGCAGTTGAGTGCTAGCAGCTCTTCTCTGCTGTACCGTCTCTTGCTATAAACAGTGGCTCCGTCCACCGGCTCAGGAGACATTTGGGACAATCTGTGTGTCCGTGATATAAATGGAGCGAAAAACCGGATCAAAAAGAGAGAGGAAGGGAAAAAAAAGACTCAGAATTGAGCCGCTGTTGCAAAAGGCAGCCAACTCGTGTGGCGCCGGAAGTGATATAGCCTACAATTTTTGATATAGCCTACAATTAGGGAGGGATCATGTGTTTCTGAACCCTCCCTTAGTTATGCTGCTATTAGGTTTAGACAGCCGGGGGACCTCCACTAATTGTACTGGGCTTCACTCCTTTCTTCACTCTCAATGAATTATTTTTTTTTTTTTTTTTTTTTGCTGGTCATTAACATCTGTTTGTTCTCTCCCATAGATTGAGCCCCCATTGTGCTGTTTGCTCTCTACATGTCTGTTCTTTTCTTCTTCTCTATTCCCCCCCCCCCCAGCCAGTCTCAGCAGATGACTGCCCCTCCCTGAGCCTGGTTCTGCTGGAGGTTTCTTCCTGTTAAAAGGGAGTTTTTCCTCTCCACCGTCACCAAGCGCTTGCTCAAAGGAGATCGCCTGATTGCTGGGGTCTTTCTGCAATTGTGGGGGTTTCCCCTACAGTTGAAAGTGCTATGAGATGACTGTTGTTGTGAAATGGCACTATATAAATAAAGTTGAATTGAATTATGTTGGTTTAAATGAATCAATTCCCTCTGGTTATTTAAACTGTCAAAATCCCAGAAGTTCTGATCATGGAGGAGGAGTAGCGACAATTTACCATTCCAAATTACTAGTTAATGTAAAGCAAAAAACATGTTATAATTCCTTTGAGGGCCTGGTCCTCAGTATTGGGCATGTTAGCAATTTTCGGTTAAACCCAATTTTATTTGCCATAATTTATCGGCCTCCCTCAGCCTACTCAGAGTTTTTATCCAAATTTGCCGAATTCTTAGCAGATTTAGTGCTGAAATCAGATAGAATAATTGTAGTACGGGACTTTAATATACATGTAGATGTAGATAGTGATTGCCTTAATATGGCATTTAATTCAATATTAGACTTAATGGGGTTTTTCCAGAAAGTAGAAAATTCTACCCATTAGCTCCACCACACGTTGGACGTTGTTCTGACATATGGCATAGAAACAGGAAATCTTGTAGTGTCTCCTCATAACCCTGTACTGTCAGACCATTGTCTGTTAACCTTTGATTTTACTATTTCTGACTATTTGGCTCCTAAAGAAAAATATTACTACAGTAGATGCCTCTCAGATGATGCTGTTACCAAATTTATGCAGATTGTTTCCTCTATGCCATGTGTCAACACAATGGCGATGAGCTATGAGAGCTTGCTCCTTCTGTAATTGATAGCATGGTAGATAGTGTTACAGCTTCTCTGCATCAGACTCTAGACATGGTGGCCCCATTAAAAAAGAAAAAGTCTAATCAGAGATTTCTAACTCCTTGGTTCAACACAGCAACTTGTAGCTTAAAACAGAAGACTCGTCAATTAAAAAGAAAATGGCACTCCACTAAATTAGATGAAATCTATTTAGCTTGGAGAAATCATCTTTTAATTTATTAAACATCTCTTAGGAAAGCTAGAACAAGTTATTATTCCGCTGTGGCACATATGTTGGGTTCATATTTTCCACAAATGTATTGCTGTATGTGTATTGGGTGCTTCACGTCTTGCGGGACAAAGAAGGTCTGGATCTGCAGAGGTCTGCAGGAGATAACGAGGAGGTGTGAGATTTGGCCTTTGTCTCAGAGAAGATGCCCCAGAAGGATTTCCGGATCATCGAAGAATAAGAGACAATGGTGAAAGATCAAAGAGTTGCATTGTGACTGGGATTAAGTACCATGTGACTGTATGTTTGCTAAAGCACCATGTGACTTAGGTTTCGATGCTCCAGGAGTATAAGAGTGTGATGTTTCATTGATCAGTCTCTTTTCTTGTTGAGGGATTGCTGGAGTATGTGTTCTGACAATAAAGCTGAACCTGAGAAATAAACTCAGCCTCATCCTTGAGCACATTCTCTACACTGGTGACCCTACGACAAATTATGGCCGGTGACGACCTTCCCGCACCGGACTCTTCAGGAGCCAGCCAGGCTAATGCAGCTACCGCAGTCCAGCTGCCTGATTTCTGGCAGCATAGCCCGCGCTTCTGGTTTAACACTGTCGAGGCACAGTTCCATCTTCGGGGAATTTCGGCGGATGCCACGAAATTCTACCATATAGTCGCAAAGCTGGACAGCCTCACAGCCCAGCGGGTGGAGAGCCTGACTAACCACCCACCAGACGACGACAAGTATGGCGCATTGAAAGCCGCTCTCATCCGTGCTTTCACCCCCTCGCTGGGAGAGCGAGCAGAGAGGCTCCTGGTGTTGACTGAAGGCGAGGCAGACAGGCCTGCAGACCTGATGGTGAAGATGCTGAGTTTGAGAGACGACGAAGATGACGGCTTTATCTTCGCCTATCTTTTCCTCAGGACACTACCGTCAGCGGTGAGAGTTACCCTGGCCAGTTCACAGCTGCTGGCCCACCGAGATTACCACGAGCTGGGCCAGGAAGCGCAGCGACTCGTCGACGCCCATAGGCGACACACGGCCACGACGGCAGCAGCGGAGCTGAGTGCAACGCCCGGAGACGGCAGGGGGCCTGAGGCTGCAGCACCAGATTCGCTGACGTCAGCAGCAGCGGAGGCCAGGAGACACGGAGCGGGCGACGCCCTCTGCTTTTACCATCGCCGTTTCGCCGAGAGGGCACGCAAGTGCATTCCACTGTGCCAGTTCAAGCGCTCGGGAAATGCCAGGACCGGGAGTCAGTAGCAGCTGCGGCTCTCGGCGTGAAGAACAAGCTGCTGTACCTGACGGACGCGCGATCAGGGAGGCAGTTCCTTGTGGACACAGGCTCCCAGCTGAGTTTCATCACACCTTCCTACGCTGACCGGCTGGCGCCTTCCAGCGGACCCCTGGTGTCGGCGGCGAACGGCTCGACGATCAAGACCTTCGGGGAGAAGACCCTCCCCCTGTCTTTTCACGGCCGGGCATTCAAGTGGACTTTCGTCATAGCGGCAGTCAGTTTTAACATGTTAGGTGCTGATTTTTTGTGCTTGCATGGTTTATTGGTTGATCTTGCTAACAGACATCTAGTTAATGCCTTTCCACTCTATTTCCTGCACAGCCCGGGTGGTCCCGCCTACTGCACAGGCCAACTTCACAGCTGCGGGTGGTAAGTTCCAAGCACTACTCACTCAGTTCCCAGCACTCACAGTCTCAACGTTTTCGGCGTCAGTGGCTAAACATGGGGTGGAACATTTTATCACTACCACCGGGCCCCCCGTTTTTGCAAAGGCTCGGCGCTTGGACTCAGCTAAACTGGCCATGGCGCGCGAGGAATTCGCCAACCTGGAAAAGCTGGGCATCATTAGACGCTCTAAAAGCCCCTGGGTTTCACCGCTACACATGGTCCCAAAGGCTGATGGCTCGTGGCGGCCTTGCGGTGATTTCCGCAGGTTGAATAACACTTCAGCACACAGCCGCTACCCGATTCCGCACATCCAAGATTTTTAGGTTCATTTGACGGGGGCGCGCATTTTTTCTAAAATAGATTTGGTGCGCGGGTACCATCAAGTCCCAGTGTGCGTTCAGGATATACCCAAAACAGCGGTAATAACTCCTTTTGGGCTTTTCGAGTTTTTGTGCATGCCATTTGGACTCAAGGGTGCCGCGCAGACTTTCCAGCGCATGATGGATGCAGTTTTACACGACCTCCCTTTCGTGTTCGTCTACTTGGATGACATTTTGGTAGCCAGCACGTCCGAAGACGAACATGAAAGCCACCTCACAGCGGTTTTTCGGAGGCTGGCAGAGCACGGGTTAATAATTAACCCAGCGAAGTGTCAGTTTGGGGTGGCACAAATTGATTTTTTGGGGCATCGCGTTTCACCAGAAGGAGCGGTCCCTCTGCCCGATAAAGTACGCGCAATAACAGACTTTCCCCAACCTCAGATGGTCAAAGCATTGCAGGAATTTTTGGGAATGGTTAATTTTTATAACCGTTTCCTCCCAAGCGCAGCGCAGCTCATGCAACCATTGTACGCGGCACTGAAAAAACAAAAACCCACAAGTAAAATCGAATGGTCTCCGGAGCGGGAGCGGGCATTCTCCCAAGTCAAATCAGCCCTGGCAAACGCGGTTTTGTTGGCACACCCAGTGCCAACGGCCCGCATGGCGCTCACCACGAACGCTTCCGATTTAGCGGTGGGGGCGGTCGTTGAACAGTTTGTAGCAGGGAGTTGGCAGCTGCTCGCATTTTTCAGCAAAACCTTGCGCGATAATGAGCGAAAATACAGCGCATTCGACAGGGAGCTTTTGGCCCTGCATTTGGCCATCCGCCATTTCCAGTTCTGGCTGGAGGGGCGCCGTTTCACCGCATTTGTGGACCACAAGCCGCTAACGTTTGCGATGGCCAAGATTTCAGAGCCTTGGTCGGGCCGACAACAAAGACAGCTGGCCGTGATATCGGAGTTCACCACCGATATTCAGCATCTCGCGGGCAAACATAATGTAGTGGCAGACTGTCTTTTGCGTGCGGTAGCAGCGCCAGGCCCCGTGGGGGCAGACTCAGCAGCCGTGGCCGCGGACCAGGGTTGTGGTGCGGAAGCGCACGCAGCCCCGGTCCGCGTGGGTTTAGATTATGCAGCCATGGCCGCGGAGCAGGTTAGCGACGCGGATGTGCGCGCGCTCCAGTCTGGACCAACAGGGTTAAGGCTGGAGCACAGGGTGCAGCAAATAGGTATGCCCCCCCCCAATCTGCGATGTCTCCACGGGGCGGCCTCGCCCCATGGTTCCAGCTGCGTGGCACCGCCGCGTTTTTGACTCGATCCATTCTCTGGCGCACCCGGGGGTGCACACATCGATTAAGATGGTGGGGGAGAAATTTGTTTGGCCCGGGTTGCGCAAACAGGTCAAGGAATGGGCAGCAGCCTGCGTAGCGTGTCAGCAAGCCAAAATACACAAGCACACTAGAGCTCCTTTGGAGCCTTTTCACATTCCGGCTAAACGTTTTGATCATGTGCATGTTGACTTGGTGGGTCCTCTTCCGTTGTCGCAGGGGTGCACACACCTTTTGACGATGGTAGACCTCACCACGCGTTGGCCAGAAGTGGTTCCTCTGGCGTCAACTACAGCAGAAGTTGCACGCGCGTTTTTAACAGCTTGGGTTGCGTGTTTTGGAGTTCCGTCGGACATAACGTCCAACAGAGGTCCCCAATTTGTTTCCGAACTCTGGTCATCGATGGCCCACAGCCTAGGGGTGAAGATTCACCGCACTACAGCGTATAACCCCCAGGCTAACGGTTTGTGCGAACACTTTCATAGGTCATTGAAAGCAGCCCTCAGAGCGTCCCTTACGGATACAGATTGGGTGGATAAACTTCCATGGGTTTTATTGGGGTTGCGTTCTGCACCTAAGGAGGATTTGCAGGCCTCCCCAGCTGAATTAGTTTTTGCACAACCCCTCCGTTTGCCAGGGGAATTCCTTCCCGACAATCCTGCGCCAAATTGCCCCCCCACTCAGCTGTTGCAGAGCGGCACGGGATCAAACACCCTTCCGGGCCCAGTTCATCACAGTTTCCCACGCGTTTTTGTGCCGAAGGCTTTAAAAAATGCAGAGTTTGTTTTTGTTAGACATGATGCTCAACGCCCAGGTTTGCGGCCGCCTTATGACGGGCCTTTCAGAGTGTTGGAAACAGGGGAGAAGCATTTTTTGCTAGATTTAGGAGGCAGAAAGGAGTTGATTTGCATAAACAGACTCAAACCCGCTTTTGTTCTGGCTGATGAACACGTGCAGTTGGCGAGGGCCCCCCGCCATGGCAGGCCGCCGAGAAGGCATTCTTCAGAGCCCCTACAGAGATGTGCTAACAGTTCTGATCCACAGGTGCAGGAAAACGCTGCAGAAGGAACAAAGCTGGCTTACAGCAGATATGGCAGGAGGTTAAGACCTAGGCAATTGGTGGATTGATTTTTGATATGTGGTAATGTTTTCTGTCATGCATCTCTGATTATGTGTTGTCCCTTAGTAGACGTTTGGGGGGGGGGGGGGGGGGGGGGGGTTATGTGGCACATATGTTGGGTTCATATTTTCCACAAATGTATTGCTGTATGTGTATTGGGTGCTTCACGTCTCGCGGGACAAAGAAGGTCTGGATCTGCAGAGGTCTGCAGGAGATAACGAGGAGGTGTGAGATTTGGCCGTTGTCTCAGAGAAGATGCCCCAGAAGGATTTCCGGATCATCGAAGAATAAGAGACAATGGTGAAAGATCAAAGAGTTGCATTGTGACTGGGATTAAGTACCATGTGACTGTATGTTTGCTAAAGCACCATGTGACTTAGGTTTCAATGCTCCAGGAGTATAAGAGTGTGATGTTTCACTGATCAGTCTCTTTTCTTGTTGAGAGATTGCTGGAGTATGTGTTCTGACAATAAAGCTGAACCTGAGAAATAAACTCAGCCTCATCCTTGAGCACATTCTCTACACCGCGTTAATAGAAGAGAACAAGAATAATCCCAGGTTTCTTTTCAGCACTGTAGCCAGGCTGACAAAGAGTCGGGACTCTGTCAATCCTAGCATTCCCTTAGATCTTACTAGTCAGGACTTTGTGAACTTTTTCAATGATAAAATTTCATCTATCAGAGATAAAATCAGTCAGATTCTTCCCACCGTTAACTTAAATACAGTAACTACAACAACTCCTTCAATTGATATCTTTACTCCAACTGACCTTTTAGAGTTAGATAAAATAATTTCCTCATTCAAGCCTTCAATTTGTCTTTTAGACCCTATTCCTACCAGGTCATTTAAAGAAGTCTTCTCATTTATTGGTAGCTCTATTCTTCAAATAATCAATTCTTCATTAACATTAGGCCATGTACTGCTGGTTTTTAAAACTGCTGTAATTAAACCCTTACTCAAAAAGCCAATGCTGGATCCAGGAGTTTTAGATAACTATTGCTGATAAATTGACTTGATTTCTCTGTCTCTTTCTCACACTACTTTATCTGCTTGTTTTACACGCTACACTGCAGAGATTAGATTACACCCCATAATTCATTCATTGAAATCAGTTAGAATCAGCTCTGTACACAGCTGAGCTGACACGTAAGTTTAAAATATGTTACAGATACAATGAGGTAAAAACCCCTCCCTCTTGCATGAGGGGGGTGGTCAGGCTATAAAAACCATAGGGCTCCATTTTGGGGTGGCACACTCACTCCAGGAATTGCCTAAGTGGTGTGTCCCAGCGCTGTTGTAATTCCATATCTCACTTTCAGTAAAAAAAAGGAAAATATACTTCATCTCTCAGCCTGGTTATTTGGCCGTCGTATCAAAGAACTGGGGTTCAAGGTATTTTAGACTCAACAATTTGGTGTTTCTGCCCGGTTACGAGGCTAAATTTTAGTTTTAGTTTTGTAAACGATGTGAGGATTTTTTTCTCTATAGACTGGCGGCCGCAACATGATAAGAGGTGAGCAGAAAACCTTTTTCAATAAATTTCTGCCTGTCACTTTGGGGACAGCGCTTTCTGTAGAGATTAAATACTCATGCACGTGTGATTTTATTTGTGGAATGAAACTGAGATATGGTCTTGAATTTATATGTTGTTTTAAGACAAATATTTACTGAGTTTGATGAGGAAATCTCCAAATGGTTTTGACCTCGAGGGATAAGTCAGACGCGTTAAAACTGTCCCTGAAAGTCCTGTGGACAAAAAATAAAGACAAAAAAAAAAACTGTAGGGCCACCGGAAGGGTTGGAGATAGCTTGGGCAAGAGGTTGAAATCCCTGGGTGGACAAAATAAAAAGACAAAAAAAAAAACTGTAGGGCCACCTAAAAGAACCCCGGTGGACAAAATAAAAAGACAAAAAAAAAACTGTAGGGCCACCGGAGAGGAAGATTTGCCCCATTGAGCATTGCATAGCTTGGGTAAAAGGTTTAAATCCCAAGGTGGGCAAAATAAAAAGACAAAAAAAACCTGTAGGGCCACCTAAAAAGGTCAGGTGGACAAAAGAAAAAAATTGTAGGGCCGCTGCCAAAAGAAGTGATACCCAGCTGATGCATAGCTTGGCCAAAAAGTTAGACCCCTTGAAATCATTGCTTGATTTCAAAAAGGAGAAGGTTGGCACCCCTAGCGTATTTTAGGTCAGACCAGAAAAGGTTGAAACTCCCAGAGGAATTGCAACAGGCGCGTTTCTAAAAAAAAATAGTTGGTCTTAACACATTAGATAAGGATTTACTGTGTATGAAATAAATGTATAAGTGGTGTGTGAGGCAATATTGTCGTGAGGAAGTGGAAATAAATAAGATCATAATAATAACTTTATTCTATGTTATAAGATATTGATATTAGACTATAATATTTAAAGACGGTCGGATTAAATGGCAACAGAACCAGATAACGTTAAAATGGACAATGAGAAACAATTATTTTTGTGAGTGTTAGAGACAGCTGCAGTTTGTGTGTCTTTCTGGAAGGTTTCTTCTTCGACCTTGTGGAGGTAGGAGAGAAGCAATTCTGTGTTTGTGTGTGTGTGTGTGTTTTAGAAGAAAAGGAAAAGCAGACTATGTGGGAGAGGAGTAATCTAAATATGGGTATTTTTACAAAGTTTTAGGGTTTTACCTTTTCAGTTGCATACGTGATAAATTATTTACATATTTTTTAAAGCAATTTTTGACGTATTACTGACCCTTTTTCTTTGACTGAAGCATAACAGTGCCTTTTACAGGAAGAAGGACTGACGTGTGATGACGTGACTACAGACCCATAGGATATTAAGTTAACTGTTTACATCTTAATCAATGGTACCAGCATGACAATGATGAAATTAATTGAATATTACAATATTATGATGTCACTTAATAATGCCTAATCACTGAAGGCTTTATGTATATCCTATATCACATGATTTAAAGCATAGAGGTTCAAAAGAGATTGATAATTAATGTGTCCATGCATATGATTTGCCAGAGGCTACGGATTATCAAACAAAGGTCTTGGTAAGTGTATGTTATATTGTTGTCTTGTTTAAATAATACTATACTTACCCTTTTAATAAATGACATGTGCAATCTTATTTACATTTCGACCTTAGGCCTGACTTTTTCCCTCTTGGAAAAAATAGCAAGATGAGGATGAAGTTTTATTATTGAGGGATGGTAAATTTATGAACTGAAAAGACAGACATACCACAAGAAGACTGATTAGTGAGCTGTGTCATTTTGACCTAGATAAGAATAGACAGAATCAGCCTTAAAAAAACAGGCCACAGAATGTGATTTTGAGTCATAAATTTTTGAAAACAGAGATTAGGTTTATATCTACAAGTTATTCATTCTAAAATGCAGCATTGGTCTAAGGCTTTTAATATAGGCTATTGTTTTGTTTGAATATAATCTTAATCTAAGTGATTACTCGTGTCAATTGGTAAAACCTTAATTGATTCACAAAATATTTAGTGAATACTTGTTGGGAGCAGCGAACTCACATTCAAATTGTGGAAGCTTTAGGTGTGATTTAAGTGTTTTTCTGCTATTCCTTATTCTTTGTTTTTCAAAAGGAAGGGGAAAAGCATTCAAAAAATTGTTTTTAGCTTTCACCAGGAATTGGATTTGCCAAATTAACAACGAATCTACTTGTGCCTCAGACAGGATCCCTGACTTTATCTAAGCTAGACTAGCTGGAGCCATCGCTCCAAGAGACTGCTTCTAATCTATAGCTAGCCTGAACATTCTGCTGGTGACTTAGCTTGACCTGGTCAAGCTAAGTCACCTAACTTCAGGCATTTGTATGATAAAACAATGAAATCTTCGTTTATTATTTACAATCTTGTTCAACCTAATCTCACACTGAAAAACAGACAGTCTTTCAAGCTCTGAGACAATGGAAAAATACAGTGAATCAGACACTGGCTCATTATATGCGCCAGATACAATTGTAATATAAAATAGAATAATATAGCATTAAAATCATATAGAATAATCAATGAAACCTGAAAATATCCTATCAATTACCTTTTAATTTAATAAATCTTTGGTGACATATGCAATATGTAATAAAATAATAAAAACAATAATTGACATTGACATTGATTGACCACAGGAGAAAGGACCCCTGAATTTATAAGCATTTTTGAAGCTAAGTATGACTTTGTATGACATTGTAAATGACATAAGGTACACTGATTTAAATGACTCCGACTTTACAAATGTAATGTTTACATGATTTTATATGATTTTGCACTGCAGGATACATTTGATGATGTTACTCACCACATAATGGTGTGACAACATCATATTTCAGAAATGTGACAGTAATGAGGAATGTGTTTTCCTGATTCGGCGGTGGCCAAGCTGGGTCAGGGTGAATTACATTCCACCCCATAATTTACCAAGGAATGTATAAAATGAGGCATTCCTTGTACAAATTAAACCAAATTCTAATTAGGCAAAATGTCCACCTTTCCATTGGACTGAAAAAGTGTGACGCAGTCTTTATTCATTTATTCAATTCAACCTATCTGTGTTCAACTGACAAACTGATCTATTTATCAATGCTGAAGCATATCAAAAATGCACAGATAGCTTTTTTGTTTTTCTTAAATGGAATTTGTAAATTAGTCAAGAGGATGTCACAAAAGAAGCCATGATTATTGAAATCTTGAATGAGCTGTACTACCCACAAATTTCACCTAAATTAAAAGTGGTAACACACTTCCATTTCAGTAAAAGAATCAAGCAAATACCCTGTAACTTTGCTGCATGTGCATCTCCATGCATCAAAAAAAGGGGGTATCAAAGAAATTAATTAGCAAAATAATTAGCAATCCTCAGAAAAATATATAATATAAAAAAATTATCAATAGATGATCAATAATGAATTCAATTCAATTCAACTTTATATATACTGTAGCGCTATTTCACAACAACAATCATCTCATAGCACTTTCAACTGTAGGGGGAACCCTGCAAAACTTAAAGAAATTTAAATTTAATTCTCAACTCTATGGGAAGCCAATGAAGGGAGGCCAGAACCGGAGAGATATGATCTCTCTTTCTAGTACCTGTTAAAACACTTGCTGCAGCATTTTGGATCAGCTGAAGACCTTTTAAAGATGTTATAAGATAACCTGATAAAGAATTACAACAAAGAATTACATCTAGAGCTAACAAAAGCGTGGATCAGTTTCTCAGCATCACTCTGAGACAAGGTGCTCCTAATCTTGGTAATATTATGCAAAGAATAGAAGGCAGTCTTAGATACAAATTTAATATGTGAATTGAAAGACAGATCTTGATCAAAAATAATTCCAAGGTTCCTTACAGAGCTATTAGGAGAGTAACTGCATCCAAACTGAAAGTCTGATTTGGAAAGGTATTTCTAAGGTTTTTTGGATCAACAAGAATGACTTCAGTCTTATCTGAATTTAATAGCAGGAAATTACAAGTCATCCAAGCTTTGATTTCCTTAAGACAGGCTTCCAATTTGGCTAATTGATTACTATCATCTGGCTTCATTAACAGGTATAATTGTGTCATCTGTATAACAATGAAAATGTATACAGTGTTTTCTAATAATGTTGCCTAACGGAAGCATATATAAGTATAAACTAAAGAAAATTCATTATTGACATGAACAAACTGGAACCCGTCAGATAAATAAGATCTAAACCACTGTAATGAAGTTCCATTAAGTCCAACATAGTGTTCTATTCTATCAAGTAACTATTTCCCTGCAGGTGGTCAAATAATTGCGTAGCAGCAACTCTTTCTAAGATTTTTGAAATGAAAGGGAGATTAGAGATTGGTCTATAGTTAGCTAAAGCTCCTGGATCTAGCGTTGGCTTTTTGAGTAAGGGTTTAATTACAGCCATTTTAAAAGCCTGCGGTACATGGCCTAAAGTTAATGAAGAATTGATTATTTGAAGAATAAAGCCACCAATAAGTGGGAAGGCTTCTTTGAATAACTTAGTAGGAATAGGGTCTAAAAGACAAGTTGAAGGATGAGGAAACTATTTTGTCTAACCCTAAAAGGTCAGGAGTAAATCCATTAAGACAGATATCAATTGAAGGAATTGTGGTAGTTACTGTACTTAAGTTAACGGTGGGAAGAATCTGATTGATTTTATCTCTGATAGATTAAATTTCACTATTGAAAAAGTTCATAAAGTCCTGACTAGTAAGCTCTAAGGGAATGCTAGGATTGACAGAGTCCTGACTCCTTGTCAGCCTGGCTACAGTACTGAAAAGAAACTTGGTGTGGCGGGTTGACTCAACCCCCCCACAACACACAGGCAGTCAGCTCTTTTCTCTTGGTTTTCCTCGCTGCACTACTGAGATGTAATGTGCCATTCATGTGTTGTGATGCAATGTGCCATTCATGTATAGTGTTCATGCGTCCTGTCCTTGCTGTGACCTAGAGACAGTTCAATATGTAGATGTGCCTGGTAACTTCTTTGTTCCGCAAGCTGAGCAGAGGCTGCATCTGCCTATTGTTATGTAGGTCTTACAAATGCAAATGTCTCATGCCTGTTCTGCAGTCCCTTTGATCAGACCAACTGCTGTGAATCTGCTTTGATGTATTGTTTGAGTTGGGTACAAATACTGCACAGGTTCTGTAACTCATACTCTCTCTGACTCACTTCAACTGCTGCTGCAGACATGCACTTTGTGTCTCTTCTCTGAGAGCCTGAGGATCCCGCTCCAGCCTGCACACACTTCGGCCGAAGCGGGGATCCTGTGACGGCGGTGTGATTTAATAAACTCTACTTAAAACCTCCAACAACGCCGCTTTATTTCATGCCGCCGCACCTGGGATCATTTATGTTCTCTTCTATTAATGCAGAATAATAACTCGCCCTAGCTTTTCTAAGAGATTTTTATAAATTAAAAGATGATTTCTCCAAGCTAAATTGATTTCATCTAAATCAGTGGAGCGCTATTTTTTTTTCTAATTGACGAGTTTTATGTTTTAAGCTACGAGTTTTGTGTTGAACTAAGGAGTTAGAAATCTCTGATTAGACTTTTTCTTTTTTAGGGGGGCCACAAAGTCTGGAGTCTGATGCAGAGAAGCTGTAATACTATCTACCATGCTATCAATTACAGAAGGAGCAAGCTCTCTATAGCTTACTTCCATTGTGTTGACACATGGCATAGAGGAAACAATCTGCATAAATTTGGTAACAACATCATCTGAAAGGCATCTACTGTAGTAATATTTTTCTTTAGGAGCCAAATAGTTAGAAATGGTAAAATCAAAGGTTAACAGACAATTGTCTGACAGTACAGGGTTATGAGGAGACACTGCCAGATTTTTATTTCTATGCCATATGCCAGAACAAGGTCCAACGTATGGTCGAGATAATGAGTAGAATTTCTTACTTTCTGAGAAAACCCATCGAGTCTAATATTGAATTAAATGCCACATTAAGGCAATCACTGTCTACAGTACATCTACATGTATGGTGGCTGCATGGTGGCGCAGTGGTTAGCACTGCGGCAGCACAGTTTACCCTCGGCCGAGGGATTGTGAGGATCGTGGGATCGTGGGTTTGATCCCAGCCCCGACCAACAGTGATCTGTGTGGGAGTTTGCATGTTCTCTCCCGTGTTTGCATGGGTTTACTCCGGGATTTCTCCGGTTTCCTCCCACATGCCAAAAACATGCAGGTTAGGTTAATTGGAGACTCTAAAGTGGCCCTAGGTGTGAGTGTGTGTGTGTGAATGGTTAAGGGATAGCGCCGTATTGTGGCTGCTTCATCCATCCAGGTGGTGGATGCCCTCAATTTCCCCTCTAGGGATCAATAAAGTATACTAAATCTAAAAAAAAAAAAATGTATATTAAAGTCCCCTACTATAATTATTTTATCTGATTTCAGCACTAAATCAGCTAAGAATTCAGCAAATTTGGATAAAAATTCTGAGTAGGTTGATGGAGGACGATAAACTATGGCAAATAAAATTGGGTTTAGCCTAAAATTGCTAAAGTGCCCAATACTAAGGACCAGGCCCTCAAAGGAATTACAGCATGTTTTTTGCTTTACATTAACTAGTAATTTGGAATGGTAAATTTGTTGTTGCTCCTCCTCCACGATCAGAACTTCTGGGATTTTGACAGTTTAAATAACCAGAGGGAGTTGATTCATTTAACCCAACATAATCTTCTTGCCCTAACCAAGTCTCTGTAAGGGATATCAAATCAATCTGATGATCAATTAACAGATCATGGACTAACAGAGACTTAGGAGTTAGAGACCTAATATTTGATAAACCGCATTTAATTTTAAATCATGAGGAGGAAGAGGGGCCAAATCATTCATTTTAGAGGCTTCATGTTTAATTTGAGATTTACCAGTTTTTGTTTAATCACTTTGCGATGCTTATACATTATATTTTTATTTAAGATGAGCTCCCCAAAATGAGCTCCAATTGTCAATGTAGCCCACGTTGTTTGCAGGACACCACACAGACAATGATAATGAAGAGAAAAATACAAATGAAGCCGTTTGGTAATGCAGTCACAACATTCAATAGGAGAAGTTAAAAGTTACATCAATAAATTTCCAGATATTTAAGAAAATATCTGCAGATTATTGTAAAGGAAATATCATGTCTATAAGAAACAAGGTAAACTGATAATGAAGAAAACCATGCAAATCTGTGAGAAAAGTTCCAAATGTCTAAGGAAAGTTCAACTTGCTGAATTTATTGTTTGCTGTGGGACTTGATTTAGAATCTACTATAAAGACAATCTTCACATAAAGAAGATTTCTAAAACAGTAAAAAAAAAAAATCTGAACTGCTTTAAATTAATTAGATATTACATACCATACCAAGCAGCCGTACTGTATATGAATTCTATGGTTTTTTCTCATATATCATACTGTCTGACAGTCTGGGCTCAAGCAGCTCCTTCTACAATAAAACATATAGGTTCATTATATAATCAAACTTTAAAAATTTTGGATAAGGGACTTCCGGGAAGATGGCGGAGAGACATAATGCTTAAACAGAGAGCTCTCCCTAGTCGGATTAAAAATCATTGGTAAATGGCCAACTCAACATAAATGAACCAATAAACCAAGGGATGAAAACACAAAGAAGCCGGGCACACGGACAAAAGCAGGGTAAAACTGAGAAATCCCTCTTCAACAACGCAGGAGAAATCGCTGTGCACGAGGCCCAGGGAAGCAAGACAACAACAGCAGAGAAAATGGAGGACGCCAAACTCGAGGCTATGAACACTGGCATCGCCAATTTAGGTAAAGAATTAAAAAAAGACTTGGAAGACTTTAAGCGGCAACTCCAACAGGATTTAGCGGCTCTTAAGGAAGAGCTGAAAAAAGAGATGAAGGAGGAAATTATGGGCCTCCGAAGAGAAATGGAGCGCAAACTATCAGAAAACATGGAGGAGCTGCGCTCTCAACGGGCGTGTATGACAGAAGCACAGGCCCGAATATCGGAGTTGGAAGACTGGAAGACCGAGGCAAACGAGCGGCTGCAGACCTTGACGATGCAAACACAGAGGATGCAGGAAAAAATAACCGACCTGGAGAGCAGGTCCAGACGGAGCAATACACGCATCTTCGGGATCCCGGAGGGCATTGAAGGCAAGTCGATGACAAAATTCATGGATCATTTCTTAAAAAAAGAGCTGGAGCTGCCCGGTGAAGCAGATCTGCAGATTCAACGAGCGCACAGAGCCTCGGCACAGAACCCGAATCCAAACTCTACACCCAGGTCAGTTGTGGTGAACTTTCTGAAATATGACATAAAGGAAAGAATCCTGACACAAGCGTGGAAAAAAAAGATACGAATCGGCGACAAACAGATATTCTTTGATCATGACTACCCGGCAGAAATTGTGCAGCAGCGAAAGAAATATGCCAACATTAAAAAAACGCTGAAAGAGAAAAAAATTATATTCCAAACGCTGCTAACGAAGATGAGGATTCATTGGGATGACGGCGTAAAAACGTACAACACAGCCAGAGAGGCAGCGCGGGACTTGACGGAGCGAGGCTTTGTGGTGAACGCACCCGAGGAAGGAGCTGAAGCAGCGGCGACACTGAATGCATCACGACAGCCGGAGTGGAGACAAGTGAGCGGCAGAAGACGGGGGAGAGACGTGGCGCAGCGGGCCCAGGAAAAGCTGCAAGGCTTTCAACTGAAAGCCTAGATCATAACAAAGATTAAGAAAGACACAGAAGAAATGAAGGCCAAGAAGACAAGGTAAAAGAGAAACAAACGGCTAGGAGAGGTTTAAGTGATTTTTGTTGGACATTTCTAGACTAATGACTATTACTTGGACAGTAAATACAGGTCTAGGGAGGGCCCTTCACTCTGTGAGGACATTCCCTCCACCCTCCAACAGGGACCAGTGGGCAGAAGAAAGGCCCAAAGTACAGAGGTCGAGATTTGTTAATGTGTTTTTATATAAATATGTGTTAGTTTTGTTGTTAAGGGGGTTAGGAGCACAAGTTAAAAAAAATGGAAAAACATGAATATGGGTAAAAATCTTAAGATAATGACACTAAACGTGAATGGTCTGAACTCACCTGTTAAAAGGGAAAGAATAATAAGAAAATTCAAGAAGGAAAAAGCCGAAATTATATTTATGCAAGAGACACATTTGAGCAAGACAGAACATGAGAAACTAAAGAGATTTGGCTATAAGAACTCCTACTACAGTTCATTTAAGGGAGGAACTAAAAGTGGGGTTATGATACTAATTTCAAATAAAATACAATTTGAATGTGAACAAGAAATCCAGGATAAAGAAGGCAGGTATGTAATAATAAAGGGAAGAATAGATGGTATGCAGATCACATTAGTGAACATCTATGCCCCACCAGAAAGTGACAAGGGTTTTTTTCAACATCTGTTTGATCTCATAGCAACACACAGTGAAGGAGTCCTAATTTGTGGAGGAGACTTAAATGCTGTCATGGATCATGAAGTTGACACAACAAGTGTTAAGAAGACAAAAAAGCATGTAACAAAGTTCATAAGAACCTCACTGGCAGAAATTGGTATGATAGACATATGGAGGGACCTGCACCCACTCGAAAAAGACTATACACATTATTCAGCAGTCCATAAAGTACACTCTAGAATAGATTACTTCCTTATGAATGAAGGTGACAGACACAGGGTGAGAAATTGTCGGATTGGAGGGGCAGAAATATCAGATCATAATCCTATATACATGGAAATATATTTAAACAATAGAAAACGACAAACAACATGGAAACTTAATGTAGGACTGTTAAATGATGAGAAAATGAAAGAAAGAATAAAAGTAAACATAAACGAGTATATCCAAGAGAATGACAATGAAGAAGTGGACCCAACAATACTATGGGATGCACTAAAAGCCGTGTTAAGAGGAAAATTAATTGTTGAAACAGGAAAAGCAAATAAGTCTAAACTGGAAACATATGAACAAAGATGTGAGAGACTGAGGGAACTAGAACGTAAACATCAAAGCACAAATGACCCAAAAATATACCAAGAAATTAAAGAAGAAAAAATAAAGATAAAAGAAGCACAAATAGATGAAATTGAAAGGAAAAATAGATATCTAAAGCAAAAATATTATGAAACGGGGCCAAAAGCCACAAAACTGCTGGCAAAAAGGTTAAGAAAACAACAAACAGTGAATAATGTATATAAGATTAAAGACCCCGTCACAAATAAAACCACAGTTAACCCAGAAAACATCGAAGAAATATTCCATAATTTCTATCAAGAACTATACTCGCAACCTGAAGAAACAAATACTAAGGATATTAAAAAATTTCTATGCACATTGGACTTGCCATCAATAGGAAATCAACAAAATGAAAAGCTAACAGCAGAAATAACAACACAAGAGATTAGAGATGTGATTAAGTCACCTAAAAACGGTAAATCACCAGGTAGTGATGGGTACCCATCTGAGTTTTATAAACTATTTATAGAAGAACTCACGCCACAGCTCCTAAAGTCATTTAATTGGACATTGAACAACAACAAAATACCTCCATCATGGAACGAAGCCATTATTTCAGTTATTTTAAAGCCAGGGAAAGATAGAGAACAATGCGGAAACTATAGGCCAATCTCTTTATTAAATGTGGATTATAAAATATATACAACAATTATATGTAAACGAATAAAGACGTTCTTGACGGAATTGATAGAAGATGATCAAACTGGTTTCATAGAGGGACGCCAAACACATGACAATATCAGGAGAACAATACATATAATTAATCAAATACATAAAGAAAAGAAAAGTGCAGTAATAATGAGTTTAGATGCAGAAAAAGCATTTGATAGGGTTAACTGGAAATTCCTATATAGTGTGCTGGAACGCTTTGGATTTAACGAAAAATCAGTACAATGCATAAAGACGCTGTATCAAAAACCTGTGGCAAGAATCAAGATAAACGGTAGCTTAACAGACAAAGTAAATATACAAAGATCAACCAGGCAGGGATGCTGCCTATCGCCCACCTTGTTTGCTCTGTTCATAGAGCCACTGGCTCAAGCAATACGACAAAATAAGAAATTAAAAGGTGTAACAATAAAGGGAGCGGAACACAAGATTGGGCTATTTGCAGACGATATTATAGTTTACCTTGAACAACCAGATGAATCAATAATGGAAATGATGAACTTGATAGAAAATTTTGGAAAATTATCAGGATACAAGATAAACATAACAAAAACACAAATACTGACATTCCTCTATAACCCTCTAAACCAGATAACTGATAAGATCAAACTAAACTGGAAACAAAAAGAAATAAAATACCTTGGAGTGAGCATACCTAAAGATCTAAGCAAAATTTATAAAGCAAACTATGATAGATTGGAACAAGAAATAAAAAAAGATATTGATAGATGGTCAATCTTAAATATGGATCTGAATTCAAAAATTGAGACAGTCAAAATCAGCATACAACCTAGATTACTTTACCTCTTCCAGGCTCTACCAACAGAGATTCCAGGTGCCCAGTTCTCAAAGTGGGATAGGATGATATCGAGATTTGTTTGGGGAGGTAAAAAACCAAGAGTGAAATATAAAACTCTCCAGTTACCAAAAGAGAAAGGAGGCATGGGCCTACCGAGTCTAAAGGAATATTACTACTCAGCACAAATAAGATATATCATATGTTGGTGCGACGGAGGATATGAGGCAAAATGGAAAGAAATGGAAAAGGAAATTGAGGGACTCCCAGTACAAAGCATAATAGGAGATAAAGATGCATATAAGCAAATCAAACAAATAGACCCAATCACTAAATTTACTTTGGAACTGTGGTATAAAATAGTACAAAAGTATAATATAAAGGAAGACATAAAACTATTGAAATGGGTAGCATTTGACAGTCAATTTGAACCGGCAAAGCAAGATGGGGGATACAAAAATCTGGTGAACAAGGGAATCACAGCATGGGCAATATCGGAAAAAAAGATCTCAGGAGCTTTGTAAACATCAGAAGAAAATTTAAACTAGAAAAATCGGAATTCTTCAGATATCTGCAGATGAGAGACTATTATATGAAGAAGATTAGGCATAACCTCCAAACAGATGTGAGCGAGATTATACAATTCATTTTAAGCTCATATGCAGAAAATAAAATAAGAATTATTTCAAAGCTATATCAGAAACTTTTGGCAAACAAACATTCAAGTAACTATATAAAGGAGAAGAATGGGAGAAAGAGCTAAATTTTAAGCATAACAGAAGAAAAGCTGGCAGGAAATATGGAAAACACAACACACATCAACAAATTCAAGGACATGGAGGGAATTTGGATGGAAAAACCTGATTCGCTTTTTCATTACACCACAGATTCAAAGAAAATATACAAATACCCAATCTTTATGCTGGAGGGGCTGTGGGGCCTCAAAATGCAGACCACTCACATATGTTTTGGAAATGCTGCAAAATCTCATCATTCTGGAATCTATACATGTGACAATACAGAGGAATTAGGATATAATATACCAATGAACTGTAACCTGATGTACTTATGTGATCTTAAAAGAGACAATGTAATACAGGCTGAGGACAGATATCTAGTTAAAATCTTGTTGATTGCATGTAAAAAAAAAAAACAATCACAAAAAAATGGCGATCAGAAGTTCTTCCTGACCAAGAACAATGGACTGACATTGTTGAGGATATACACTACCGTTCAAAAGTTTGGGGTCACTTAGAAATTTCCTTATTTTTGAAAGAAAAGCACTTTTTTCAATGAAGATAACTTTAAACTAATCAGAAATACACTCTATACATTGCTAATGTGGTAAATGACTATTCTAGCTGCAAATGTCTGGTTTTTGGTGCAATAATCTACATAGGTGTATAGAGGCCCATTTCCAGCAACTATCACTCCAGTGTTCTAATGGTACAATGTGTTTGCTCATTGCGTCAGAAGGCTAATGGATGATTAGAAAACCCTTGTGCAATCATGTTAGGTCTGCAATGCTGTAATTGCTGCAAATGGAGGATTCTTTGACCAAAGCAAAGTTTGAAGGAAAAAATTATTATTTCAAATACAAATCATTATTTCTAACCTTGTCAATGTCTTGACTATATCTTCTATTCATTTTACAACTCATGGTGGTAAATAAGTGTGACTTTTCATGGAAAACACAAAATAATTGTCTGGGTGACCCCAAACTTTTGAACAGTAGTGTACGTATGATGGAAAAACTAACATATCGACAAAGAATACAAGAAGGACTATATGAAAAAAAAATGGCAGAAATGGACACACTACAAAGTGCAACAACGAGACAGAAATTGAAAGAATAACCAAAGACACTGGAAAAACCAGAAGAATTAAGAGACGGAAACTAAAAACTTGATGCTCCAACATTTGTCTCCCCCCCTTTTTCTTTTTTTTCTTTCTTACTCTAGCTCCTTTTTTAAAATATAGACGGTGATCTGAATGTAATATGTATGATGAAAAATGAATAAAATCTAAGTTACAAAAAAAAAAAATTTGGGATAAAAAGCCCATTAGGTGGCATCACTGTTATATTCTAAAAAAAATATAATTTATTGAGTTTTGAGAGTTTCATTGACCTCTGTTTTCTGAAACTAATTTTCAAATGTTTCCATAAATCAGCACCAGAGCCACTTGTTGGATTCATCCAAAGACAGGACAGCAGCGGAGCCACCAGGAGCTCTGTTAACAACAACTGTAAAATATCCCACCGCAGAACCACATTTGGACAAACAGCTTTCTCTATAAAGGGTAGTTATATTTGGAATACAATGCCAAATGAAATCAAAATAATAACGGATTTTAAAACATTTACTACAAAGGTTAAAAACTGGCTGAAAAATAAACAAGAATGTACCCATGTATGAAATGATTGTCTGCAGGGTGAGAGTGAATGAAGGGAAGAAATGAGTGTGTTTGATTATAGTGAGTGACTGAGGGAGGAAGGCCTGTAACAGGCAAATGTGAATCAGGTTTTTATATTGTGTATTTATAATTTTGTTTGCATTGATGTATGTGGATATTGTTTATACTGTTTTCATTTTGTTTTTTTCCTCATCTTTCTCTCTTTTTACCTGTTTCTTTTCTCTAAAGCCCATCCAGGGACAAGAGTTGCAAATTAACTTAATGCTATACACTCTTTGTGCAACACATCAGATTTTTTTTGTCTATGTTTATTGCACTGTCCCTGACAAATAAACAAATAAATAAATAAATAAATAATACAGATTTTTACATTTATTAAAATTGCTTTACAAAAAATTAAGTGGATACTGGCACAAGTCCC
This sequence comes from Pholidichthys leucotaenia, assembly GCA_020510985.1. Lineage (NCBI taxonomy): Eukaryota > Metazoa > Chordata > Actinopteri > Cichliformes > Pholidichthyidae > Pholidichthys > Pholidichthys leucotaenia. Next base: position 261,005,064 of record CM035843.1, read on the forward strand.
ACGGTATCAAATGCAGTGTGCCTCCAGGAACTCGGACATTGGCAGAAGTCCGTGATTTATTATCTTTGTAACACTAAAATTCTAATCAGATGCAAAAAGATGCAAAAAGACATATGATAACATAAAAATAACTTCATAAAATTTTTGAAATTTAAATATAATTATGATTAGAGAAAGGAAGGAATTAGATAAATTTAAACCTTAGTTCTGATTTACGAATAATAGTGCAGTGGAGATTATGAGTAGAGATTTTTGTGTGCTTTTTTCTTTAGTGTTTCTTCTTTTTTCTTCCTTTTCCTTATTTAATAATGGATGTGTATTAGGGTAAATTGAAGCTGAAACCTTTGTCAGTACTGAACAGCAACCACAAGACATTTTAGGAGATATTGACCCAGACAATAATTATTTTAATCATATTAACAATAAGTGTGCTTATTATGATCAACAGTTAAATGAGATTATGAATTTGGATCAGACATTGACAATAATACATATTAATAGTAGGAGTCTCTATGCAAACTTGGATAGTATTAAGGAGTTTTAACTCAATTTAACACCCCATTTAGGATTATTACAATAAGTGAAATATGGATTAATGAAGAGGAAGATGTGGATTTTGAGTTGTATGGATGTGAGATGTGCGCACAAGGATGGGAAATGTGAAAGTGGTGGTGGGGTCAGATAGCAAATTAAAAAGTAAAAAGTGGAGGACTTCCGGTCTGGACGCCATGGCGACTGCAGCTTAACACTGAAGCCTCTCAGACCCAATCCAGGATAACACCTTGAAAATCAAACTTAACGGATTTTTGGAGGAGTGAAAATCAAAAGACAAAATCATCATGTCTAAAGGAAAACAGAAGAAACTGAAATTCTCCAGGCCAGGACACGTATCGGCCGGAGAATCTGAACTGGAAGATCTCCATTCAGAAGACGAGGAACTGGTGATAGCTAACAAAAGGGTTAGCCTGAAATCACTATTTGAGGAGCTACGACGATTTCGCCTGAGAAGTTACGGCCGAATTTCGGGAATTCAGAGAAGAATTGAAAAGGACAAACAGCAGAGTGGACCAGGCCGAGAACCGAATCTTGGAAACAGAGGATCGAATAAAAGTGCTCGAAGATTCTGTGCTAGACCTACGCAAAAGACAAGCAGCTATAGAGGCTAAGCTAACCGACCAAGAAGGAAAACAAAGAAGAGACAACATAAGAATTCAATGGTCTGATAGAAGGAACCGAAAATGGTTTTAACTCAATGGCAGAATGCGTGGAATCCTTACTAAGAGAGAAATTGGATATTCACAAACCCACCGACTTGAAAATAGAAAAGGCACATCGTTCATTAGCCGCTAGGCCGGCGGCGGAAGCGCCCCCCACGTTCGGTGTTGGTAAGATTTTCCAATTTCAAATAAAACAAGAGGTTGTAAGACTGGCCTGGCAGAAAAAAGGATTTATGCACCAGGAGAGAAAAGTCTACGTGGAACACGATTACCCCCGGAGGTCCTTAAAAAGCGCAGGGAATACAATGACGCGAAAAAGGGTTAAGAGAGAAGAAATTGCGCTTTCAGACGTCCATTTCCTGCGAAGTTAAGGGTCTACCTACGGCGATGAAACGTGTCTCTATAATTCGGCGGAAGAAGCAACAGCTGACATGGCGAAAAGAGGGCTCCCGGTAACGGTATTTAAACCCGCAGCAGACCCGAGTGAGAAGATCAAAGCGCAAACATGGACAACACAAAGACCCTCAAAATCCACGGACCAGCAGCGGGAAACCCAGCGCCAGAGCGTCTCGGATAAACTATCCGTTTTCAGGTTGGAATAGCGACCTTTTTTTTTTTTTCCTTTCTCTTGAATCAATCCGCACATCCAACCCCCCTCATACAAGGTAACAAACATTAAAGGAGATGCATATTCAGCATGTGGTAAAACATTCATGGAACAATCATATTATTTGAAACAATAAGTCTTTGTAATAAAAAAAAAAAAAAAAAACTTGTTAAAATAGAAATGTGACAATAATCCACATGTTCTCCTCATACTAACAAATACTGTTTTTGCGTGAATGTTTGATGTGATGGGGGTGGGAGGGTGCACACAATTTCACAGGGTTTAGGCATAAAAGGAAAAAAAAAATCATTACAAGTTTGGATTGGGTTCTGAAACTCACGTTAAAAGCATGGGACTACTTTCAGTGGTAAGAGAGGGCCCTCAACACGTAACAGAGTTTGAGGAATTTCCCTCAGGGCCTTCACTCCATCAAGGCTCTTACAGGGTCTTTAAAAAGACCTCAGCTCAGGAAGTTCTTATGACAGCTTTTTGTTTTAAAGTTTTTTACACTATGTTCTTAATGTTTTTCTTGTTTTTAATGTTCTTTCAGTTTCTGAGTAGCACAAATGAGGGCCACCACACAGTTATACTAAACAAAACAACACAATGGAGAAACAGGGTGTAACCAAAATAATTTCATATAATGTAAAAGGAATCCTGAATCCAGTTAAAAGATCCAAGATTCTAGGCGAAATGAAAAAAGACAAAGCAGGAATAATATTTTTACAAGAAACCCACCTAACAGACGTGGAACACAATAAACTCAGTAGACAAGGGTTTAAAATGATCTCTTCATCTTCATATAAATCAGGGAGGAGGAGGGGAGTAGCGACATTGATATCAACCAAAATTACATTTGAAAAAAAATCAGAACACAAAGATAAAGAAGGGAGATACAGTTTGGTAACTGGGCGGCTAGAGGGAGAAGATATCACCCTGCTGAATGTGTATGCTCCCCCAGGGGCTAACTGGAAATTTTATAAAAATGTATTCGACCTAATGATAACTAAAGCTCAAAGTTTAGTGATATGTGGTGGGGACTTCAATCTTAGACTGAATCCATACTGGGATGCTTCTGGTAATTCCCCACATCAAAATAACAACCAAAACAGGAAGACTCGGATGCTACTAAAAGAAATGGGAATCTGTGACGTGTGGAGGGAACTCAACCCCAGTGTAAAAGACTATACATTTTACTCAACTCCACATTCATCTTACTCAAGGATTGACTGTTTTTTTATGTTAATAGAGACATTGGAAGAGTAAAAACATGTAAAATAGGACTGATGGATCTCTCCGACCACAGTCCGATCTACATGGACTTAAATATCCAAAAATACACAAATAATACATTTTCTTGGAGGTTAAATTCAAATGTCCTGAAAGGACCATTGAAAGATGAATTGGAATCAGATATTCTCAGATATTTGGAAGATAACGATAATGGAGAAGTATCCCCTTTAATACTGTGGGATGCATGCAAAGCTGTAATAAGAGGAAAGATTATTGCAAAACTGGCAACCCAAAAGAAACTAAGACAAGAAAAACTATCCACAATAGAGTCAGAACTTAGGAACCTAGAAAAAGAACACAAAGGCAACACTCATTCTACTGACTCGCTCAAGATTAAGGAAATTAAAAACCAAATAAATGAGATCTACACAATAGAAATCCAGAAGAAACTTACATTTCTGAAACAAAAATACTATGAAGCAGGCAGTAAATCAGCAAAATTGCTAGCCTATAAATTGAGGAAACATCAAACAGAAAGAGCAATCTACAAAATCAGAGACCCAGTATCAAAGGAAATAAAATTCAGAATTCAGGATATTCTTAAAAGCTTCGAGAATTACTATAAGAACTTATACTCCCACAAAAAACATAAAAACGCATCCGAGGCATTCCTAAACACATTAAACCTTCCCCAACTTACGGAGTCACAAAATAAAACACTACTGTCAGAAATACATCCTAAAGAATTGGAAAAAAGCAATTATGAAACTTAAAGCTAACAAATCCCCAGCAGCTGATGGCTATACAGCAGAGTGGTACAAAACCTTTAAACAGCAACTATCTCCTCTCCTCCTGAAAACATTTAATTATGTCCTCCACACAGGGGAAATCCCCCCTCCTGGAGAGAAGGGGTCATTGCAGTTATACCTAAACCTGAAAAGGATAAACTAGAGTGCTCCAACTACAGACCAATCAGTGTACTAAATCAGGACTATAAGCTTTTTACCATTATCCTTGCCAAAAGGTTAGAAAATATACTGACAGACCTAATTCATTTAGACCAAACAGGTTTTATAAGACAAAGACAGACACAAGACAACATTCGACGCACTTTACACATAATTCATCATATAAAAAAATATAACTTAAATGCAGTCATATTGGGATTAGATGCTGAAAAAGCATTCGATTCGGTTGACTGGTCTTTTCTATATAGAATCTTATCCAGTTTCAATTTTCATAACAACTTCATTAGAACTATACAGGCATTATATAAAAAACCAACAGCTAAAATAAGGATTAACGGTAATTTATCATCATCTTTTGAACTGGAAAGAGGATGTCGTCAGGGCTGCCCCCTGTCTCCACTGCTCTTTGCAATCTTCATAGAACCTCTGAGCCATTGGATAAGACAAAACCAAAAAATTCAAGGTATTACACTTGGTCAGAAGGAACATAAAATAGCACTCTTTGCTGATGACATTTTAATATACCTAGGGCAGCCGAACACTTCTTTACCAGAACTAACCTCAGTTTTTTCAGAGTATGGAGATTTATCGGGGTACAAATTAAACATGCATAAAACCCAAGTTTTAACATTCAACTATGACCCAAATCATTATTCACTAAGCAAACTCAAAACTAACTGGGAGTCGGAATCTATGAAATATCTGGGGGTCAATATCCCGAAACAACTCAACAAAATTATATCACTAAACTATGATCCACTGGTGACAAAAATAAAATCTGACCTAGCAAGATGGAATATGATACCATTCTTGGGTACTGCACAAAGAATTGAAGCAGTCAAAATGAATATACTTCCACGTCTTCTATACCTTTTCCAAACAATACCGGTAGAACCTCCCAAAAAAACATGGCAGGAGCTGGACAGAAGGATCTCAAGATTCATATGGCAGGGCAAGAGACCTTGAATCAGATATAGAACCCTACAGCTAAACAAAGACAAAGGTGGGCTCGCGCTGCCAAATATCAGGGACTACTTTAAAGCCGCACAAATTAAAACTTTAGTAGAGATATGTAACCCAGCCTACACTGCACAATGGAAGGAGATCGAATGCCAAATAACAAGTGACATCCCCTACAGGCGATAATAGGGAACAATGCCTTACCTAAGCTTTTGAATAACACTAACCCGTGGATAGAGACCCCGCTAAAAATTTGGTTTAAGATAGTCAGAGAGAATCAAACTAAAGAGCCCTATCGACTTCTGCAATGGATTGCCTATGATCAGGACTTTACTCCTAATAAAACAGACACCAGATTTAAAAAGTGGAAGGAGAAAGGGCTGATAAAATATTACGATTTTTTTAAAGGGCAAATCTTAAGAAGTTTTGAAGATTTGAAAAAACAAGGCCTAATAAATCAAGACCTTTACAGGTTCTTCCAGCTTAGACACCACATAAACAATATACTTAAAAAGGAGGTTTTGGAAAGGGCCCAGTCAGGTGTTCTGAAGGTCTTCTTAATGGCATATAAAGGGATCCCAGGGATCAGATACATTTCTAAAATATACCAAGGTCTTCAAGACTTAAAAGGAGACAACACATCTTATATAAAAGAGAGATGGGAAAAAGAGGGGAATTTCACTTTACAACTGGAAATATGGGGAAAGCTAAATAAACAGCAATGGAAAAGTACCTCATCCCTGCAGTGGAGAGAATTTGGATGGAAAAACTTGGTAAGATTTTTCAGAACACCTGCACAAAACAAATTTACCCATAAGGGATTGAACTGTTGGCGCTTGTGTGGTGAAAAGACTGCAAATCATTTTCATGTGTTTTGGTCATGCCCAGTTATCCACCAATATTGGACCAAGGTACAGACAATATTGGGGAAAATATTCAAAATTACAGTTCCCTTTTCTTTTGTAACTTTGTATTTGGGTTTACTACCGGACTCACTGGAAAGACGAGGAGAAAAATACTTATTCAATGTTTTAATATTGGCAAGCAAAAAAGCTCTAACTAAAAAATGGATGTTGAAGGACTGTCCTACACCTGAAGATTGGACTAACGTGATCCAAGACATTTACTCGATGGAAAAGTTGACATTCGCACTGAGACAGGACATGGATGGGTTCATGAACTTTTGGCAACCCTGGACCGCATATGTGTCTTCCATTAGATCTAATCTTTGACAAATACCATTTCAATAATGGTTCCGCTCTTTGTTCCATCGCTACTCAGATGCTCTTTTATCTTTATTTACTTACTTTTTCTTTTTGTTTGTTTTTTTACTGGTTTGTTTGGTTTTTTGTTATTTGTTTTTTGTTTTTTTTCTCTTTAATTTCACTTTTTCTTTCACTTTAAAAAAAAAAAAAGGGGTGTTGTAAGAATTAATCTTCCAATGTTGTCAGATATCAGAAAATAAGGGAACATGTGATGAAAATGTAAACAATGCATTGCTGTAACGACCTGTATACCCTTTACAAAAACTTAAATAAAAAAATAAAAAAAAAAAAAGTAAAAAGTGGACACAACTGACACATTTTTTCAAAAATTTACAACCTCTGCCCCATTTGGCTGCTCCTCAGGGACATTTGTTGGCCATTGAGAGCAGACAAGAGGGGGAGGGAAGAGGAAAATATGCAAACATTGCCAGTGCATGCTATGAGTTTAAAGACATAACAGGCCGTTAAAGAATGATTACCACACTGGAATGTTTGGAGTAATGAGAGAACCATATGAGGATGGAAATTTATCTTGGAACACAAAATATAATAGACACATTAAACAGCTTGTTGGTATAGTATGTTGGAGCGGTTCATATGTGGATGGGGAATGTAGTTATGTGTTGTAGCACACCCACACACACACTTGTGGAATGTGTGATTTTAACGGATAGATGCAGGGTTGGTGAGTTTCTGTTGCTAGGTAGTGTTGGATAGTGGAAGTGGTTGGAGATTGCGTCGGATGGATACAGGGCGGGGTTGCAAAAAATATTGTAATCATAAATAAAATTAAGACAAATCACTTTATATCTTGTACGTATTGCTCATTGATACTTCCATACTTGACCTATTGCATAGAGGCTTGGGGTAACAATTATAAAAGTATACTTAATTTATTGCTAACATTACAAAAGGGGCTGTCCATGTTATACACAAAGTCGGGTATTTTGAACATACTAATTTATTGTTTACAAATTAAAAGTTATTGAAATTGCAGGATCTGGTTGATTATCATATAGCACAATTAATGTTTAGAAAAAGAAAAAGAAAAACCTTTTGCATCTCTAGCTTAGATAATTGCATAATTAATCAATTTACTAAAATAGTTATAAAATCCATAAGTTGCATATCTTTAAAATATAGCTTAAATTTTAGAAAAATGAAAATCTTTATAAGAGCTAAAGGCTAAATAAAGCTAAATCTGGCATTGATAATCTTGTAGATAGTTGGTTTGATAATATATTTGGCAAAAATGGGGAAAAATAATTCAACGAGCCCTTATAAGCATAATTATTAGTTTATTGATCTTAGTTTTTGTGGATGTTGTTGTATTCCCATAATTAAAAGAATAAAAATTAAAATTAAAAGAATAAAAATAAAAGAAAGATCTATTTTAGTGGCCTTCTCTTCCAAGGATCGCCTCCATATCAAGGGGACCCATCTGCCCACCTGCCCACCTATTGCCAGGATGATGACGAGGTTGTGCCACGACTGATGGGGATCCAGAAGACGTCAATGAGATAGTTTAGGGCAGGGGTCACCAACCTTTTTGAAACCAAGAGCTACTCCATGGGTATCGAGTCATGTGAAGGGCACCAACTTGACACACTCCTCTAAAATAACAAATTATATATATATATATATATATATATATATATATATATATATATATATACACACTACCGTTCAAAAGTTTGGGGTCACTTAGAAATTTCCTTATTTTTGAAAGAAAAGCACTTTTTTTCAATGAAGATAACTTTAAACTAATCAGAAATACACTCTATACATTGCTAATGTGGTAAATGACTATTATAGCTGCAAATGTCTGGTTTTTGGTGCAATATCTACATAGGTGTATAGAGGCCCATTTCCAGCAACTATCACTCCAGTGTTCTAATGGTACAATGTGTTTGCTCATTGCGTCAGAAGGCTAATGGATGATTAGAAAACCCTTGTGCAATCATGTTAGGTCTGCAATGCTGTAATTGCTGCAAATGGAGGATTCTTTGACCAAAGCAAAGTTTGAAGGAAAAAATTATTATTTCAAATACAAATCATTATTTCTAACCTTGTCAATGTCTTGACTATATTTTCTATTCATTTTACAACTCATGGTGGTAAATAAGTGTGACTTTTCATGGAAAACACAAAATAATTGTCTGGGTGACCCCAAACTTTTGAACGGTAGTGTATATATATATATATATATATATATATATATAAATGAAGCGCATTTTGTTCTGAAGAATTGTGTCAGATGATTTCGACATGGGTTAGACCGGGGTGGCTAACTGTCAGTTTCCGGTGGGGCGCTATGAGTTTTGTTTATTATTTGTGTATGTGATCATGTCACTGGCAAAAAAAAAAAAGTCCCTCAGAGAAGGCAAAATTTCAGTATCTCTCTGATATTATTTCTAGCAGCAGTCATTGCAAATTAAATTTGACTTTAACTTTATGTGTTAAAACGTCACCAGTATATATATATATATATATATATATATATATATATATATATATATATATATATATATATATATATATATATATATATACTGTATATATATATATATATATATATACAGTATATATATATACATACATAAATAAATAATTATCAATAACTTAGAGTGGGTAACAGACAAGATCAATATTCAACACTTTATTTTTATTAATCTCAGCAATTGTTCATATGATCACTTCTACATTTCATTAAAAATATGTCCAGTTTTCACCAGTCCCTTTTAACCATAAAAAACTAAATCCTTTTAATTCATGAACTATGTTGAACCATGTTTGAAAAAGTTATGCAACATTGAAGAGAAATCAACTTTCATATTAAATAAATCTTATCACATTTTTAACTGAACAAATCTGCTGCAATTCTGCTCAAAATCTGTTACATTTAATAAACACACTTTTGTGTGTTCTTCTTCACTGGAATTATATCCATACAGTTCTTGCCTAGAATCATGCTGGAGTAATAACCAGCACCGCGGTAGCAGTTTACCCTCAGCCGCGGGATCGCGGGGATCGTGGGTTCGATCCCTGCCCCCGGCCAACAGTGATCTGTGTGGAGTTTGCATGTCCTCCCCGTGTTTGCGTGGGTTTCCTCCCGCATGCCAAAAACATGCAGGTTAGGGAGTTAAGGCTTGTCACCGGACTGCAGAACAAATCTACCTACGGGTACAAAAAAAAAAAAAAAGAGCGGGCAGCAGTTTCATGACGCGTATTGAAGTTTTTTTTTTTTCCAAAACTTTATTGAGAACAAGGTCCACATAGTGCCGCTTCGCCGTCGCCCTGCAAATGAAACACACGCAGCTTCCTTTCACGGTAGGAAAAAAGAACTCTTCCTCCCGCTCACTTTGAAAATGATAAATTTTCTGTCTTTTTTTTTTTTTTTGCCATGTTTTGAGGCTAGGAAACTGCACTGCGCCCACCATCTTAACTGCCCGCTAGCTTACTCTCCACAAGCGCGAAGGTTTTGTCATGCGCACAATACTGACCTTTGAACTAGGTCAGAGTTCACCTTAACTTTACGTATAATAAACATATTTTCATTTTTTTTTATTTTTAAGACATTGTCATTTTAAAATCTATATAAATGCAAGTGTAATTTTAAAAAATAGCAGCAGAAAAAATTACATCTTAGACGCAGCTCACTTGTGAGTTGTGCTATTTTTAGAACAGGCCTGCGGGCGACTCATGTGGTCCTTGCGGGCGACATGGTGCCCACGGGCACCGCGTTGGTGACCCCTGGTTTAGGGTCTACGATAGAGTCTACAATGTACATTCACATGGTGTTAGATTTTGCTTTGCATTGCTGCTGCCCCACAGGTTTCCTCTGTGATAAATGATTAATGAAAGAATAGATGCATGTATATGAATGTATTCGTATTCGTATATGCATATACGTATATATATACTGCTCAAAAAAATTAAAGGAACACTTTTTAATCTGAGTAAACTGGACTAGCCTGCCACAATTTCTTCACTTTAAGTTTTTGGAGTGTTTTCATTTCCATCAAAAGACGTGGCATCTTTTCATTCTTAAAACATTATCCAGTCCATATCAGTGTAGATATCCAGCTTATTTTTTCCCATTAAAATCTGATGTGTTTTCAAAGTGTTCTTTTAATTTTTTTGAGCAGTATATATATATATATATATATATATATATATACTAATATATATGTGTGTGTATATATATATTTATATGTTATATGTTATATATGTATATATATAACATATATATACATATATATATGCATATATATACATACATACATATATATACGTTATATATATATACATATATATAACGTATATATATGTATATATACGTTATATGTTATATATATGTGTGTATATATATTTATATGTTAGTATATATAAATATACTAACATATATATATATTAAAATCTGATGTGTTTTCAAAGTGTTCTTTTAATTTTTTTGAGCAGTATATATGTATACATATGTGTGTGTGTGTGTGTGTGTGTGTGTGTGTGTGTGTGTGTGTGTGTGTGTATATATATATATATATATATATATATATATATACACATATATATACACTACACTACACTACCATATATACACTACCGTTCAAAGTTTGGGGTCACCCAGACAATTCTGTGTTTTCCATGAAAAGTCACACTTTTATTTACCACCATGAGTTGTAAAATGAATAGAAAATATAGTCAAGATATTGACAAGGTTAGAAATAATGATTTGTATTTGAAATAATAATTTTTCCTTCAAACTTTGCTTTCGTCAAAGAATCCTCCATTTGCAGCAATTACAGCATTGCAGACCTTTGGCATTCTAGCTGTTAATTTGTTGAGGTAATCTGGAGAAATTTCACCCCACGCTTCTAGAAGCCCCTCCCACAAGTTGGATTGGCTGGATGGGCACTTCTTGCGTACCATACGGTCAAGCTGCTCCCACAACAGCTCAATGGGGTTTAGATCTGGTGACTGCGCTGGCCACTCCATTACAGATAGAATACCAGCTGCCTGCTTCTTCTCTAAATAGTTCTTGCACAATTTGGAGGTGTGCTTTGGGTTATTGTCCTGTTGTAGGATGAAATTGGCTCCAATCAAGCACTGTCCACAGGGTATGGCATGGCGTTGCAAAATGGAGTGATAGCCTTCCTTATTCAAAATCCCTTTTACCCTGAACAAATCTCCCACCTTACCAGCACCAAAGCAACCCCAGACCATCACGTTACCCCCACCTTGCTTGACAGATGGCGTCAGGCACTCTTCCAGCATCTTTTCAGTTGTTCTTTGTCTCACAAATGTTCTTCTGTGTGATCCAAACACCTCAAACTTCGATTCGTCCGTCCATAACACTTTTTTCCAATCTTCCTCTGTCCAATGTCTGTGTTCTTTTGCCCATATTAATCTTTTTCTTTTATTGGCCAGTCTCAGATATGGCTTTTTCTTTGCCACTCTGCCCTGAAGGCCAGCATCCCGGAGTCGCCTCTTCACTGTAGATGTTGACACTGGTGTTTTGCGGGTACTATTTAATGAAGCTGCCAGTTGAGGACCTGTGAGGCGTCTATTTCTCAAACTAGAGACTCTAATGTACTTATCTTCATGCTCAGTTGTGCAGCGGAGCCTCCCACTTCTCTTTCTACTCTGGTTAGAGACTGTTTGTGCTGTTCTCTGAAGGGAGTAGTATGCACCGTTGTAGGAAATCTTCAGTTTCTTGGCAATTTCTCACATGGAATAGCCTTCATTTCTAAGAACAAGAATAGACTGTCGAGTTTCACATGAAAGTTCTCTTTTTCTGGCCATTTTGAGCGTTTAATCGACCCCACAAATGTGATTCTCCAGATACTCAACCTGCTCAAAGGAAGGTCAGTTTTATAGCTTCTCTAACCAGCTAAACTGTTTTCAGCTGTGCTAACATGATTGCACAAGGGTTTTCTAATCATCCATTAGCCTTCTGACGCAATGAGCAAACACACTGTACCATTAGAACACTGGAGTGATAGTTGGTGGAAATGGGCCTCTATACACCTATGTAGATATTGCACTAAAAACCAGACATTTGCAGCTAGAATAGTCATTTACCACATCAGCAATGTATAGAGTGTATTTCTGATTAGTTTAAAGTTATCTTCATTGAAAAAAACAGTGCTTTTCTTTCAAAAATAAGGAAATTTCTAAGTGGCCCCAAACTTCTGAACGGTAGTGTGTATATATATATATATATATATATATATGTACGCATTTTCACATATATTCATATCTATGCATAGATGAGGATAGTTTAGTTTTGAATATATTTTACACATATAGGATTGTTAGTTATATTTACTCATGATGTCTGCACCACACCCGATAAGAGATAAAATCATTCAGATTCTTCCCACCGTTAACTTAAATACAGTAACTACTACAACTCCTTCAATTGATATCTTTACTCCAACTGACCTTTTAGAGTTAGATAAAAATAATTTCCTCATTCAAGCCTTCAACTTGTCTTTTAGACCCTATTCCTACCAGGTCATTTAAAGAAGTCTTCCCATTTATTGGTAGCTCTATTCTTCAAATAATCGATTCTTCAATAACATTAGGCCATGTTCCGCAGGCTTTTAAAACTGCTGTAATTAAACCCTTTCTCAAAAAGCCAATGCTGGATCCAGGAGTTTTAGCTAACTATAGACCAATCTCTAATCTGCCTTTCAATTCAAAAATCTTAAAAAGAGTTGTTGCTACGCAATTATTTGACCATTTGCAGGAAAATGGTTTATTTGAAGAGTTTCAATCTGGGGTTAGAATCCATCATTGTACTGAAACAGCTTTAGTGAAGGTCACTAATGATCTCCTTATCGCATCTGACAATGGACTTGTTTCTGTACTTGTCCTTTTAGACCTTAGTGCAGCTTTTAATACTATTGATCATAATATTCTACTTGATAAATTAGAACATCATGTTGGACTTAATGGAACTTCATTGCAGCGGTTTAGATTTTATTTATCTGATAGGCTCCAGTTTGATCATGTCAACAATGAGTTTTCTTCCAACTCAAAGCTCAGTCACAGAGTTCTACGGGGGTCTGTGCTAGGCCCTATTCTTTTTAGTTTACATATGCTTCCACTAGGCAACATTGTTAGAAAGCACTGTATACATTCTCATTGTTATGCAGATGACACACAATTATACACAATTATACCTGTCAATGAAGCCAGATGACAGTAATCAAGGTCCAAAAAACCTTAGAAATACCTTTCCAAATCAAACTTTTAGTTTGGAAGTGATTACTCTTTCTCTTAATAGTTCTGTAAGGAACCCTGGAGTTATTTTTGATCAAGATCTGTTTTTAATTCACATATTAAACTTGTTTCTAAGACTGCCTTCTATCATTTGTGGAATATTGCCAAGATTAGGAGCATCTTGTCTCAGAGTGATGCTGAGAAACTAATCCATGCTTTTGTTAGCTCTAGATTAGATTATTATAACTCTTTATTATCACATTGTCCTAAAACATCTTTAAAAAGTCTTCATCTGATCCAAAATGCTGCAGCAAGAGTTTTAACTGGTACTAGAAAGAGAGATCATATCTCTCTGGTTCTGGCCTCCCTTCATTAGCTTCCCATAGAGTTTAGAATTAAGTTTAAAATCATTCTTCTCACTTACAAAGCTCTAAATAATCAGGCCCCTTTTTATTTAAAAGATACTAATACTACAGTGATCCCTCACTTATCGCGGTTAATGGGTTCCAGAACCGACCGCGAAAAGTGAAAAACCGCGAAGTAGCGTCACCCCAATGACGTCATCCATAAACAATACGTACGTTCATTCTCTCACTCTCATATGATACGTGTGTGTGTGTGTACGTGTACATACATACGTAGATGTAAACAAAGTGTACATAAATATGTTTTTAGAACACTTTTATTCTTATAACAAGATACGTAACTCAAGATGAAAATGATTTACTGCACAGGTTAATGAGAGCTTTACTGCTCCTCAGGTGACGCCTCATCGTGAGGTGCTGGAGGCGCAGGATCATCGAGGGCAGCTTCCGATAGAGCTGAAGCTGCAGGAGGCGACGTAGTGGCTCGACGGGAAGACTATTTCGCACAAAATGGCACAAGAGAACAGCAAAAAGTTCCACGCTGCGAGACTACGTAACACGAGCGATAAAGAGCAATGAATGCGGTCTTCCTTCTCTTCCCTCGGCGCTCGGCAGGGAGAGGAGGTGGGTGAGACGTCTCGGCCAATCAGCTTGCGGGGTGAAACGTCTCGGCCAATCAGCTTGCGAGATTTCCGAGCCCAGCCAACACGACAACAGCGAACAGAGAGTTGTGCGGCTCTCCGTGTTGACACCTGATGGTCTAATGTAGTCTCCCTGCCTTCTGCTAGCGCCCGCCCATTATTTCTCAATTTTGAATTTTTGATGAATATTTTTGAAAAATCCGCGATGCACTGAGGGCGCGAAAGGTGAAGCGCGAAGTAGCGAGGGATCACTGTACTCTGATACTAATCTATTGTCCTAACAGAGCACTACGCTCCCAAAATGCAAGATTACTTGTAATACCTACAATCTCCAAAAGTACAATAGGAGGCAGAGCCCTCGGTTATCAAGCTCCTCTCCTGTGGAACCAGCTGCCAATCTGGATTCGGGAGTCAGACTCGATCTCTGTTTTAAGAAGAGGGTTAAAACCTTCCTTTTTGATATAGCCTGTAATTAGGGAGGGATCATGTGCCCCTGAACCTTCCCTTAGTTATGCTACTAATAGGTTTAGACAGCCGGGGGACCTCCAACAATGCACTGGGCTTCACTCCTTTCTTCACTCTCAATGAAATATTTTTGCTGGTCATTAACATCTGTTTGTTCTCTCCCATAGATTGAGTCCCCGTCATACTGTTTGCTCTCTACATGTCTGTTCTTTTCTTCTACTTCTCTATCTCCTCACCCCCCAGCCAGTCACAGCAGATGACTGCCCCTCCCTGAGCCTGGTTCTGATGGAGGTTTCTTCCTATAAAAAGGGAGTTTTTCCTCTCCACCGTCACCAAGTGTTTGTTCACAGGGGATTGCCTGATTGCTGGGGTCTTTCTGCAGTTGTGGGCCAGTCCCCTACAGTTGAAAGTGCTATGAGATGGCTGTTGTTGTGAAATGGCACTATATAAATAAAGTTGAACTGAATTGAATGTAAACCATTTTGAATGGTCTGATGTTCTTAATGACTGCTGTTATATATGTATTTATGTATGTACTTATATTATTTATTGGGTTTTATTTCATTTATTATGTACTACATCCATTGTGTACGTGTGGATTGTGTAGTTGCAGCATGGATGACAAGCCCAAGACAAATTTCCCCTTGAGGGACAATAAAGTTTATCTTATCTTATCTTATGTGACACTCGGGTGCCTCTCACCTCTGTTAAATGTGCCTGGAGTTGAGTGGCATTCATCATCCAGTTCCGCAGGGAACTGTTTACAATGAAGCGTTCATCAGTGTGTGATGTGGCCCAAGGACATCCATTTCTATGCCTTTCTGTAGCTCTTCCAGTCTCTCTATATCTCTGTTGCAACCTGCTGATGACACTCTGTGACACTCTAAGCTCAGTGGCCACTTTCCTCTGAGAACATCCTGTTTGAAGCCTCGCACTGGTGAGGTACTGTTGATCAATTGTTAGGTGTCGTCTTGGTCTCATGGTGTCAAAATGTGAACAGCATGATGAAGAGGACTGTTTAAATACCAACTCTAGTTGAACCAGAAAATGTATTGGTCTATTCATGGATCAAACACCTGTTGTGAATTTTGCCATTAAGTATCTTGTTAGAGAACAGCAAGTTATGCAAAAAGTACTGAAATACTGAACAGTTGGAAGTATGCATTTGAAAGGTTAGAGAAGATCGGATTAAGTTCACCTTTAAAGGTTAATCATGCATTTTAGGTGCATCCTGAAATTTCACCAGAAAGCTGAATAGTCCTAACTTTGTGTGTGTGTGTGTGTGTGTGTGTGTGTGTGTGTGTGTGTGTGTGTGTGTGTGTGTGTGTGTGTGTGTGTGTGTGTGTGTGTGTTTATCCAGCCATCCATCCATCTTCTACCGCTTTTCCGGAGGTCCAAGTCACGGAGGCAGCAGTTCAAGCAGAGAAGCTCAGACTTCCCTCTCCCCAGCCACCTGCTCCAGCTCTTCAGAGAGGATACCAAGGCGTTCCCAGACCAAGTGGGAGACATAGTCTCTCCAGCGAGTCCTGGGTCTACCCCGGGGTCTCCTCCCAATGGGACATGCCCAAAACACCTCAAGTGGGAGGCGTCTAGGAGGCATCCTGATCAGATGCCCATACCATCTCAACTGGCTCCTCTCAATGTGGAGGAGCAGCGGTTCTACTCTGAACCTCTCCTGAATGACTGAGTTCTTCACCCTATCTCTGAGGGTGAGTCCAGTAATCCTACAAAGGAAGATCATTTCAGCTCTTTGTATCTGTGATCTCATTCTTGACCATAGGTGAGGGTAGGGATGTAGATTGACCAGTAAATCAACAGCTTTGCCTTAGAGCTTAGCTCCCTCTTCACCACAACAGCATCACTGCATCATCTGCATCACTGCAGATGCTGCTCCGATCCGTCCATCAATCTCTAGCTCCATTCTCCCCTCACTCGTGAATAAGACCCCAAGATACTTAAACTCCTCCACTTGGGGCAGGAGCTTGTTCCCAACCCAGAGAGGACAATCCACCTTCTTCCGGCTGAGAACCAAGGACTCGGACTTGGAGGTGCTGATTCTCATCCCAGCTGCTTCACACTCAGCGGCAAACCGTCCCAATAAGACCTGTAGGTCATTGCTGGATGAAGCCACCAGGATAACATCATCTGCAAACAACAGAGATGAGATCCTGTGGTCACCAAGCATGACACCCTCCATTCCCTGGCTGTGCCTAGAAATCCTGTCCATAAAAATTACGAACAGGATCGGTGACAAAGGGCAGCCCTGGCGGAGTCCAACTCTCACTGGGAATGAGTCCGACCGAGTGTTGACAATAAGAACCAAGCTCTCACAACGATCGTATAGAGACAGAATAGCTTGTAATAACAAGCCCGATACCCATTACTTCCGAAGCACCCACACACACACACAAAAAAAACCACGAGGGACGCAGTTGAATGTCTTCTCCAAGTCCACAAAACACATGTAAACTGGTTGGGCAAACTCCCACAAACCCTCGAGGATTCTCAAGAGGATAAAGAGTTGGTCCGATGTGCCACAGCCAGGATAAAAACCACATTGCTCCTCCTGAATCCAAGGTTGGACCAACAGCCAGATTCTCCTCTCCAGTACCTTGGCATAGACCTTCCCAGGGAGGCTGAGGAGTGTGACCCCCCTAAAGTTGGAGCACACCTTCCGTCCCCCTTTTTAAAGAAAGGAACCACCACCCCGGTTTGCCATGCTAAAGGCACTGTCCCCGACCTCCACGTAGTGTTGCAGAGACATGTCAGCCATGACAGCCCTGCAACATCCAGGGCCTTGAGGTACTCAGGGCAGATCTTGTCCAGCCCCGAGGCCCGGCCACCAAAGAGATTTTCAGCCCCTGTGATGGGCGAGTTGTCCCCCTTATCCACAAACCCTGCTTCCTCTGTGGAAGGCGTGTCAGTGGGATTGAGGAAATCCTCAAAGTATTTCTTCCACTGCCCGACGACATCCCCAGTCGAAGTCAGCAGCACCCCATTCACACCATACACAGTGTGGACAGGGAGGTGCTTCCCCCTCCTGAGCCACCGGACAGTTTGCCAGAATCTCTTTGACACCGGCCAAAAGTCTTGTTCCATGGCCTCACCAAACTCCTCCCACACCCGAGTTTTTCCTTCAGCAGCCACTCTAGCCGCACTCCACTTGGCCTGCCAGTACACCTCAGCTGTTTTGGGAGTCCCACAAGCCAACCAAGCTTGATAGGACTCCTTCTTCAGCTTAATGGCCTCCCTCACCACTGGTTTCCACCACTTGGTTCGGGGGTTGCCACCACGAGATGCACCAACGACCTTGCAGCTGCAGCTCTGGGCAGCCGCTTCAACCATGGAGGTGGAGAATATGGCCCATTCAGACTCCATGTCTCCAGACTCCCTTGGAATGTGGTCAAAGTTTCTCCGGAGGTGGGAGTTGAAAACCTCCCGGACAGGAGCCTCAGCCAGACGTTCCCAGCACACCCTCACTATACGTTTGGGTCTACCAGGTCTGAATGGTGTCCTCCCCTGCCATCGGATCCAACTCACCACCAGGTGGTGATCAGTTGACAGCTCTGCACCTCTCTTTACCCGAGTGTCCAAGACATACGGTCGCAGGTCTGATGACACGATAACAAAATCGATCATCGACCTGCGACGTAGAGTGTCCTGGTGCCAGGTGCACATATGGACACCCTTATGCTTGAACATGGTGTTCATTATGGACAAACTGTGGTTAGCACAGAAGTCCAATAACTGAACGAGCCATCGAGCTCCTCCCCCAGGCCTAGCTGCAGGGTGGGGCCCCAGTAACCCCATACCGGGCGGGGTACACTGAATCCTTGTTTTAGCATTCATCATGAGACTCTGCTGGATCGTTCTTAGTTTGGCCCTTCACCCAGGACCAGTTTGTCATGGGCGACACTACCAGAGGCAAATTGCCCCAGCCAATGTAGCTCCTGGGATCACTAGGGCACGCAAACCCCCCACCATGATAAGGTGAAGATCCATGAGGGGTATGTGGGTGTGTGTGTGTGTTCCTTAATCATATATAGTTATTTAAACAATTTTAAGTATTTACTTGCTACCAAATGGAATCAAATAAGAACATCAATCTAACTGGAAAGAGATGGGCGCTTGTAATTTCAGAGTGCGGGGTTTAGTTCCATCTAGTGGTCAAGAAGCAGATTGCAACCAACTGATTCCCTTCCTCGAGGACTGTACTCATCAAGTCCTCCAACTTAATAATAATGATTACATATAGTTCATGTCCTGCGTCTATATTTAACTATCAGCACATCTGCTAATTTTATTAGTGACATGTTTGTTTCCTTACAAACATGTATGTAACCTCCTTTAATTAAGTAAAGGAAAGGAGGTTCGAGGCCTTCTAATGTGTAGAATCCTTCTGCAACTTGCTGTAATGCTTTAATATTTTTATGTAAAGCCCTTTGAATTGTCTTGTACACAAAATGAGCTATACAAATAAACTTGTCTTGCCTTGTCATTTTATGGAGAATAATGTGAAGAAGGTGCTACAAGGAAAACACTTTTGTATTCACTATTTAAAGCAGCACTATGTAACTTTCTTGCTCTTTGTAGCCACCTGTAGCAACCAGCATTAGGCACCCTGTGACTGGCTGTTGGGAATGAAGTCATAGTCGCCATAGTTGTTGCTGTTGCAGGCAGTGTGGGTCCACAACCTTTGACTGTCACCCAAAGGTTGATATACCATCAAAATAATTTTGGAAACATTAGTTTAAGGTGAAAATTTTACATAGTGCTTGTTGTGTATGGGAATGTGTGTGTATGTGAAGCCGTGCCTACCCTCAGGGTGACGTCAGGTGGGCACAGCCCACTGTGTATAACTACCCAAGTTCGCTATAATAAAGGAGAGTTCTATGCTGCATGAAGACTGACTCCAACTCCATTATTCACAGACATAACAATGGCAACGAGGAGACAAATGGAAGCATGCTGGCTACCTCCACCACTGCTGCCATTTCTGGAGCGTACAGGTGAGCCGATGGTCCCGTGGCCAGAGTGGAGACGGATTTTTGAAGAATACCATCAGAGCATTGGGTCTCCATGGGCTTGACGGGAGATGGCACTGGGTACTCCTGGCTCATAACCTTGTTGCGGAGGGCCGGAGGACACTCGAGTCACTGGGCGCAAACAAGGGCTATGAGGATGCCGTCGAGCGGATGGCTGACCACTTCACTGAGCAAACGTGGACCAGGAGGCTATGGGTGATAGAGCTTTTGGCGCCAGGGTCAAGCAAGCTAGTTAGCTTCAGGAGGCTAGTTACCCATTCTGCACCAATGGACAGGCTAGTGGACAAGCTAACTATGTGCCAAAACGAGGCTAAGGGCACCAAGCTGGAAGCCAAAGAGGGGCCAGGACAAAGTGAGGAAAAGTCCCCGGTCACTGAAGACGGCGAGCCTGCTGTGGAGCCCAGTCTGATGTAGGACCACGGCACTGACGGGTCAGACGGCACGATGCACGAGGATGACGGAGAGGAGCTGCAGCAGGAGTCAGCCCCGCTGCTGGAAGCTAAACAGCGGGAGAGAGGAACCATGCAGACCGAGGGTCCAGGGGAAGCGCAGCAGCTGCAGGACGAAGAGGCAAGGAAGCAGGACATCTGGAGCGAGGGTGCTGAGAGCGGTGACAAGATGCCCAGGTCGGAAGATAGAGCCAACGGGAGTGTCACCAAAAACCCAGAGGGACAGCAGCTGCAGCCGCAGCCGGGTACAGTGACGACGCAGCAAGGCGCCTGGTACGTGAGTGCTGGATGCAGTGGCGAGGTGCCTAAGTCGGAGAACAACATTGATGAGGGCATCGTGGTGAACACCGGAGGTGAGCCCCAGCAGCTGGATGCGGAGGTAGTGCAGCGGAGCGCCCTGGAGGAGGGTGCTGGGTGCCATGACGAGGTTCCCGAGGCAGCAGACCACGCCGAAGAGCAGGCTTCGGTTCTTCCCGAAGCCCGGCCACTGGGGGCCGGAGTGACTGGAGCCATGATGGCGGTGAGGACGGCAGTCGGAAACGGTCCAGTGGGCATGGAGAGATGGCGCACCGGACAACGGCATGGCGGGCCCAGAGGGAAGAAGCGCCTAATGGTGGGAAGGGACAGTTTCACTGGGGAGGGGGGCTTCGACCCAGGGGGTAGACAGCAGCCAGGTGCACAGATTCTGTGGAGCTGCCCAGGTCCTCCGTGGCAGATTAGTAAATGGTGGCTGCCCAGAGACATTGGTGTTACCTGAGAATATATCTCTTGTGTAAATATCTGTGTGTGTATGTATATATATGAATACATGTATTTTGTGTATATAGTTTATGCTAGTGTGCATGTGAGTGAGTGTGAATAATATGGGATTATTTTGTATTTTCTAAGCGACATGGTCCAATTTTAGTTGCTCTTTGTGTGAATGTGATACAGTGGGGTAAAAAAGTATTTAGTCAGCCACCAGTTGTGCAAGTTCTCCCACTTAAAAGATGAGAGAGGTCTCCAATTTTCATCATAGGTATACTTCAACTATGAGAGACAAAATAAGAAAAAAAAAATCCAGAAAATCACATTGAAGGATTTTTAATGAATTAATTGGTAAATTCCTCGGTAAAATAAGTATTTGATCAATAACAAAAGTTCATCTCAATATTTTTTTATATACCCTTTGCTGGCAATGACAGAGGTCAAATGTTTTCTGTAAGTTTTCACAAGGTTTTCACACACTGTTGCTGGTATTTTGGCCCATTCCTCCATGCAGATCTCCTCTAGAGCAGTGATGTTTTGGGACTGTCGCTGGGCAACACAGACTTTCAACTCCCTCCAAAGATTTTCTATGGGGTTGAGATCTGGAGACTGGCTAGGCCACTCCAGGACCTTGAAATGCTTCTTACGAAGCCACTCCTTCGTTGCCCGGGTGGTGTGTTTGGGATCATTGTCATGCTGAAAGACCCAGCCACGTTTCATCTTCAATGCCCTTGCTGGTGGAAGGAGGTTTTCACTCAAAATTTCATGATACATGGCCCCATTCATTCTTTCCTTTACACGGATCAGTCGTCCTGGTCCCTTTGCAGAAAAACAGCCTCAAAGTATGATGTTTCCATCCCCATGCTTCACAGTAGGTATGGTGTTCTTTCTCCTCCAAACACGACAAGTTGAGTTTTTACCAAAAAGTTCTATTTTGATTTCATCTGACCACATGACATTCTCCCAGTCCTCTTCTGGATCATCCAAATGCTCTCTAGCAAACTTCAGACAGGCCTGGACATGTACTGGCTTAAGCAGGGGGACACGTCTGGCACTGCAGGATTTGAGTCCTTGGCGGCGTAGTGTGTTTCTGATGTAGCCTTTGTTACTTTGGTCCCAGCTCTCTGCAGGTCATTCACTAGGTCCCCCCATGTGGTTCTGGGATTTTTGCTCACCATTCTCGTGATCATTTTGACCCCACGGGGTGAGATCTTGGGTGGAGCCCCAGATCGAGGGAGGTTATCAGTGGTCTTGTATGTCTTCCATTTTCTAATAATTGCTCCCACTGTGGCGGGTTGACTCAACCCCCCCACAACACACAGGACAGTCAGCTCTTTTCTCTTGGTTTTTCCCGCTGCACTACTGAGATGTAATGTGCCATTCATGTATTGTGATGCAATGTGCCCTGCATGTATTGTGATGCAATGTGCCCTGCGTGTATTGTGATGCAATGTGCCATTCATGTATAGTGTTCATGCGTCCTGTCCTTGCTGTGACCTAGAGACAGTTCAATATGTAGATGTGCCTGGTAACCTCTTTGTTCCGCAAGCTGGAGCAGAGGCTGCATCTGCCTATTGTTATGTAGGTCTTACAAATGCAAATGTCTCATGCCTGTTCTGCAGTCCCTTTGATCAGACCAACTGCTGTGAATCTGCTTTGATGTATTGTTTGAGTTGGGTACAAATACTGCACAGGTTCTGTAACTCATACTCTCTCTCTCTGACTCACTTCAACTGCTGCTGCAGACACGCACTTTGTGTCTCTTTTCTGAGAGCCTGAGGATCCTGCTCCAGCCTGCACACACTTGGGCCGGAGCGGAGATCCTGTGACGGCGGTGTGATTTAATAAACTCTACTTAAAACCTTCAACAACGCCGCTTTATTTCATGCCGCCGCACCCACAGTTGATTTCTTCACACCAAGCTGCTTACCTATTGCAGATTCAGTCTTCCCAGCCTGGTGCAGGTCTACAATTTTGTTTCTGGTGTCCTTTGACAGCTCTTTGGTCTTGGCCATAGTGGAGTTTGGAGTCTGACTGTTTGAGGTTGTGGACAGGTGTCTTTTATACTGATAACGAGTTCAAACAGGTGCCATTAATACAGGTAACGAGTGGAGGATATAGGAGCCTCTTAAAGAAGAAGTTACAGGTCTGTGAGAGCCAGAAATCTTGCTTGTTTGTAGGTGACCAAATACTTATTTTACTGAGGAATTTGCCAATTAATTCATTAAAAATCCTTCAATGTGATTTTCTGGATTTTTTTTCCCTCATTTTGTCTCTCATATTTGAGGTATACCTATGATGAAAATTGGAGACCTCTCTCATCTTTTAAGTGGGAGAACTTGCACAATTGGTGGCTGACTAAATACTTTTTTTCCCCACTGTAGGTTGTTTTATTGCATTTTACGATTCCCCATCGCCTTAGTGAGTGATTCGGGTTCTAAGTTTGAGAGGTTTTTAATGGTGTGTGTGGCTTTGCATTTTTCTAAAGGGGGTGTAGAACGTTGTGTATGAGAATGTGCGTGTATGTGAAGCCGTGCCCACCCTCAAGGTGACGCCAGGCGGGCACGGCCCACTGTGTATAAATACCCAAGTTCGCTATAATAAATTCAATTCAATTCAATTCAATTCAACTTTATTTATATAGCGCCATTTCACAACAACAGTCATCTCATAGCACTATCAACTGTAGGGAGGACCCCCACAGTTGCAGAAAGACCCCAGCAATCAGGCGATCCCCTGTGAGCAAGCACTTGGCGACGGTGGAGAGGAAAAACTCCCTTTTAACAGGAAGAAACCTCCAGCAGAACCAGGCTCAGGGAGGGGCAGTCATCTGCTGCGACTGGCTGGGGGGTGAGGGGATAGAGAAGAAGAAAAGAACAGACATGTAGAGAGCAAACAGCACAATGGGGACTCAATCTATGGGAGAGAACAAACAAATGTTAATGACCAGCAAAAAAAAAATATTTCATAGAGAGTGAGGAAAGGAGTGAGGCCCAGTGCATTACTGGAGGTCCCCCGGCTGACTAAACCTATTAGCAGCATAACTAAGGGAGGGTTCAGAAAACACATGATCCCTCCCTAATTGTAGGCTATATCAAAAAGGTAGGTTTTAGCCCTATTCTTAAAAACAGAGATCGAGTCTGACTCCCGAATCCAGATTGGCAGCTGATTCCACAGGAGAGGAGCTTGATAACTGAAGGCTCTGCCTCCCATTGTACTTTTGGAGATTCTAGGTATTACAAGTAAACCTGCATTTTGGGAGCGTAGTGCTCTGTTAGGATGATACGGTAGTATCAGATCTTTTAAATAAAAAGGAGCCTGATTGTTTAGAGCTTTGTAAGTAAGAAGAAGGATTTTAAACTTAATTCTAAACTCTATGGGAAGCCAATGAAGGGAGGCCAGAACCGGAGAGATATGATCTCTCTTTCTAGTACCTGTTAAAACTCTTGCTGCAGCATTTTGGATCAGCTGAAGACTTTTTAAAGATGTTTTAGGACAACCTGATAATAAAGAATTACAATAATCTAATCTCGAGCTAACAAAAGCGTGGATCAGCTTCTCAGCATCACTCTGAGACAAGATGCTCCTAATCTTGGCAATATTACGCAAATGATAGAAGGCAGTCTTAGAAACAAATTTAATATGTGAATTGAAGGACAAATCCTGATCAAAAATAACTCCAAGGTTCCTCACAGAGCTATTAAGAGAAAGAGTAACTGCATCCAAACTGAAAGTTTGATTTGGAAAGGAATTTCTAAGGTTTTTTGGACCAACAAGAATGACTTCAGTCTTATCTGAATTTAATAGCAGGAAATTACAAGTCATCCAAACTTTGATTTCCTTAAGACAGGCTTCTAACTTGGCTAATTGATTAGTATCATCTGGCTTCATTGACAGGTATAATTGTGTGTCATCTGCATAACAGTGAAAATGTATACAGTGCTTTCTAATAATGTTGCCTAACGGAAGCATATATAAACTAAAAAGAGTAGGGCCAAGCACAGATCCCTGTGGAACTCCATGACTAAGCTTTGAGCTGAGAGAAAACTCATCATTTACATGAACAAACTGGAACCTATCAGATAAATAAGATCTAAACCACTGCAACGAAGTTCCATTAAGTCCAACATAGTGTTCTAATCTATCAAGTAGAATATTATGATCAATAGTATCAAAAGCTGCACTAAGATCTAAAAGGACAAGTACAGAAACTAGTCCATTATCAGATGCAATGAGGAGGTCGTTAGTGACCTTCGCTAAGGCTGTTTCAGTGCTATGATGGATTCTAAACCCAGATTGAAACTCCTCAAATAAACCATTTCCCTGCAGGTGGTCAAATAATTGCATAGCAACAACTCTTTCTAAGATTTTTGAAATGAAAGGGAGATTAGAGATTGGTCTATAGTTAGCTAAAGCTCCTGGATCTAGCGTTGGCTTTTTGAGTAAGGGTTTAATTACAGCCGTTTTAAAAGCCTGCGGTACATGGCCTAAAGTTAATGAAGAATTGATTATATGAAGAATAAAGCTACCAATAAGTGGGAAGACTTCTTTAAATAACCTGGTAGGAATAGGGTCTAAAAGACAAGTTGAAGGTTTGGATGAGGAAACTATTTTGTCTAACTCACAAAGGTCGATTGGAGTAAACTCATCAAGACAGACATCAATAGAAGGAGTTGTAGTAGTTACAGTATTTAAGTTAACTGTGGGAAGAATCTGATTGATTTTATCTCTGATGGATGAAATTTTATTATTGAAAAAGTTCATAAAGTCCTGACTAGTAAGCTCTAAGGGGATGCTAGGATTGACAGAGTCCTGACTCTTTGTCAACCTGGCTACAGTACTGAAAAGAAACCTGGGATTATTCTTGTTCTCTTCTATTAATGCAGAGTAATAACTCGTTCTAGCTTTTCTAAGAGATTTTTTATAAATTAAAAGATGATTTCTCCAAGCTAAATAGATTTCATCTAAATTAGTAGAGCGCCATTTTCTTTCTAATTGACGAGTCTTCTGTTTTAAGCTACGAGTTTCTGTGTTGAACCAAGGAGTTAAAAATCTCTGATTAGACTTTTTCTTTTTTAAGGGGGCCACCAAGTCTAGAGCCTGATGCAGAGAAGCTGAAACACTATCCACCATGTTATCAATTACAGAAGGAGCAAGCTGTCTATAGCTTATTTCCGTTGTGTTGACACATGGCATAGAGGAAACAATCTGCATAAATTTGGAAACAGCGTCATTTGAGAGGCATCTACTGTGATAATATTTTTCTTTAGGAGCCAAATAGTCAGAAATAGTAAAATCAAAGGTTAACAGACAATGGTCTGACAGTACAGGGTTATGAGGAGACACTACAAGATTTTCTATTTCTATGCCATATGTCAGAACAAGGTCCAATGTATGGTGGAGGTAATGAGTAGAATTTCCTACTTTCTGAGAAAACCCAATCGAGTCTAATATTGAATTAAAAGCCACATTAAGGCAGTCACTATCTACATCCACATGTATATTAAAGTCCCCTACTATAATTATTCTATCAGATTTCAGCACTAAATCAGCTAAGAAATCAGGAAATTCGGATAAAAATTCTGAATAGGTTGATGGGGGACGATAAACTATGGCAAATAAAATTGGGTTTAACCTGGAATTGCTAAAGTGCCCAATACTGAGGACCAGGCCCTCAAAGGAATTATAACATGTTTTTTGCTTTACATTAACTAGTAATTTGGAATGGTAAATTGATGCTACTCCTCCTCCACGACCAGAACTTCTGGGATTTTGACAGTTTAAATAACCAGAGGGAGTTGATTCATTTAAACCAGCATAATCCTCTTGCCCTAACCAAGTCTCTGTAAGGGAAATTAAATCAATCTGATGATCAATTAACAGATCATGGACTAACAGAGACTTGGGAGTTAGAGACCTAATATTTAATAAACCACATTTAATTTTTAAATTATGAGGAGGAACAGAGGCCAAATCATTCAATTTAGAGGCTTTATGTTTAATTTGAGTTTTACCAATATTTTGCTTTATCACTTTGGGATGCTTATACATTATATTTTTATTTACTTTGGAGGGAGCAGACAACGATTCTCTGATGGGGAAGACAGGGGCTAAGCTGAGGGGTGGCGGATGAAGAGGAGCTGCAGAGAGGCGTGTAAGACTGAGACTCTGCTTCCTGGTCCCAACTCTGAGTAGTCACGGTTTTGGAAATTTGGATAAAAAAGATGCCAGATTGTTAGATAAATGAGAAGCACCATCCAAAGTGGGATGAATGCTGTCTCGTCTCATAAGACCAGGTTTTCCCCAAAAAGAGCTCCAATTGTCAATGTAGCCCACGTCATTTTTAGGACACCACACAGACAGCCAGCGGTTCAAGGATGACGAGCGACTAAACATGTCATCACTGGTCAGATTGGGGAGGGGCCCAGAGAATACTACAGTGGCAGACATCGTTTTTGCAAAGTCACACACCGATTCTACATTAAGTTTCGTGACTTCCGACTGCCGGAGACGGATGTCATTAATGCCGGCGTGAATAACAATTGTGGAATATTTACAGTTACTTTTAGCCAGCATTTTCAAATTTGACTCGATGTCGCCTGCTCTGGCCCCAGGAATGCATGTGACTATGGCCGATGGAGTCTCTAGGTTCACGTTTCTGACTACAGAGTCGCCAATGATCAGAGTTTTTTCCTCAGCGGGTGTGTCGCTGAGCGGGGAAAAACGATTAGAAACGTGAACAGGTTGGTGGTGAACCGGGGCTTTGCGACTAGGCTTCCTTCTCACCGTCACCCACCCAGTCTCCTCGCTGCAGAGGAGAGCCGGGGAACCGCTGACAGTGGGACCTAAGCTAGCTAGCTCCGCTGCAGCTAATGGGCGTCCGTCGAGATTAACTGGCGCAGACGGTGTTTCAATGCAGCGGAGCCGGGATTCCAAATCAGACAACCTCGCCTCGAGCGCCTCAAAAAGACAACATTTATTACATTTACCGTTATCACTAAAAGAGGCAGAGGTGTAGCTAAACATCTGACAGAGAGAGCACACCAGAGGAGGAGAGGAAAGAGAGCTAGTAGCCATAGCTAGTGGCTCGAGAGCTGGAGAGCAAACCACACAGGCAGACAGCAAAACAGGAAGTGACGATACGTTACCACAAGGAAGTGACCAATGCTCTCTCAGCAATGAGAGAGTCTCAATAATAAAGGATAATAAAGGAGAGTTCTATGCTGCATGAAGACTGACTCCGACTCCATTATTCATAGACATAACAGAGCTGCTTTAATGTATGAGGAAAAAAAAAATTGATGACTGCTATTACCACTCCAGCAACGTTTTCAGCAGACACCTTCCTCCTCTTACTCAAATAGTTTTTGATGGCTATTCTTACTTATACCTCAATAATAAGTTAATGCCACCTTTACTTCAGTATAATTTCTGGCTACTGTACCCAGCTTTTTATTTATAGGTTGTGTAAATACAGTCATTTATACTAAAATAAATAAGCAAAAGATTTCTGATACCTGGGGAAAAAAATGATAAAGAAAACTAGTGTCTTCATCAGAAGAGAAAGCATAACACCTGGGATTTTTTATGGGGAACACCATGTTAAATGCAAAAGTTTGGATTCACTTACAGGAATGGTCAGAGTAGCAGACACCCGCCCACAGGAAACCCCCACTTTAACTTCTCCCACCCGATGAAATAGAGAGGAACGGAAGCGCTGCATATAGTGCGGTATCGAGGTCTACAGTATGCTGCAACACACCAGGAAATCTGTGTTTTTAGTCCTGTTTTTGCTATGGGATTTCACGGTAAGGAGGTTTTTAATAGTTTAAAATGATATAACCTACGATGATTTAAAGTAGTCTATTGTGGCCGCACTATTTTTTTTTTGTTACTTATTTGTACCCGTAGGTAGATTTGGTTTGCAGTCTGGTGACAAGCCACCGGCTGCCGCGTGCGCGAGCGCCCTAAACCTACATGTTTTTGGTATGCGGGAGGAAACCGGAGAAATCCCGGAGTAAACCCACGCAACACGGGGAGAACATGCAAGCTCCACACAGCTCACTGTTGGTTGGGGGCTGGAATCGAACCCACGATCTCATGATCCCCGCGATCCCCCGGCCGAGGGTAAAACTGTGCTGCTACAGTGCTAAACCACTGCGCCACCGTGTACCATTACACTATGTTAATCTGCTATATTTGGCGTTATATTTTATTTATAGACATTTAAAACTATGCTGTATTCTGTAATGTAAAATTGCTGTATTTTTTTATGCAAGACCACCCTTTAGCGCAACCAAAGTACTGCACTTTCACTTTCGGTTTCCGGGAAAAACTTGGATTGATCATGTGATTGTTGCCTTCACTGCATTCTGGTGTATGGAATAGTGACGTCGATGGTCCAAATGTAAAAGAGAGAGGAATATAAAATAAAGAGAAGCACCTGGCAGGCTACTGCTGGAAAACACAGAGCAGTTTTGGTGAATGTTTGGGACTTTCCACCACGCCCCCCGCAGCCAGTTAAGAGGAAGTGAATGTAATGGTGTAGCAGTGTCGATAAAAGCACTCGCAACTTGGTATGCCAGGTAAGCTGGCCTTCTTGGTGACACAGGTAGCGTGCTGAACTCTGAAGTTGGTGGTTGTGAGTTCAAATCCCCCCAGTAGACATCGCCAATTGGGGCTTAGTTGTCTGTCTACTTGGTTACAGTTGCAACGTAGAAAAACTTACTGTTTTGGTTTTTTTTTTTTAACCTGATATGATATGAAGACCAAATATAGCCTGTCTGTATTTAATATTGTGTCACACTGTTTCCTTCCCAGGCATCTTCAGCTGCTGTGCCCTGTGACACACAAACTGAATACCAGAAGGATGGTCAGTGTTGTGAAATGTGTGGCCCAGGTAAAAAAAAAAAAAACACTGACCAATAAAAAGATTTATATACAAACCTGTTATTTCACAATTAGTTCAATAGATGCATAGTTTATTTGATTTGATTTTTTTACAGTCATGCATTCAGTGCCACCAGTAGGTGATTTGCGGGGCATGCCACCGCCTTGTTGGCAAAATGACCCAGAACTCTTCGTTAACCTCTCATCCCCTTAAAGGGTGTCAGGACAGCTTATATGGGCCAGCTGAATGTGCCAGTGACACTACAGCTGCAAATGTACAAGAAAAATTATGAGAATACATGGGGGGAAATTAAAATTTATTAGATAAAAGTTTCAAATTTATGAGTATATATCTGGGAAAAAAATGGGGGGAAGGGCAATGAATCACTAAAGTGGCAAAATTATATGAAAATAATACTAAATTTATCAGAAAAATTGCTAAATTGCCAGGAAAATGGTGCAGGTCTATCAGAAAAAAGTTATGTTAAAAATGTTCCAAGTTTACTAGAGAAAACACAAATTGGCAAAAAAAAAATGAAATTTATGAGAGAAAAATGTCAAAAAATGTATACAAATTGGCAGCTTTGTTCTTGTAAAATTGCATTTTTTTCCTCTTAAACCTGTGACTTGAATTTCCTAAAAGTATGACTTCTTTTCTTGGAAATGTGTTTTTCATCACTCATCAGTTTGTTTGTTTTTTCCTTACTAATTTGTAATTTTTTTTCTCATAAATTTAGGACTTGCATATGGTAACTTGGGGGCTTTTTAAATTGAAAATTAGTAACTTTAATCATACTTGCACACCTTTATTCTTGCAAGGTTGTACATAATTTACACTTGTTTGTGTGTTTATACCTTCTTTTGTGAATAACCACCACCACCCCCGTGTTAAAATATAACGAATCGCCCACTGAGTTCCACTGTAGGTCTTTCAAATTAAATTCTGAAAATTATGTTTAGAAATACAAAAAAGAAGAAGAAACAATTTTCCCATTAATTACTTAGAAGTGGTAGTAAATGGCTTTTCTAGTTGGAATGTTACAAAAGTAAATATTAGACATATCTGAGCCCAGATTCTGTCATATTTTACGTTATTGAGACCCAAATGCCTATAAGAATAGTTAGATTTTTTTAGACAGCATATTAGAAGTTGAAAGTTGTGATTTTTTTTTTTTTTTTTTTTGTTACTTATTTGTACCCGTAGGTAGACTTGGTGTGATGGCGTTTTTGTTGAATTTTTAATTTCACGATAAAAACAATAATTGTTTTTTTTTTTTTTTAAATCTATGTATTTACTAACCAGGTAAAGGTGTGCAATAAGTTGCAACTTTCAGCAAGTTGAAACTGGTTTGGTTATTACCTCTGGTTTCAAAATGTTAACATTTATTAAAGGGGCTATAACTTAGTAATTAATTAACTTTAGCCTTGCAGCTTAAGTCTTTTAATTTTGGAAGAAACATGCTGTTTCCTCACTTTCCCCCTCCTTTCTTTGCATGGTTAGGTTTTTAACAAACATGTTATTTTTATTGCCATTTTAAACAATATTGTAAATTAAGAATCTTATGTACTATACAGTTGAAATACAAGGTGGGGGGGCTGCTGAAAAACTCGTAGTGGTCAAATTTGACCAAATGTAGTTTATTTTTCAACATAAATGGTGTTCACTTATATAGTGCTTTTTCTCGTCTCTGGATGACCAAAGCACTTTACAGATCCTGCTATCCACCCATTCACACACTGATGGCAGCAGAGCTGCCATGCACACACAGGCGCTAGCCTGGCCACCAGGAGCAACTGGGGATTCAGTGTCTTGCTCAAGGACACTTCAACATGCAGACTGCAGACAGAGCGGAAATCGAACCCATGACCCTCCGATCAGTAGTTGGTCACACTACACCTGCGCCACAGCCGCCCCTACATAGTCTCCCCTTTGGTCCACACACTTCTTCCATCGGTGTTGCAGCGCTTGGATCCCTGCAGTTGAAAAATAAACCACATTTGGTCAAATTTGACCACTATGACCACTTTTCACCCCCTCGTAGATATTGAGCAGCTATGATAGCATTCAGATTTTTTTAAAACTTTGAAACCTGTTTTTTTTTTTTTTTACAGGAACCAGCATGTCATCACTCAGCACTTGCCATGAACCTAGCTGCAAGCCATGTGAGAAGGGTGACTACCAGGACAAGTACACAAGGGAACATAAGTGCCTGCGTCAGCCATACTGTGACAAAAGTAAGATCATATGATGTATTAAACAAAACAGTGTACCGTGTCTGTTGGGAGTATATAGTGAGATATTGTATATCTCACAGCTGTGGCCCATTCTCCTTTTAGATAAAAACTTTGAGGTTCCGGTCCACGAGAGTACGACAAAGAGAACCGTCTGCAAGTGTAAAGAGGGATTCCACTGCTCCAGTAAAGAGTGTATAACCTGTGTGCCACACAAAGTCTGTGGACCAGGATTTGGGGCCGTGTACAAAGGTATATTTAACATCTCAAACAGAATTTAAAGAATGACAAGCTTTTATGTAATTGTCAAAATAAAAAAGTCTCAATCACATTTGGCTTGTAGGTAACCACGCCAGTGACACTGTGTGTGAGCAATGTCCAGTTGGTACATTTTCCAATGAGACCTCATGGGATGGTGTCTGTCAGAAATGGACAGAGTAAGTATAAGAAATGTCAGTACAATTACTGAGATAGCAGCACCCAAAAAACATAAATCAGGACAACTACTTTATCATTTCTGGTCTAGTTTGTTTCAGCAAAATTATATATATATATTTGCAGGGGTTGTACTATAGTATAATTCCTTATGGTTACCTTATACTGTACCTTGAAAATACTGTAGTTATGTCTATAAGTTACTTAAGCAATATTACATGAGAGGGAGTGAGGTATCAATGAATACATCACTGCTGTGATTCAGTTGTAGGCCCAACATGAAGTAGAAGGCCAAAGACATCACCACAGTGATATATTCATGATACAGCTCAACCTCTAGTGTAATATTGCTTTTATACAATAGTTCCACAAGTGCAGTTTATAAAATGACAGCAATACAGGAGAAAATATGATTTTTATTTGTTTAACCAGTGATTTTGCACCGCTGAGAAAAATAGTCCCATACAAATGTAATTCAATTCAACTTTGTTTATATAGCACCATTTCACAACAACAGTCATCTCATAGCACTTTCAAACTGTAGGGGAAAACCCCACAATTGCAGAAAGACCCCAGCAATCAGGCGATCCCCTGTGAGCAAGCGCTTGATGACGGTGAAGAAGAAAAACTCCCTTTTAGCAGAAAGAAACCTCCATCAGAACCAGGCTCAGGGAGGGGCAGTCATCTACTGCAACTGGCTGGGAGGTGAGGGGATAGTAGTAGTAGATTAGTTTATTTGACAGGGACAGTGCAATAAACATAGACAATTAATCAAAGACAATCAATCTGATGTGTTGCACATAGAGTGTATAGCTATTAGCTAATTTGCAACTCTTGTCCCTGGATGGGCTTTAGAAAAAAGAATCAAGTAAAGATGGGAAAAAAATAAAAAAAAATATACACAATAACCACATACATCAATGCAGAAAAATTATAAATACACAATTATAAATATTATAAATATTATAAATACACAAATATAACAGCCTGACTCACATTTAACATAAATATTATAAATACACAAATATAACAGCCTGACTCACATTTAACACATATAACATAACTCACATTTGCCTATTTCAGGCCTTCCTCCCTCCGTCACTCACTATAAACAAACACATTTATTCCTTCCCTTCATTCACTCTCACTTTGCAGACAAATAATTCATACATGAGTACATTCTTGTTTATTTTTCAGCCAGTTTTTAACATTTTTAGTGAATGTTTTAAAGTCCGTTATTATTTTAATTTCATTTGGCATTGTGTTCCAGATGTGACTGCCCTTTATAGAGAAAGCTGTTTGTCCAAATGTGGTTCTGCGGTGGAATATTTTACAGTTATTGTTAACAGAACTCCTGGTGGCTCTGCTGCTGTCCTGTCTTTGGACGAAACCAGCAAGTGGCTCGGGTGCTGATTTATGGAAACATTTGAACGTTAATTTCAGAAGACAGAGGTCAATGAAGCTCTCAAAACTCAATAGGTTGTATTTTTTTAAAACATTACAGTGATGCCACCTAATGGGCTTTTTGTCCAAGATTTTTAGGGTTTGATTATATAATGAACCTATATGTCTTATTGTGGAAGGGGCTGCTTGAGCCCAGACTGTCAAACAGTATGATATATGAGAAAAAAACATAGAATGCATATACAGTGCAGCTGCTTCGTAAGGTATGTAATATCTAATTAATTTAAAGCAGTTCAGATTTTTTTTTACTGTTTTTGAAATTTTCTTTATATGAAGATTAAATTTGAGTTGAGGATCTAGTACAATGCCAAGGTATTTGAATTCTGTAGCTAAACTGATGTCATGATCATGTATATTAACTTTAAAATGTTGCAGGTTACATTTTTTGATTGAAAAGCACATTGAGACTGTTTTCTGAAGGTTCAGCAATAGATGGTTCTTGAGGAGCCACTCTTGGACATCAACCATACTTGTAGACAGTACATCTGCAGCCTGTGCTGGAGTCTTGGCAGCTGTGTAAATAACTGCATCATCTGCATAAAGTTGGCATGTTGCAGCTGAGCAGTGTAACGGCAAGTCATTAATAAAAATGCTGAAAAGTAAAGGACCAAGAATGGACCCTTGTGGGATACCCATGCGGTTGTTTAAAAATGAGGATTTATCCTGGTGAACTTTTACACACTGTTCTCTATTCTGGAGATAAGATGCAAACCATTCTAATGTATTTGGGGAGAAGTTAAAAGATACCATTTTGGATAAAAGCAAACTGTGGTTTACAGTATCGAAAGCCTTTTTGAGATCTAGAAAAACAGCTCCTACCACATTACCCCTGTCCAAGGACTGTTTGACGTTTTCAATAAGGCAACAATTTGCTGTTTCTGTTGAGTATCCTGGTCTAAAACCAAATTGATGTGGATGAAGAAGTTGACTGTCTTGTAAGTAGTCTATCAGCTGTGTAGCTACAACTTTTTCAAGAACCTTAGATAGGACTGGTAAGATAGAGATTGGGCGGTAATTGCATATATCGTCTTTACTGCCTGATTTATGAACTGGTATGACGACAGCTTTTTTCCAGCCAGATGGAAATGTACTAGACCTAATGGAGAGATTAATGAGATGAGTCAGTGGTTTGATTAATATTTTGCTGTGCATTTTGAGAAAGGAGGTGCTCATATTGTAGATATCATTAGTTTTTGAGTTTGACAGTGTTTTAACAATACCAGCAATTAACTTCTCATTTACCTCATCGATGTGAAAAGTATCTGTTGGAAGTATGGAATTTGTGTTGTTGAGCACATTTGGCAGCACAAAAATTTTTGTTAAGTCTTCCACAGAGCCCACAAAGTGTGAATTAAATTCATTTGCCAAAGTAGCCTTGTCACTGACGGTCTTGCCATTGATTCTAAGTTCCTTTACCCCCTTCTGATCGTTTTTTTTATTAGTTAAGTTATTTAAATGCCTCCATAGGGAACTGTTGTTACCCTTTGCATGATCTATCAGTTTATTGTAATAAGATATTTTTGATTTTCGCAGCTCATGTACCACTTTATTTCTTAAACTTTTGTACACAAGGTGATCATTTTGTAGTTTGGAGGTTAGTGATGTTTTCAGTGCATAGTCTCGCCTCTTCATAAGTTTTCTTATTTCATTATTTAACCATGGTAGGCTAATCTTCTGTTGTCTACTTTTAATTTGCTTTGAAAATTTTTCTATAGACTTTGTGATTGTTGCAGTTATAAAATTACAACAATCATCTACTTCACATGTTGACATGAGCTGCTCCCAATTTTGATTCTCTAAGTAATGTTCAAACTCCTCATTTTTTGATTTGGGGATAATAAAATTTGATTTGTCAATATCGACTCCCCCAAAATACTGTAGTCGCTTTTTAGTAAGTTTCCTGACAGCAAGAACCATGTTATGATCTGAGAGACCAGTTACAAGATTATAGGTTCTGGTTATTCGTTCTGGTTTATTAGTAAATACCATGTCAATAAGTGTTCTGGATTGTTTGGTTATCCTGGTGGGTCCTTTGATGATTTGCTGGTAATTAAATTTAGTCATGAGGCTTTTCAGTTTTTGTTTGTCTTTTTTATCAGACCAGTTGATATTAAAGTCACCATGAATTATTGTTTCTCTGTTCTTCTCAAGTTGTTTAACCAGATCACTTAATTCATTATAAAAGGAAGAGTTGTGTGACGGTGGGTTGTACACTACTGCAATGTTGAAATTCATTACCGGAGAGAGACATACATTAACAGCTAAACATTCAAGTGAAGTATTCAAATCAACCATCCATCCATCCATCCATCTTCTACCGCTTTTCCGGAGGTCCGGGTCGCGGAGGCAGCAGTTCAAGCAGAGAAGCCCAGACTTCCCTCTCCCCAGCCACCTGCTCCAGCTCTTCAGAGGGGATACCAAGGCGTTCCCAGACTAGCTGGGAGACATAGTCTCTCCACCGAGTCCTGGGTCTGCCCCGGGGTCTCCTCCCAGTGGGACGTGCCTGAAACACCTCAAGTGGGAGGCGTCCAGGAGGCATCCTAATCAGATGCCCATACCACCTCAACTGACTCCTTTCAATGTGGAGGAGCAGCGGTTCTACTCTGAGCCTCTCCCGGATGACTGAGCTCCTCACCCTATCTCTGAGGGTGAGTCCAGCAATCCTACGGAGAAAGCTCATTTCAGCCGCTTGTATCCGCGATCTCGTTCTTTCGGTCATTACCCAAAGCTCGTGACCATAGGTGAGAGTAGGAACGTAGATTGACTGGTAAATCGACAGCTTTGCCTTAGAACTAAGCTCCCTCTTCACCACAACAGACCGGTACAACGTCCGCATCACTGCAGATGCTGCTCCAATCCGTCTGTCGATCTCTCGCTCCATTTTCCCCTCACTCGTGAACAAGACCCCAAGATACTTAAACTCCTCCACTTGGGGCAGGAGCCTGTCCCCAACCCGGAGAGGACAATCCACCTTTTTCCGGCTGAGGACCATGGACTCGGACTTGGAGGTGCTGATTCTCATCCCAGCCGCTTCACACTCAGCGGCAAACTGTCCCAGCAAGAGCTGTAGGTCATTGCTGGATGAAGCCAACAGGACAACATCATCTGCAAACAACAGAGATGAGATCCTGTGGTCACCAAGCATGACACCCTCCATTCCCTGGCTGCGCCTAGAAATCCTGTCCATAAAAATTATGAACAGGACCGGTGACAAAGGGCAGCCCTGGCGGAGTCCAACTCTCACTGGGAATGACTCCGACCGAGTGTTGGCAATGCGAACTAAACTCTCACAACGGTCGTACAGAGACCGAATAGCTCGTAACAACAAGCCCGATACCCCATACTCCCGAAGCACCCCCCACAAAAATCCACGAGGGACGCGGTCAAATGCCTTCTCCAAGTCCACAAAACACATGTAAACTGGTTGGGCAAACTCCCACGAACCCTCAAGAATTCTCGAGAGGGTAAAGAGCTGGTCCGATGTGCCACGGCCAGGACGAAAACCACATTGCTCCTCCTGAATCCGAGGTTCGACCAACGGCCGGACTCTCCTCTCCAGTACCTTGGCATAGACCTTCCCAGGGAGGCTGAGGAGTGTGATCCCTCTAAAGTTGGAGCACACCCTCCGGTCCCCTTTTTTGAAGAGAGGAACCACCACCCCGGTTTGCCATGCCAAAGGCACGGCCCCCGACCTCCACGCAATGTTGCAGAGGCGTGTCAACCATGACAACCCAACAACATCCAGGGCCTTGAGGTACTCGGGGCGAATCTCGTCCACCCCCGGGGCCCGGCCACCAAGGAGATTTTTAACCACCTTGGCGACCTCAGCCCCTGTGATAGGCGAGTCATCCCCCTCGTCCCCAAACCCTGCTTCCTCTGTGGAAGGCGTATCAGTGGGATTGAGGAGATCCTCGAAGTATTCCTTCCACCGCCCGACGATATCCCCAGTTGAAGTCAACAGTGTCCCATCCGCACCATACACAGTGTGGACGGGGAGCTGCTTTCCCCTCCTGAGCCGCCGAACAGTTTGCCAGAATCTCTTTGAAGCCGACCGAAAGTCTTGTTCCATGGCCTCACCGAACTCCTCCCATACCCGGGTTTTTGCTTCAGCAACCACCCGAGCTGCACTCCGCTTGGCCTGCCGGTACACCTCAGCTGCTTCGGGAGTCCCACAAGCCAACCAAGCTTGATAGGACTCCTTCTTCAGCTTAATGGCCCCCCTCACCACTGGTGTCCACCACTTGGTTCGGGGGTTGCCACCACGAGATGCACCGACCACCTTGCGGCCGCAGCTCTGGGCTGCCGCTTCAACAACAGAGGTGGAGAACATGGCCCATTCAGACTCCATGTCTCCAGACTCCCTCGGAATGTGGTTGAAGTTCTTCCGGAGGTGGGAGTTGAAGACCTCCCGGACAGGGGCCTCAGCCAGACGCTCCCAGCACACCCTCACTATACGTTTGGGTCTACCAGGTCTGAATGGCTTCCTCCCCTGCCATCGGATCCAACTCACCACCAGGTGGTGATCAGTTGACAGCTCTGCACCTCTCTTTACTCGGGTGTCCAAGACATACGGTCGCAGGTCTGATGATACGATAACAAAATCGATCATCGACCTGCGGCCTAGGGTGTCCTGGTGCCAGGTGCACATATGGACACCCTTATGCTTGAACATGGTGTTCGTTATAGACAGACTGTGGTTAGCACAGAAGTCCAATAACTGAACACCACTCGGGTTCAGATCGGGCAGGCCGTTCCTCCCAATCACCCCCCTCCAGGTTTCACTGTCGTTGCCCACGTGCGCATTGAAGTCCCCCAGTAGGACAATGGAGTCTCCAGGAGGAGCACCCTCCAGCACCCCAGTCACAGACTCCAAAAAGGGTGGGTACTCTGAAACATCATTTGGTGCATAGGCACAAATGATGGTCAGGACCCGTTTCCCAACCCGAAGGCGCAGGGAAGCAACCCTTTCGTCCACCGGGGAAAACTCCAATATAGAGGCAGCAAGGTGGGGCGATACAAGAATACCTACCCCTGCTCGTCGCCTCTCGCCCGGGGCAACTCCAGAAAAGGCCAAGCTCCAGCCCCTCTCCAGGAGACTGGTTCCGGAACCGGAGCTGTGTGTTGAGGTGAGGCCGACTATATCTAGCCGGTATCGCTCAATCTCGTACACCAGCTCAGGCTCCTTCCCCACCAGAGAGGTGACATTCCACGTACCAAAAGCCAGTTTAGAAAGCTTGGGATCAGTCCGCCAAGGTCTCCGCCTTTGACTGCCACCTAATCCACATAGCACCGGACTTCCATGATCCCTCCTGCAGGTGGTGAACCTACTGGAGGGCGGACCCATGTAACTCCTTCGGGCTGAGCCCGGCCGGGTCCCATGGGTGGAAACCCGGCCACCAGACGCTAGCCTTCGAGCCCCTCCCCCAGGCCTGGCTCCAGGGTGGGGCCCCGGTAACCCCATACCGGGCGGGGTACACTGAATCCTTGATATACAATTTATCATGAGAGTCTGTTGGATCGTTCTTCGTCTGGCCCTTCACCCAGGACCAGTTTGTCTTGGGAGACCCTATCAGAGGCAAATTGCCCCGGACAACATAGCTCCTGGGATCACTGGGGCACGCAAACCCCCCCACCACGATAAGGTATCAACCAGTTGACATTTATATTTCTCTTTGATGTAAATTAAAACACCTCCTCCCCTCCCTACCTGCCTGTCTTTTCTAAAACACTGGTAGCCCACAATATCGATCATATTAGTGTCTATGTTACTGTGTAGCCAGCTTTCTGAGAGACAAAGGTAGTCCAGATTTGAGTCCAACAGCAACACCGAAATCTCATCTCTTTTGGGGATTATGCTCCGTATGTTTAAATGACCACCGAGGATCCCCTTTGGTTTAGCCTTGGTGTCCCAAAGAACTCGTGCATGATTAACAGTTTGGAAAAATAAATGTTGTTTTTGCTTTTGTACAGCTCGGTTTTGTGCTAACCCAGTGGTCTGCTGTTTAATAGTGGCAGGTCCAGGGTTAAGGTGAATATCTCCTGCCAGAAGTAGCAGAACTAACAGAACTTTAACTGTATATCCTCTGCCATATTGTGATTTTTGCTTAACAGCCATGTTTGCCTTAATTTGGAAGTTTTTGCTCAGGGCTTTTAAAGACCACATAGAGTGTAGGGTGAGATGTCCAAGCCCAAATCCATACAGATAAAACTTTTTAACTTCACCTTTGGTTGAGTTTGTCGGAAAATCCTTCTTGTTGCAGGTCCAGACACACAAAGACAAAACGAAGAGGAAGTAGAGAAGTAGAGAAGGCTTATTAGTGGTGCCCATCAGCCCACTTTTTAATCCGGTGGCAGCCATCTTCAGTCTTTCTTGGAAAGAAGGAAAAGGAAAATCTGTGGATAGTAAAATAAATTCTGCTTATATCGCCAGAATCTGATCCGATCGTCCTCGAATCCAGCTGGGCCTCAGCTAGCCAACTAGCCCCTTCCGTTGCTGGTCTCGTTGCTCATAGTCGCCGTAACTGGTCTCCCGTCCCGCTCCTCCAACCGAGTCTCGTCACACACCGCCGCTGCCACCGAGCTCCGCTGAGGTCACGGTAAATCCTCCGCTAGGCACCGCCACCTACCGTCGTCTGCCTGGGTGAAATCTCTGCTGAGCCCCGTCAACAAATAGCCGCTTGCCTGGTAGTATCTCCGCTGGGCCTCGCAGCTGGGCTTCGATTCAGGCTGGTGTAAGGTGGAATGACTGGCGCCAGCATTAAGCTAACTAGCGTTAGCTTAGCAATCG
Organism: Pholidichthys leucotaenia; assembly: GCA_020510985.1. Taxonomy (NCBI): domain Eukaryota; kingdom Metazoa; phylum Chordata; class Actinopteri; order Cichliformes; family Pholidichthyidae; genus Pholidichthys; species Pholidichthys leucotaenia. The sequence goes on from CM035843.1 coordinate 261,046,060, forward strand.
CTTCGGGTAGTCTCGTCGCACACCGCCGCTGCAGTCACGGTAAGTCCTCCGCTGGGCACCGCCGCCTACCTCCGTCTGCCTGGGTGAAATCTCTGCTGAGCCCCGTCAAACAAATAGCCGCCTGCCTGGTAGTATCTCCGCTGGGCCTCGCAGCTGGGCTTTGATTCAGGCTTAGTTATGGAGTCTCCATCTTTACAGGCAGCTCCCACAGCCTCATAGAGAAGAAGAAGAAAAGAACAGACATGTAGAGAGCAAACAGCACGATGGGGTCTCGGTCTAAGGTAGAGAACAAACAGATGTTAATCCATCCATCTTCTACCGCTTATCCGGAGATCCAGGTGGCAGCCCAGACCTCTGCCCAGTTCACATAGCACCATGATCCCCATGATCCCTCCTGCAGGTGGTGAGCCCACTGGAGGGAGTCCCATGTGCCTCATTTGAGTACCCTGGGTCTTTGTAACTTTTTTCATGGAGATCCACTGGATTGTTCTTGGTCTGGCCCTTCACCCAGGACCAGTTTGCCTTGGGAGACCCTACCAGGGCCAAGTTGTCCCCGACAACATAGCTCCTGGGATCATGCGGGCACTCAAACCCCTCCACCACGATAAGGTGGCAATCCACGGAGGGGAACAGATGTTACTGACCAGCAAAAATATTACATTGAGAGTGAAGAAAGGAGTGAAGCTCAGTGCATCATGGGAGGTCCCCCAGCTGTTGAAACATATTAGCAGTTTAACTAAGGGAGGGTTCAGGGTCACCAGGTACCCGGTTAACTGTTGTGCCTCAATGAGTATAATATAAAAAAGAATAGAATTGTCATTTCACACACATATAACCAAATTAAATATTGTCCAGGGCAGAAACTAGTACACACACCAGTCACCTGTTGAGTTGGCCTTGTGGGTCATGTGACGCCCACCCGTGGCTTGTTAGTTAGCTTGTGTGCAATTAAGGTTTGGTTTGGTACATTTCCATGTTAATTTCTGAGCACTTTAGGCTCTTTCTTGGCATTTTCAGATGAAACAAAGAGTCCATCACCACAACGGTATTATGGTTTGCTAGTCAAGATAATGAATCCAGCTCTAGCTTGTCTATTTTGCTGTTTAAAAAAAAAAAAAAACATGATTGGCCAAATGTTTACTAGGGTGAGATTTCCAGGTCACAGAGGTCTGGATTTTTAGGACCGTCTATTTTCAAATAGTGCCTCATTGTTGAAATTAAGGTATCCAACACAGTATTACAATTCTCACATATTATAAGAACCCACCAGTATTAATGATAATTTAACCTTATTAGAACACAGCTGAAGCGGAGTGATACATATTTGATGAAACGTCTGAGTGTGATTATTGGGGAATATAGTAACTCCTGGAACCTCTATTGTCCAATCAGATTGCTCGGTTGGAACTAACTGTTGTGTCATGCTAAAGCGATAGCTTGAACTACAAGAAAATTCTATCATTTTGCCAATTTTATAATTTTACTTAGGGGCAGATTTATTAATGTGCTGCAGTACTGCAAAACCCTGTTTTGGCATTAAAAACTACTGTCAAGATTTACTACAGGACGCAGGGCAAAATTAGCAGTGGAAATTTGTGGACTGTGTTAGTTTTACACCTGGCCTCATTGCATATGTATTTGTAGAAGTTGTCATGTCAAAGCGGAAATTTGAGGGAGGAGAGTATTTAAATGACTGGCACAAGGTGATTTACTATGGTTTGCAGTTGCCAATCTCCTGCTAAATGCACCAGGATTTAACGCCCCAAAGAAGCATGTCTTAATTCATGTGCGCCTGACATGACAGCGATCATTGGTGCCAGGAGGAGACACTACTGAGAGCCGAGGGAGCGTGGCCGAAGAGACAGAAGCTTCTCTTTGTGCGTGACTTTATTTGGCAAAACAGAAGAACAGATTATACGAATATCAACGGTCACACAGAGATCAGTGGTATGCTGAACTGGACATCAGCCGGCAGTTTGGTTTTTTTTAATTTCATTTGTTTATATATAGCCTACTAAATGAATTTGTATCCATAAAATAGGGCTAATGTCTGTGTAGCCCTTCCTACCTGCAGTGGACATACAGATGGTGTCAGCCAATAGTGACTTTTTTTCTCTTTTCTGCAGAGGTTCAGACTCGGACTCTGGAGTTTTCCTCTCCTCTCCATGCACCAGCAACCCCTCGCTCTTGAAGCAAAATCTTCCACATTTTTTTCTCTATCCATATTTCTATATTTATTTCTTTTTGCTGTGCATAAAATGGTAATTCAGTTCCCTCTTCTTTCTGTTTCTCTCTTCCAGTTCAGAATACACAATATAGGAGGAAAACAGCAATGAGATTATTAACAAAAAGAACACAGATCCATAGAAACGTCCCCCGAAACTGCAACACCATAACTCAATGACAGCAGTCTCTGTGGTCCAAGGAAAAAGTGAAATAGTGCGTGTTTAATTTTGTTACGTTCCAGACTTCAGAAAACATAAAACGCATGTTTTTAAAAAGTTGTGAACTGGGAGACCTGTAGATTTTGTTAAAACAAAGTTATTCACATAATAAAACCCCAGAGTCTCCATCAGACCATCCTGATGGTTCTAGTGTTCATAAAATAAACACATTGGTCAAATAATCAATGTATTCATGAGTAGTCCTTTTTTTAAATTTGATACAAATACTTCGTTTATACATATTAAACAAAAGAGTCTGCCATGTTAAATGAAAATCTAAATTTGAAATGTGACGATCAAAAATAAGCTATTTTAGTGGGGTTTGCGCTTAAACAAATGCGTAAAAAGAGCTTTATATATTATGGTCCTCCGAACTGGCTGTGCCTGTGTTGATGACCCGCTTCCTCATCAGGTGTGCCTGTGCACAATTTTGCACTGCTCTTGTGAATGGGTGGTCATTATTGAAATGAAGTGACTGCGTCTGTGTTCATAATTTTGTGTGTCAGTAGATCACTGGCAAAAATTGGCCACTCCCTTAAGCACTCTGTCTAAATTGCACACTCGCTATTTTATGCTGCCTTAGTAAATCTGCCCCTTAGTTTCATAGAAATATTACACTAAAGCCTCTGTCACACATACAGTATGTATACCATCAATATCCGTAAATACCTCAAGTGAATGCAGGTTGGTAGAGGTGGTGATTGCTTAAATGCAATTATTTGGAAGTGTAGCACATGCAGACCCAAGTCGTACACAGGTGTGGTGCATTTGAAACTGTGGAATTTTGTTTTTAATTTGTGTGTTTGCTGCATGCAATTGGAGGTGATTACAGATGTGCAGGCATGCTTTTTTTTAGCTCATTCTGGCAACGCCAAAAGGAACTATTGTGATGATGTGGCGTCCATCTGTCCACATTTCACATGAATCGCTGCTCCTCAGCATTTACCTCAGTGGTCACCAAACTGACTCACAGTGATCCTCAGGTGGGTCTACATCCAGGTCGAGGTCAAGGTCAAAAGTCAGGAGATCTGGGCACTTATGTGATTTCAGAAAAATCACTACTCCTTCTAGTAAATTGCCTCAGTGCTCGCCAAATTTACTCACAATCATCCTCAGGTGGGTCTGCATCCAAGTTGCACTCAAGGTGAAACTTGAAGGTCAGGACTTCTGGGCATTTCACAAGAACGTTACTTCTCCTAGGCCACTGACCTTGACTTTAAGCACATCCTAGATGGGTCTACATCTAGGCTGTGCTTAAGGTGAATGTCAATGATATGGACATTTGAGCACTCACAGGGTGATTTCATCAGGTTGGAATGAGCTACTCCATCATTGACAGCCTGGTTTCAGTCCCAACATGGCTCATATTTGTGGGCAGTGGTGGCCTAATGGTTAGGGATGTGGACTGGTGAGCAGAGGGTCGTAGGTTTGATCCCTGGACCGGCAGGATTAGATTTGGATGGGGCAGTACGGTGGCGGAGTGGTTAGCACTGCGGCAGCACAGCAACTCACCCTTGGTCGGGGGATCCTGGGTTCAATCCCAGCCCCCGACCAACAGTGATCTGTGTGGAGTTTCCATGTTCTCCCCGTGTCTGCATGGGTTTACTCCGGGATTTCTCCAGTTTCCTCCCACATGCCAAAAAACATGCAAGTTAGGTTAATTGGCATCAAACTGGGGATTCTAAATTGTCCTTAGGTATGACTGTGAGAGTGAATGGTTGTTTGTCTCTCTGTGTTGGCCCTGCGATGGACTGGCGATCTGTCCAGGATGTACCCTGCCTCTCGCCCAAAGATGCTGGGATAGGCTCCAGGCCCCCCCGCAACCCGAAAAGGATTAAGCGGAAGAAGATGGATGGATGGATGGATGGATAGGACAGATAACATAGCAGTGTTTGCTTCACCCTCCTTAACCCCACTGTGGTGCCCTTGAGCAAGGCCCTTAACCCCAGCTGCTCCAGTGGAGCTGCTCAGTGTCCACAGGTCAGTCTGTGGTTGTACTGGGCAGCTTCCAGGCGTGAGTGTGAACAGGGCATCCTCAAAAAAGAGAGGTTGCCTCTCAGTGGAACTACCCTGTTTAAATGAAGGTTAAATTAAAAAAATTACAAAAATTCTTGCGTCAGTTGCAGTCACATAGGAATTACGGGCAGGATCAGTTGCCAGTCTGTGTGACTGAGCCGTAAAGCTTCAATTTTCTATGTGACAAGAATGTAAACTTTATCAGAATTATTCCAGTAAACAGATATGAATTTGTTTTCTTTTGTGATTTTCATAAAAACCTGTATTTATAATTAAAAACTTTGAATTTCGTTGCAGGTGTGCGAAGGAATTTCATGTTGAACAGAGTGGGACAGACAGATCCGACCAAACATGCGGTGAGTTCTGTGTAGGAAGTTACATTGTAAACTGTATCTCGCTTTTAACTTTGATGCCATGCCATCTGCAGCTGTGTGGTTAAAAGTGGTTTATTGCTCACAACGAAACTATACAGACAACTACACGGTTCACCTCATAAAATGTGTTGGTCTGTGGTTTTCATTGTGAAATTAACACCTTCATTTACACAAGGTTTACAGTTTATTTACATACAGACTCCACCGACTATTCATGGCTAAAAAAAATAGCTTTTAAAACAAAAAATACATAAATAAAAATGTGCTTTTCCCACACACCTTTTAATTTCATGTCTTTGCTGTTAATATGGGGCAAACATGATATTGAAACATCCTATTGTAAGCCTTTTGTATTTGGGGTAAAACATTTTAGGAGTTTCATGTATTTCTAAATAAATGCCTATATTCTTCTTCAATTAATCTAATCCTGGAGGTAAAAATTGTAAATTAATAGACACTGCTGAAGGGATTAATGTGTGGTTGGTTTTTCTTTTTTTCCAGTGAAATCACGAACTCATATCATTGGAATCGTAGTTGGAGTTATGACTGGGATTTTGCTCGTATGTGGATTCCTGTGTTGGTATTTCCGAGGTAGGCTGTGTTCTACGTATTTGTACTTTATTTGATATATGAAAATATTACAGTATGGATGTTTACAAGTGTCAGTATTCCACTATTGTATTCATATTCGGTATTTCATTTATTTTTGTTAGGTAATATGGGATTTATAAAAGGAAAAGCAAAGGTAAATATGACTTTTTTATTTTCTTTGTCCATTTATGGCTTCAATACAAAAGGCTTTGGAGAAAATTGTGTAGGGAGGATGTGTAAGAGTTCATTCAGTTGTGTGGTTTGAAAATTTAGCTAGCATGTGGACGGCAATATCCACTCTAGCTTTAAAGTGACACTCCACCAAAAATCATGTTTTTTTTTCTATAGTTAACATGTCTGTAACATGTTTTTTATGACTTACAAGACATGCCAAGAGCAAAACAAGTTCCAAGTCTGTTTCACTGTTGTGAATGTCCAGTTAAGCCCCCAGTCCCCGTCCCCCCCAAAAAAGTTGACTTTGGACAGAGCGTTTCTAGCTACGTAAGCATTGATGCTTAGCTAAAGACCTGAGTTCACTCCCCCAGGGGAAGAGGGAGGAGCCGACGTGGCTCCGCGAGCAGAGGCTCATGGTCTACTTCCCACTGACCACGCTGACAGTCAGCATCCCTTCGCGTGGACAGAGCAAAACCGACCCCGGCTGCCCGTAGTTTTCCACCGCTAAGGCTACCGTATTCCAGAACCCCATAGCACATGAGTGGCGAAGTCAGCTCAGAGACTAAAGGCCAACGGCTGCCACACCTGCACGTACAGGGTCCTGGAGGCACCTACAGAGGAATGAGAGGCACGTGGTCAGAAGGCCGAACCAGAAAGAGACGTCTGCTCTTAAGGAGATGAAGGCGTGAAGACCGCCACCCGTCCGTTTTGCATTCATTTGATTTGGTGCAGTGAAGGGGTTTTCAAGGGGGACACAAAAACCCCCGGGTGCTCCACTCCGTCCCTGCCAGGGAGGACAGAGGAGGAGACACTAAATCCCCTGCTCTCTTCGGAGGAGGGAGGCGAGTTGGGTAACTGGGGGGGGTGCATGGTGCAACGGCTGGGGTGAGGCTGCGTGCACTGCGCTGAGGTTGTAGTTCCACTGCGGCGGGAAGGCGCACATGACCACCAGCCCCCAGCAAGCTTCCCAGCAGGCACCTGTCAGTCCCCAGGTGGGACCACCAAGAGCCAGCTCGCTTTGGCGGGGGTTGGCAGCATGTACATGTACGGTTGAATCACTCCGATGTTTTGACTAACAATTGTTGAGCGAGGCAGTCTTCGGTGTTCTCAGGTCAGAGGGGGCTGGCCTTGCGGCATCCACTACTGGTGGGTGGGAGTATGGGTGGAGCATTAATAATTAGAATAGTCACAGATCTGCACATACTTAAGTTGGTGGGAGATGTAAAAGCTCTTTCCAAGCAATTCTAAGGCAATGAAAGTTTTCTTGTGGATAAAAAGCCACAATATGCTATTTTGGGCAATACACATTTGCTTTCGAGGTGCTTTTAGAGCCGCCAGAGTGTGTCTTTAATGTTTAAATTGCTCAAACAATATTTATTTGAAGCTGACTGAAAACTACATCATATTAAGGTTCCACTTTCAATAATAATTATAATAGATTTTTTTTTCAACCCAGCACTAAAGATGACTCTGGCTTTTGAATGTTTGCCTTACTGGACTGTAAATAGTTTTGATTCTTATGTTGTAAAGTAGAAGAAAGTCTCCCTGGGAAGGTCTATGCCAAGGTACTGGAGAGGAGAGTCCGGCCGTTGGTCGAACCTCGGATTCAGGAGGAGCAATGTGGTTTTCATCCTGGCCGTGGCACATCGGACCAGCTCTTTACCCTCTCGAGAATTGTCGAGGGTTCGTGGGAGTTTGCCCAACCAGTTTACATGTGTTTTGTGGACTTGGAGAATGCATTTGACCGCATCCCTCTTGGTTTTTTGTGGGGGGTGCTTCGGGAGTATGGGGTATTGGGCTTGTTGTTACGAGCTATTCGGTCTCTGTACGACCGTTGTGAGAGTTTGGTTCGTATTGCCAACACTCGGTCGGACTCATTCCCAGTGAGAGTTGGACTCCGCCAGGGCTGCCCTTTGTCACCGATCCTGTTCATAATTTTTATGGACAGGATTTCTAGGCGCAGCCAGGGAATGGAGAGTGTCATGCTTGGTGACCACAGGATCTCATCTCTGTTGTTTGCAGATGATGTTGTCCTGTTGGCTTCATCCAGCAATGACCTACAGCTCTTGCTGGGACGGTTTGCCGCTGAGTGTGAAGCGGCTGGGATGAGAATCAGCACCTCCAAGTCCGAGTCCATGGTCCTCAGCCGGAAAAAGGTGGATTGTCCTCTCTGGGTTGGGGACAGGCTCCTGCCCCAAGTGGAAGAGTTTAAGTATCTTGGGGTCTTATTCACAAGTGAGGGGAAAATGGAGCGAGAGATTGACAGACGGAGTGGAGCAGCATCTGCAGTGATGCAGACGTTGTACCGGTCTGTTGTGGTGAAGAGGGAGCTTAGTTCTAAGGCAAAGCTGTCGATTTACCAGTCAATCTACGTTCCTACTCTCACCTATGGTCACGAGCTTTGGGTAATGACTGAAAGAACGAGATCGCGGATACAAGCAGCTGAAATGAGCTTTCTCCGTAGGATTGCTGGACTCACCCTCAGAGATAGGGTGAGGAGCTCAGTCATCTGGGAGAGGCTCAGAGTAGAACCGCTGCTCCTCCACATTGAAAGGAGTCAGTTGAAGTGGTATGGGCATCTGATTGGGATGGCTCCTGGACGCCTCCCACTTGAGGTGTTTCGGGCACGTCCCACTAGGAGGAGACCCCGGGGCAGACCCAGGACTCGGTGGAGAGACTATGTCTCCCAGCTGGTCTGGGAACGCCTTGGTATCGTCTCTGAAGAGCTGGAGTAGGTGGCTGGGGAGAGGGAAGTCTGGGCTTCTCTGCTTGAACTGCTGCCTTCGCGGCCCAGACCTCCGGAAAAGCAGTAGAAGATGGATGGATGGATGTTGTAAAGTAAAAATAAATGAAAAAATAAATAAATTGGATATCTTTTAACTTAAAGAAGTAAACCAAATACATTTGTTTTAATGACCATTTGTTTTAATAACCTATGAATAATTATCTATCGCAGTGTTTTTCAACTTTTTTTGAGCCAAGGAACCCTTTTTACATTGAAAAAATCTCACAGCACCCCGCCATCCAAAAATGTTACAGAATGACACATTGTAGCCTATTACAGCACCTGTAATGACAGTTTAGTCCTGTAAATAGTTTACAGTCACTCAGTGTGAAACCTGGGCCTGTTTAGATGAGCACAAAGCTGGTATCCTGGCAGGAACTTAGGAAAGGCATAAACAAAGCTCTTCCTCCACAGCTGTCAGTCTCTCTCTTGTTTTAGTTTTTAGAGCAGTCAGGCTTGAAAAGGCCAGGTTTTTCTCATTAAAGTTACCTCTGTCTCCATGTGCTCACGGAGGTGAACAAAATAGTCTGTGTTCTTATCTTGAACTGATGGGTGTTTTGTTTGGAGACGTTTAGGCTTGCGTGGAGCCATGGCAGTGTTGGATAGCTTTTCCCTGCACATTTTTTGTAAAAACTATTGTTATTATCCATCCATCTAACCATCTTCCACAGCTTATCCAAGGGTCCGGGTTGCAGGGCCAGCAGTCCAAGCACAGTAGCCCTGACTGCTACTTAGTTCACATAGCACCATGATCCCTCCTGCAGGTGGTGAGCCCACTGGAGGGCGGACCCATGTGACTGTTTTGGGTACACTGGATCCTTGTTGTAACCTTTTCATGGGGATCCACTAGACTGCTCTTAGTCTGGCTTTCACCCAGGACCAGTTTGCCTTGGGAGACCCTGCCAGGGACAAGTTGCCCTTGACAACATAGGTCCTGGGATCATTAGGGCACGCAAACCCCTCCACCACCATAAGGTGGCGAGGAGTGTTATTATGGAGTGGAGGAGTGTTATTATTATGTGAAGTTTAAATAAATTATACCTTGAAAGATTTTTTTTAGAGATTTAATTGTGATTTTTATTAATATTTGCTTGAAATTCTATAAATTTAGCACTGTTGTGCTGTTCAAATTCTAACAAGATCATTCATGTCTGGGAAAGGAATGCAAGTTGCAGTTAGACCCCGAAAACAGCATGGATGAACCAAGGACACCTGAGGAAAACGACGACGAACCCCAAAGTCAACTGGATCCGGGCAGACAAAGGCTTCTGTCTGACGGCGGAAAGGAAGTCACACAGGCGACTGATAAAGAAGAACCCTACAGCCAAGAAGAAACAGAACCACCTCGTTCCAAAGAATCAGTGGAAATGAATAGTAGCATTTCATACAGTGTAAACTGAGTTGTTTTGTGTTTCCTTTGTACATACTGTACTTGTATATTTATGTATTCACCCCTTAGCGTTAACTCTAAAATGTAAATTATGTGCTTATGATAGTAATTTAGCTGTGCACAGTGTTCCCTTTGTGACTCTGACTTTTTAGGGTTGCTAGCATTCTAATGACAATTGAAAACTGTTTTCTTCACTTGGATTCAGTTCTTTTTAAAACAGTGGTTTGCCTTTTTGCATTAAAGTTTGGTACTGATATTTAAAAAGGGGTTTTAAATTTGTTTTTTGATTGTTCTTGATAACTATGTGTAACTCCATAATTACCTCCAAGGAGGTGCAGTCGGTGGCTTTGGTGTTTGTGTTTGATGTTTTTTTTTTCTTAAGTATATTTTGAGTGAATTTGCATGTTACCTAGTCACAACTACTTTAATAGGTACACATGCTGGACTGCTTATTAATCCAAATATCTAATCAACCAATTGCATGGCAGCAACTCATTGCATTTAAGCATGTAGACATGGTCAAGACCAGCGGCTGAAGTTGAAACCGGGCGTCAGAATGGGGAAGAAAGGTGATTTAAGTGACTTTGAATGTGGCATGGTTGTTGGTGCAAGAAGGCTCTTTTGGATCTATTCCATGAGGAATTACAGCAGTTCAGAAGTTCAGTAAGGATCCAACCTAGCAAGGTGTACCTATTAAAGCAGCACTATGTAACTTTATTGTTCTGGATAGGGACACTGAAAAGACTACACCTAAGGCGACTATAGAGTGTTTCCATTTACCGGGAACCAGTTTTGCAGGAACTTCCCTCTTGTTTGTGTCTCCATTAACAGGAACCTCTAGAGGTTGAACTATGGCCTTGATCTGGAGTAGATACTTCAGAGTGGCCCCAAAAACTGCTGTATGGGGTTTAGACTTAACTTGGTGCTGATTGGATAAAACCCGGCCAGAGCACATCACTACTTGGGCTGGCTTCGTGAACAAAAACACGCAGGAATGAATAGCGGCAAATTTGACCAGGAAAAAAGATAGTTGTGACGACCTTTATTTATAATATAATGCTGCCATGATTGTAGAGGGTCTCAACAACTATGGGGCACATGTGGAGAACACAGGCATAACAGCTGAGCGGTATGGTATATAACACCAGCCGCTACCACTGTCCTTTCCTGGAATGTGAGCCCACAGAACCAGTCAACAGCAGACCACAAGTCCCAGCCACTGGTGCGAGTCCTAATGTGCTTGCACGCCTGTAACATTTAAAAATTTAAAAGCTAATGCTGCCATGATTGTGGAGCAGAATTGCCAGATCAATTGTATGCAACCACATATGCATTGGGGTAGCGTGAACATAATGGAGAGACAAGGCCGGCAGCTGCAGCTTGTGCTGTTTGCAGCCGGAGAGCAGCCAGCTGGGGAAAAAGTGCCCCGTTGATGCTACTCATGCAGCTCTAGTCCTCTCCCTAATTACTAAGCGGCAAGTTGGTCCTATACACTCCACTTTATGTTTAGTCTGTGCATAATCATTTCACAGTATTTTAAATGTATTTTACTTTACCACACTGCGTCTTGTTTAAAACTGTCAGATGATTACATCACCAACAAGTCCTTTAGAGAAAGATGGTTCCTACCCCCATAATGGAGACACAACGGGTGAGAGGGCCAAATACAGGAACGGCCCTTATGAAGTTCCTGGCCCCCTCGGTTGGTTCCAAATGAAGCTTATTATCTCAGTCCCAACAGCTAATCACAGGATGCTTAGGAGTTGGTGGCTAAAGTTGTACCCTGTGATTAGCTGTTGGGACAGAGGTTATAGTCGCCATAGTTGTAGTCCTTTCAGTGCTCCTACCAAGAACAGAGCTGTGTCAGGTAATGCAGGCCCACTCAGGCTATGGTGGAAATGACTTTCACTTGGTCAAAGGTTGACGTGCCATCAAAATCATTTTTGGAAACTTTATTTTAAGGTGAAAATCTCATCGTGTTGCTTTAAAGTGACCAGTGAGTGCTTTAAATTTGTGCTGTCCGATTTACACATCGGTTTAACGTGTTTGGTTTTTGTTTTTTTTTAGATTTATTTATAATTTGTAGATTTGCTGAAAATAGGATTAAGAATAATCAAGTTTTTAATATTTTCAAAGCTTATGATGTAAAAAAAATGTATCTAATTTTTGCATGTTTCACTTTCCAAACCCAAGCCAAAGTTGTGAATTCAGAAGATATGTTAAACACACACACACACACACACACACACACTTGCAAGCATGAAGCCCCAAGAGTGTTGAAAATTTATGAGGGTAAAAGTTGCACACTTTTCAATTATTATATTCAAAAATGGCTGTTTACATGGTATACTATATTGGTAAGCCCTGGATCTAAAGCAGTGATGGCTGATAATAATTAAAAAAAATAATCATAGGGATGCATTTTGTGGGGGAAAGCAGAAACAGAAGGTCCATTTGAAAGGTCAGCTAAAAACAGACATAATTTTACCCCTTATGACAAGCAAATTTCCTCAGTGATTCCCTGATAAATATCAGATCCACTCTCAGATCTGTTTGAAATACTTTGAACACAAATTGATGTCAGATTATCAGGGGCAGACTGGGGCTGCACAGTATCGGACCGCATGTATGACGCCTCACGCTTGATGTTAAAATGTAATTGAGGAAAAAAAAATAGAAAAAATATGACCTATGATAAAACTCACAATAAATTGCAAAGCTTTGAAATGGTTATTTTACTAACACCTCCAGGTGTATGACCAGATTTGCCTTCTCTAGAAGTCACACCATCATAATTTATTGCACAAAGGGCCATCGCGAAGGGACCTTTTGTGTCGTGTTGGCCACTGCACTTCAAGGATTGATTTTTCACGTGGTCGAGGGGTTGTGACCTCTGAGTCCATCAGTGTCTGATGTGTTTTCCTTGAAAAAAGTGAAAATGTCACAAAATCCTAAGAGTACACATCAGTGGGAGTTGATAAGGACATTTTGAAGTGAAATGGAAATATTGGTCACTTATCTGCTTTCGGAATTAAATATCTATATTTAATTTAATTTAATTTAATTTTTAGGGTTGGGTTCGTCCCAACTCCTCCTTTCCTTTCCATCTGTTTTCCTTTGGTTGACCACAGGGAGGCGCTATCTGATCACTATCAATCCTTTCTGCACTGGGAAGGATGCTGGAATAATGTGAAGCGCTACCTCGCTAAATATCAAGAGCAAATGCATTTTCACATTCCTAAGAAAAATAAATTTATTGACAGTTTTGAATTGTTTTCATCTGTTCGTTAGTCAGGGGCTCAGAGGGCGTTAATCTGCCTCCTGCGTGTTCCCGTTTGTAGGGATTTAAATGGCGAAACCTCCAGCCCTCCTTTTGTTGCTCCCAGGAGCTTTCTCATTAAGCACGGATTATTGGAGGTAGGCTCTTTGAATTTACACGGAGACCAGTGTGACTGGCAGTGAGGAATCTTTCTACCAACCCTTAAACTTCAACATATCTGTGGATAACAGCTGTTTAATTTTAAAAAACTTTTGTTATAGGGGAAAAGTTCTATCCGGTCTACAGCCAAATCTGCTTAGAATGAGTTTGATATGCAAATTTACCAAGTCCCTCACATAATAGATCCTCCTGTTCTTTAATACTGAAGAAAATGACTTATTTATAGCTGTGTAACTTTTGCTTGTTTGTATTAAAATATACATAAAGCGACCCCTAAAAAGCACAACAGCATTTCACTTGAAGGCAGTTTATTTAAGCAAAAATACTTCTTGGTTAAACATAATTTACATAACTGTTGGTGAAAAAATATATATAGACACACATAGGCTGTATTTACAAAAACGACACCGTCTTTGGCCTCACAAAGGATCGTCAAGTTAATTTCATTACAAACTTCAGGAGATCCCTGATTTAAAACTTTTAAAGTGCAAAAGCTGTGGGGAAAATGTCTTTCGTTTGCGTCCAGCTATAGCTCAGACTGTTCCACGGGTGGTGTAACACGGCGGGATGAACAGTCCGTTCCTTGAAGCCCAGTCCTCCCACAGATTCCCGGCGGAGTGATAGATATTGTCCACGGGTTTCTTCACAGTCTCTGAAGTGGCGGTTTCTGCCAGAGACCAGATTTTTGGTTTTTGACCGCCTGTGTCTTCTTTACTTCCAAAAGTCGACGGCGAGTGATCAGAGTCCCTCTTTTCAGTTTTCTCCACAAGTCCGAGCTCTGCGTCTTTGCACTCTCCGCTGGGCTGCCGCGCCGTCTCCAAACGCGCATCCACGCGTGGACAGCTTTCCTGCGCGCCCTTCGTCTGCCCACTGGCCTCCGTCCGGTCGCGCTGAGATCTTGCCTCGTCCAGCTGACACGTCTGCGGGACTCCCTCGTCTTCATCAGTCTCCCCCTCCTGTTCCTCGTCCTCGTCTTCGTCCGATTTCCCCTTGGACGCCCAGCTCACCCTGTTCTCCTTCTTAAGACGTCGCCTTGCGTTGGCGAACCAGGTGGAGACCTGCGTCAGGCTCATTTTGGTGATGATGGCGAGCATGATTTTCTCACCCTTGGTGGGATATGGGTTCTTCAAGTGGTCGTTCAGCCAGACCTTCAGCGCCCCGGTGCTCTCTCGGGTGGCCACCTTGGCCACCCTGCCGGGATCCTCGGCTGCCCCGGGGCGGTACGGAGGGTAGAAAGCCGCACCGCGAGCCAAGAGAGCGTGGTGGTAGGAAGATCCAGCCTTAAGGTCAAAACCATTCTGCAAAAATAAAACCCAAGCATGAGCCAGAGCTGAGGAGCGTGTGCGTAATTTTGCGCATTGGAGAACTTTTGGCTCGGGACGCACAGATCAGGATAAACAAAACATTCAGCACGATAGCTTGCAAAATTTCTAACCCTAGAATACAAGTCTGCAATAATTATCACTCCAAGAAACTTGTTGTCAGCTTACCATGTGTGCCAAGTGCCTGTGGTGTGCGTAAGGGATGAAATTGTATCCTTGCAGTCCTGAGTATGTTAGAGGAACCCCAGCTGCCATGGCGGCCAGATACTGAGCCTGATGGTGCTGCTGCACCCCTGGGGGACCTCCCAGCACCGGGACCTGATATCCTGCCGGCATGTTGAGGAAGTTTCCAAATGCAGTTTGCGATGCGGGCATCTTTGCTGCGTCCCAGTTGCGATTCGGTTGCAAGTGGGCGAGCAGCTTCCCAGCCCGATTTATATAGGCACACACACCCCCTCCCCCCAGCTGTCCGGCGGAGGAGGGGAGGGAGGCGCCCCCACCCCGTTTGACTGACAGCTACATTCCAAATAGCCGCAGCTTTCACTGGTGACAAATCCCATGAAAGGCGCCTTTTAGCGGCTCCGTGGAGAGGCTGAATACGCGCGGCTGATCGCAACGCTGTGATTTTCTGGAGAGGACTGAGGTTTCGATTGAAATGCATTTCAGCCTTTAGAGGAGTGAATAATGGCTCACAGGATTATCAGGCTTCTGCTCGGGACAAACCTGTTAGGCTATTTCTGTCATCAAACATATTCCTTTTTCTGTTTTGGCATAAGTTTCCTAGGTCACAGATCGTAACTGAGCGGAATAAGACGCCACTTAACGCGCATCTCATGTGGGTTTTAATTTTCGATGCGGTTTGTGGGTGGCACCGCTCACCGAAAACGGACATGAGCTGAGTTAACGCCATCCTGCGACTCTCTGTTGTCTTCTGGCACTTGGTCCTCAGATCTGTTGTGTGAATTTAATCACACTTCAACTTCTCTAAACTCGCGAATACACAAAGAATAAACTTTTTACGCGTCTCTGGGGGAGACTCCATTTGTCCCTTTTTGTGTGGATTTGTCCCATTTCTTTTATTAGATGATGGTGGGAAATAAAAAATATTAATGTGAGACAGCCTCACAAGCCAAATTTTAAAATCATTAATTTTTAACATTTTTTTTTAATGCCAGATGGCATTGTTTTGGTCTTAATTAAATCAGGTTAAACCAAAACAGGTGTTGGCTAATGTATATGATAATCATAAAATAACAGATGGTAATAGTGTGTGTGTGCGTGTGTGTGTGTGTATGTGTGTTTTGGAGATAAAACAGGAAGATCACACCTCTTTATTCTACTGTCATGCCCTTCAGAAGATCCACAGATGAGCTCCATGTCTGTGTTCAAAGGAGCAGAGGTCTTCTTATCTTGCATACATTTGCCTGTCTTATGAAGAGGATTAGAGGTGTGTTGGTGGTGGTAATAACACCACTGTTACTAAGTTTAAAAAAAAAAAAAAGTGTCACACAGGCATGACCATGCAGATAAAATGTCTGGTTTACACTCTTATAAAGACATGAATTCGTTTTGGACTACATCTGGATTATTGTGTTGTTGTTTTTTCCTTTTCCTTTTGATGAAGGTTATTCACATTTCACTGCTAATATGGAACCAACGAGAAATACTGTACTCGAGCAAAAGTATAGCCTTCCCCTAAGAAATTAATTGCTTAAGTATTAAGAATGCTCATCAAAAAGTTTCCTGAGTAAAGGTGCCACTCTTGTCAGTTTTTGAGATTTTCCTTTTAAATTTGTGCCTCTTGTCTCATGAATTTAAAACCCTTATGTGGTGAATTCACCACTTTGTTCTCTTAAATTTAAAACTATTTTGCATAAATTGGCATTTTTTTTCTAATAAACTTGCAACTTTTTCTTCTACATTTGAAACGGGCTATTTTATAAATTTGAGAGTCTATTCGCATAAATTTGAGCTATTTTTCTTGTTTAAAAAACCCCCAAAACTGTGGTGATTCGCTCTGCCTGCCTGTTGCCTTATCCTCCACAGCTGCGCACACAACTGATCTCCTAATCAGCCTGACAATTTAAGCCGTGCTGCCGTTGGGTCCGCACAGAGTCGTCTTACCCCCTGGTCTGATGAGACCTCAGCACTACTTCGTCACTCTCCTGAGAAATCCTCTTCTCTTCATCGTTCTCCTGGGAGTTCCAGCTCCCCAACGCCAAGTAAGCTCTCCTTCACCTTCATCATTTCCAACCCACGCTCTGCTCCCCTGTGCACAGGTGGAAATCCATGGCAGTGGACCTCCTCCTCCTGGCGGCGGACCAAGCACTCTCTACACTCCACCAAGCCTTGCTACACTCCCTATGCAACAGGGTCCAAAGACACTGTCCCATTGGCCGGAGCCCTCGGGATCAAGCCTGTGCTGCTCACCAACTCATCAACAGGTTGCCAGTCTGTACGGTGCTCTGCTCGCCCCGGCTGCTACATGCATACACACACGCATCCACACACTCTACACTACACAATAAAGATAATTTAGTTAGATAATGTAGTCCCTGAGCTCGGGCATACTCCATCCATCGTCCTTGGCGGTGGGGGCGGGATTCTTCTTCGTGGGCAAGAAGGATGGGTCGCTGAGACCATGCATCGACTTCTGGGAACTTAATAATATCACTATTAAGGACAAATACACACTTCTGCTCATCAGCACGGCGTTTGACTCCCTCCGGGGGGCCTCCTGTTTCACCAAACTGGACCTCTGCAACGCCTACCACCTGGTGCGAATCGGTGAGGGAGACAAATGGAAGACAGGGTTTCGGACCCCTAGCGGTCATTTCGAGTACCTCGTCATGCCGTTTGGATTGACCAACGCTCCAGCTGTCTTCCAGCGGCTCATCAATGACGTGTTGAGGGACTTTCTGGGCTCGTTTGTCTTTGTTTACCTTGATGATATCCTGATTTTTTCACAGTTCCTCAAGGAACACCGGGTGCACATGAGGCGAGTGCTGCAGTGGCTGCTTGAGAATAAGTTGTTCATGAAGGCTGAAAAGTGCGAATTCCACACTCCAACCACGTCATTTCTGGGCTTCATCATCTCGCACAAGGAAATCATTGCGGACCCAGGCAAGGTAAAAGCGGCGGTAGAGTGGCCGACTCCTTCCTCCCGGAAGCAGTTGCAGCAGTTTCTGGGATTCACCAATTTCTACCGCCGCTTCCTAAAAAAACTATAGCATCACTGCCCTTCTTCTCACTCGCCTCACCTCCTCCAAGGTGCCCTTTCGGTGGACAGAGGAAGCTGAGGAAGCCTTCGAGACATTAAAGGGCCTATACCATGCAAAATCAACTTTTTTGAGCTTTTAAGCATGTTATAATGTTAATTCCTCACCAAAAACACCCCCAAAGTGGTATTTTGCTCAATTCACGCATCTGAGAGTATTCCTCCTCAACCCTGTTCTCTGAGCTGCTGCTCCGCCCTGTCCCTGATAATGATTGGGTCCCCACGTTCATACGTATGAATGTGGGTGAGCTGCCCACTCCAGGAAGTGCCTGTGCTGCCAGCACCGCCCCCAGGCTAACGCACACACCCACTTTCTCCGCGCAGCTAACGGAGCGGTGATCGGCAAAACTCTTTCACTTTAGCATTGATGCTGTGAAGAAGTAGTTCCTCTCGCACCTAATCTGCTCAGTGACAACAACTGTTTGCTTTTTTACGTAAGACAATGTCTTCTAAGTGGTGTAAATGTGTCTTTGGATCTCAAAGCCTGGATGAGCTGTAATGCAAGCAGGAGGTTCCAGAAGCTGATTTATTCACCTCATTACCTAAAAATAAAGGAGACAGTCCTGTTAGTGTCATATGGTCTAGTTCTTGTTTACTACAAAGTTATGATCAAACTGTAAATTAGATCACAATACCAACAGTAATAATTCAAAGTATAATTCTAGGGGCTATCATTATTTGCATACAATGCTAGTCTTAGAATCAGTGTTACATCGCTTTCTGAGCAATTCTACTTCAAAATAGACCAGAATGCAGAGGCTAAAATCATAATATTAAACGTGATTAACCATACACTACATAAGAATAATATTATAGGCTAAAATAATAACAGGAGGCTGAAGAGTTGAATTGTGTAGCCTCATGTTGCAGTCAGCTGTCTTGATAAGTACTTTTATACGCCAGATAGAGGATAAGTATATGCAAATGCATTTTAGTATTGAACTATTAGCTATGACAAATACATAAACAGCAGTTACCTTTGGAATTTCCTGGCAGCAAACATTTTCCTCTTCAGTGGGCATTGTTTGGCAATTCCCACATGAGCACCTACAAATACGGACAGCAGCATCACTATGCAAAGTTCTATAATAAATACAACACTATGAAAGACATTTCTCTTTGCTTTTCATTTACCAGTCAGAAACTTCCTGTAAACGTCTTCGAGGTCGCTGTGGTATCTCGTGCACCTCAAATTCCCGATCAGACTCTGGGTCAAGAGTGTAAGGCTCCACAACATGCTCATCCAGTTTGCAGTTTGCCTATAGGCCTCACAGAGGAGTGGAGGATGCCACTGTCACTCTGTTTAACATGCTTTTTAAACATCTGGATTTTAATGGGACACACACCAGGCTTTTATTTGTGGACTTTTCCTCCGACTTTAATACAATCCAACCTCATATCTTAGTTGAAAGGCTCCTGCAACAATTTGATTTGAGCAATAATCTGGTGGGTTGGATTCTGGATTTCTTAACCAACAGGATGCAGAGAGTAAGGGTCAATGGTACATTGTCTGACCTAAAGTGCTCTTCTACTGGCTCTCCTCAGGGGTGTGTGTTGTCACCACTACTCTTCATCCTGTACACAAACATGTGTCGGAGCAGACATGACAACAGACACATTATAAAGTATGCTGATGACTCAGTTATTGTCTGTCTCCTTCAGGATGGTGAGAGTGGCCACGGCCCAGTATTTGTTGATTTTGTTCACTGATGTGAGGATTCCTACCTGCAGCTGAATACGACAAAAACTAAAGACATGATTATTGACTTTAGGAGGAAAACTCCCAGGCACAAAGTCACTGTACTAAAAGGCCAGACCACCGAATGTGTACAATCCTACAAATATCTTGGGACGATTATTGATAGTAATTTAAACTTTGAAGAGAACTGTGAAAGGGTGTGCAAAAAGGGTCAGCAACATTTGCATTGCTTGAGAAAACTTGCACGCTTCCAAATTGATCGAACCATAATGACAATGTTTTATCAGGCTTTTATTGAATCTGTTTTATCCTTTTCTTTAGTGTCATGGTTTGGTCAGATAAAACTGAAACAGAGGAAATCCTTGGATCAGGTAGTTAGATGGTCCAGTCGTTTGCTTGGTGAGTCACAGCTGAGCCTGACATCCCTATACACCAGACAAGTACAGAGGATGGCTACCTCCATTTTAAATGATGACTCCCACCCTTTGCACTGCAACTTTCAGCTTCTTCCCTCAAGACGGAGGTTTGCTGTCCCAAAAAGTAAAACCCAGCGCTACAAAAAACAGCTTTGTTCCTGCTGCTGTCAAAGAGTTGAACAAGTTGTAACAATATAATAATATTGCACATAATTTAGGTACCTATTTATTAACTCCATTTTATATTTACTTATTTTTGTAGGATGTTATTTGGGTTCTAAATATTTTATTGGGTTTTAGACCTTTGAGTTTTTAACCTCTTTGACTAGTTTTTAACTTTTTAATATGACCCTTCTCTCTTACCTCTGGTTTTTCTCCCATCTCTTTGTCTTTTTATACCCTGATTGATGGAGCCTTGAGTATTTTTATCATGTTTATAGTCAGCTTCATGTGTGCCTGTGTTTGTGTCTATGTTGAATGTAATTTGTGGCTTGTAAATATGGATGTCACCCTAATCAGCCTGACAATTTAAGCCGTGCTGCCGTCGGGTCTGCACAGAGTCGTCTTACTCCCTGGTTTGATGAGACCTCAGCACTACTTCGTCACTCTCCTGAGAAATCCTCTTCTCTTCGTCGTTCTCCTGGAAGTTCCAGCTCCCCAACGCCAAGTAAGCGTTCCTTCACCTTCATGAGAAGAGGTCGTGGGTGGCCTCAGTCGGTCCAGGGGCAAGTGGAGTTCACGCCCCAGCATGAGTTTCGCCGGGGAGCACCCTGTCGTGGCATGAGTCATTGCCCTGTAGTGGAGGAGTGTGCTCTGGAGGGCATCAGGGAATGTGAAGCTGTCCGCCAAATAAGCTCTCAGCCCATTTTTCAGAGTCCTGTTGAAACGCTCTATGACCCCATTGGCTTAGGAGTGATAGAATGTGGTTTTGATGTGTTCCACACCCCTAACACCCAAAAACTTCTCAAACCCCCCAGAAGTGAACTATGGGCCATTGTCTGTAGTGATGGCATCCGGGACGCCCCATCTGGCAAACAGTGACAAGGGGAAACCCATAACCACATCCGTTGTGACTGAATTAGTGGGCAACACCTCTGGCCATTTAGAGAACAGATCGTAGACCACAGGCAAAAACCAGCAGTCCGGGGGTGCTGTATGCAGTTCGCCGCAGATGTCTAATTGGATGTGCTTCCAAGGGTCCCCTGGGTACAGTAATGGTCGCAGGGGTGAGGGGGTGGTCCGCTGGTCTTTCCGCTCTCCAAGAACAGGACACAGTTCTTTACCATGGTTTCAATGTCCTTATCAATACCAAGCCACCAAACTTAATCTCTGTAACACTGCTTCACCCTGACCACGCCCAGGTCACCCTTGTGGAGCATCGCCAGAGCTCGTGATCTCAGAGACACCGGGATCAACGTGCATTGTCCCCTCGCCACACACACACACCGTTCTAACAGCTCAGTTCATCCCTAAATCGGTGAAAAGGTACCAGCTCGCCCTGTACTTTCACAGGCCAACCCGCCCTGATGGTCGAGCACAGTTGTGACAGCACGGGAGCCCATTCGATTCTGTCTGGAGCTCCTGGAGGGATACCATGTCCCGGAGGGGTCCGTGCAGCGTGTTGACCAGATCCGCCTCTGTGGGGTCGTCACTGTCGTCGTTGCGCGGTGTTGGTTGTGGCACGGAACAGGAGGTCCACCACTATGTTCTCTTTTCCAGGAGTGAACTGGGTAGTAAGGTAGTCAAGAGACCTTGAGGCGAACGCCACCGGGCACTCGGTACCATCTTGCACCTGAGACATAACCGCCCCCACCGCCGAACCAGATGCATCACAGGTCACAAAAGTCAGCCATTTGGGATCAAAGTGAGCAAACACTAGAGGGGAGGGGAGTTGGGACTTCAGCCTAGCGACCGCCGCTGAGCAGGCCGGGGTCCACTGCCATGGTGCATCCTGTTTCAGAAGAGCCCAGAGTGGTTCAATTGTCTCTGAATAATGGGAAATAAAACGTCCATAAAAGTTCACCATGCCCAAGAATGAGGAAATCTGTGGGGGTATCGTGGGATCTGGGAGACGCAGGACCGCCTCCACATTTGAGTGCAGGGGCCTCAGACCCTCAGCCGCCAGCCAGAATCCCACAAACTCGATGGAGTCTGCTGCAAAAATGCACTTTTCCCCATTCAATGTGACTGCATGCTCCTGTAGCACCTCCATCACCCGTCCCAAACAATCACCGTGCTCTTCCCACAATGCGCCATGGATCACAATGTCGTCCAGATACACCACTACACCCTTGAGGCTTCCCAGAATTGTGGACATGATCTTCCGAAAGCAGCTAGGCGCTGGGCTCAGGCCAAAAGGCATGTGGGTGTACCTGAAAATGCCCATGTAGGTCACGGACACTGTCAGGTTCCTGCTGGCTGGGTGAACAGGCACCTGTAGGTAACCCTGGAGGAGATCCAGCTTTGTGAATACCCTTGAGCTGCTGAATGTTGCAGTAAGTTCTTCCATCGTAGGGAGCGAGTATTTATCCAGCACAATCGCCTTATTCACCATCCGAAGGTCAATACACGGCCGGATGCCACTCGTCTTCTCCCTGGCCACCACGATGTTTGATATCCAGGGTAAAGCATCCACCCTCTTGATGATGCCAGCTTTGAGCAGTCTGTTCAGTTTCGCCGTGACATCGTCCCGCAGAGCAAGGAGAAGCCGCCGTAATGGTTGGATTCTCGGTGTCATGCTTGGGTTGATGAGCGGGCGGTGGTGGAACACCTTAATGCATCCAAGGCCCATGAACAACGCCAGCCAGTGGACATGCCATTCGGGGAACACCGTCAGCATTGTTGAGCCCTCTGGGTCCATGATGGAGAATCCCATTTCAGCCAGCAGGTCAATTCCCAGCAAGTCAGCCCCCTGGCGTGAAACCTGGAAGGTGAATGCGGGAACGATCTTTAACCCACATTTCACCGAGAAGCTGACTGTGCCCTCCATTTCAATTTCAGCATGACCATACTCAAACATTTTCACCGCCCCTGCATTGATGGTTTTGCCCAGGAAAAGTCTTTTCAATGTAGCCATACTTAATATTGACTTACCGGCTCCTGAGTCCACCATAAGCGGCACATCAACTCCATCCAGCTGCAGGACGTACCACTTTAACGGTCCCTTCTTGGTGCGCGCCACACACACCTGTGTCATGCTTTCGGGCTCTGTCTAGTAGTGGTGGTGTAGGCCCTGGCCCATTGATTAGAATGGCCGCAGTTATAGCACTTCTTCCCTCTGGCGGGGCAGGTGGACGAGCCCGCTCGGTGACGAGGGAAACCACAGTCGTCACACAGACCCCTAGCCCCCACTCCTGCCCGTGCCACAGTCCGCTGCCTTTTGGGGGTCCGTCCTGAAGTGTTAGCTACGTTGCTAGCAGCCAGACTTGGAGGGAAAACTTGGGTGGCTAGGTTCTTTTTAGGCCAGCAGACCTAGCTGGGCAGTGGACTCTGTCTGCCTAGTCAGTTCAACCACTTTCTCCAGCGCGAGGAGGTCCATAGTCAGCGTCAGTTTGTCTTTTAACCACTCGTTGCTTGTACCGTGTGCCAGCTTGTCCCAGACTAGTTCCTCTTCAGTTGGCCTGAAGGCACACTCTCTTGCTAGGCTACGGAGTTCCATAATAAAGCATTGAGTGGACTCACCAGCTCGTTGTCAGCGGTCGAAAAATTTATATCTTCAAGCTGTGATGTTGGAATGGTCCCTGAAGAAATAGTCCAATAAGTCCAAACATTCCTTCAGTGAGCCCTTGCCATCCAGTGTGAAAAATATCAAATATCGGTCAGCCCTCCTCACCGAGACAGTGAATAAGTAGGCTCCTCCATTTCTCTTCGTCGGCACCGCTCAGGCCGGTCGCGGCAACATACACCTCAAACGCCTCCCACCAGCGACGCCATGGTATAGTTGGCATGCCGGGAGACTGTAAAAATGGAGGTGGTGGTCTAATGCACGCTCCCATGGTTTATTCTCGTCACCAAAATGTTATGTCTGAATAACATGAGACCAGAGCCGTGTTGAACTGAACACCAAACTACTTTATTAAGGAACACAATACAATATATCCACTGGCTGTAGCCCGCCTGATGTTATCACCTCCAACCCCCCGGCCCAGGCTACAGCAAGCCCTAAATGCCAAATCCCCACACAACACCAAAGGTCTCTACACTTCTTAATTTTTTTAATCCTATAGCCCTAAAAAAAACATTGTTTAAATCTTCTCTTCTGACACAGTGGTCACTGTTCTGTAATTTTGCTCAGTTTTGTTTTGTTTTTTTCACAAAATAAATGTGTGTTGAAGTACCTTGGTTATTTAAAAAAAAAAAAAAACATGCTAGTGCAGCAGTGGTATAGCCACAGCTGATATTCTGTCAAATTCTGAACAATGAAGAATAGCATATTATAGAATAAATCAAGCATTAATACATTGTTCTCTAATTTTGATCTCCACTGTAGATAGCACAGTTTGTTTTCTAGAGAGCAGACATTCACAAACAGAACTGATGTAAGCAGTGTTCTCTGGGGTTAACCTTTAGCTTAACTGTTAGCCCTCTCCAGCAGCCACGCCTCCATCTCCATCAGACTCTTCTCTTCTTTCCAGCATTTACCTAGGTTGGGAATGTGCACTGAAATGGTCCATATGGCCACATAGTATGAGAGCGATACTCCAGCAAACTTGATTTCAACAACCAGAATTAAATCAAATGAGGAGTTTGTGCCATGAATGTCATGTATCTGAGTTCAGGTTTTCTCTGAGCTCAGATCCTCACTTTATTTAGAGGACTGTATGACTGATTAGTTTAATTTTCTGTTCTAACTCTGGTAGTGGTTTCATTTCTGCCTCCTCTTTCCCAGACACTTCCTTCCACTAGCCACAGCTTACCCCTCTCAGCTCAGCTGTGGGCAGCTGGTTAATTAGGCTCCTGCTCGCTCAATGATTCACACCTGCAGCTCATTCTCTGTGTATATTTAAGCACTGCCGTTTCACTGCGGCAGTGCGGTTAAATTGGATTGTCTCCCCTCTACACAGTCCAGCCTCTGAAGTTTTTCCCTTCTCCAGAGTACGTCTTGCTCTGAGGTAAATCGTGTGAGTCATCTTTGTTTGCCTTTTTGTTTTATCATCACTATTTCTGCACTTGATGTTATTTGATGCCAATAAAATGTCACCTACACAATCCAGCACGTGGATCTGTCCTTCTGCTCTGAAGGAGCATATATACAATGAATTGGGCTTAACGCTTCTCTGTTTTGAGTTGCACAATATACTGTCTGATGGAAGCAGTACCTGCACTGGAAAAAGTTCTGCTTTTTCTGTCTGGTGATTTGGTGCGATCTAAATTTGGCCACAATCAATGGAGTGTTGAGTTAATCATGATTAATTTGGCCAATGCGCCCACCAGGAAAATAAACATTTCCTGTGCTAGAAAAACAATGATTTCAACTCTGGTTTTAAACAGAGAAAATTTAAAATTCACTAAAATGACTAAAGATGCTGTCATTTTTGGTAAGAAGTTATTAATATATAAGCAAACATTTATTACGAATTTTCAAATCATTACCTCAAAAAAATTGACAAAATGTGCAGAGTAAATCTTCATAAATTTACTCGAGTAAAAAGTGGATGGTTGGTGGGCTTGCGGTGGGCACTCTGGGATGTTGCTTGGCATGTGGAGCACCGTATGGGTCTGGCCCATTATTCATTATTATTATTATGTAGGTTTGTGTGTACAAGATGCATGAGAGTAAGTGTAAGTGTGGCTGCCCCACAGTGCCTTTGGTGCTGGTGAGCGCCAGCGTACGACACTGGTGGGTCCTAGGCTGCATGGCCTGGTGGCCCTCAGCCTGGGATGGCATCTGTGGGCAGTGGGTGGCCTCTAGAGCCAGTTTAAGCACTTTTCCACTAATCCAGCACACCTCGGCACGTCTTGATTCACTTCGACACGGTTCAGCTCACTTTTGTCTCCATTACAACCGTGTTAAGCTGGGGTGGGTGGGATTTCTATAACAGCGAGGCGGCGCCACACTCCCGTGACGTAGAACACGCGACCCAAGCAAAACATAACACATACAGCTGTACAAGGCGACTCGGTCTGTGGCTTTTTTCACCGTAAATGCCAAAAAGGACTGCCAGACAAGGGTACAGGCAGCGAGATGAAACACTCTGGAATAGATCTGCAGCTTCTGGGAGAGCCAAAGACGTGATGATACAAACTAGGTCATATATGATGGTAAGCTAATGTTGCTAATGCTAGTTTGCTATAAGTACGTCGTACTACACTTGAATGTCTGCAAGTTATCGCTGTTAGGTACTAAAATATGTACGCTGTGTGTGTTTCAGATGGCTCTGTTGTGGGGAAATTACCGCTTCATTCGGTCTGGGCATTCAGCACAGCCTGTCACTGATGTCAGCACAGCTTCACAAACGATCAGTGGTTATAAGATAAGCCTTTATTAGTCCCACAACGGGGAAATTCCAGGATTGCAACAGCACAGGGATAGCAACACTCAGAGCAACAATCAGAAGGCAAGAAAAAAAAAAAAAAGCAAGCAAGAGCAGCTAATATACATATGTACATATTACTATAAATATATATATATACACACAGACACACAGTGTAGAGCATTGTAGCTGGATGGGATAAATATATGAGCATATAAACACACAGTACGGAGCATTGCAGCTAGATGGAATAAATATGTAAATATATAAACACAGTGCGGAGCAATGTAGCTAGATGGAATAAATATGTAAATACTGTATATAAACACAGTGCGGAGCAATGTAGCTAGATGGAATAATATGTAGATATATAAACACACAGTGCGGAGCATTGCAGCTAGGTGAAAAAATATGTAAATATATAAACACACAGTGCGGAGCAATGTAGCTAGATGGAATAAATATGTAAATATATAAACACAGTGCGGAGCAATGTAGCTAGATGGAATAATATGTAGATATATAAACACACAGTGCGGAGCATTGTAGCTAGATGGAATGAATATATAGATATATAAATATAAACATAAACACACCCAGTGCGGAGCATTGTAACTAGATGGAATAAATATGTAAATGTATAAACACACACAGTGCAGAGCATTGTTGCTAGATGGGATGAAACAGCACAACCGTCTACTTAGTTATCCTACATGGTATGATTATGTGCCCATACATATTCTCACCCTCCGTAGCTACCGGTATTTTCCTAGTTGTATGCCGGAGGGGACCATTGTGTAAGTCTATTGCATCTTCTGCATTCAAAAAACTATTAGGTTGTTATGACTATTAGGTCCCGACGCCTTCCTCGCCTTGATCTTCCTCAGCTCCGTCCTCACCTGGGTCCTGGTCAGGGTCAGGATGGGGGGCTGTGTGTTGGGAGTCGGGGGGTGTTGGTGGAGTGGGGAGTGGGCAGCAGGACTTGATGTCTTTACAGGCAGCAGTGGTTGTTGTGCAGTCAGGGGGGAGGGCGGTTGGTCAAACCTATTGAAAAACAAATTCAGATTGTTCGCCCACTCCCTGCCCCCCGTGGCCTTGGGGGGAGGTATTCTGGAGCCCAGAGATGGTTTTGAGGTTTCTCCAGACCCCGCTGATGTCGCTCTGTTGCAGCTTGTCCTCCATCTTCCTCCTGAAGCTGTCCTTGCCTTCTCTGATCTTTCTCCTCAGCTCCCTCTGTACGGACTTCAGCATCTCCCTGTTCCCCGACCTGAAGATCTTCTTCTTCTCTCTCAGAAGTGTTTTAATCTCAGGGTTGATCCAGGGTTTGTTGTTTGAGCAACACCGTATGGTCTTGGTGGGAACGGATTTGTCCGCACAGAAGCTGAGGTAGCCCGTGAAGGTGTGAATGAGGCCATCGATGTCCTCACCATGTGGATCGCAGAGCTGCTTCCAGGCGGTGGCTTCAAAACAGCCCTTTAGAGTGTCCATTGCCTCCTCAGACCATAACTCCACTGTGTGCATGGCTGGGGGTTGTCTGTGCACTAGGGGTTTGTACACCGGCCGGAGATGAACCAAGTTGTGATCCGATCTCCCGAGTTGGGGGAGTTGTGATGAGGTGTAGTTTTTTTTTTACTTTTCTGCTGCTCACAGACAGAAGAATAAAGAGCGATGGCGAGAACCAAACAGACCGCCCGTAAATCTACTGGAGGAAAAGCCCCCAGAAAGCAGCTGGCCACCAAGGCTGCTCGGAAGAGCGCTCTGGCCACCGGCGGAGTGAAGAAGCCTCACCGTTACAGGCCCGGTACCGTGGCTCTGAGAGAGATCCGTCGCTACCAGAAATCCACGGAGCTGCTCATCCGTAAGCTGCCCTTCCAGCGCCTGGTGAGGGAGATCGCTCAGGACTTCAAGACCGACCTGCGCTTCCAGAGCTCCGCCGTCAGGAGGCCAGCGAGGCCTACCTGGTGGGTCTCTTCGAGGACACCAACCTATGCGCCATCCACACCAAGAGGGTCACCATCATGCCCAAAGACATCCAGCTGGCCCGCCGCATCTGCGGAGAGAGAGCTTAGACTTTCTGCTGCACATCCACCAACCACAGGCTTATTAGATAATAAGCTTAAGCTTATTATAGATAGAATAAGCTTAAGCTCTATATTTGCTTCAGTTTTCTTTCATCTGCTGATAAATACAGTTTTTAAGTACTCAGTACAGGTGTGAAAGCCCCCCCAATAAGGGAGGCATGAGGTATGCCTTGACAGGTATGGGATACACTTAGGGTTTTGGGGTGTTAGTGTGCCGTACGGTGTCGGTGAAGATGATTCCTCTGTCTACTGCACAGTGGGGCCACCCTCACCCCAGTTTTAAATGCACTGTAGACACTGACGGCTTGGGGGGGATGGGACCTCCGCTGCCCATAGCAGTGGGTAGCGGTGCCTTAACACACTATCACCCCAATTTTAACTGCACTATGGTAGTTCACACACCTGCACACAATCACACCACACAACTAACACTCACCCATCACGATTTGCACATGAGGGGTGGGGGTCTTTCCTCACCCTTGCTGCCCTCCTTCTAGTCAGGGGCTGGTGCCTGGCTGGTGCCCTGGGGCCCGTCATGTTGTCATCATCCCTGGGCACTGCCAAATGAATAGGTGCGAGCAAGGGAGTAAGAAAGTGACAGAGTGAGTGAGCCAGTGAGTAAGTGAGAGTGAGGGAGTGATGAGTGGAGATGGTGGGCCAGATTTGTGTGGCATTTTTTAAAAAAAATTTTTTTTTTTTTTTTTATTACTTATTTTGTTCCCGTAGGTAGATTTGTTTTGCAGTCTGGTGACAAGCCACCAGCTGCCGGTCGCTGCGTGCGCAAGCGTCCCGTATCCTGACCTGCATGTTTTTGGTATGTGGGAGGAAACCGGAGAAATCCCGGAGTAAACCCACGCAACATGGGGAGAACATGCAAACTCCACACAGATCACTGTTGGTCGGGGGCAGGGATCAAACCCACGATCTCATGATCCCCCGGCCGAGGGTAAACTGTGCTGCCACAGTGCTAACCACTGCGCCACCGTGCAGCCCGCATGTCGGATGGCAACCCTGGATCAACCCTGAGATAAAAACACTTCTGAGAGAGAAGAAGAGGATCTTCAGGTCGGGGAACAGGGAGATGCTGAAGTCCGTACAGAGGGAGCTGAGGAGGAAGATCAGAGAAGGCAAGGACAGCTTCAGGAAGAAGATGGAGGACAAGCTGCAATAAAGCGACATTGGCGGGGTCTGGAGAAACCATAAAACCATCTCTGGGCTCCAGAATACCTCCCCCAGGCCACGGGGGGCAGGGAGTGGGCAAACAATCTGAACCTGTTTTTTAATAGGTTTGACCAATCGCCCTCCCCCCCAACTGCACAACAACCACTGCTGCCTCTAAAGTCATTGAGACCTGCTGTCCACACCCCACTCCACCAACACCCCCCTACTCCTAGCACACAGCCCCCCAACCTGACCCTCACTAAGACCCAGGTGAGGACGGAGCTGAGGAAGATCAAGGCGAGGAAGGACTCGGGACCGGACGGCATCAGCGCGAAGCTCCTCAAGTCCTGTGCAGACCAACTATGTGGGATTGTGGAGCACATCTTCAACCTGAGCCTGAAGCTGGGGAGGGTACCACAGTTGTTGAAAACATCTTGTGTGGTACCTGTACCAAAGACTTCCCACCCCAAAGACCTGAACAGCTACAGACCAGTGGCCCTGGCGTCGCACATGATGAAGACCCTGGAGAGACTGCTCCTTGCTCACCTCCGCTCCCTGGTGGGACCAGCAATGGATCCACTCCAGTTCACCTACCAGCATGGCATTGGGGTGGAGGATGCAGTGACCTTCCTCCTTCACCGTTCTCTGTCCCACCTGGAGAAGCCCGGGAATACAGTGAGGATCATGTTCTTTGACTTCTCCAGTGTTTTCAACACCATTCAACCGATGATCCTGAAGGACAAGCTGCTGTGCGCAGGGGTGGACCAGCACCTGTCATCATGGATCCTGGACTACCTCACTAACCGGCCACAGTTTGTGAGAACCTGGGATTGTGTGTCCAACATGATCATCGGTAGCACGGGGGCCCCCCAGGCAACGGTTTTGGCTCCCTTCCTGTTTACCCTTTATACTGCGGACTTCTCACACAACACAACACACTGCCATCTACAGAAGTCCTCTGATGACTCTGCGATCGTCGGCCTCATCTCCAACGGAGATGAAGCTGAGTACAGTGGACTTATCCAGGACTTCGTGGACTGATGCCATCAGAACTGCCTCCAGATCAACGCGAGGAAAACTAAGGAGCTGGTGGTGGACTGCCGCAGGCAAGGACAACCCCTCACAGCACCAGTAAACATACAGGGAACAGACATTGAGATGGTGACATCCTACAAGTACCTTGGTGTTCATCTGAACAATAAACTAGACTGGTCACACAATACCGACACACTCTACAAGAAGGGACAGCGCAGGCTGTTCCTACTGAGGAGGCTCAGGTCTTTGGTGTACAAGGGGCGCTGCTGAAGACATTCTACGACACGGTGGTGGCATCAGCCATCACTTTTGAAGTGGTCTGCTGGGGCAGCGGCATCACAGCAGCCGATAGGAAGAGACTGAACAAACTGATCAAGAAAGCTAGCTCTGTCCTGGGGCAACGCCTTGACCCAGTGGAGGAGATAGGGGAGAGAAGGATGGTGGTTAAACTGTCATCTCTGCTGGAGTCCGAGTCCCACCCTATGCAGGACATATTGAATGCACTGAGGAGCTCATTTAGCAGTAGACTACATCATCCTAGGTGCGCAACCGAGAGGTTTCGCAGGTCCTTCCTACCTACGGCTGTCAGACTGTATAACCTAAGCAGGGCTGCTCGCAGAGATGGCAAAAAAACGTGACGACCTAATAGTATTGAATGCAAAAGATGCAGCCAGAAAAAGGTGGATTGTCCTCTCTGGGTTGGGGACAGGCTCCTGCCCCAAGTGGAGGAGTTTAAGTATCTTGGGGTCTTGTTCACGAGTGAGGGGAAAATGGAGCAAGAGATTGACAGACGGATTGGAGCAGCATCTGCAGTGATGCAGACATTGTACCGGTCTGTTGTGGTGAAGAGGGAGCTTAGTTCTAAGGCAAAGCTGTCGATTTACCAGTCAATCTACGTTCCTACTCTCACCTATGGTCAAGAGCTTTGGGTAATGACCAAAAGAACAAGATTGCGGATACAAGCGGCTAAAATGAG
The DNA here is from genome assembly GCA_020510985.1 of Pholidichthys leucotaenia. NCBI lineage: Eukaryota > Metazoa > Chordata > Actinopteri > Cichliformes > Pholidichthyidae > Pholidichthys > Pholidichthys leucotaenia. Next base: position 261,077,713 of record CM035843.1, read on the forward strand.
CTTTCTACGTAGGATTGCTGGACTCACCCTCAGGGTGAGGAGCTCAGTCATCCGGGAGAGGCTCAGAGTAGAACCGCTGCTCCTCCACATTGAAAGGAGTCATTTGAGGTGGTATGGGCATCTGATTAGGATGCCTCCTGGACGCCTCCCACTTGAGGTGTTTCAGGCACGTCTCAGTGGGAGGAGACCCCGGGGCAGACCCAGGACTCTGTGGAGAGACTATGTCTCCCAGTTGGTCTGGGAACGCCTTGGTATCCTTTCTGAAGAGCTGGAGCAGGTGGCTGGGGAGAGGGAAGTCTGGGCTTCTCTGCTTGAACTGCAACCCGGACCTCCGGAAAAGCGGTAGAAGATGGATGGATGGATGGATGGATGACAAAAGACACAACAGACTTACACATATGGTCCCCTCCAGTATACAACTAGGACATCAGTCGCTGTGGAGGGTGACAATATGTATGGGTACATATTCATACTATGTAGGATAACTAAGTAGACGGTTATGCTGTTTATTCCATCTTGCTACAATGCGCCGCACTTTGTATATATATTTATATATTTATGTGTACGTATGTATATCCACTACTCTTATTTATATTTTTCGTATCTTCTTAATTATTGCTCTGAGTGTTGCTATCCCTGTGCTGTTGCAATCCTGGAATTTCCCCATTGTAGGGCTAATAAAGGCTTATCTTATCTTATCTTATCTCGGAGCACTTGCAGTGGTCTGTTGATCATTCACTCCCGTGGGCATTGGTGGTGGTGGTCTGCTTCTGTTGCTGCAGCCGCCCCGGGGCGGGTTGGTGGGGGTGTGGCTGCTGGTCCGCATCGGCGGTCTCCCCGGCCACTGCCAGGTGGTGGTGCGTGTTCATGCCCGCTACATCTCTGCCGCAGCTGCCCCAAGTGCTAAAGGTGAATGAGTGTAGGGGAGTGAGTCAGAGCGCGAGTGAGAGTGTGTGTATGGGTGAGCGTGGGTGGAGGGAGGCATGTGTGAGTCCCACTGTGAGTGGGAGTGGGAGCGAGACTAAGCGGGTACGGGAGTGGGTGAGAGTGGGTTGGTCTTAGTGTGGGAGTGCGAGTGTGGGATTATGTGGGGATGAGGGTGAGTGAGAGTGATTGCGTGAGTGTGTGTGGGTGCGAGTCGGTGCATGTGAGAGCATGAGGGTGTGAGTGCGCGGGAATGGGTGTGTGTGCTGGTTGGGGGGTGCTGGGCTTAGGGGGTGGCACCTCCTGGTCACGTGGGCTCTCTTGGACTGGGTGGCCTGGCTCCCCATGGTGCTCCTGTGCCTTGCTGCTACCTTCCTTGGGCGTGGGGGCCTGTGGGCTTCCGGGTTGTGTGTTGGGGGTGCTGGGGTGGGCGCGGGCCTACTGTGGGGGTGTCTGGGGGGTTCTGTGCCCCCCTCTGGTCCGGGGAAGGGGAGTGCTGGCCTTCCGGCACCTTGTGCCTTTGGGATGGTGTTGGCCCCGCTGTGGGGGGGGGGGGTGGGGGGCATGCCGGCCACTTGGCGGCCCAACCTCTCTCAGCCATCCCCCCTGGGGCAGATGCCTGGTTGTCCTGGGGCTTGTTGGCCTTGGGACATTTGTGCTCTGTGGAGGATGGTGGCGCTGCTGTCTTGCTTGCTCGGGGTTTCGGGGGGGATGGGGGAAGGGTGTTGCTGTAACCTGCCACCCTGTTTGTATGTTTCCTGGTAAACCACTCACAGGCACACGCTTAATTTGCACGCGCTCTCATATACACACACACACACACACAGGTGCAGATACCAGACTCATGATGAAACCTTTTCAGTAGAAGAATCCATTTGTCTTCTGTTGTTTCAGTTGTGTTAGTCTGTTTTCTCTGTTTGTTCCTCTCTCTTTTCTTTCCCCCTCCCCACCCCTCCTTTACCCGTTCCTCCTCTGTCGGGTCCTTCATGGGTAAAACAATTTAAATAAAGTCTTAAAAGTTATTACAAGAGGAGTCTATAAATAATATACAGTACATACTGTATATATGTACATTATAAAGTTTGTTTTAGCAAAGTAAATCTGTTTGGCGCAATAAGGGAAGCACATTTCTGTTCTGCTTACCTAGCTGCAACGGACAGGACTGGAGATCCAACAATGATGCTGCGCACAAGAAGGGGATGAGCAGACTCTACTTCCTGAGGAAGCTGAAATCTTTCAGCGTGTGCAGCAGGATGCTGGAGCTTTTCAACCAGACCACTGTTGCCAGCACCATCTTCTTTGCTGCTGTCTGTTGGGGTAGCAGTATCAGAACCAGCGACACCAACAGACTTGACAAGATTATCAAGAGGGCTGGCTCTGTAATTGGTCTCAGGCCAGAGACCTTTGAGACAGTGGTGGAGAAGAGAACACTAAATAAGCTGTGATCCATCATGGACAATCGTGATCACCCCCTCCACCACACACTGGACAGACAGTGGAGCACTTTCTCCAGTAGACTACTACAGCTTCGCTGTCGAACGGCCAGATACAGGAAATCTTTCCTACCGCATGCCATTTCACTGTACAATAACTCACTCTGATGTTGTATTCTAGTCATAACTATGCTGCAATACTGCACCTTACAGTCTAATTGGTACCTCGCATCTCACTGCTCCTGATAGTCCTACATTGTACAGCGGGTATGATTCATGTGTTTATACGGGTCATCATATATTCATCTATGATGTAGATAAGATTTTTTTTAATAGTAGTTTTAGTTTTGCTTTCTATGGGTAATCCCTTTGTCTGTTATGCTGTATATGTTTCTGTCGTTTGGTTGTCTACTGTCATACTGCTGTTACACTGCAGTTTCCCAATTTGGGATCAATAAAGTACATCTAGCTAGCTAGCTAGCTGGTTGACAGGACAAGGGGGAAAAAAAGAGGAAAATTACACTACAATAAAACTAATCAGTAAAGTATAATTTTGAAAAAAAAGTTACTTGGGTACATGTACCTAAATAAGTAAATGTGACTCACCTCTAATATACACCTCCTGTCTTGTGTATATTATCATAGGTTCTTTTGAATTGTAATTATATTACTGGCATGCATAACTAAGATTAAAAAAAATGAAAATTATTTCTAACAATTAGTAGAGCTTTACATATAAACTTGTATGTCATTTTCAAATATATATTTTAAACAGTTTTAATCTACTTTAAACATTTAAATATTAAAGAAACTGCAATAATGTCAGTGGCAGACAAAACTTTACACTGAGAAACAAATACAGTACTTTGTACTGTATATTTATCTAGTTTGATTTATCATAATTTTGTATTCTAATGTCTATTTAAAAACAATACATCGGGTGGTTGGTAAAATAGTTGCATGTACAGTGTGGCAAAAAAGTATTTAGTCAGCCACCAATTGTGCATGTTCTCCCACTGTAAAAGATGAGAGGTCTCCAATTTTCATCATAGGTATACCTTAACTATGAGAGACAAAATGAAAAAAAAAAAAATCCAGAAAATCACATTGTCTGATTTTTAAAGAATTTATTTGCAAATTATGGTGGAAAATAAGTATTTGGTCAATAACAAAAGTTCATCTCAATACTTTGTTATATACCCTTTGTTGGCAATGACAGAGGTCAAACGTTTTCTGTAAGACTTCACAAGGTTTTCACACACTGTTGCTGGTATTTTGGCCCATTCCTCCATGCAAATCTCCTCTAGAGCAGTGATGTTTTGGGGCTGTCGCTGGGCAACACGGACTTTCAACTCCCTCCAAAGATTTTCTATGGGGTTGAGATCTGGAGACTGGCTAGGCCACTCCAGGACCTTGAAATGCTTCTTACGAAGCCACTCCTTCATTGCCCGGGCGGTGTGTATGGGATCATTGTCATGCTGAAAGACCCAGCCACGTTTCATCTTCAGTGCGCTTGCTGATGGAAGGAGGTTTTCACTCAAAATCTCACGATTCATGACTTCCGGTCTGGACGCCATGGCGACCGAAGCTTAACACTGAAGCTCTCAGACCCAATCCAGGATAACACCTTGAAAATCAAATTTAACGGATTTTTGGAGGAGTGAAAATCAAAAGACAAAATCATCATGTCTAAAGGAAAACAGAAGAAACTGAAATTCTCCAGGCCAGGACACGTATCGGCCGGAGAATCTGAACTGGAAGATCTCCGTTCAGAAGACGAGGAACTGGTGATAGCTAACAAAAGGGTTAGCCTGAAATCACTATTTGAGGAGCTACGACGATTTCGCCGAGAAGTTACGGCCGAATTTCGGGAATTCAGAGAAGAATTGAAAAGGACAAACAGCAGAGTGGACCAGGCCGAGAACCGAATCTTGGAAACAGAGGATCGAATAAAAGTGCTCGAAGATTCTGTGCTAGACCTACGCAAAAGACAAGCAGCTATAGAGGCTAAGCTAACCGACCAAGAAGGAAAACAAAGAAGAGACAACATAAGAATTCATGGTCTGATAGAAGGAACCGAAAATGGTTTTAACTCAATGGCAGAATGCGTGGAATCCTTACTAAGAGAGAAATTGGATATTCCACAAACCACCGACTTGAAGATAGAAAAGGCACATCATTCATTAGCCGCTAGGCCGGCGGCGGAAGCGCCCCCACGTTCGGTGTTGGTAAGATTTTCCAATTTCAAAATAAAACAAGAGGTTGTAAGACTGGCCTGGCAGAAAAAAGGATTTATGCACCAGGAGAGAAAAGTCTACGTGGAACACGATTACGCCCCGGAGGTCCTTAAAAAGCGCAGGGAATACAATGACGCGAAAAAGGTGTTAAGAGAGAAGAAATTGCGCTTTCAGACACCATTTCCTGCGAAGTTAAGGGTCTTCTACGGCGATGAAACGTGTCTCTATAATTCGGCGGAAGAAGCAACAGCTGACATGGCGAAAAGAGGGCTCCCGGTAACGGTATTTAAACCCGCAGCAGACCCGAGTGAGAAGATCAAAGCGCAAACATGGACAACACAAAGACCCTCAAAATCCACGGACCAGCAGCGGGAAACCCAGCACCAGAGCGTCGCGGATAAACTATCCGTTTTCAGGTTGGAATAGCGACCTTTTTTTTTTTTTTTCTTTTCTCTTGAATCAATCCGCACATCCAACCCCCCTCATACAAGGTAACAAACATTAAAGGAGATGCATATTCAGCATGTGGTAAAACATTTCATGGAACAATCATATTATTTGAAACAAATAAGTCTTTGTAATAAAAAAAAAAAAAAAAAAAACTTGTTAAAATAGAAATGTGACAATAATCCACATGTTCTCCTCATACTAACAAATACTGTTTTTGCGTGAATGTTTGATGTGATGGGGGTGGGAGGGTGCACACAATTTCACAGGGTTTAGGCATAAAAGGAAAAAAAAAAAAATCATTACAAGTTTGGATTGGGTTCTGAAACTCACGTTAAAAGCATGGGACTACTTTCAGTGGTAAGAGAGGGCCCTCAACACGTAACAGAGTTTGAGGAATTTCCCTCAGGGCCTTCACTCCATCAAGGCTCTTACAGGGTCTTTAAAAAGACCTCAGCTCAGGAAGTTCTTATGACAGCTTTTTGTTTTAAAGTTTTTTACACTATGTTCTTAATGTTTTTCTTGTTTTTAATGTTCTTTCAGTTTCTGAGTAGCACAAAAGAGGGCCACCACACAGTTATACTAAACAAAACAACACAATGGAGAAACAGGGTGTAACCAAAATAATTTCATATAATGTAAAAGGAATCCTGAATCCAGTTAAAAGATCCAAGATTCTAGGCAAAATGAAAAAAGACAAAGCAGGAATAATATTTTTACAAGAAACCCACCTAACAGACGTGGAACACAATAAACTCAGTAGACAAGGGTTTAAAATGATCTCTTCATCTTCATATAAATCAGGGAGGAGGAGGGGAGTAGCGACATTGATATCAACCAAAATTACATTTGAAAAAAAATCAGAACACAAAGATAAAGAAGGGAGATACAGTTTGGTAACTGGGCGGCTAGAGGGAGAAGATATCACCCTGCTGAATGTGTATGCTTCCCCAGGGGCTAACTGGAAATTTTATAAAAATGTATTCGACCTAATGATAACTAAAGCTCAAGGTTTAGTGATATGTGGTGGGGACTTCAATCTTAGACTGAATCCATACTGGGATGCTTCTGGTAATTCCCCACATCAAAATAACACCCAAAACAGGAAGACTCGGATGCTGCTAAAAGAATTGGGAATCTGTGACGTGTGGAGGGAACTCAACCCCAGTGTTAAAGACTATACATTTTACTCAACTCCACATTCATCTTACTCAAGGATTGACTATTTTTTTATGTTTAACAGAGACATTGGAAGAGTAAAAACATGTAAAATAGGACTGATGGATCTCTCCGACCACAGTCCGATCTACATGGACTTAAATATCCAAAAATACACAAATAATACATTTTCTTGGAGGTTAAATTCAAATGTCCTGAAAGGACCATTGAAAGATGAATTGGAATCAGATATTCTCAGATATTTGGAAGATAACGATAATGGAGAAGTATCCCCTTTAATACTGTGGGATGCATGTAAAGCTGTAATAAGAGGAAAGATTATTGCAAAACTGGCAACCCAAAAGAAACTAAGACAAGAAAAACTATCCACATTAGAGTCAGAACTTAGGAACCTAGAAAAAGAACACAAAGGCAACACTCATTCTACTGACTCGCTCAAGATTAAGGAAATTAAAAACCAAATAAATGAGATCTACACAATAGAAATCCAGAAGAAACTTACATTTCTGAAACAAAAATACTATGAAGCAGGCAGTAAATCGGCAAAATTGCTAGCCTATAAATTGAGGAAACATCAAACAGAAAGAGCAATCTACAAAATCAGAGACCCAGTATCAAAGGAAATAAAATTCAGAATTCAGGATATTCTTAAAAACTTCGAGAATTACTATAAGAACTTATACTCCCACAAAAAACATAAAAACGCATCCGAGGCATTCCTAAACACATTAAACCTTCCCCAACTTACGGAGTCACAAAATAAAACACTACTGTCAGAAATACATCCTAAAGAATTGGAAAAAGCAATTATGAAACTTAAAGCTAACAAATCCCCAGCAGCTGATGGCTATACAGCAGAGTGGTACAAAACCTTTAAACAGCAACTATCTCCTCTCCTCCTGAAAACATTTAAAACATTTAATTATGTCCTCCACACAGGGGAAATCCCCCCCTCCTGGAGAGAAGGGGTCATTGCAGTTATACCTAAACCTGAAAAGGATAAACTAGAGTGCTCCAACTACAGACCAATCAGTGTACTAAATCAGGACTATAAGCTTTTTACCATTATCCTTGCCAAAAGGTTAGAAAATATACTGACAGACCTAATTCATTTAGACCAAACAGGTTTTATAAGACAAAGACAGACACAAGACAACATTCGACGCACTTTACACATAATTCATCATATAAAAAAATATAACTTAAATGCAGTCATATTGGGATTAGATGCTGAAAAAGCATTCGATTCGGTTGACTGGTCTTTTCTATATAGAATCTTATCCAGTTTCAATTTTCATAACAACTTCATTAGAACTATACAGGCATTATATAAAAAACCAACAGCTAAAATAAGGATTAATGGTAATTTATCATCATCTTTTGAACTGGAAAGAGGATGTCGTCAGGGCTGCCCCCTGTCTCCACTGCTCTTTGCAATCTTCATAGAACCTCTGAGCCAATGGATAAGACAAAACCAAAAAATTCAAGGTATTACACTTGGTCAGAAGGAACATAAAATAGCACTCTTTGCTGATGACATTTTAATATACCTAGGGCAGCCGGACACTTCTTTACCAGAACTAACCTCAGTTTTTTCAGAGTATGGAGATTTATCGGGGTACAAATTAAACATGCATAAAACCCAAGTTTTAACATTCAACTATGACCCAAATCATTATTCACTAAGCAAACTCAAAACTAACTGGGAGTCGGAATCTATGAAATATCTGGGGGTCAATATCCCGAAACAACTCAACAAAATTATATCACTAAACTATGATCCACTGGTGACAAAAATAAAATCTGACCTAGCAAGATGGAATATGATACCATTCTTGGGTACTGCACAAAGAATTGAAGCAGTCAAAATGAATATATTTCCACGTCTTCTATACCTTTTCCAAACAATACCGGTAGAACCTCCCAAAAAAACATGGCAGGAGCTGGACAGAAGGATCTCAAGATTCATATGGCAGGGCAAGAGACCTAGAATCAGATATAGAACCCTACAGCTAAACAAAGACAAAGGTGGGCTCGCGCTGCCAAATATCAGGGACTACTTTAAAGCCGCACAAATTAAAACTTTAGTAGAGATATGTAACCCAGTCTACACTGCACAATGGAAGGAGATCGAATGCCAAATAACAAGTGACATCCCCCTACAGGCGATAATAGGGAACAATGCCTTACCTAAGCTTTTGAATAACACTAACCCGTGGATAGAGACCCCACTAAAAATTTGGTTTAAGATAGTCAGAGAGAATCAAACTAAAGAGCCCTATCGACTTCTGCAATGGATTGCCTATGATCAGGACTTTACTCCTAATAAAACAGACACCAGATTTAAAAAGTGGAAGGAGAAAGGGCTGATAAAATATTACGATTTTTTTAAAGGGCAAATCTTAAGAAGTTTTGAAGATTTGAAAAAACAAGGCCTAATAAATCAAGACCTTTACAGGTTCTTCCAGCTTAGACACCACATAAACAATATACTTAAAAAGGAGGTTTTGGAAAGGGCCCAGTCAGGTGTTCTGAAGGTCTTCTTAATGGCATATAAAGGGATCCCAGGGATCAGATACATTTCTAAAATATACCAAGGTCTTCAAGACTTAAAAGGAGACAACACATCTTATATAAAAGAGAGATGGGAAAAAGAGGGGAATTTCACTTTACAACTGGAAATATGGGAAAAGCTAAATAAACAGCAATGGAAAAGTACCTCATCCCTGCAGTGGAGAGAATTTGGATGGAAAAACTTGGCAAGATTTTTCAGAACACCTGCACAAAACAAATTTACCCATAAGGGATTGAACTGTTGGCGCTTGTGTGGTGAAAAGACTGCAAATCATTTTCATGTGTTTTGGTCATGCCCAGTCACCTGAAGATTGGACTAACGTGATCCAAGACATTTACTCGATGGAAAAGTTGACATTCGCACTGAGACAGGACATGGATGGGTTCATGAACTTTTGGCAACCCTGGACCGCATATGTGTCTTCCATTAGATCTAATCTTTGACAAATACCATTTCAATAATGGTTCCGCTCTTTGTTCCAACGCTACTCAGATGCTCTTTTATCTTTATTTACTTACTTTTTCTTTTTGTTTGTTTTTTACTGGTTTTTGTTTTTTTTTTATTTGTTTTTTGTTTTTTTTTCTCTTTAATTTCACTTTTTCTTTCACTTTAAAAAAAAAAAAGGGGTGTTGTAAGAATTAATCTTCCAATGTTGTCAGATATCAGAAAATAAGGGAACATGTGATGAAAATGTAAACACTGCATTGCTGTAACGACCTGTATACCCTTTACAAAAACTTAAATAAAAAAAAAAAAAATAAAAAAAAAATCTCACGATTCATGGCCCCATTCATTCTTTCCTTTACACGGATCAGTCGTCCTGGTCCCTTTGCAGAAAAACAGCCCCAAAGCATGATGTTTCCACCCCCATGCTTCACAGTAGGTATGGTGTTCTTTGGATGCAACTCAGCATTCTTTCTCCTCCAAACACGACAAGTTGAGTTTTTACCAAAAAGTTCTATTTTGGTTTCATCTGACCATATGACATTCTCCCAATCCTCTTCTGGATCATCCAAATGCTCTCTAGCAAACTTCAGATGGGCCTGGACATGTACTGGCTTAAGCAGGGGGACATGTCTGGCACTGCAGGATTTGAGTCCCTGGTGGCGTAGTGTGTTACTGATGGTAGCCTTTGTTACTTTGGTCCCTCTCTCTGCGGGTCATTCACTAGGTGCCCCCGTGTGGTTCTGGGATTTTTGCTCACCATTCTCGTGATCATTTTGACCCCACGGGGTGAGATCTTGCGTGGAGCCCCAGATCGAGGGAGATTATCAGTGGTCTTGTATGTCTTCCATTTTCTAATAATTGCTCCCACAGTTGATTTCTTCACACCAAGCTGCTTACCTATTGCAGATTCAGTCTTCCCAGCCTGGTGCAGGTCTACAATTTTGTTTCTGGTGTCCTTTGACAGCTCTTTGGTCTTGGCCATAGTGGAGTTTGGAGTCTGACTGTTTGAGGTTGTGAACAGGTGTCTTTTATACTGATAACGAGTTCAAACAGGTGCCATTAATGCAGGTAACGAGTGGAGGACAGAGGAGCCTCTTAAAAAAGAAGTTACAGGTCTGTGAGAGCCAGAAATCTTGCTTGTTTGTAGGCGACCAAATACTTATTTTCCACCATAATTTGCAAATAAATTCTTTAAAAATCAGACAATGTGATTTTCTGGAATTTTTTTTTTTCATTTTGTCTCTCATAGTTGAGGTATACCTATGATGAAAATTGGAGACCTCTCTCATCTTTTACAGTGGGAGAACTTGCACAATTGGTGGCTGACTGAATACTTTTTTGCCCCACTGTAGTTAGCAGGGATGTGCACAGACAATCTGCCTCTTTTACTTATACCCGGTTCAGTAACAGCCTATTCTAATATTATAAGCTGCACGTGGCTTCATGTCAGCTAGCAACATTTAGCAGTCACACTTAATGGTCATAATAGATGAAGAATTATCCTGCTTTTGCCCATTGCTTTGGGGAAAAATAGAAGCAATAATAATAGGCTACTTAAAAAAAAATCATTAGATATTTTTGTAAATATAGAGAATAAAGCCTCAAACGTTTCCAAACAAAGGTGTAACTTTTTGAGGAAAATGACAAAAAATTACAAGAAAAAAACATCACATACAGTACATATATAAAAAAGATTTATTTAACAGAAAGACATAAATCCATAGGAATAAATTCACGTTTATTTAAAGAATACTCAATTCATGGGGAAAAAAGTGAATTTATAAGGCAAAAGTCACAAATTCATGAGAAAAGTTGTAAATTTATGAGGAAAAAAGTCACATCTACATTAACAATCACTGAACATATATAAGAAAATTTAAAAAAAAAAGATTTACTAAATTCATGATAAAAAAAAGTCGTATATTTTTGAGAACTAGTGAAGCGCTTTGAGTGGTCTTTGAGACTAGAAAAGCGCTATATAAGTACAGGCCCTTATCCCTTAAAATTACAAGAAAAGTAACACATTTACAAGACCATTTTTTTTTTTTTTTACCTTTTCATGAAAAAACTGACAGAAATACATGAGGGGGAATTATTGAGGATGCTACAAATTCAAGAAAAAAAGGTAAATTCATAAGTGAAAAAGCCACACATTTTCATGAAGTTTAAAATTTTTTAGTCACAAAAATGACAAGAAAAAAGTAGCCAATTGAACATCCCAAATTCATATTAAAAGTTCCATATTTACAAGAAAAAGAAACCTCTTATTTATCGTAAACATGCACATTTTAAAGGAAACCCCCCCCCCCCACATTTATTATAGGCCATTATATGCTATTATTGTGGGCTATATTAATCATATATTCCATAACCTACATATGTTGAAGCATGTGGGAATGTTTGGTGATTACATATGTAAGGTGACTTCACACCTCAGAAAGGACAAAGACTCTCACCCGCCAGTGTAAGAACAAAGACTTTCCCAGACACTGCGGTGGAGACCGGAGGAGCTGCCCTCACCCCCCAGGGCCATGAGGACACAGTACGGAGACAATGGGGGAGATTAAGATAATGAGGGATGTCAGCCTTTGATATGCATGTCTTTTGTTATGTGCAAGTATAAGTTGATAGAGCCGAAACTGTTCGGCCTCTTTTTTCCTTCTTCTGCTGCTGCACTAGGATGAGACTTGTTAGAGGAGCTGATAATAAACTTTGGTTTATGAATCACATCGCCTCGTTATTTCAAGCTCCTCTACACTGGTGACCCTTACGCGAGAATGGACCAGAGGCGTTCCCCCGCAATCGACTCATCTGTGGCGACCCAGGCAGACGCCGGCGCCCATGCAGACAGGGGAACAGATGGACGACGTTCCCCCACGGCAGAAGTGATAGAGAGGGCTCAACCGAGCACCAGTGCCGCGGAGAGAGCCGAAGCAAGGCACTCTCACCCTGCGGACACATCAGTGACGGTCTACACAAACGCCATCACCGTCCACCTGCCGGACTTCTGGCAAGAGGACCCCGCCTCGTGGTTTCAGCAAGCTGAAGCCCAGTTTGCACTTGCGGGCATCACGGCTGACGATACAAAGTTCTATCACATCGTCACCAAACTCAGCGCCGCCACTTCGAGATGTGCGCGGAGCATAATCCAGCGGCCGCCGGCCCAGGACAAATATGAAGAACTGAAAGCGACCATCGTGGCAAATTACGTCCCCTCAGCCGAGGAGAGAGCCAAGAGGATCTTGGCGGTCTACGGCCACAGAGGATGCAGACCCAAGGCCCTCATGGAGGACTTGCTGCAACTTAAAGAAGAGGACAATGACAACTTCCTCTTCCATTTCATATTCCTCAGTACGCTGCCGCCACACGTGAGAGGGACGCTGGCCAACATGCGATGCAGCACCCAGCAAGACTTCCGCACGCTAGCTCACGAAGCTCAACGGCTCGTCAACGCCTGCAAGGAGCAGACACCCACAGCAGCATCCGCAGACCTCAACACTGACGTCCGGAGCCACAAGGAGCCACAAATCACTGAGCAGAGCCAGCCCGCGGTGACAGCGACACGCCCAGGACGCAACAGACGGAGCGACGTTTGTTATTATCACCACTGCTTCGCCGAGAAGGCTTACAAATGCGTTCCCCCCTGCAAATTCACAATTTCCGGAAAATGCCGAAGCCGAGAGCCGTTAACAGCGACGGTTCTCGGCGAAAAAAGCAAGCTTTTATTTGTGACGGACGGACACACCGGCAAGCAGTTCCTTATCGACACGGGAGCTCAACTAAGTTTTGTCATGCCCTCACAAGCAGACCGGGCCATGGGCACCCGGGGCAATGGAGCGGTGGCAGCCAACGGCTCCATCATCGGCACTTTTGGCGAAAAGAGCCTGCACCTCAGCATCCACGGCCGCAACTACAGATGGACATTTGTTGTAGCGGCGGTGAGTTTTAACTTGTTGGGCGCAGATTTTTTGTGTGCACATGGGTTATTAGTTGATCTAGCGAACAGGCGCTTGGTTAATGCACTGTCCTTTGCTTCTATTCCCTGCTCAGCCTGACTTTCTCCACCACCCGTGCAGGCTAGCGTCACCACAGCAGGAGGTAAGTTTGATCAACTCCTCACCCAATTTCCAGCACTCGCAATTCCCAAATTCTCAGCCACAGTGCCTAAACACGGGGTTGAACATTTTATTCCCACAACGGGCCCACCCGTATTTGCCAAAGCTCGGCGCTTAGACGCGGCCAAGCTCAACATAGCTCGGGACGAGTTTACTACCCTTGAAAAATTAGGCATTATTAGACGCTCGAAAAGCTCCTGGGCCTCACCACTTCACATGGTTCCGAAATCCGACGGTTCTTGGAGACCGTGCGGTGATTACCGCAGATTAAACAATGCGACAGCGCATGACCGCTACCCAATTCCTCACATTCAGGATTTTTCACTGCACCTGGCGGGTGCGCGCATTTTTTCAAAAATAGACCTGGTCCGCGGTTACCATCAAGTCCCAGTTCGAGCAGAGGACATTCCTAAAACAGCTGTAATAACTCCTTTCGGCCTTTTTGAATTTTTGCAGTTGCCTTTCGGCCTCAAAGGCGCGGCTCAAACCTTTCAGCGGATGATGGACGCAGTATTACGCAACCTCCCTTTTGTTTTCGTCTACCTCGACGATATGCTGGTAGCCAGCCCGTCTGAGGAAGAACACGAGCAGCATCTCACTATGGTTTTTCAGAGGCTAGAAGAACACGGGTTAATAATCAATCCAGCCAAATGCAAATTCGGTGTGTCACAAATTGATTTTTTAGGACACAGAGTTTCTCCGAAGGGGGCAGTCCCACTTCCAGACAAAGTTCACGCGATAAAAAGTTTCCCACGGCCACAAACGGTCAAATCGCTGCAAGAATTTTTAGGAACGGTTAATTTTTACAACCGTTTCCTCCCCCACGCAGCTCAGCTCATGCAGCCCCTATATGATGCACTCAGAAAACAGAAAGCTTCCAACGCGATCGAATGGACCCCGGAGCGCGAACGCGCCTTCGCGGAAGTAAAAAGCGCCCTAGCTTATGCCACATTGTTGGTTCAACCCGATCCCTCGGCCCTCATTGCGCTAACCACAGATGCTTCGGACCTGGCTATAGGGGCAGTTGTAGAACAACATGTCAGCGGAATCTGGCAACCCTTGGCATTCTTCAGCAAATCGCTAAACCAAACCGAGCGTAAATACAGCACTTTTGACAGGGAGCTGCTAGCGCTTCATTTATCCATCCGCCACTTCCAGTTCTGGTTAGAAGGGCGGAGTTTCACGGCTTTTGTAGACCACAAACCGCTCACCTTTGCTATGGCTAAAATTTCCGAACCGTGGTCAGGCAGGCAACAAAGACAGCTGGTTGCGATTTCAGAGTTCACCACAGACATTCGACATGTGGCAGGCAAACTTAACGTGGTAGCAGGCTGCCTCTCTCGCGCTGTGACATCGTCAGAGTGCGAGGAGACAGATTATACTACCTCAGCCGCGGAACTCTTCACCAACGCGGACACATACGCGGCCCCAATCCATGCAGGGATAGATTATGCAGCCATGGCAGAGGAACAAAGCAGTGACGCGGACGTGCGCGCACTCTTGTCTGGACCAACAGGGTTAAGACTGGAGGAAAGGGGTTTACGCGACGGCGTGCCCCCCCTAATATGCGATATTTCAACCGGCCGACCCTGCCCGTTAGTCCCAGCTACATGGCGCCGCCGTATTTTCGACTCAATTCACTCCCTCGCGCACCCAGGTGTGCGCACCTCGGTTAAAATGGTCGCCGAAAAGTTTGTGTGGCCTGGCCTGCGCAAAAATGTAAAAGAATGGGCAAAAACTTGCATTTCTTGTCAGCACGCCAAAATACACAAACACACAAAAGCCCCTCTGGAGCCTTTTCCAATCCCTGCTAGAAGGTTCGACCACGTTCATGTCGACCTCGTGGGGCCACTACCTTTCTCCCAAGGTTTCACACACCTGTTAACAATGATAGACCGCACCACGCGCTGGCCAGAGGCAGTCCCTCTGGCGTCAATCACAGCGGAGGAAGTCGCTCGCGTTTTTTTGACAAACTGGGTGGCACGTTTCGGCGTCCCATTGGACATCACATCCGATAGGGGGCCTCAATTTGTCTCGGAGCTTTGGTCAGCCATGTCCAGCAGCTTAGGGGCGACAATTCACCGCACCACCGCTTATCACCCTCAGGCTAATGGGTTATGCAAGCGTTTTCACAGGTCTTTAAAGGCCGCCCTCAGAGCCTCACTAACAGATACAAATTGGGTAAATAAACTTCCCTGGGTTTTATTGGGGTTGCGTGCTGCGCCTAAAGAGGATCTAGACGCCTCTCCAGCAGAATTAGTTTTTGCACAACCTCTCAGGCTCCCAGGTGAATTTTTACCAGAGAACCCAGAGCCAGGGCATCTTCCAGCCCCGAGGTTTTTAGGCAGCAACGGACCGGACTCTCTCCCCGGACCGGCACATCACTTTTTTCCACGGGTTTTTGTCCCCCAAGCTTTAAAAAATGCTGAATTCGTTTTTGTTAGGCATAAAGCTTTAAAACCAACTTTCCGCCCACCATACGATGGACCATTCAGAGTGCTGCAACCTGGTGACAAACACTTTGTGCTTGATTTTGGGGATAGAAAAGAAACAGTCAGCATTGACAGACTTAAACCTGCCTTCTTGTTGAGAGACGAGCCTGCACGGTTGGCGAGAGCACCTCGGCGGGGTAGACCCCCCAAGAGAAAAGACTCAGCCCCCCTGCAGGGAACAATTAATCACTTTCCTCCCCAAGCTGCAGATTCTTTACAGGAAGGTCCCAGCAGGACGCCTAAGCGGACCCACAGCAGATTCGGGAGAAGATTAAAACCCAGACAGCACAGGGACTGATGCAAACTACTCAACAGTTGTTCACTAATTGTGCTGTAACAGTTTAGGACTGACTTGTGATTTTACTATGCTGTTATGATTACCACTGAACTCTCTTAGGAGCATGGCTGCTGGAAAGTTTCTTCTGTGGCAAGAGGTGTAGCAGTTAGTATGTCATAGTAATTATCTTAAACTGTGAATTTTTCTATTGTCCTTTTCTTAGTCGTTTGGGGGGGGGCTGTGGGCTATATTAATCATATATTCCATAACCTACATATGTTGAAGCATGTGGGAATGTTTGGTGATTACATATGTAAGGCGACTTCACACCTCAGAAAGGACAAAGACTCTCACCCGTCAGTGTAAGAACAAAGACTTTCCCAGACACTGCGGTGGAGACCGGAGGAGCTGCCCTCACCCCCCAGGGCCATGAGGAGGAGTACGGAGACAATGGGGGAGATTAAGATAATGAGGGATGTCAGCCTTTGATATGCATGTCTTTTGTTATGTGCAAGTATAAGTTGATAGAGCCGAAACTGTTCGGCCTCTTTTTTCCTTCTTCTGCTGCTGCACTAGGATGAGACTTGTTAGAGGAGCTGATAATAAACTTTGGTTTATGAATCACATCGCCTCGTTAGTTCAAGCTCCTCTACAATTATAATAATTAGTACATACCCGTGCATACCCGTCCATGCCCGTAGAAACCAAGTATAAGCAAGTATTTCTGCGTGCCCGTTGCTGGAGGGTCTCCTCCTGTCTCAGGCGGCTGTGTTGTTCAGTCATGCCTGCGGCGTACTGCTGGAACCTGAGGTGCTTCATGTTCACGGCATCTTTTCTGACGTGCAGCAGTTCTCCTCATTCTATTGCTCTCCATCTGGTGGGTCTTCTTCTTCGTTCAGACCACTGGTTAAGAGATAGGTGAGTCGTAATTCCAGTTCATAGGCAGGATCATGAAAATAGATCTGAGCAAAAAGTGGCTTTCGACCCTGTTCAGGAAGGCCCGTGCATGCCCACAGAAACCAAAAAACCAGAGCACCCGGAGAAAATCAGCGCTTTGCTTGGCATTTTACACATTTGTAGTGTAGACTGGCATTCTTCAAGGTTACACATTTTTACTGTGTCAGCACCTCTTTAAAAATGACATTGCTGAGAAAGCGAAGCTTTTGCTTAGTTTCTTCAGCTTGAGCAACAATACGAAGACTGCTTGAACTGGCAACTCTGCTCACGGCAATGTAGAATTGGCCATGGCTGCAGAAATCTGTTGTGCAGAAAACGAACGCACTGTAAAGACTGGCCCTGTGACTTATTCACCTTGCCAATTTTGAGCCATGTGACATCATAAAGACACATAAGTCTAGGCATCGTGAGTGATGGTGTATATGACATCATAAAGACACATTTGTCTATGTGCCATCATATAAACGTGACATCATATAGACATCATGTCTTTATGACTGCATCGCGTGTCCTATGATGTCTGAGTTCATAGGATGTCCAATGATGTCCTATAAACATGACAGACACACACACACACAGAGATTTCTTGCTTTAACAGAATGAAATAAGGCACAAGTTTTTTTTAAAATATCATTTTAATTTTTGTTTTCCTCTGCAAGGGTATCTCAGCCATAGACGGCAAATAGGCTGTTGCCGAGGCAATAATAGCCCATACCTGTGAACATCCTTAGTAGTTAGTACAGATAAACTGTTTTCTGTCTTCAAAACCATTAAGTTGATCACAGTGAGCAGTGTTTAAATCTTTATTAAAAGCCATGATATGTAAATGGATCGGGAATTCTCTCCATGTGCAAAACTATCAGGCAGGAAAAAGAATAATTGTGAACATAAGCAAAAATAGTGGACTAAGTGGCCCTTCCTCTATCTGCTGATTGATTTTTATAATAGCAAAAAAGTTCTTATTAGTGTTAAGAATTCACAATACATTTTTATACTAAACCTTTTTTCTACTGAGAAAATAAAGTAGTTAAAGGCATTGTTGTGATAACATCATCATTATTATCATGAAATATGTTTATATTCATTTAAGATAAGATAAGATAAGCCTTTATTAGTCCCACAAGGGGGAAATTCCAGGATTGCAACAGCACAGGGATAGCAACACTCAGAAGGCAAGAAAAAAAACAAGCAAGAGCAGCTAATATACATATGTACATATTACTATAAAATATACGTATATATACACACACACAGACACACAGTGCAGAGCATTGTAGCTAGATGGAATAAATATGTAAATATATAAACACCCACAGTACGGAGCATTGCAGCTAGGTGGAATAAATATGTAAATATATAAACACACACACAGTGCGGAGCAATGTAGCTAGATGGAATAATATGTAGATATATAAACACACAGTGCATTGTAGCTAGATGGAATAAATATGTAAATATATAAACACACACAGTGCAGAGCATTGTTGCTAGATGGGATGAAACAGCATAACCGTCTACTTAGTTATCCTACATGGTATGATTATGTGCCCATACATATTCTCACCCTCCATAGCGACCGGTATTTTCCTAGTTGTATGTCGGAGGGGACCATTGTGTAAGTCTATTGCATCTTTTGCATTTAAAAACTATTAGTTTGTTACGTCTTTTTGCTATCTCTGCGAGCAGCCCTGCTTAGGTTGTACAGTCTGACAGCCGTTGGTAGGAAGGACCTGCGAAACCTCTCGGTTGTGCACCTGGGATGATGTAGTCTGCTGCTAAATGAGCTCCTCAGTGCATTCAGTATGTCCTGCATAGGGTGGAACTCGGACTCCAGCAGAGATAAGAGCCAAATGCCTCGTCATCTAATTAGTGACGCGCATGAATGGATGATCGAGATTCCCACTGTCCCTAGCTACTATCTAGCGAAACCACAGCCAAGGGAACGGGCTTGGCAAAATCAGCGGGGAAAGAAGACCCTGTTGAGCTTGACTCTAGTCTGGCTGACATCTAGTCAGAGATGACAGTTTAGCCACCGTCCTTCTCTCTCCTATCTCCTCCACCGGGTCAAGGCGCTGCCCCAGGACAGAGCTAGCTTTCTTGATCAGTTTGTTCATTCTCTTCCTATCGGCTGCAGTAATGCCACTGCCCCAGCAGACCACTCCAAAAGTGATGGCTGATGCCACCACCGTGTCATAGAATGTCTTCAGCAGCGCCCCTTGTACACCAAAAGACCTGATTTATGACCCTATTTATGGGTCTAAAGACCAAATAGTGATATGGTTCAACAAAAAAAGTTCATTAGATTGAAGATAATGAAAATGATTGTCATGATCGCCTTTTTTTTCTTTTCCCTATTTTGTCTTCTTTTGTTATCCTCAAGGTGTTTTTGATATTTTGAAAGATTAAGCAGTTTCTCAGAGTTGGGAGAGCTGCTGGGGTAGCAGCTAAGGTGAAGAGGAATTCATTTTGGGTGGGGTCTACATAGCCTAAAGCCAATTTGTACAAGAGTGACAATGGGCCGAGTGGAGAGCAAAGAGAAGCAGGCTTATGTCATGAGTCGTCTACATCTCACAACACAAACAGCTCAGGGCCAGAAACTTTTGTCCTCCGTGTGGGACCTCTTTTCATTCTCTTCCTCTTCTGGAACAATGTAGGTGTTGGTCCTGCGCCGACAGGTTTAGTCTGTCCTGTTTGCTGTTAGGATGTCAGTCCCTTACAGCAGAAAAAAGTGACCAAATGGAAGATGATTGTCCTTCATTACCTGATGTGATAACGCAAGATAGCAAGTGGATAAAATTACCTTTATCTTTGACACCTGAGACCCTCCTCTGTGTTAAAACCTCCATTCTCCATTATCAACAAATCTTCTCCATACACAGCATTATAAATAACAGCTTGGAAAGGTGAGCAAAGCCCTGTTTTTGAAAAAGAATGCAGGCCAACCGTGTGAGTGGTCTGATGAAGGGGTCGGGACAGTAGGTGTAGGTGTGACCTCAATTAAAGGCCATGAGCTGACAAAAGGACTAAACATGCAACCAATGCAATGAGTGGCTCACAGGCAGGTGTGAGCAAGACAGCAAAAGCCTAGAGTTTATTTTTGTTGTGCTCTGAACTTTAAGGGAAGAAAGCTGACAGAAGCTTACAGAAACTGAGCTGGGAAAAGACAAATAATTCATTTATTTTGTATAGTATGTGAAAGCTGAGAGGTCAGTCCAGTGCCAATATGCCTAAAACCTACATGCGTGTGTATGTGAATACTGCGACAGATGGAGTTCCGTAATAAGATGAATAGCTGAAATTTAAGAATTTCCTCCGTTGGAAACACTAAGAGCCAATTGATAATTATTTAATGGCCTCCAAGCAGAACTCCAGTGTTCCTCCCTAATAGGATTTTCCTGGGGCAACACCACAAATGGAGAGATGTAGGCAAAGTGTGAATGTTATCAAGCTCTCCCACCCCTTTGCTATCTGGACCCCTCTTCACAAACCCCCTTACACTCTTTGTCCTTTGTCATTACTCTTATCATGTCCACTCCGTCATTCTTTCAAAACAGCAGAGGTGCTGAAAGCGCTTGCAAATGTAAGTATGTCTTTGTTTAGGGCCGGGCTATGGCCTCTCAGCAACCTCCTGGGTGCAACCTGATTGACGGCCCTCCGCTGTGTGAGTGACAGGCCGCGTTGGTTAGGTAGTGATGTTTGGTGTGACAGCTGGCACTGCTGGTATCAGGCCCCAGTGGGTGGGTGCTGGACTCCTGCAGGGTCCCTCAGCTAGAAGCCTGGCCCAGTTTGCTGAAGCCCGGTCAGAGCAGTTCCCCCAGTGTGCTCGTTGTTGCAGATCAACTTGGGGTTTACTGCAGCCCACTTCCCCTTTACAGCTGCAAGTTAACAGTCATATGGGCTACTTATGAAAGTCTTGGGAAAAAAAAGTTCACAGAAAAGTCCAGCATAACACAGTGAAAAACTGTCTTTGTAAAGTCTCATAATTGTGTATTTAGTAGAAACACAAACATTTAACATGCCATACTAGTTAGTTTTAGCACTGGCCTTATTGATCTGCAGCACTGGATTGTTGAAAAATTTAAAGATAGTGTGATAAAAATCATAAAACCCTATTGTGACGATCTAAAGGACAAATTTTTGTCTCATTTTTCACCTTCCGTCTGTAGTTCTGATCATTTTTGGCAACACATTACCTATTTTCACGTTTTAAGCCCCTGTCGTCCACATAAATGACTCTGCAGATGCTTTGTGCTTGTAATAGAGATGTCTTAAACGGGGTGGGGCTGGGTGCAAAGTTGGCTCTTTGCTAGTTTACAGCAGTGTGATGATGTGCTCTTCACCAACAAAACCCCGTCTAAAATCAGTGGCACACTATCAACCGCTATTAAAGTGGTGTGTTTTAAAAAAAACGTGCTTGTGTACACGCAACTTATCCTGGATACAGCAGCACACAACGACACACTCGCTGCTGCGTCATCCCGCACCTGCTTAGCATCAAAAGGCTGGGGTGGAACAGTAGTGGCTCCTGTGAATGATGTTCTCACGTATTTCCATTTTGTACATGTATGTGTCTCCTTCCATGACAGGAAACTAATCTGGCCTCCCCACTAAACATGCTATTATAATAGCAATCCATCATAGATCATGGGCACCTGCCTGTAAAAGATGAATTGGAGATCCATTATGACTGGGTTGTTGTACTTTGCAATCAAAACATATCTCTGAATAATTAAAAGAATAAGGACAACCTTTTTGCACTTTTCTTCAGCACTATCATTTTTCCCCCACCAAGAGCAAAATGGACTTGGACATGCCTATAAATGATGTTTGTACTCGTTATCTATCGGAGCATAGTGACATGGTTTACCGACCCAGAGAGCAGACTCAGACTCAAAAGTAGATACAATTATCTTTAGTGTGTGTGTGTGTGTGTGTGTGTGTGTGTGTGTGTGTGTGTGTGTGTGATAGTGTAGCAGCCGGGGGCGAGCAGAGCACAGTGCAACCTGGCAACCCTATGGACAGAGACAGGGAGAGTTAGTGTTGGGCCCCGGAGGGGATGTACAGAATAGTCCAGGGCTTACTGTTTGTAGAGATGGTGTTAGGCTCAGGTTCTGCTCGGAGGCTCCGGCCAGGAAGACAGCGCCTGCTGTCCCGGTTGCAGCTGGAGGTGGTTGGAGAGTCCGGGGAAAGCGCGGTGCAGCTCGGTTCACCGCCAGGAGAGAGAGTGGTCCGCTGCCATGGATCTCCGCCTGTGCACAGGGGAATGAGTGAAGACAAAGGTGAATAGACCGAGGGCTTACTTGGAGCTGAGGTGGTGATCCTTCCTGACGGTGGATGACAAAAGGCATGATTCTGAGACGAGGGTAGGCTGAGGCAAAGAGGCTCTGGAACGAAGAAAAGGCGAGTGTAGGTCTCATCAGGGAATGGAGACAGACGACTCTGCACTGATCTGAGGGCAGCGCGGTCTAAACAACCCTGGTCGTGATGGAGAGCAGGTGTGCGCACAGCTGAGGATAACAAGCAGCCAGTGCGAACCATCACAGTACTCCCCCCCATGAGACGTCTCTCGGCGGCCGATCCAGCCTACCTGGATGCGTCCGGTGGAAGTCCTTGATGAGTTGATTGTCCAACACGAAGGAGGGACGCACCCAGGACCTCCATTCCGGGCCGTAACCCTCCCAGTACACCAGGTACTGCAGGCTGCGACCCCGGCAGCGGACGTTCAGGATGGCGTTGACCTTCCATGCCGGGTCGCCGTCGACCACCACTGGGGGAGGTGGAAACCTGGGAGGGGTACACAGAGGGCTGGAACAGAAAGGCTTGACCTGCGAGACATGGAAGGTTGGACAGATGCGGAGGGAGGGGGGGACAGCTAGGCGCACAGACACAGGGTTGATAATATGGGTTATGGCGAAAGGCCCAATAAATCGCTAAGACATTTTCCTCGCCTCTGCCTTCAGGTTAATATGTTTGGTAGACAGCCATACTTGCTGACCCACCCGGTAGGGCAGGGCTGGCGTCCTGCGACGATTAGTGGTCGTGGAGTTGCACTCTGCCGTGCGCTGTAGTGCGGTCCGGGTCGTTCTCCACAGCCAGCGGCAGCACCTCAGGTGGGCTCAGACGGAGGGAACGACAATATCCTTCTCCTCTTCAGGGAACAACGGGGGGTTGTAGCCCAGCAAGGCCCCAAACGTGGACATGCCGATCGCTGAAGAGACGGTAGTATTATGAACATACTCAATCCATGGGAGGTGGGTGCTCCATGATGCCAGGTTGGCGGTGGCGACACACCGCAGCGCAGCCTCCAACTCCTGGTTCGCCCGCTCACACTGTCCATTACTTTGCAGGTGGTATCCTGAAGACATGCTCACTGTAGCCCCAAGGGCATTGCAAAATGACCTCCACACCTGAAAAATAAACTGGGGTCCCCGGTCGGGGACGATGTTCAGGGAAATACCATGCAATTCCACCACATGCTGAATGAGAAGATCCACCGTATCCCTCACCGTAGGCAGTCCCTGTAGGGGAACGAAGTGGGCGGCCTTAGAAAACCTGTCTACGATGGTGAGAATTACGGTGTGGTGGTTAGAAGGTGGGAGACCTGTAACGAAGTCCAGCGCCACGTGGGACCAGGGCCTGC